>JAGDYQ010000183.1:0-664096 GCA_021962125.1 Bulinus truncatus | reverse complement strand
AGATATTGCTCCACACCCTAACCCTAACCCTTTCCCTAACCCTAATCCTAATCCTAACCCTATATTTAAATATTTTAAAAAATATTTTTTTAAAATTGCAACTTTTGATGATTATAGGTCAGTGACTTTCATACGCTAACTTGCTGGTGCCGTAGCCAGTGCTTTATGGTAATTGTTTACCACACTCCACAGTCTATTCACAAGTTACAAGATAAATGTACAGCATTATCAGTATGAGTAGAGAAATAATACAAATTTAGAGAAGTATTTCATTTAATTTATAATTTCATATTTATCATTTGCCATTATTATTTTAAAATCTTGCATAATTGTACACATATATAGTGTCACATACAACCATAGATATGCAATATATATCTATGCATACAACTAACAATTTATATTACAAGACTTCAGTATTTCCAAATCAAAGACTATAATAATATTATTACTTACAAGTCATTTTGGACGTATAAATCAAAGATTATAAATTATTGTATGGAACAATAAATTACTAAACAATAGCATGCATGTGAACATGTAATTGACAATTGTCTATCGTCTGTAGTACAGTATACTTTCACAACTTAAGATGAACGCTATTTAACCGTGGACGAAACTTAGAAAGTGTCTATTTGTAGCAAACTACAAATAGCGGCCCAGGCTATTTGTTGTCTGCGCATGCGCAATTAGATGTTACCATGTACTCTAGTTCTAAACCTTAAAAAACAAAAGACAGGTAAGTGAAGCTGTAGCAGTTTGGTAAAGGTGCTAGGTTAGTGGTAGTTTTTTTATGTCGGAGGTGTGGTTCGAATCTCGACACATTGGACGATTTTTTTTTTAATTTATAACTTACTAGTCATCCCGCGGCGTAGCATACGCCGCCTTATCAATCAATATAATTACTGTAATTATTTTTTTAAAATAAGCAATCAAAAAAAAAATAACAGGCTGACATACATGGTATGCAAAGTTGAACTTTGACCTGCAATGTGCAGACTTTATGGTCACTATCTGGTACCTTCCAGCAACTGGTTTTTTGTATTTTATTGTTTACAGATTTTTAGTTATTCTTTGGATGCCTTGATTCTCGATGAGCTCCCAGAGTTAATTTTGTCTTTATTGGTTAGATATATTTTAATGCCTTTTTTAAGATCAGGATTTTTTTCTTTGAAATGTATTTTTTTTCTTTCAATTTCTAACAAACATATTTTTTTTTGGGGGGGGGGGCGTTTTAATTTGCATTGCTTTTTATTTTTGGTCTGCCTTAATCCACCCCTTCCCTCAGCACACTATAGTGTTATTTTGATAATATTCAGTACAGATAGATAGATGTTTGTTATTTTTTTTTTGTAATGCGTACGTACTACATATTCTGAAACAGTTAACATTTGTTTGTAATGCGCCATACATATTTATAATTTTCTTAATCGGGATTTTCCCCAAAACAGCAGCACAAAGAAATCAAAACAAAAGTTTTCACCATATCTAATATTTTATTGTCTACACTTCAGCGTTGAATACATGGTTGACTGTGTTCTCTTGACCCACTTTGTAGCCTAATGGTAGCGCCGGCCTCTATAGCATTTTCACATCTTATCTATATTTATACACCATTTTTTTAATACTAAAATTGGAAATCAGTTCAATATTATTTTATTCTTCACACGTAATTGTATTATTAAATGTGTTTTATTTTATTTTTTTTACAATAATCAGTTGACATGCTAATGTTATTTTATGTACATCATTCCCTCATTTTCCGCGGTTAAACGGCTACATAATTTACCGCTACGATAGTTAAATGAAATAGTTTCTTAGAACACACATAAAAACACGATTACGACCAAATAATACTGTTTTAAAAATTACTGGAGCTGTCTAGACATGAAATAGTATTGTACAACCACCATTGTGTTAATATTGCTTAATATATTTCACTTTAAACAACACGCTTGCTGTGATCCAGCCCTTTTTTTCCGCTGTCGCGAGTTGTCGACGTATTCGGGAATTCCACAATCTATTAATAGTCCTGCGTCTTGTGTATCGAAGTTGTGTTATATATATATATAGATCATAGGTATTATTTTAAGTGTTATTCCATTTCCCTATAATTTCCCAGCATATTGTTACGAAATTCCAAACTCTCTCTCTCTCTAGGGAGGCACTAAAAGACACGTGGGTTCGTTAGTTGAATAATAAAATTTATTCACAGTCTACAATGTACAGGTTATAATAAGTCCAGGCGAAAACTAAACAATGTCCGTTATGCGTATAACTAATCCAGTTGAAACGAGTCTACGTGTTATCACTGGCGATGTGCTGATAACGAACTCGCTGCATCAACAGACCTTTGGTTCTCCACTTCTTCTGTCCGTCCTGTCCGTCCTATTCGTCCTGTTCGACAGTTCCTTTTATAGGTAGTCCCTTCTACGCAGAATCAATCGTTTTCCCGCCAAAATGGAGGGTGAAGGTCATTGCGTGGGTGTGCAAGTGCAGGTGGCAAATAGCACTATTTCATCACTTGTACTAAGGCGGGGGTGAACGACCGAATTAACAAAGTGTAGGCGTACAAAAGTCGTGATTGGTCATTCATCACGGGGCAGGGGTGCTACCCCGGAGAGGAGGGGGTGAAGCAGAGTTTAACTATATTCAGGGTTGTTAGTATCGAAGTATCGGTATCGGCCAATACAGTATCGGCAATACTTTTTTAGTATTGGTTGCTGTATTGCCGATCCTTTTTGTATCAAGTATTGATTTGTGTATCGCCGATACATTTTAAATGAGAAATTTTCGATACTCGATACCAATACTTTTTTGTTTACACTATTAGCTATTTGCAGAAAAACTATAACGATTTTAATACATTGTTTTAAAAGTAATCTTCATAAATTCAATCACTACTTGTAATCATAACCATCAACCCTACCATTATTAATACCACCCACCTCCCCACCAAGACAACTTGGATCACAAGGCTGAAGTTGAACAAACCTTAAAGCGTGCCTGCATTGTACTCAGTGCAGTTTCCACTCAACTTACTTGGCAGGGTGGTGTAGCTTCAATACAGTCAGCAGTGCATTTTTACTGTACGGCGGCAGAACAGGCTTAATAGTAAAGTTCTGCTGAAGTAGATAAATATCTTGAAGATAACTCATCAGAAATGCTTTCATTAGCACTCTACCCAACCTACCCAAGCATTAAGAAACTATATTGCAGAGTTTATCGGCTAGTGCTGAGTTGAGCGCCTGTTTTCATTAGGTGGGCGTATTTTTATGCCATTACGTTATTGTAGGCTAAGCAATGATCGTTTTGAAATGATGGTCTTCTTACGTGCTGCCAAGTGATGAAATACTCAAGTTCCCTTAGCCCTGACGGGCCATCGGGGATTCATCTGTTTCTATAACCTCGGCATATGAAGGGATGGTGTGGTTAGCACAACGTCCGACCGCCTTTACTTCCCCAGCTTAAAGTCGGGTACCTATTTAAAACTGGGTGAACTTGTGGAGAAATTCCCATCGTTCTCACCGAGGATCGAACCCATGAGTCTGAAGTCGACAGTCGAGTAACTACACCACTTGGCCATCTGTCAAGTGCTAAAGTAATTAGCATTAAATTTGTGCTTTGACGTTGTATTTTATTGTTTTCACTTTTTTTTTTATTCTAGCACTCATTATATTTTAAATAAAATTATTTTGTTGTTCTCAAAAGTATTGGTATTGTATTGGTATCGATTTTGGCAATACATTTTTACTTGAGTATTTGTATTGGTATCGGCGATACTATTTTCATGAAGTATTGGTATCGGTATTGACGATACAATTTAAGAGTATTGTTAACAACCCTGACAATATTTTACTTAAAATCAACAATAAAATTACCCAAAACTCGGCAATTTTCGTTGAAGCTATGTAGGTGTGTGTGGTTGGGGCCTGGGGGAATGGTGGGGGTATGGCGTAATTAGGTAAGGGTGCAGGGGAGGGGGCACTCCAACCTGAACAGCACTTACCGTATTTTACTGATTAAAAGGCGCACCCAGTTTTTAGATCACCATGACATAGAAAAAATAATATCTAGCCTTGCTAAACAGCATCCGGACTATAAGATGCACCTACATTTTATCCTCCAGTTTGACGTGTGTATGTGTGTTGTTCGTGTGGGGGGTGTCTTCTAGGCTGAAAATATCTTTTAATACCTTTTGTCACATTAATGGGTGACATCTTTATATGGGGGAGGGGTAATAAAATGCTTATAATGAATTCAATACTATTAGATTACTGATTACGAAATGTGAGATAAACCGATAGAAGAGTTAAGGCCTATTAAATATGATCCGGGCCTTGAGGGGAAGGGGGCGGGATGCAGCACAAACTCATGTTAGGGACACATAACCTTAGCTTTAGCTTAAATCTTAAGGTATGAAAATCTGACTAAGCTACTGATGATCAGAAGATGGTCCGGGGCCCAACAAGGGCCGTAGCATCTTGTGGCATCTTTACGAGCTAGATTTTACCCACCCCCTTCACCGTCATAAAAAGTGCTAAATCCTTACAATACAACATTTTTTAACTACATATTTCAAACGTCTTTCTCTCTTTACTAACAATAGATCTGAAATATCTTTTATCATTGTCTTTAGCCCTCGTCATGGTATCATACCATCTTTTTTTTGCATACTCTAAATGTCACTAATCAACTTCCAAGCATAACTTAGAGGGTAGTCACGTGTGGTGTCACACTGACTTCGAGATGCAAACAGTCGTCGTTTTGTTGCTGTTTTTAAAATGGTGATCTGTGCGGTAAAAGGCTGCCACACTCGCAGTGACAGGGGTAATACTATTGCATTATTTAGAATGCCCAGAGTTAAGAAACATCAAGGCGAAAAAGACTATTTCAATAACTCCATTACTGCAGCAATCACATTCGATCAGTCCATCAGGAGAGACTCCAATGTAGGGCTTTTCCTTGGAAATAATCAGTCCACTATTTCTTATTTTGAAGTTGGTGTGGATTGTCTTCACATACAAGCCATACTGCTCATATGCCTCTCTTTCGTAATCACAACCCCATTTCGTGTCATGTGTATTCACAGCATGTTGATTGTGGGTCACATACTTGTTTGAGCAATGATAGTGAAGGCCTATCAACTGTTGTAGTACAGCAGGCCTTCATCTTTGAGGTAGTTATCACCCAGCCCTTTGTCGGAACCATTCTTTTGAATACTTCTGGTCCCTGGCTGTTGCCTCAACAGCATTAATATTTTCTTCATTGACTGTAAAAATATATTTCTCACCAACCGTAACAAGCTCCTCATATGTCTTATCAAATAATGAAGTCAGTGGAACTGGCAATGAATGTTCAGAAGCCGATGTAAATGAATTTCCATACTGACTGATGACTGAAAGAATTGCAGATTTTTTATTAATTTGCGATAACGAGTCCAAAAAAATTTTTTAGAAAGATACTGCGCCTGAAGTGGTGGTTGAGGACTTGAGGTGCTGCAGTGGGAGGCTGTATTATTATTTTTTAGGGTTCCGTCTATAGATGTGCGCAAGTGCGACAATCGCAATTATTTGTGTTCGGGTCCGTCCATAGATATCTATGGGTCCGTCTAAGCCTAACATAGTCGGGTTAAACAATTTCATTCAAATTACAAACGTTAAAAAACAAAAATAAAAAAAAATGTGTACTTAAGCAGTGTCTATCCCCCCCTCCCCAAAGAAAACCTTAAAACCTAATGTAAATCGCCCCAATAACACCCGATTTTATGAGCGAGTAGAGTGTTTTACGAGACTATTTTGCGGGTACGAATCCACCAAGACGAAACAGTTTCGTGCGGAACCTTCCGCTCGGAAATTTCTACTTAGCGAAACTCTTGTATATACAGTCTAGCTGGAAAACTGTTTTTTTTTTACTTTTTATTCGATCGGTGGCCGTTCATTTTTTTCATTTTTATAATCAGTCAAACATTTATGTTTTCAGACAGCGCTTCGATCGAAAGAAATTTCATTTGTAGAATATGTAGGTAGACGATATATATTTTCCATTCAGAAATTCATATACAAGACTGTTGTTGGCCAAAACTTATAGTAATTCACGTTTTTCTGTCAAAATTCACTTAGTTGTTGTTGTTTTTAAATGATAATACACTAGTGTAAATCATTTTTTCTATTCGAATCGACGTATCTAAGCAGCCATTTTGTTTGTTTATCCTGACGGAAATGTAGCTCTCCAGAAAAAAAAACTCTGCAAGCAGCGAAACTGAAAACTTTCGCTGCTCTGCAGCGGAAATGCTGACTGGTGTAGGGAGCGACCGATATGCCTTTTTACCGATAGTCCGATACCGATATTTTCCCCCAGCATTTTTACCGATACCGATACCGATATTTTCTTTTTAGGGGCTGTCCATTATTTATGTCAACAAATTTTTGGCGATTTTTACCTCCCCCCCTCCCCCGTGTCAACTTGTCAAACTTCCAGAGACCCCCCCCCCCTATAAAATTACGTCAACATTTGATTACCCCCCCCCTAAAAAAGGTGGCTTCCAAAATGTTTATGTGGCAAAATTAGTAGGAATATAGTTAGTTTAATTAAAATACTGAATGTTAAGCGAGTGTGTAACACAGAACAACAAACGCTGCTTAATTTTCCTATTTATTAAGTAATTATACTAAATTAAAAAAGTAACATTGTTGACGTCAACTTTTCTTGATCTCCCCACCTCTCCTTGTCAACAATTGTCAAACATTTTCTGACCCCCCCCCACCCTATTTTGTTAACGTAATTAATGGACAGCCCCTTAAGCAACAACAATGCCAAACACGTATTTTTCTCGTGCTGTATGACGTATGTCAACCCATGTTCACATATTTTGTAACACTTCGCCCACGCGTGTCTTGTTTACCCCCCCCCCCCCCAACTTCCCATCCCAAAATAAAATACACACAGATGTTCACTAATTGTATCATTCAAGGTCAAACATTAGAATGAAGAAATGCCAATCCTATTGTTTCAAGGTCATATCTCTGATGTAATTTTATGTGGACGTGACAGTTTCTGTGTACGGGTTTTTTTTTTCCTTTTTTTTAAAATCTTGTCTGATCTGGTTATAGAATTGGGTTATTTACTGATTTTTTTTCTGCAACTCTGTTGTGAAAAAAAAAACAATGTATCGGCAGCCAAAAAACGGCCGGTCCAATAGTTAACCCATGGTGCCAATATCGGTTCGACTATCGGTCGTTCCCTACAACAATCGGCCGATCCGATATTAACCGATAGTGCCAATATCGGTCCGATATCGATACCGATCCGATTATCGGTTGCTCCCTAGACTGGTGTACATGTTCTTATTAGAATATCATAGCAGCGAAACAGAGACGGAATCCGCAATACCCTTTTAGATACAGGAATTTCGTCTTGGTGGATTCGTACAATGCAAACAATTATCATAAAATAAAAACAAGCAATTTAAGTCTTTTCCGTTTCGGACAAAGGACATTTTAGAGCATTTTCGGTTACGCCTGACGAAATCGTATTTTTTTTCCGGGTTACAGCCATAAATATTGCTCCACGCGGATGAATTTCGATAAATTTAGAGAGGGAAGTAATCATGTTGAATAACTATTACAAAAATAAATAATGATTACGCCCCTTTGATTAGCTTTTATTATTTATATTTAAAATATAAGCAAAAACGGTATATAAGAAACTCTTATATTTTGGCTCTGAGAGGTCAGATCGCGAAATAGACTTTTGATGTACACAGGGCAGGCCAAGACCTACAAAATAATATATACATCATGGGTCTAGGACTTATGGTTGCTGAGATATAGGGCGCTCCATTGTTAATATAGCTTATATAGTAAAAAACGGTACTTTATAAGCCCCTTTTTACGGCCCTCAGAGGTCCTATCGCGAAATGAACTTTTGATGTACACATGGCAGGCCAAGACCTACAAAATAATATATACATCATGGGTCTAGGACTTATGGTTGCTGAGATCTAGGGCGCTCCATTGTTAATATAGCTTATATAGTAAAAAACGGTACTTTATGAGCCCCCTTTTACGGCCCTCAGAGGTCAGATCGCGAAATGAACTTTTGCTGCACACATGGCAGGCCAAGACCTACAAAATCATAAATACATCATGGGTCTAGGACTTATGGTTGTTGAGATCTAGGGTGATGACAGACAGACAGACAGACAGACAAAACGGGGGCAATAGAGCATTTTTTTTCGAAAATGCTCTAAAAAACAACAACAATAAAGTTTATATATAGCTAAGCTAAGTGCATATTTGCCCCGGGTCCGAATAACAATCTGTCTTTCTTTTAATAATGCAAATTTTGATAATGATGTAGCAATATTCTATTATAGCCGTTAACAATGAAGGACGAAAAATGTATATTATGGGTGTAAACTGTAAGTGACATATTGTGTGCAATCACAATTGTGTGTTTTTGAAAATATATAATGATATTAATTTAATATCATTTTTCTTTCCATTTACAGATATGTTATGCTCGGCAGTCTAAATACTAATATTGTCAATATTAATAATTTGAAATCTTTCAATACAGGGGTCACAGTGTACCTTACCTGGGCTAGGAATATGAAAAATGCTCTAATTGAACATCAATATAAGCAATAATAAGCATGTATGTAAATAAATGTTTTAAAAGGAGTGGTATGTACCAATATATGCAATACTGGTAGGCCTATCACTAAGGCTGACATTTTTAGAGCATTTTCGAAAAAAAATGCTCTATTGTCCCCTTTTTTCTGTCTGTCATCGCCCTAGATCTTAACAACCATAAGTCCTAGACCCATGATGTATATATCATTTTTTAGGTCTTGGCCTGCCAAGAAATGACTTTTTCCATTTCGCGATCTGACCTCTGAGGGCCGTAAAAGGGGGCTTAGTACCGTTTTTTACTATATAAGCTATATTAATAAAGGAGCGCCCATTCTCAGCAACTATAAGTCCTAGACCCATGATGTATATATCATTTTGTAGGTCTTGGCCTGCCATGTGTACATCAAAAGTTCATTTCGCGACAGGACCTCTGAGGGCCAGGCTTCAGGGCTCCTAAGGGGCTTATATATTATATATACACCTTGTACGTTCAATAACCCATTCATTTGGTGCGAAATACTGCAGCACGTAGTTTCACCAAGATTTATTAAGAAACTCATCAAATGAAATAGTAAGCTTGTGTTCTGAGTTTAATTGAAAGTATCAGAGCTATGCAACAATTGACGGAGTTTTCGGACGATTAAATGACTATAATTTCGAATGTTTTCAATTATGAGTCCTATTTCAGTAACCACAAACCACTTGTAGTTAGATTTAAGAGAAAATAATTTTGTTTTCAAATATAAGAAAACGTCTTTTTAATATCTTTTTTCAGATATATGCATTACACAATTGAATTTATAAACATTTACAAAATTTACAAATATTTACTGAAAGATAGCATACGTACTGATACATAATACGAAAATGCTCTAACACGTCCTGTGTCCAGAATGGAACAGGCTTAATTGCTTGTTTGTTTAATAACTTGCGGTGAGATTTTGCGGTTAAAACCTATACTGCTTGTTACAAACTGTATTAAGACATCTTCCCGTTCAACCCCCACCCCCTTTTCTTCCCGTGTTATATCAACCCCCACCCCCTTTTATCTCTACCCCAACCCCCAACCCTTCTCATAACACCCCCTCTCCCAACCTAATGGCACGCCCGTATTTTGACCATCAAACCAATGGTTCGTGACAGTGGACGTCTTCGGCGGAGCCATCCACCTCCCCCCCCCCATGAGATTAATTCATCGGACCAGGCTAGATGATAACAGAACGTTGCGCCTTATCATATGGCACCGTTGGTCAACACACCTGGACCTGACATGACGTTGATGTATGTTTTCAGAGTGGAGATGAGTTTACTAATCATTCGCATTCGCCTTTCTGCGGGGCCCACGTTATACGGGTCTGTTTTAGACTCCCGATAACATTGTAGACTTAGCGGATAGTTAAGAGTTCTTTATAAATTTGTAAACTCAGCAGACATCTAACAGCTCTTTCAGAGTTAATTATATCCATATATCTACTTTTGAATAAAGTCAAGTGTTGGTTATCAAATACGCATTGAGTCGTTGTATATTGTATTTCTTCTTCACGTGGCTGTACACAAATAAATTATTGACCTCACGTATCCAGTTCAAGACTAGATTGCCCTTAGACAACGGCCGTCACAACAGACTACAATGCCAGAGTGTGACCTAAAACCTAAATGGGTCATTTTTATCTACAGTAGAGAAAATTACAGCATGGTGCAAAAAGCCTTTCTAGTCAGGAAAAGTGCAACAGTTCATCTGCTTTAAAGGAGAGGCAGTAAAGAATATATTGCTAGATGTTCTGAGTTATCTGGTCAGATGAATGTGGGATCAAATCATATATAAATACAAACGCTCAGGTAAATATTTCTTTCTCATGTAATTTTTTTTCTTTTTTACAATTTAAAGAGATAATCTATTGTGCCAAACTTGACTTCAGACAAAAAAGTTTTGATAAAACTTTAAATATAGACCTAATAATCGGTAATGTATTTCATTGCTTATTTGGTTACGCTGGTTCGACTCCAGTCCCAGGCTATTAATAAATTTATGATATTTAAGGATTGGACAAACATTTGCATGGTGGTCCATAACCAATTAGAACAATGATCTACAAAGATGTGTTATTTATGCACTTCTGGCTAATTATAATAAAGTTGTAAATATTTTTTTCGGTGAGAAAGTTGGCAGTGGTTGCCGCTCTCTCCTTAGCAGCCCCATAGCCGGGGGGGGGGGGGGCACTGGGGGCGTGCCCCCCCCGCTTAAAAAAGAAGAAAAAGAGGAAAAATAAAGAAAAAGTAAAGGTGCCCCCTTGCTGGGTATTGGTGCCTCCCTGCTTACTTTGAGCTGGCTATGGGCCTGCTTCTTAGGTAACATTATACAGCATATTCATGTGAGTTTTTTCCCCTTGTTCATTTATACTAGTTGCAAGTATCCGACTTTGCCCGGGTTTAAAATAAGGTTTTCTGTTTACCTTTTGTTTTCTCCCTACCCCCTCTCTCCCTCCCTCCCTCCCTCCTTCCCCCTCTCTCTCCCTCCTTACCTCCTCTCTCCCTTTCTCTTTCCCTCCCTCCCTTTCTCCCTCCCTCTCCTTCCCTCCCTAACTCTCCCATCTCCCTCTCTCTTCCATTCTCCCTCCCTCCTTCTCTCACCCCGTCCCCCTCTCTCCACCTTCCTCCCTTCCTCCTACCCCCTCTCTCCACCTTCCTCCCTTCCTCCTACCCCCTCTCTCCCTCCCTGCCCCCTCTCTCTTTATCTCTCACTCCCTCCCATTTCCCCCATCCTCTCTCTCCCTCTCTCATTCTCTCCCCTTTCTCTCCCTCCCTACCCCCTCTCTCCCTCCCTCCTTTCTCCCTCCCTCCCTCTCCCTCTCTCCCCCTCTTCCTCTCTCTCTCCCTCCCCTCCCTCCCTCATTTCCTCTCTATCCCTCCCTGCCCCCTCTCTCTTTATCTCTCTCTCCCTGCCTCTTTCTTTATCTCTCTCCCTCCCTCTCTCTCTCTCCCTCCCCTCTATCTCCCTCCCTACTCCCGCTCTCCCTCCCTTCCTTTCTCTTTCCTTCCCTCCCTTTCTCTCTCCCTCTCTCTCCAACCCTCCCTCTCCCTCCCCCCCCTGTATCACCCCTCCCTACCACCTCTCTCCCTCCCTCCCTCCCTCCTTCTCTCCCCTCCCTACCCCCTCCTTCCCTCTCCCTCCCTGCCCCCCCTCTCTCTTTATCTCTCTCCCCCTCCCTCTGTCTGTACAATTAAACGTCAAATTACGCTTCTTAAATAAACAGAAAACCTTATTTTAATCCCGGGCAAAGTCGGGTACTTGCAGCATGAAAAAAAAACAACAATTTTTTTTTTCCGTCCCTAACCCTTTCTTCTCCATATTATTATGGCTTCACACTTCTTCTAAAATCCTTCCTCATTCATTTACCTTCCTCAAACTGTACAAATCGGGAAGCATGAAAAAACATCAACAATTATTTGCATCACAAAGGCACAATACAGCACCAGCGCGCAAGTTCTATTCGATCATCGGGAAATGACGTCGAGATTACTTTTATATAGTAAAATATACTAAAATAAAAATAATTCATTACAATTAAACTACCCATCGAGATGAAACGAAACCTGTCCTATAACCTTCCCCATGTAATTATGTGTACTTGTACCAAATTTCACGTTATTTGGTTGTCTGGATCTTGAGTTATGACAGACAGACAGACAACAAATGCGTCTTATAAGTATATATATATATATATATATATATATATATATATATATATATATATATATATAGTGATATAAGTAGTGATCTTAAAAGTATATTGAATGTAAATATTGTTGAGCAACTTAAACTGCTATGAACGCCCACTTTTAATTTTTTTTTTACTGCTTTTGTAGTTGTTTGTAAGACTGTTGCCAAGGCAACATGGGTAACATGAACGGCTCGTAACTGCATGGAATATTTGTGTGTGATTTTAGAGATAATGTAATTTTCATTTTCCCAAAAGGAATGTATTTGTTTTAATTTTCTTCCCACATATTAATATTTGGATTTTTTTTTCAACCTTTAGATAATAAAAGAGACACTGCTCTAGAATGAATTGGATTGCAAACAATAGACTGGCCATAATGTAGCAACTGTACTCTAAATCACATGACCTACCCCTATACCCCCCACCCCCTCGTTAAAAGTTGTGACAACATTAACAATGACACATTTGTAACTACCTATTTCGTGTTTAGTGTGTAAGAAAACTTCCTCTGTCATCCTCACAAGTCTGTTTCTCTTCTTTAAGATTAGGTCTAAACATCCATATTTTATCATTGTTGATAGCAGCATGGGCGTCGCTAGGAATTTTTCCCGGGGGGGGGGGCAAAAATTTTTCCTTGGGGGGGGGCATAAAAAACACGTTTTTTATTTTAACTGACGATGCCATACATGATTATTTTTCAATTAAATCCAAGTTAAGTATAACATCAATTATTTATTTTGACATAAATAAATGTATTTGAAAATTCACACATTTTGACTACAAGCACAAGCATGTTCCGATTTTATTTTTTTTTTGTTTGACTCATTCAGCGCCACCGGCCTCGAAAAACGTTGGGCGCACGAATCTTATATTATGTGAATGTTTGTATTACCCGGCCCGTAGCCAGAGGGGGGGGGGACAGGGGGGGGCTGAGCCGCCCCCCCCGTTCATGACCTGAGCCCCCCGTGCATGATTTGAGCTTTTTGACAAAATTTTAATAATAACGGCTATAAAACATCAATCATTTTGTTCAATAAATCAATAATAATAAAAACTTAAAAGTTTATATTTTGGCAATCATTCAGGCTATTTTACTTACATATATAGCTTATCTAATTTTTGGGCATAAAAGATTGAATCTTATTGAAGTTCACTTCTGGGTATTTTGGGCAGCATTGCCATTTGGGGCTTCAACAGCCGTGTGTGAGAACAGTTTCTCAACCCTCACACAAAAGCTCACCCCATATCGCAGATTAATGTTACAAAAGCGTCTAAGCAATCCTTTCCTGCTTGCATTTGAAAAAGATTAAACAGACAATCTGAATGCTGAAGCATTTTTAGGTAAATTTAGTGCTAAACCACGACGTTTGCAAATTTGAAACCTATTATAATATAAGTTCGCAACCAGTGCCGACGAATGTGTGTGTGTGTGGGGGGGGGCAGGGGGGCCAATGCCCAGGGGCCCGGCGAGTTTTAGGAATCCGGACTGAGCTGGCCAATCAACTTTTTAAAATATTAATATCAGCACGGGGGCCCGTGTCACCCCTGCCCAGGGTCCCGAAATTTCTGTCGCAACCTTGTAATAGTTTTATATATTGATATCTTCTGAGGACAACTAGCAACTTAAATAAGTTAATAAAATAACATTGACTTCTGACTTCATTTTTATACATATGTACAATAAAATAATAAAGTACAAACTCCGTGATTTCTGAGTGATGCTATTTAATTTGCAAATTTACTTTTTGGCAGAATTAATTTTATTTTAAATTGAATAATTGCGACTGTTGTTGTTGATAGATCTGTTCTTTGTTTTCAAAATTGTATAAGAAATATCACACAAATAGCTAAGCTATATTCGTGCATCTTTGTCGTTCTTCCGGGTTGTACGTTAAACAAACAGTATAATAATATAAATTAGGTATCTATTATGTAACAATTGTGTAGCAGAACAAATGGTCAATATATTTATAACAGGAATCAGAAATTGCTCAGCCTCAATAAATTTTTATCATTAAAACTCTTTACTATTTAAATTATTTTTAACAAAACTGCAACATGCCATGCATTATTGAAACGTAGTAAAAGTTATATATTTCTAATTAATAGCTAAACAATCGGTACTAAAATGCACTATTCCAGATATGGAACTGCAAAAAATTTCTTGGCGAGGGGACTCACTGAGATCCCCTCCCCAAACCCCTCCTCTCCGTTCGCAAGCTTTCGGCGCTTCGCGCCTCCATTTTCGCCCCCCGCCCCGAACATTTCTTCTACCTCACCAGGGGCGGATTTAGGAGGAGGGGCCGGGGGGGCAAGCTCCCCCCCCCCCCCGTTATCGCAAGTTTAGGTAATACATCATTAAATTACACTGGTAAACAGTGTATTCTTTACCAGTGATATTTGAATCATTTTATACAAAGTCAACTATGCTGATTTAGAATATGTAAGTGCTTTTGCTAGATTGGCTCTATTTTACGAGATAATTAAAATTAATTAAATAATGTATGCACCGTGTTTGGAATTTGTCAAGAATTGCATGAAGTAAAATAGTATACTAACAAATAGTAGTGAAACTGTTAATAGTCATGCAGAAATTTGTTCAAAAATATTTGTAATAGTGTTATAGAAGAAAACATTTTCATTTGAAAAACTAATTATGTCTAATTAATTAATATGCTACTTGTCTATGGTAATGAATTAGCAAATCGCTGTTTGCTCGACTTCCTTTTGTATGTGTCGTTGGTGCAATTGCGCTGGAGGCTCCAACAGTAGTCAGCCATCAATCGTATGTACCATCTTCCTTGATATCTCTCCTCCATCATCCTCATATCCTGATGGAACCTCTCGCCTTGTTCCTCACTGAAGTCCCCAAGGTTACCAGGAAATTTGTCTAAATGACTGTGCAGGTAATGTACCTTGATGCTCATATTTGTTCCACTGTTTCTGAAGTTAGCTAGCATAATCTTGCACCAGTTCTTCGTAATTCTCTGATCTGTTATTACCTAAGAAGTTCCTGACAACTGAAACAAAACTGTTCCACGAAGAAGCTTCAAGGTGATTTCGATCGTTGATGAGTTTCCGAATCTGAGGACCGTCGAAAATCCCAGCTTTCAGCTTCTCCATGCTCAATCCGGGGAATGATCTGCAAATATACTTGAAGCAATTGCCAGATTTGTCCAAAACCTTAATAAATTGTTTCATTAAACCTAATTTGATATGAAGCAGTGGGAGAATGATCTTATTTTTGTCAACCAGTGGCTTGTTGATGATATTTTCTTTACCTACAGTCATGGGCGTTGCTAGTAATTTTTCCAGGGGGGGGGGGCAAATAACAACTTTATGACATTTTTTTTAATGTAAGGGGGGGGGGAGCAAATGCCCCCCTCTTATATGATTTTTTTTCAAAATGCCCCCCCCCCCCATGAATACGCCCTTGCCTACAGTCATGGTTTCCCTTGCAGTCCATGTCACTCTTGTCCAACGATCTTGCCTTGCCCTGCTATCCCAAAGGCTCATGAAGCATTTGTATTTTGTGTATCCTGACTGCTACCCAAGCAAGAAGTTTACCATTTTTAGATCAACACAAATTGACCACTGATGCTCATAATAACGGACTTTCTGCAATACTGTATTGATATTCTCATACTCTTTTTTAAGTGTTGCTGAGTGAGCAATGGGAAGAGATGCATAACGGTTACCATTGTGTAACATAACGCATTTCAAGCTTCTGATGGAGCTGTCTATAAAAAGACGCCAGTCTTCGGAATAGTAGTCTTGCAGTCCCATTTGGAGCAAAAGTCCAGGGATGTCATTACAGTAAACAAGATCTTCCTCTTGGCTGAAATATGGAAGAAGAAACTCTTCTCTTTTCCGATAAAATGTTATTTTAACTTCTGGTTTGAGAAAATTTCTTTCATTAAGTCTGGACGCTAAAAGCTCAGATGCTTGCTTGGACAGATTTAGGTCTCGTATTAGGTCATTGAATTCTTCTTGGCTGAATGGTTGAGGTGTTGAAGAACTTCCTTCATAATCGCTTCTACTGTTTTCACCTGCCAAAAACTCCAGATCTTGCCCCTCGTCGGTCTGATGGTGAAAGCTCTAATAATCCAGTAAACACTGGTATAGGAACTTCACTGCTACGTGGAATTGGTCTCCTTGCAGATTCAAGATCAGGATAATCCCACTTAGATTTCTTGTGGCGATTGAAGCCTTTAACATTCACAATACAAGAATAACAATCACCAAAATGGTCTTTCGGCTCTCGCCATACCATCGCTACACCGAAACTTAGACTTTTCTTCTCACCATTTGCCCACTACCGTAGGCTCTCCACACAGTTTTTGCAGACCTTTTGGGGAACCCAAGACTTATCTTGGTCTCCCAGCTTCACACCGAAATAAGCCAAATATGCCTGCTGCACAAAGTCGGTTATATTTCTTCTTTGCTTTTCAAACATGTATTGTCCAGAGATGTAACAGAATACATTCTGATTATTTTTGCAGCATCTTCGTGATGAACTCATGATGTCTTTAGAAAGCAGAGATACAATAGAAAAAAAAACCAAGTAATAATTTGGTATAGTTTAATTAGACAACAGACACCAAACGTATTGCATTTGTTTTACACAAAGGGTACAATCATATTTTCAAGGGTGTCCAATATCTCAGAAACTAGAGCCAATTCAGCAAAAGCAGTGGCAGTTTTGAAATCAGCACCCATGAATTGCTATAAATTCATTCAAACATTCTTGGCAATTCCCAAAAAAAAATTTTTGTTGGTCTGTGTTATCGAAATATTTTTTGTTCTAAGACCAACAATATTCAACAATGAAAACAGTTTTGGGCCCCCCGGTCAATGTTTTGCCCCCCCCCCGTCAAAGTTGTCTAGATCCGCCCCTGTGCCCCAGGATCATTTCTTCGGCACCCCTTCCCGAAAAAAATGTCTTCGCCCCCCCCCTCCGAAAATGTCTTCGGCCCCCCAATCCAATATTCCTGGCTACGGGCCTGTGTATTACAGTATTAGTATCATCAAATGTTAACAATTAAATCCCAAAAGAATGATTACAGAAGGTTTTCGAAATATCACGATATTGCAGATCATTTATTAGAACTGCATATGAGTATGTAAAATTAATTCTAGTGTTGTATAGCATGCGCCCAACCTATTACCATGTTACCAATTTATTCAGAAATTATTTTCTGCTTTTTAGTACGCAAGAAAAACGTTGTTTTTTTTTTATAAAATATGTTTTTATAATGTAATTTTTATTTTCTACCTTTTAGTTAAAATATTTTTTTTTCAATTAATACGACGAGTTAAAAAAATGTTGGTGTAAAAGAGATCCGATTTAACTATATAAATTTCTGCTCGAACGTACTGGAGAGCTCTGACGTCACATGTATTCATGCGCAGAAAATCAAAGAAAGTAGTGAAACTTTTTGGAGTATCATGTTTATAAACCGAGAATATAAATTTTGAGCTCTTTCACTTTAAATAAATTTTCAACACATTTGTTTTTATTGCGCTGCGTTCGCTTTTAAAATCAAGTGGTCTAATCACAAGCGCAGTAGAGTATAGCACCAGTAATTTCCCTTGATTTAGACAAGACTGTGACCTATTCGCCATACATATTTAATTTTATTTATTAAGAAATTCATCAAATCATAATGAAATAGTAAGAATATTGCATTGTAATCGGGTTCTGAGTATTATTGAAAGTATCAGAGCTATAGCTTATCGGAAAGTGGTCTAAAATTGGATTGCGAAATTCCGCGGACAAACACACAAACAATCAGACATGAAGTGAAGTTAAGAAAAACGTTGTAAAAAGACATTGGACTTGGTTTCCTTTTACCAACACTTGTCGTGATGAAGGTGCAGTTAAAAGTGTTTCTTGATCAAGGAAAGAATGATCGGCTCGTAGTTTGTTCTCCGTTAGCTCCATGTCTTTTTAATGCCATCGATAGAAGATTTGCAAACATGTTTGACAGCATTGATGCTCAGCTGGCATCCGTTGTACATCCCAAGTTCAAGTTGGACTGGATGGATGATGATTTGCAGCGTTCGCATCTTATTGAAGTACTGAAGAGACGCGTTTCACAATCACTATTGGTTGCTACGACTGATGATCAGAAAGCAACGTAGGCTGCTGCTGATGATGATACAGATAATCAGCCAGACTTCTTCGCTGGATTGTCAGCCAGACGACATCGTGTGAATGATTCACCTGATGTGAATCAAGAAATTAATCATTACTTGGCAGACACTTCAGGCAGTATTGCATCATGGATGCATATCCACATATCCGTAAAATATACATAGACCTGAATACAGGACTTCCTTCAAGCGCTGCTGTTGAAAGGCTGTTTTCATTAGGAGGACGAGTATTTTCCCCTCTTCGTTCACAACTGAGCAGTGCGCATTTTGAAATAGTTACTTTTCTTCGCCTGGCTAAGTGGTAACTGCCAGTTAGGTGGCTTTACCCTGTGAACTTTACTGGAATTCATCGTTAGTTTTCTAGATGTAATGCAATCCCCTGATTCGGTCTGACTGCTTTTACTATAATGTGATGTTTAACTGTTTATGTATCATTTGCTTTTCTTTGACAGTCATTTGCTTCATTCATCCATCCATTCATTCACAATATGTGAATACATATTAAAAATCTTGTTGCTTAAAGGACGTTAAGGTATGCCGACTTATTTAATAGTAGTTTATTATGTTGTCAAAGACTTTTGGATGCTTTGAGGGAAACTGATGAAGCAAGTGTTAACTATTGAACAAAATTTGGTTAAAAATACATCATCTAAATCAGCCAAAAATGTTGTTATCGTTTATCGATGTAAGTGATATAGAGCAATGAATTACGTATTTGCATTTTATTCGTCGAATGACCCAAATATTGGTATTGGAAATAATAAATAAATATTGGTATTGCAATACTGGTTTTAAAATTGTATTGGTATTGCCAATAGATTTTACAGGCAGTATTGGTATTGGTATTGCCAATAATTTTTTTTAGTATTGTTAACAACACTGGTTGATAGTCATTGCTATGATTTCATTCCAGCATACTCTGGATGGCCACTTATAAAATTCCAAGCATTCTAACTGCAGTGCTATTAGATAAGTCCATACTTTGCAGTGACTTGCTGATATAGCCAGTCATTGACAGTAATCTCAACTGATATCCCAGCATTCACATAAATGAATAATTAATTATGGTGTTAAATTGTCTGAAAACAGGAACAATATTTACAGAACCCATACAGTACCTTGCATATGCTGATGATATAACATTGACAGGACAGCAAAGCAAGGATATAGCAAAAGCATACATAGAATTAGGAACAGCAGCTCAGAAAGCAGATTTAACAGTATACGAATCAAAAACTCAATACATGCTATTACAAAGAAATGAAAAAGAAGGAAAAGAAAAACATTCAAAATCAGTGATAGAGCATTTAAAAAGAGTAGAAAACTTTAAATACCTGGGATCAACCAGAAGTGAGGAAAATGATATAATGATAGAGATCAAAAACAGAATAGAAGCAGGGAACAGAATATATCATACACTGCATAAAATAGTGAAAAACAGACAGATCTCCAGAAAACTTAAAAAAAAAAACATATACAAGACAATGTTCCGACCAGCAGTAACATATGGTAGTGAAACATGGACCATCAGCAAACAAGCATAAAATATGCATAACACTTGGGAAAGGAAAATATTTAGGAAATTTAGGAAAAAGGACAATAACGAGTGGAGAAGTAGAACCAATTCAGAGCAGTATGAACTGTACGAAGAACCAAATATAACAGCTGAAATCAAAATGAATATATTGAGGTGGGTAAGGCACATAGAAATAGTGGAAAACAACAGAGGTCCAAAAGCAATATATAAGGCAACACCTAATGAAAAAAGGGCTTAAGGCAGACCAAGAAGCAGAGGGTTAGAGGATGTGGAGAAAAACCTTAAAGCCATAGGAGTGAGAGAGTGGAGGAAGAACACCATGAATCGGAAAAAGTGGAGAAGAGTAGTATGGCAGGCCAGGGCCCAAAATGGGCTGTAGAGCCAAAGGAAGAAAGAAGTTGAAATTAAATTGAGTTCTCCAGATTTAGTATCCAAATTACTCTTCCCGTATTCTGACATATCTTGAAGTAGACCATATACATCGTTACTTCTATGAATTGTGCATACACTGCTCTGCTCATGATGTCCATCTCTAGTGTATGTGTTACCTTTCAATGTTACATATACAACTGGCAATACATTTTTCAAAGTAATGGACATACCGCAGAATATCTAAATTCATTGTTTTCCCATTTAAAAGAAGCATTGTCTCCAAAAAATTAAGTTCAGGATGTATGCAGCAGATATGTGTGCTTATAAACCATCGAAAGACAAGCCATATTCACCCCATCGCCCTAACCATTTCCTCTTTAGTTTGACAGTAACGGATCATCATTTACAGATTTTCCTGTTATTTCATTAACTGATATTTTTATGTCTTCTCCACTGTACATGTGAGATTAACACGTGGTATTTTGATGTAGGTTTAACCATTAGGCTAATAAAGGCCCCAGTAAAATCGTATCTCATATTAAACACAATATATTAAGTCATAAAATAATAAACACTACGTTTACTATGTATTATCAAATATAATACTTTCAATCATCCCTCAGATTACTTTTTAACTCTAAATAAAGATTTCTCCCAAACTCAACTAAAAGGCAGAACAGCTCAGACAAATAAAATTATTTATTTAAAAAAAACACCTAATTAGTCAAAATATCACTGATACATTGAAATAAGTTATTTCTTGCAACATTTAAATTTCTAAAGATAAACTCTGTGTAGCTTTTGTCTTTGTTAAAATATGCACAGCTTGCTTGCTTAAAGAAGCACAGTCTTGAAGTAAAGCTGAAAAATTGGAAAAAAACTTAATTGAGAAAATCATCATACAATACATAAGATCAATATCATATATTTTAAATTTTACATAAAAAAAGACATAATCTTATCATTTAAAGTTACATAATAATTCTACAAACAAGTAGCTACATCTTCTACGAAGACTGGAAGAACCTCTAGTACAAATTCCTACAAAATGAGACCTTGCACTGTGCAAGAACTTGTGAGACATAAAATTTCATTGTCTTCCATCAAGCATTAAAAAAAATTGACAGAAACATCATATGGTAACTTTTTCAGCATTTTATTGCCTCAAGAACTTATATCCATCTGATACAGCAACTTTATGAAGGTGCCAAAAGCCAAGTTATTCAAAAAGGCAACTAAGATAAAAATCAAGACTGGAGTACATCAAGTATGCCTACTTTCCTCATTATCTTTTAAATGGTCATAGTCATGAGGCAAACAGCTAAAAGTGAGAAGACTGGGATCAATGGTCTTTTTTGACCCAGTGTTTAGAGGACCTAGACTTAAAAAAAACAAGCAAACTAGCATAAGCAGACACAACTGGGCAACATTAGTACATATCAATATGGATAACAAAGAAGTCCAGTCCTACTTAGCAAAAGTTCATGCTAACAGTAACAGGAGTTAAAATGATTGAACCTGACATGGGGCAAGCTGAGAAAGGCATCTTAAAAATGATGGAAATCTAAGCAGCAGCCTTTTCCGCAAAAAAAAAAACCAATAAAATGTCTACCATAGTATCACTGTTTAGAAAAAAGGTAATGCACAACTTTAATTCATCAGTTTCCTAACCTGATATAAATTTAATTTTAGTGCCTGCTCATTTTTATTTCAACATAAAATTAATATAACAACCTACATTCAAACAAAAGATATAATATGTAAAAGAAGCAATTGGTCAAAAGAAATCTTTCAATATTAAAAATTGTTTAAAAAAAAATAAATATACCTGATAGCTGATTTTCTGCAAATAAAACTCTTTGATTTTGTTCTGGCTTGAATGCTAAGTTAATTTCTTCTGATTTAATATCAATATCATTGTTAGTAGATATTCTAATGGAATGAAGACCTGTATTTAATTGATATAATACATACATTAGTCTTTCTTTAAACTTTTGTAAAATAGTTTATCATAATTATGCGGACATAAAACCTTTTAAAGGAACATAACTTTCATAAGGAATAGTGGAACCAACAATCATATTAATGAAAATCAGATAAGAAAATATTTTCTTTGTAAGTGAATTTATAAAACTTTTATTTTCAATTTTAAGAAGCACACACACACATATATATATATGTTTACATATATTTTTATTACACAGTCTTACCCTTTTGTAAGTATTTATCCATTTCATTACATAAGTCAAACAACTCACTCCCTCTACCTCTTATTCTTTGATCTATAATTAATCCATGAAAATTAATTGGTAAATACATGTATTTTGTCAGTTATAATTTTTACATTTTTCCCATATAAGTTCATTTAACTTATCACATCAAAACAACACACAGTTTAACCTGTAACATGTTTCTCTACAATTTATATATTTCATTCATATTTTACCGTCTAACTGTATGACACTTGGCAAGATAATGAGAACATCAGGTATATATCTTGTATTACACATGGGATTACTCAATCCAGCCGTATTATCATTCAATTTTAGGTCTGTTAGATTATTAAGTGAAGAAATCATTTGAAGAACATCTGTGCTGGTAAAGGGACAGATAAATAAACAATTAACAGGAAAATGCATTCTATTTTATTTAAGGATGCACCAGAAAAGTTGCCCATGTGAAAATTCTAAAAGGTACTCAACTTTTTAAGACTGTTATTAAACATTTTTTTCTAATGAAAAAAAAACAACAACATATAATAAGAATTTTGATAATTTATTAAACAGTATGTAATTAAATTTTTTTCTCATTTTACAACCAGATGAAGTCACAATAGCATATATATTATATATCATTTTCTTGAAAAGTAAACCATATATATATATATATATATATAAATTTATAGTTAGAAAATTTTATATATTTATACTAGCAATGTACCCACTGAGCATGAAGACAGAGTGTCACATGACACTTAAACATTTCTAATGCTTAGACTCAACACCATTAGAGGGATAGGGCTTTTAGTGTAAAGAAATAATGCTAGTTCTTGACACCTATTGCTTAGAAACAATGTACATTTCATTTGTCAAAAGTTATATTTTACCTCTCAAGACTTTAGGACCATTCACTTATTATATAACAAGGAAATAGGGAGTTTTTTTTACATTAAATTATTTGGGGAGAGAGGAAGAGCCTTAATTTTGTTATGTGATGGAAACTTTATTTTTTTTAATCTATAATACAAATTAAATTTTTTTTCTCAGCCGTAAGTGTAAAAAATGTGTTTACCTGCAGTTTGATATCAAAATATATGAAACTATGTTTATTTGTGGATATATGTATGTGACTGTAATATTCATTCTCCCATCATTTAATAAATCTGTGATGTTCAAAATATAAATATGACATATCTTACTTGCATTAGACTATAACATATTGCCTATCTTGTTAAAAGTAACTATATGAAGAAATATTATGAAATTCATTTGCATCACTCAGTGTCAGCAAAAGTCGGGTCAAATCTGTGACCTTCAATGCGAATGCATAAATCACAAGAGTAGGTAAAAATACGCCAATTATAATGACCAACCTTATTGTATTTTAAGTCCATTAGAATCAAATTAGAGTTGCTCCAGCTGTTAAATTCACCACTAACAGATATATATGACTTTTTAAAATATATTTTGAAATAAAAAAAATACTAAATGCATAATTTTACTATACCTTCCTAACAGATTGCCACTTATATTAAGAATTTGTAAATTTTCTAAAGTCTGCAATCCATCTGTGAAAGAAATTATTTTTCATAAGAAAGCTAGAGATATTGAAAATGAGCAAAATACAGTGAGCTAGCATGAAGAAAATAAAAAAAAAATACTCACCAAGAGAACTAACCATATTTGCAGAAAGATTAAGTTTCTTTAACATTTTTAAACTAGACAATTTATGTAATTTTGTTAATTTATTATTTGAAAGATCAAGATTTTCCAGGTTTAAACATTCTGAAATACATCCAAGATCTGACAAGTCTGAAAAAAAAAAAATTAAATTAATAACTACTGGTATGCATAAGAAGTAAAGTTAATTAAACTCAATTATAAAAAAAAAATACTAACTCATATCTTTTAATGTCAAAGTATGAATACTTTCAATGTCAAATTCACAACTCCTAAGTTTTAAGAGCTGCTTCGTGATGACACCATCTAAGATATAAATAAATTTAAAAAGTTAATATTAAAGAAAGTTAAAGCTGCTTTTGTCAAAGTTTGTCACAAAATATATATGTTGACTTTCTGATATTTATTTTATATATTAGATAATGTAGTGAAACTAAAAATCCATTCTTAAAATTTTTCTTTCTTTATAGACCACTTTAAAGTGTCATTATCTACTTGGATACTCCCGTCATAAATTGTCACTGCAGTAGAGCAATTTTTCCATTAATTTCATTTGTCATTTTTTGTACAATATTTCTTTTGTAGTCCAGGTTGTAGTAATAGGCAGAACAGGCTTAAATTTTAGCTCTAAAAAAGTAAAAGTTTGGAAAGACTAAAAAGATAAACTTAGGTGTATGATGAAAATAATATTTAAGTGTAATGAATAATATACAATTTGACAATAAATTAATTTCCCTCCTGCACAAAGTTAATATTAACTTTATTCTTGAAAAGTTCATTTATGGATTCTCACTATTATTAATGAGTCTTATTTACTACACTCACTTAACCATTGTTTTTGTAATATTAACTGCAGTACATTTTCTATATCAAACCCATTCGAAGCCTTTCATTTTTTTGTAAAATACAAATTATTTATGCCAGACTGCAACTCAGACCGCAAAGAAGAGGCGGCACTTTATTACAGATATTACAGATACAGTTTTGATTACAAAAATGTGGCACTTTATATAATCCTCTCTGCTATGGTTTACTAAAAAATAAGTTAAAAAGTTATCTCAGATATATTACCAGTATGACCTTCATCAAATGTATACTTAACTTAATTTTTGTGTAATATGATTTTGATGGCATTAACATGAATACATGTAAAGAATTACATAAATACGATTTCTTTTAAAAATAAGAAACTATTTGCAGTTTTGATTGAGGGTTTCTTCTGATTGAGAACAGTGCTGTATAAGGTAGATAAATAATAATTTTGTTTTTAGCACTCTCAAAAAAAATGTTACTAATAAAGAGCGAATTAAAACAATTATGTTGGAACCAAAGACTAATTAACTATTATAGGTCAACATATAAGCTCTATTGTGAAATATACAGTTATTGTGCATAGTTACAGTTTATGGCAGAGTGTGTAATTTTTAGGGTATATTTTTAGATTTTTAGGCCATATTTCAGTCTTTTTTTTGGGCATATTTCAACCTTTTTGATGTCATAGAAATTCAAGCCTTAGGTAAATATTATTATTCATTTATCATATTCAAAGTAAATTTTGATTTAGAAATGTTTCTTAATTGAAGCTATGCTATATTATTAAAAAATGACATACCATTAAGCCCTATATAACTTATACAACAAAAATTGACAGTGAGACTGACAAGAGTTGAAAAAATATTAATGAAATGAGTTGTTAGTATTATTAGTTACTGTTGTTATACATTCTACACCAGTGGCACATTAAGGTGCTGCATGAGAGTGCTAGGTGTCTGAAATGTTTTCCCTATGGAATCCTTGGGCTCGTTATCCTTGAGTATGATTCGTTGACTGTATTTGGCTAGTATTCATATTTTCCTCTGCCACGAAGCATACATAACAACATCCCATCAGTGGTGTAGCAAGAGGAGGGCATCATGCCCCAAGCGCTACTCACAAAGGGGCGCCAAATGGTCCGCTAAACATAATATATGATTTTCGAATGGGAAGGGGCGCTAAAAAGGTATTGTGGGCATGAGGTAAGCTTGCTACGCCACTGCATCCCATTATGAAAATAAGTACATTTATTCGAGAACTTTCATTTAAGGGATACCCACTGACATACTTTTGAACCCTTTGGGGTACAGTTGTGAAAAAGGTTGAGAAACATTGGTTTAGTAAATAATTAACAAATGTATTTAAATAGTACAATTGTTATATTTATTTGCTCACTTTGCGAAGAAATGGGCTTCGCAAAAACCAGTCAAGACTGGAGGTGTATTAAACAGCAATCACACTGGGTATAAGATCTGCTACTTTGGAAGGACCACACAAAAGACATTTTAATCTTGTATATTTATTGTCACTCTTCTTTTCACTGAACTTAATCCACCTCTGGTCATGCCTTTTCAATATGTCTGAATGCTGGCTTTTTAAAAAAATGAAATTGGTATCAATAAGTTTTTTTAAAAAATAAATCATTAATGAGCACAATATTTAAAACTGTCACTGCATGCAATACTGTAGACAAATGTAGTAAGGAATGTGAGCCTGAACTCCTGAACTAAGTTGTTTTAGAATGCCAAATATTTTTATAACAATCATTTTTCTTAAGTATGCTGCCGAATTTTCAAAAAGTTAAAGCGTGCTGAGATTTAAAACAAATGTGCTTGCACTGCTTGGCTCTACTGCAGTGTCTACAAAAGGAACAGGCTTATAGAAAACCAAAGCCAAACTGGATTTTTTTTACGCAAGTACTAACTAATAAAGATATTGTTTCAGTGAAATACGACGGAAACGTCATATGTTAGATTTTGCTGAGGTAAGTCATTATAAAATTAAATGATCATCAACTAAAACAATACTTGATGACTATGAATTTGCAAACAAAATTATTAATTAGCAAGTTTTAGGTCGATTAGTGATTACCCAATGAATTCTGTGTCGACGCCATTTGTAAACAAGCAACATGACTATTGTGACGTTGACGGCTTTTTTGTACGCATCAGAAGGAACGTCTCAGATTGAACGATTTCTATTAATGGGGATATATTTTTCTAAATACTGATAGCTGCTATATACTGATTTATTTCAATCGTGATTGCAAATAAGTCACTAAAATAGCAATAATATTATTATACAAAGATAAGTTGATTTCCAGCTAAAAATAATCGGAACATTGCCATTCTTTCTTCTTTATGGAGTAGCCTCCCGTGGGTTAATGGCTTCCTAGCTCCGAAGTAAACAATACTACAATACTACAAAAATAAACTTGTTTACATTGCAACGTTTCTGGAATTAAATACTTAATTCTGACATCAAAACTCTGTATGTCGAAGTATCTGATGATGTTCATCAGAAGTATGGGTAATTGGAATAAGCATTCGATATCTGTACGACTGTAGTGTCTACTGTTTTTAAAATCATTAATGATTGAATGATTCATTCATTATTATGTCTATGATTATACATTTCAATAAATTTCATGAATTTATACAATCTAGCCAGTTTCTTTTACTTATAAGTTTTTAATTTTATTTAAATCATTAAATTATGATTTAATTAAGTTAAGACCTGGATGGTTAGGCAACCTTATGGCAGTCCAAGGCCGGTTAATTAATAAAAGAAATTCCAAAGTCGCTGATTATTACTATTACATTAGTATCACAACAAAAGTCAAAGAAATGTGCTGAGCTAAAAACTGTTTAACAGATTACGCCGTCCCTTGACTCTAACTCAAATTTTAAATTTAAATACATCTAAGTTTGGTATAATTTTTCGCTAGAAAAATGATCATTTTTCAAATTAATGTTTTATTTAAGTTTAGCTTGGGATGTTATCACTTTATTCCATTTAAAATATCCAAAATTTGTCAATAGAATTTACAACTAAGAGGTCCATTATTATATAGATTGCTTCCTATTCATCAATGGGAATTCTGATTTTGCAAGGTATCTCATGGTCTGGCACAAAAAAAACTTGTGACAGTGATGAAACCATGGTCGATGAGGTTTAGCTGAGATCCAGGTAATCACTACTGGCAGTGTTGACAGATGTGGTCCGCACACAACACCCTTCTGCTTTCTGAAACTCAATCCCTTTCTTCCACCCTGCCATTTATAGTAGATGGAATATGCTCATGACACCCTCTCACCTGGTGGTTGGATAAACTATTGCCCTGCCTTTTTGGACAGTCAGCAGTTCACACACTTTGCTGGTCTGGCCAGTGTGGGCAAATGCTTAAAACTTTTAATGAGCTATGCTGGCAGAAGAAGAGGGCACAGTTAACTGCTCTATAAGCATGGCACAGAATTGGTTTTAAGCACACACTCACCGTGTTCTTCTGTGGGCATGGTAGACATGCATTCAAATGCCACCCATTAGGCTGGTGTGACAAAACACAACACCTTGTCATGCTAGCAGCAGTGGTACAAAAAAAAACTACATCTATATATATATATATATATATATATATATATAGAGAGAGAGAGAGAGAAAGAGAGAGAGATTTTAAATTAGTTGTATTTTATTTTTCAAGCATACAGTCGAAAATGTTCAGTTTTTAATTTAGATTGAGTGTCTTTATTTTCTAATTAATAAAAAAAATAATTGAACCTATCTGCAGACTAGAACATTTTTAAAAATTAAAACAATGGAAAGACATCCTGATATAGCTACACTGAACTCTAAATCTGACATACCACTAATATACCAAGACAGCATTTTAAGAGTGCAAAAAAAATGAAAAGGTATTACATTTTAACCCAAATTATATTCACTGAAACAGTTCAGTTAAATTATTCACTGTAATTTAGAACAAAAAAGTAACAATATTTAAATTATGAGTCTCAAGTTGATTTTTTAAAAATAAATTTAATCCAATATTAGCAATGGAAAGAAAAAATCAAGTCAAGAAGCATCTGCTTTTTCATCAGAACTGGTTAGAAACAGGAATAAACACAACAGGATTAATTCTATTACCAGGGCTGTTTTTGCATCTGAAGCAAAATTCTATAATTATAGTGACCAGGCAGAGAAAATTTCTAACATTAAAACAGTTAATCCAGATAGCAGCAAAATCACAGTCAGTGAAATAGTAAGTATATCATATTTAGTAATTCTTCTTCTTCTTTGTTCTCGATATATGATTATGGAGGATTTCAAACGACCAGGCCTATAGTTATGATGAACTGCACGGTGGCATCCAGGTCCGTCTCGCTCCCATAAAGTTTTTGTTTGAAGGAGGTTATCTGTGGCCAGAACCTGTTGCGAGCTGTGTCATGTAAGGGGCATGTTTGGAGAACATGTTCTGCATTCTCTGGAGACATCCCACATGGGCAGTCCTCACTGTTTCCAATGCCTAGCCTTCGGAACATGTGTTGTCTTAGTCTGTTGTGCCCAGTTCTAAGTCTGAAGATAATATTTTGAGCTTGTCTGGGAAGATTATAATAGGGGTCGTTTTTGTCATGATCTGGGTGATTCCTCATCCATTCCAGCTGGATCCATTCACCTATACAGCCCTTCATTTCTTCCGCATCCAGAGGGACATCCACCTGTATTTCTTTGCTGCCAGATTTTGCCAATTGGTCAGCAATCTCATTGCCATCTACCTTGGTGTGTCCTGGTATCCATTGCAGAACTGTTTCCTTTGAGTTTTGGGTCAATTTATGAAGAGCTGTTCTGAGCTGGGTTAATTGAGTGTAGTGAGGATCCTGCAGAGACTGTATAATTTTTTTGGCATCTGTGAGTATGACTATGTTGCTGTTTGGTGAGGAGTTTGTGAGTATGTTGACAGCTTCTTCAATTGCTTCTTTTTCGGCTTTGAAAGAGTCTGAAGTTTTCCCAGTGGGCATACTATGTTTTATTATTTCTCCATTTGGCAATTCTATATAGATTCCAGCACCTCCATTTTGGCAGTTTGTTTGCGAGGAACCATCTGTGAATGCTCTTATCCATAGAGAACTGGGGTAGAGTTTATTTATTTCATTCATTGCCGTTGCAGAGAGAGTGTTAGTATCATATTTAGATTTTTTCTTTATTCCAGCTAGGGTGTCTCTCGTGGTTATTGGATGGAAGGAGTCCCAAGGGGGCAAGTCACTGTAAGGTTTTGTTTTCTTTAGGGAGACTGTATCCAGGTTGTATTTTTGTTTTAATTTTCTGGCTGCTGTAATGAAGTTTGTTCTTTGCAGTCTTTGAGTAGAGTTAGACTTTTGTACTCTCTTGTTAAGCGGGTGGTTTTCCAGTGTTACAATTTTTGTGTACTGAGAGAGTATTTTGTTGTCCCTTCTTTCTTCAGTAGTTTGTAGAGATGTTATACTTTCCATGGTTGTGATTGGCGTTGACCTCATACCTCCTGTCATAATTCGTAGCCCAATGTTTTGAACTTTGTCCAGTTTTTTAAAACTTGTTTTGGCTGATGTTCCCCAGGCAGTGGCTCCATATTCCAGGCTGGGTCTTACGTAGCTGGTGTAGGTTTTTTTTTAAAACAGACATGTTCGCTCCCCAGTCTGTGCCAGCTAGTTTCTTCATTAGATTTATGCGTTTTATCCCTTTGGACTGAGTTACTTCTATTTGTTTAGACCATGTGAGTCTAGGGTCGAAGGTGACACCTAAGTAGACTGGGTTGTTGTTTATTTCAACTGGAGAATTTTTTAAGGTAAGCTTTATCTGTTTTTGCTTTGTTGAAAGTGTAAAGATTGTGTATTGAGTTTTATTTGCGTTGACTTTCATTCCCTAGCTCTCTGTCCATTTTTCTAGTTGTTTTAGTGAGTCTTGAAGTCTAAATTTAGATGTTCCAACGGATTCTTCAGTACTTATTAGGACAAGGTCATCTGCATACATACTGCATTTTACTTTTCTGGGCAAGGTTTCTTTTATGTCGTTTATATACATCAGGAAGAGTGTGGGAGACAGAACCCCTCCCTGGGGAACGCCGTTTTTTAAGAGTTCAGTGTTGCTTCTGTATCCATGCAAGCGGACAGTGGCTTTTCGGTTCGACACATATTCTTTTATCCAGTTGAGCATCCTGTTGGAGATATTATTTTGTATTAATTTTAGAATTAGCCCTTCTTCCCACACTTTATCATAAGCCTTTTCCAGGTCCACCCATACTATGGTTGTGTGTTTCTTTTCTTGGAATCCGTCTTCTATCTCTTGTGTGATGAAAGCTATTTGGTCTTCTGTAGACCTGTACCTTCTGAAACCTTGTTCCTGGGTTAGTAGACTATTAGTTTCTAGAAACCAGGTTAGCCTTATGTTAATAATTTTTTCTATTAATTATACACAGCTTGTTAGGCTTATAGGTCGGTAGCTGTCTGCTTTGTTCGCGGGCTTCCCTTGATAGCTTTTTTCCAGATGGTTGGAATTTTCCCCTTTTTCCAGCTGGTGTTTGTAAGGACATAGACAGACATAGATAATTAGACAGACACATTGTTAGATAGTTATATAGATAGACAATTAATTATTGTATTAATGTAGATGTTAGAGGGAATTCCCTGTAGTACGGTGACGCACCTAATGAATGGGTTATTGAACGGGAGTAAAAAAGGAACGAGACACACAAACGGCTGACGAAGAAAGAGATAGAACATTGTTTTGGTTATTTTTGTTTTGTTTTAAGTTTGAAGAAGGTAGGGGTATTAGGAAGGAACGGAGGAGCAAGGAAGAAGTATTTATTGTATTAACAGAACGGACAACTGGTATTTATCGTAGAGACATGATTTAATGGTTAACGTTCATTGTTGAATAACTAGTTCTTACGATTATTCAATAAAGTGATTTTGGTTAATAACTGGAGGTGTTATGAACTTGTATAAGTTGTGCAATTAAAGAAAGTAATTAAAAATAAATATATAAGAGAGACCACCGCATCCATACCCTGACAGTGTTGAATAGCTGTAATAGTTTCTTTTTGGTTTTTGGGCCTAAGTGGGTAAGCATGGCATTTGTGATTTTGTCTAGTCCTGGGGCCTGTTTTGGTTTCAGGGTTTTTAGGGCATCTTCAAGTTCATTTTTCGTGAGCGATTTAGTCATGCACTCATGTCGGGCTGGTGGGTCAGTTTGTTCATTTCTGAGGATCTCATCGTTGACTTCTTTGGACCGTTTTTTGCTGATATTTATTGAGCCTGCGTTTTTAAAGTTGGTCATAAGTTCTTGAGCAGCGTCTTTGCCCGTCAATTCCTTATTGTCCGTTTCTAAAACAATTGGGGCTGCCCTGTTTTCCTCTTGGTTTAGGCACTTGGCTATGTCCCAGAGCTTATGTCCTTCTTTGTCGTAGTTTAGGCCTTCTGTTTTCTCATGCCAGCTTTTTCTAATTGCCTTTAGGTATTCTTTTTGGTATGTTGCATTTGCTGCCTTGAGATGAATGTTGTTTTCAATGGTGGGCATGTTTTCTACAATGTTTCTGGCTTCGGCTGCATTATCATGGAGCTCTTGAAGGTGTTCAGACCAGTTAGGAATGTAGTTTTGCCTTGCTCCTTTTGGAATAGATTCTTTTGCTGCTCTTAGTATCGCTTTGGACAGTGCAGAGTAGGATGAGTTGATTTTATTGGTTTTGCAATTGATTAGGGCAGAATAGTTGTCTGAGATTTTGGAAAAGGTCCCAGTTAGCTTTCTTGTAGTTCCATCTGGGGTACAGTGTGTTATTATATGGGCAGTGTTTTCTTTTGAAGGTGATTATTATTGGTCTGTGGTCACTTGTTGCCAGTTGATCCATAACTTGTCTCTTGCTGCCTTTAGAGATGTTATTTGTGGCGAAGGCAATGTCTGGGGTAGCTGACGTTAGCCAAGTTCTGGAATAAAAGGATGGCTTGTCATCTGGTTTATTTAGTAAGGTCAGCCTATTTTCTCCTTGCCATTCTTCGATTTCTTCTCCTCTGGCATTTAGGTCTGGGTACCCCCAGCTTTGTGAGTGGCTATTCATATCACCCACAACAATGCTTTCTTCACCATAAGGGAGTTGTATCCGGTCTAGTTCCAATTTCTTGTTGGGTGGACAGTAGCAATTGAATAAGCTTATATTTCCTTCTGGGAGTAGAAGCTTAGTGCCCAAGAATTCTGTGTCACTAGAGGGAGGTATGTTGATATCTGTAGTTGGGATATCATTCTTAACTAGAGTAATCACTCCTCCTTTTGGTCGGTTGTCTCTATCTTGTCTATAACAGGTGTATCCCCTAATAGAAAAGCGTATGTTGCTATTTAGGTGGGATTCTTGAATGCAGGCAATATCTACTTTTTGTTGATAGAGGAATACTTTTAGAGCCTCCTTTTTTTTTTGTATTCCTTCTGCGTTCCATAGGAGGATTGTCAGTATGTGTTTATCTTGTTTGGAGTCAGTAGAGTTTGCTTCCTTTCCTCTGCTCCTGACTCTACAGGCAGAGGAGGAAGAACCACCAGCTCGCTTGGGTGGGCTCTTTCGAGGTGGAGAGCCCGGCCCCCTACCTGCGCGGCGGGATTCCACAGGCAGGACGCCATATCTATTTTGCGGGTTTTTTTCCTCCATATTCGTCGAGGTTGCGTGGCTGTATGTTTTGCGCCATTAAGGCCTACTGCCTCCGTCTTCAGCCTGCTGTTTTTCTGGATTTGCTTCCATAGCCTTTGGTCAGCCAAGACCATCTGCAAGGCAGCAGTTGATTTAATTTCGGAGTTTTCTCTCCTAGATGTCTGCTATCCTTAGCTAACGGCCTCATCTGACCGGGTTTAGAGTTTGAGCGCTCTGTGTTCGCTTTTTGCTATCATTTCTTAGGGTTTTTGAGGCATTTTTTATAAAGGTATCCTTACCACGGGACACCTCACCTCACCCTCCATGACAGCAAACCAGTTGGTCCGCGACCGCTTATTTAGTATTCACGGCTGACCCTTATATCTAAGGGTCTTTCCCCTATCCGCCAGCTGGGGACGCGCTTGGTAGGAGATGGTAGCTCCCCCAAGATATTTAGTAATGAATTTAAAGATACATGTAATGCAATTTAAAAACATTTTCTTATGGGGATGAATATCACACAATCAGTTTAAGTTTTTTAGTAATAAATTTAATAGATATGTATCTTAGGATTTTAAGTTTTTGCTTAATTTTTTTGGAAACATTACAGAATTGATGAATTGAAATATTATGTTTTTTAAACTGGAAGTGCATGAGAAAAACTATATGTGAGAATAAAACTAGCCGGTCAAGTATTTTTAAATTTTAGCATCACTCGTAGTTATTTTGATATGCAAAAATGACTATTTGACCATTTGACTATTGAAATAGCTTTTTCTGACATCAAATGAAAATTATTTATTTCTAATAATAATGCTTACAATGCAAAAGTATACATGAATAGCAAATTCTGCAGCTGAATTATAAAAATTAAGTTAGCTGTAAATAAATAAAATAAATTGTTATTATTATTTGACCCATTCACTGTTAATCTTTCAGTCCATTAAGTACAATTAAGTACATTGCGGACATTTTATAAAAACTTTTACTCTATCATTTTGTCTTATTTAGTCATTATGTCTTTTTACTTACTAGTTGGAAATTTGCCAAGAAAGGGATTTAGATAAGGTTTTTGAAATTGATCTTCATGGTAGAGAGCTGACTGTTTTTCCAGATCTACAATCTTTTAAGAAATTAAAAATTCTAGATTTATCAGGGAATCATCTCACTGCGATATGTGGTTTACAGTTTACAAAGGTTGGTAATTTTATTTTTTTATAAATAAGGTTTATAACATTTTAGTTTTCCTTCATCTATTTATGTAAAAATACAACCATCATTATATATATATAATTCATTTGCGGCATGGAAATCTACCTCATTTTACCAGCAGTCTTCAAACTTGACAAGCCACTCCTTTACAACCATTGGAAGGCTCTTAGCTAAATTTTTTCTTTTAAATTATCTAGGATTGGCAGTTTCTTTCAATCTCAATAAGCTGAAATAATTATTTCTAAATTTCTACCTACTAATTTCATTCTATAATGTAAATTCATCTTTGCAAATCACAAAAAAACAGTAAAACTATGAAACATGTGGTTTTACACATATATTTATATTAACAGTTTCTTTACTTTAGACATGATTATATACAATTGGTTGGTAATTGTGTTATGCATAAGGAAGTAATTGAAGGTTTAAACAAAAGGGACTGAAGTTAAGTTGTTACAGTTTTCAAGGGAGACATTTGTTTTCATATGTCAACATTATCTAAATTTTGTTAAGTAATTTTCTGAGGTACAATATGCAATTATATAGATCAGGCTGTAAGTTGTGCTAGGGCAAGTCATATACTACAAAAGCAGATTAAATGTGAGCACATTGCCTTTCTAAGCATCTTGGGTCATGTTTTTTAAAAATATTAATCGTTCCTACAATTTTTTTAAAGTCTTATATTTACAAACTAATTGTGCTAAAGCAAAATCATAGAAAAGTATGTCCGATTTTGTTAAAAGCTACTTATACAAAACATAAATCCTTGATGTAAATATGTGAGTCTCTAGCTTAAGTATTGTGACATTCAAGTGGCAGTTGGCAAAAAATAACAATACTGGACAATAGACATATATATTTTAGAAGATAGTGCATGTATGTTTTGTTGGCCAGCATACAAATCTGCATTGTTCCACCATAGTGGAACATTAAACTCTAAGACATTGATATTACGGACAGGCTACGCTTACGTCAAGACGTAATTCGTATTTTTTTTTCCGGCTTACGTCAATAGATATTTCTCCACACCCTAACACTGTCCCTAACCCTAACCTTATCCCTAACCCTATCCCTAACCCTATCCCTAACCCTAACCCCTAATCCTTTTTGTTTATGCAGTGGCAGCGGTATTTTTTTTTCCGGCTTACGTCAATAGATATAATAATAGAAGGCGCTTGACGTAAGCGTAGCCACTTCGTTGATATTAATATATGTTTTATAAGATATATCATATTATAAAGGAATTATGAACCATTTACTTGCAACAATTGTTTATAATTTATATTCTTTAAACCAAATTATTTTTGGTTGCGGAGCAAAGGACCTCTGCAATCACTCTCCAGCACACTCTGTTTTGGGAGGCCTTTTTCTATTCCTCCCATGTTTGGTTGCAACTTTTCCATCTCTTGTTCGCAAAACCTTCTCCGATTTGTCTTTGGGCGGCCTAACTTTCTCTGGCCTTACTTTCTCTGGCCTTGGGGATTCCACTGCAGAACCATATTCGTAATGTCTTTTGAAGGCTTCCTGATTGAGTGGCCAATCCATCTCCATTTTCTTCTGGATCCTTGTAGGTGTATGAGGTCTTGGTTTGCCAGCTGCCACAGATCTTCGTTGCTGAATTTACCTAGTCGCCTTATCTTTAGGATATTCCTGAGGCAGCCATTTAGGAACACCTGTAGGGACAAAGGCATGTCTTGCCTTACATGTAATGGTTTTGACATCTTCATCTGAAACACCTGTGGCAGAAACAATGTTACCAATAGGGTGGATTTTTGCTGTCTTACCCTTTGAAAGTGTTTCTGTCTGTGTAAAAACATTATAAAAAATTTGACCTTCTTATCTCAACATTTAGAGGTAGCTCAATGAAGAAAGTCAAATTATTGCGAAAAATGAAACACGTTGACTTTTATTATTATTTGATCATTGATTGAACTAAATGCAATTAATACAAGTTATACACACTAACACTGCTTGATAAATGAGTAAATTTAAATGAAATTAAATGTAAATGTAAAAACTAAGTAAATGAGTTTATAAAAAAGTTTGAAGAAAAATGTTATTAGCTGCTAAATTATGATACTGCTATAGCTGCAAGTGTCTCCTTCTTGCTGTTAGGATACATATCTCGATGTTTCTGGACAACCTGTAGTAGAAACTGAAGTTGTGACTCACCATGTGTCATCAACCTTGTGAATTCCTGAATAAGGGCAACTCTGCGCTCAGCATGATCATTAACGATCTTGAGAGCGAGAACGGTTTCCTTAGCCTGCTGAAACTCCTCCTGAAAATGCCAGCTATCTGGATCTGTTGTTAGAAATGTGTCTGGCAACTTTAGGATTTGAAACAGTTTCTTTGACTTTGCAGAAACAAATTGTTCCAAGCGTTTATCTCGAAACAATGCCAAATCCACTGTGATGCGCTTTGTATAATCATGTTCAGGATTATCTTCATTGTTCATGGCGTGTACCATCAACCTCTTGGTTTCAGAACTCACACGGTCATCAAAGAATGCCAAAGCAGTCAGTTCCGGAGATAGATACCATAGATGACCGGCAAATATTTTTGATGCAGCCTTCGATATCACCTCATTTATGGTGGAATAGTCGAGGAGTTCATTGAGCAGAAGAAAATCATTGTATGAAGCACTGGGTGAGAGAGGGGCTGTTATACATGCCTTCAGACACAGTCGTGCTGCAAAAACACAAATATCATGTACTCCCTTTTCCTTGTTAGCTGTCAGCTTAAACTGACTTCTATAAATCCAAATTTTCAGTGAGTACAGAACTTTGGACATCCATCGAGCATGATGCACGACTCCAGGTGCCATGAAATGAATGCCTCTTGGGGGTTTGGATCCAAGAAAGATCAAAACCAGTTCAAGGAATTCTCTGTAGTCATCCCTTGGCTGATGCTTCTCCAGCTGCTTGTTAGCAAACTCTACAGTGTTTCTCGGATATCTTGCACCAACTGAGAAACTGTTTCACTTTCAAGTGCTGTTTCAAACTTCTCTTGATCAATGATCCCGAAATCTCTTGAAAAGTTGAGCTTCTGGTGCTGATTTGAGACATAGGCATGCCTCAAAAACTGCACTAACCACAAGTTCCAAAATGTGGTGCCTGCTTGCAAGTGATAACAGCTCTCTGCCAAGCTTTTGTTCTAGCAGGACACAAGCTCATGCCAGTCAACCCGTGTTAGAGGCAGTTGTGTCAAAACACATTGCACAGGTTTTATCACTTACACTCCAGTCTTCAACTGCTTCATAAATTGCTGTAGCTTGAGCCTGGCCTGTTCCACTGGGTACTTCGCAACAGTTAGCAGCTGAGAAACACATTTACCTGATACGATAACTGGGAGGCGATATACTTGTTCATTGCCAGTCAGATCGGTAAGCAACTTGCTGTCCCAGTGGACAACAAGCGGAACATCACCTTTAAATTCTGCTTTCAACAGCGTTGCCAGCTGAGCCCTTTGTTTCATCCTCTCTCTGCGAATGGTGTCACGATTGAGGGCTAGATTGTCAATGTTATGTCCCACGCTTTTGGCGGTTTCAGCAAGAAGGAATGTTTCTTTGCAGTCTGAAGTCTTGGTTCGGTCTAAAACAGCAACTAACCCAGCTGTGACAACAGTTCTTCTGCCTCGTTTTCTTTTTATAGAAGTCGATGTTGAGCAGCCTGCATCCTCACTAGCCTCTCTGTGATGACTACAGCTACTTACATCCTCACTAGCCTCTCTGTCCTGACTACAGCTACTTACATCTTCACTAGCCTCTCTGTCCTGACTACAGCTACTTACATCTTCACTAGCCTCTCTGTCCTGACTACAGCTACTTACATCTTCACTAGCCTCTCTGTCCTGACTACAGCTACTTACATCTTCACTAGCCTCTCTGTCCTGACTACAGCTACTTACATCTTCATTTTCTGAACTGCTGCTTGATATCAGAGTCACTGTTTCATTTTCTGTTCTCTGTGCTTCTTCCATTTTCTGTCGTCTAACCACAAACTTTTTGCCTATTTCCTCAGCTCGCTTCTCTTTAGCAGCTAAGGTTGTATCGACACCAGCCATTTAACCTTTCCTTCCCTTCTCTCGTTGAAGCAAAAGAAATTTTTTTGTCTTCCAGATTGGTCATCATGTCAAGTGCATTGGCATGAGCAATGTCAAACAGATCATCGATTTGAAGTAAACTCTGCTTCTCTAGCTGGTTGAGTCAAAGACAGTCGCCCTTTATTCTTTTTCAGCAGACGCATTCTTCAAAAGTTTTTCAAGTTTTGTTTGACAATTTTGACGATCTCGTACTGGAATTCTTGCCTTGTTCCAAAACTCAGAAACAGCATCTTTAGTAGCAGCTGAAGACTGTCTGACAGTTTCTTTTAACTTAAGATGGTGGTGGAAAAAGTAACCAAGTACCATTCTCACAGATGGCAGCTTGCTACCAGTTAATTCTGTAGATGTCGATCCAAGCAAATAAACTTTTGTTTTAGACCTAGTTCCAGCTGCAGCCATTTTAATTAATCTGTCACAAAATTTAAAAATTTACAAATTAAAACATTTTAAAATTTAAAATTCTATTTACTTCTCGTTGTTGAAATATAATTCTGAAAATTTGCTGCTGTATTTATTAATCAATTTAACATAAATCTGAATTCAGACATTTCAACTGTAATAATTACTTCAGAATGAATTAACTATATGAGGTCAGCTCTGCTGTGAATGTACTGCAGATTAGAAAGGCATAGAGTGCTGACATCATCAAATGATATCATCAATTCATCTTGCCTGAGCATGCCTATAGGCCTGCAGTTCATTGGATACAGCATCAAAATTATTATGGCCCATCAGATCAATATGAATGTAAAAAAATTGTTTCATAAATGGCTCATCTTTGAATATTTTTGCCATAAAACCTGTCAAACCTTAATAAACAAAACCGTCAGAACAAACATGTTTTTGAGCTACCAATAAAAAGGCATTAATCTAGCTGATATTTTGTATGAATTTATTTTATTATATTAGAAATGAACTGACGGGGTAAGAAGGTTATTTTTCACAACTTTAAAAATAAGCTCCACCCTAGACTTATCATGGTAGGTAAAGTGGTCTACTTCTCTCAGATGCAAATCTCCTAGGTTGATAGGTGATTGGCTTTGGCTAAGTAAGGCCATGACTTGTCTGTATTTATATGTAACCTAGTTTTGGCAGATTTTTGTGTTAGTTGATTTTGTTTTTAGCTGCATATGTTGATGCTTCTTTGCTAATAGACACAAGTCATCAGCAAAGTCTAGGTCATCTCGACCAACATATCCCAGTCTTTGTTCCTTGAATTGTTTGCCTCATAACCCAGTCTATGACTATAAGGAAGATCATGGGAGAAAGTAAGCATCCCTGGCGTATCTTAAAATTCGTCTGTTAGCTTGACTTAATGTATCACTTGGCAGGCGGCACCTTCACAGAATTGCTGGATAAGATGTATATAGGTCTTTGGGACACCATAGTGTTGTAGGAGTTGCCAGATGGTGTCTCTGTCTATGCAGAAGTCTATGAAATTAAGGTATGAGGTGGATTGCTACTCCAGGGATTGTTTAATAATATGACTTAGTATAGCGATTTGGTCAGTACAGGACCTGTCCTTTCGGAAGCCAGATGTTCTGTTCTGAACTGTTTATCAATGGCATCCTTCAGCCTCTCTAGAATGATGCGAGTTAGAATTTTGCTCGGCACAGATAGCATCATTATGCCTCTCCAGTTCTTGCAGAGCCCCAGGTCTTCTTTCTTAGGAATTTTAACAAGGTGACCTTTCTTTAAGTCTTTGGGTACTTTCCCTTCATTACATATTTTGTGTATAAGTGGTAGCAACATTTCAGTTGTTGTTACTATGTCTGCTTTGAGGGCTTCTGGTGGAATAACTGGTTGCTTTTCTGTCTTTAATAGTTTTAGTGCTTTGTGATTTTCTTGTTTATTTAGAGGGTTTATGTTAACGTTAATTTCACTTCTGGCTGCTGGTATATCTGTTTTTTACTGTTGGTGGAGGTCTGTTAAGGAGTTCCTTAAAGAATTCAGTCCATCTTTTTCTTTGGTCTGGCTCTTTGGTGAAAGGCAATCCTTTGCTGTCTTTCATTGGTTTGTCTTGGTTTAGTTGTTTCATGGATAGGGTTCTGGTTATTTGCTAATGTCTCTCTTCTCTGCTGCAAGCTTTGCTTCTGCTGCTAGTGTCTCATAAAAAGTCTCTTGTCTCTCCTGGTACTTTAATTCACTTGCTTATTGAGGATTGTATATTGTTCTTTGTTTATGCATTCTTTTTGCTTATCAACGCAGTTATGTAGTTGCTGTTTTGTCTTTTCTGTCTTGGGTCAGCTTCCATGTTTCTCTTCCACAGTTTCCTTGTATATCAAAAATAAAATGAGCAAACTATTTAAGGAGTCTAAAAAGCAAAGGTGTTGATGCTCCCATAACTGCCACATTGGCACATAAAGGTAGATTTACTAGCTACTAGTATATGATTGAGCTAGTGAAACATATTTACAACATTTTTTTATAATTTTGCTTATAAAAAGACATAATTTTATACTCAAATGTTTTTTTCTATTAAATAAGAAACTAAATGTTGACTTAAAATAATAGATCCTTCATCTATCATATGCCAAAAACTAACTACCACTTGAGTTTAACTTAAGAAGGTGTTAGAGAAATCACTTGTTGTAAATTATTAATTTTTGTATGGCATTGACCATTATCTGATCAGCAAAACTTCATGAAATTAATAAAGATATTAATTAGAGCTGCTGTTTAATTAAAATGAATATTGATAGAAATTAATGCAAAATAATTTTTTAATAGCAAATTAACGCACATTTTAATCGATGCAATATATTAAATTTATTTGAATTTAAACAAGTTTGTCATTATATTTTATCATAACATTGGCATAATAAACAAGTTAGTTTAATTTACGAACAAGTTATCATTAATTGTAACGGATCTATTAAGCATTAGCATAATATCTATTCTACTAGTAATTCAGACCAGTTTATTGACATACCAATCAAGACAAGTGATTTGAGCTGTTTTTATTATCAACACTAATGCCAAACATGTTTTTTCCCAGAATGTAGGTTCCAAACTCATTACCTGTCAACCTCTCTTCCCTCCATTCCTGTCATATTTTGCTACACCTTGCTCCCATGTAAGTCTTGCTTATCCTACCCTTCACTACCGTACCTGCCCCCTCCACTTCCTATCCCCAAAAAAAAAGACACGACATTTCTATCTCATATGTGCCCTTTCCTTTCTTAAAATAGTATAGCCAGAAAGTGGTCGCTAACATATAATTAACACGTTTTATTCTTGATTTTACCCCTTTTCCCCTCCCTGTCTCATTTTTGACACACTTCGCAGCCTTTCTTCCCACAAAGATCATGTTACTTATGGCTCAACCAACCACCATACCTCTTCTGTCTCAAAAAAAAAAAGTTGACACAAAAGGTCCATCGTTTCAACTTGTCAATCATACTAGTGGCATGAATCTGCAGATGTGCAATATTTGTATCATTCAGGGTCAGAAAATAGAATCAAGAAATGACAATCCTATTGTTTCAAGGTTATATAGCTGCTATGATTTGATGTAAACGTGACAGTTCCTGTGTTTGGATATTTTTTCTTGCTTTTTTTATAAATCTTTTCTGATCTATTTCTGTTTATAGAACTGGGCTTATACTGATTTATTTTTTCATGATTTTTTTCCAGCCTCTCTGAAATAAAAGAATTTGGTTTAAAATTAACACAAATAAGGTGTTTCCCTAAAAAAAATTATGGCATATTTTTTTTTACCGCATTAATCAAGCATTAACTGCAGTTAATCAGCAGCACTAATATTAATCTATAGACAATGGAATTTAAATAAAAGTTAATTTTTTGTGACAGGAACTTAAAGAGCTAAAGCTATATGATAACAAAATTGAAGTGATTGGTGGACTCCATTGGTAAGTAAACATTTGTTTATAATTTTTTTTTTGCATTATCATCTTCTCTGCCAACCACCATAAAAATATTGACCACATTCAAGTCAGACTACTTTTTTTTTTCTTCTGCACTTATGTTGTTCTCTATGTAATTTTTACTGTTTTTTATGTTATTGTGGACCCTAGGCAAATTTGCAATCAGCATTTTTTTGGGGGGCCTGATGCAAAGATGCTGTCAAAGCTGCTTATTGCAATTCATGAGGCACTTATAGTTTTCACAATAGACATGTTATTTTAGAATGAAACTGACTGTTAATAGCGCAAGCCTGCCAGAAATGTAAATAGCCGAAAGTATTTCTTTTAAAACTTGTAATAAGCTATCTGAGTACCAAGATGGTTCAGAAAATATGAACTGTAAAAAAAACAACATCAGATTGAACATTAAAAGGAATGGATCATGGGATTGGGGATGTGGGTTGGAGGAGTGAAATGACCTGGGAAGGAATTTATGGTGGGGGGGGGGTCTGGTAACGGAGTGAGTGGTTGGACACAGGATTTGACTATTCCCCCAGGCTGATCCAGTGTGAAGACCGGGTACAGATTTATATTCTTAAAAGTTAACTTCAGGAAAAAGTACTTAAGATTTAATGTTTTAAATCAGTTATTGATTTTTCCTTGCAGTGTTTCTGATCTCTGTAGTTTACAACTTCAACATAATAAGATTGTCAGAATTGGTAAGTTATTTTTTTAGCCTTTAAATTACCTTTATGTCTCTATATTTCTGTTACATGTGCACTGTTAATACTAGGAGGTCTTTTATGTCTTGTTATCATGCCCTCCTTTCACCCCAAAAAAAATAAAGAATGTCTAAAAAAAAAAAGAAAAATTAAACAAATTTATTTTAATCTAGTTTTGACATGATCTTTGTGGCATGTATTATAATATTTCTTATTTGACTCAAGCAGCTGGAGTAGTTTAAACAATTTAGTCTATTCAAATTAAAAAGCATTAGAAATGATTATATCTGACTTAAATAACGACTTAAGATACAAAATTAGGGATTGAACATGGATGACCAATATTTATTTTTTCATTAGTAATTTTTCATTTGATGCTGTTCAACTTTTTGCGACATGTACATATAGCAACATTTTAATCTTACATTTTAATATATATTTTTCATTCATGTGCTCATTTATGTCTGTTCAGTCATCTATGTAAGTTTGGCTCTCCCGATGTGTACCATTGAGTACATTAGGCATTTTATCTATCATCTGCATACAAAGAAAGTTTTTCAATTAGATACATTTCTTTGCAGTGATTTTTCCAAGAACCTGTTTAATGATTACCAGGCCTGTTTGTTTGAACAGTGTTTCAATTATAAACAACCATCAAATCACCAGCATGGTAACTTGCAACCACGACAGGATGCATTTTTCACATTAGGAAAACTATATGCTTAATGAATAGCACTTCCCAGACATAATTTGTTTATCAAAGGTCAATGTGTCTTAGATGAAGATAGATCATCCTGTCATGTTTTTTCCCATATTTTTTATGCTCTTATGTGTTTTTTTGGAGTCTGTGTGTTTACTTCTTGCTGAAATGTCATCTTGTTTCAGGACAACTTTTTCAGAAGTGCATTTTTCTATTAGTTTCATTGGAGTATAAATCCTATACAATAGGTCTAATTACAATGGGGTTGTCATTTTGAAGCTCATTTCAGTTCATCTGATCCCAGTGTTGTAAAGTCAATTCCAGCTATGAATGTGACAATTAATGCTGGATACAAAAATGAGTGTATGTGTACTTAGTGTGTTTGTATTGTTATACTTTCATCTCATCTGATCAATACCTAACACCTTTCCCTTTTTGTTGTTTATTGTTTTACTTATAAAAAGGGCGGTCATTTCATATTTCTAGTCATTTTCTCAATTTTGATGTGGAACTGGAACAGTTATTATGATTTTATTTAGAAGTCTATATGAAATTTGGTTTAGCACAACAAACTATCGCCTCTCTTAACAAAAATTTTTTAAGAGAAGGATATACTATATGTATCCCCTTAAAAAAACAATGGAAACTGTTGATTGTCTAAAAAGATAGTTACTATTTTGCATAGTAATGAAAACATTTTTATATTTGTATTGTTTTATTTTATTTTTTTTTATATCAAGTAATCAAATTTAATCGTTGCATTGGTTGTCTTTCCCTGTTAGTAACTTAATTGCTGCTATCAGTTTCCATTCTATAATCTGTTTATGTTTGTGTGGCATTGAATCTATCCAGTAATACTGGGCACTCAAGAAGGATCTTCGACGGTCGGCTGTTATATGAGGATGTGGGGCTTAACTGCTCAAAGACTGTCAACTCGCTGTTCAGCTTGGGCACGAGTATCCTTAAGGTACCACTGAAGCTGGAAGTTGAGGGCAAGGCTGTAGCTATGGAACTAAAGTCAAAGTACCTGGGAGTCACACTGGACAGGAAGTTAACACTGCACCTATCTGTTGGAGGTGTCCCGTTGCGCTTCTGATAGACTAAATATTGTCAAAAAGATGGTGAGCACGTCCTGGGGAGGGGGCGCGAGCGGATGTCCTGAGGACACTGTACATTGGTTCACTAAGGTCCCAGATTGATTACAGCCAGTTGGTGTCTATTGGTCATGATCGTCACTAGAGACCCTTGTTGTCATACAAAACCAGGCTCTTCGGCTGCCCACAGGCACTTTTTGAACGGCACCTATAGCAGCTGTCGAGATCATGGCAAACGTGCCACCACTAGTGCATCGTAGGGAGCAGGCCGTGATTACTGCTTTCTAGTGGTATAAGCGGCTAGAGAAGTCCTCTGGCCTAAGGAGATGGTCGATGGCTGTGTGGAAGGTAAGCGGCTAACAATGAAGTCTTTTATGCATTACGCTACGAGACTGTCACGGGAAATCGAGCTGCCTACTGACCGCCTAATGCTAAAGATAGCCTTCCGGGCTCCTCCTGGCAAAGCTACCTGCATGGTTAAGATGCGCACAACCCTGGTTGACACCAATATTTGGAAAGCTAAGAATCCCTTCACACTACACCATGTAGCTTCGGAGACGATTAGATCCTGTCCGAGAGATTCTATATTGGCCTAAACTGATGCTTCTATAACCAGTAAGAACTATCGAACAAGAGCCTCGTTTAGGATCCACATCTGTTTCCCACAAAGCAGATTTGTTGAAGATCTCGTAGGGCCATGTGGTTCACTCTGTGCGCACGAGGCAGATATGGGAGCCATAGTAGAGCCAGTGGCACACATTGGAGGGCGGCTTCAGGATGTTACTTTGCTTGCTACGATCATCGTGATCCTGTTCTCCAAACTATAACAGGGGCGCCATGGTGGAGGCAATCCAAAATCTTATGCTTCGAGTTGGCTGACCACAGGGTGGACCGGTCTGGTAGCTTGCTGGTCATTGACCTTGCTGGCCATTGGCCTTTGTGGCAGTTCCCAGATGTTGAGGAAAACAGCGATTTTATCTCACAGGCTCTGAGAGACTAAGTTACAGCCCACAGTTATCACTGAGAGAGTTCAGAGAGAGAAAGAGAGAGAGAGAGAGAGAGAGAGAGAGAGAGAGAGAGAGAGAGAGAGAGAGAGTAATACTTGTTAGAATTTGGCGGACATGTGTCATGGCATTGGCCGGATTTATTAATTGTACTCACAATTTACACACTTCTCAAATTTCATTTGAAGTGAAGGATTTCACACTCTTTTTTCTCGGCGTTATTGTCAAAGCTTCTGCTGTTACAAATTTTTAGTAAATAATATTCACTCACACAGATGTTGACTATATAAATAGAGACCGATTTTAGGAGAGAAAAAAAATTCTTATAAAAAATGAGAATATTACTTGTTCTGCAAAACCTCCAGTTAGAATTTTTTCTAAAAATGTTGCTCATTTGCAAGACATTGATCCTAAACAGGCACATTTTATAAACAAATTGTTTTCATCTTGCAAAAAACTCATAACTTAAGTCATAACCTAAGTTACTTGTAAACCAAGTTTTTACTGTATTTCTTATGAATAGATTTTCACTAGATGGCTGACAAAATGATGGATTTTAATCATTTCAACCTGTTAATAACAACAAAAAACATTATTTAGCTTATACATCCTTATTCTTTTTATTTTGAATGTTACCTTTTCTCCATTTGTATCATTTTTCAAATAAGTAACATGCATTTTAGTTAAAATAACGATTCAGAGCACAGCAGTATGAAACAAATTTAAAGTTTTATTTTGCTTGAAACTATTTCTTTTCAGAGTACCTGATTACTTAATATATAGTAGTATTTTTATCAGTATTTTTACTTTCCATTTATAAAACATTTTTCTTTTTTTTTTTTTGTTGCTAGGTGGAGGTTTGGTATCCTTGAAAAATTTAAAAATTGTGCGACTTGATAGTAATAAAATTACAAAACTAGAGGCTTATGAATTAACAAACTGTGTTAATCTAACAACTTTGGATATAAGTGACAATAGGCTGGACTCCTTATCTGTAAGTTTTTTTTATGTTAAAAATAAGTAAATTAAAAAAACAACAACAAAAAAATAAGTAAACAGATATATCCTGAAATATCCAGTGCATGTATACCAGCATAGGCTTAATATTGTCATAATAGACATTAAATGGTTTAGATACGTCTTTCAGAAAACTAAATGTGTAACTATAATAGGTTGTAAGCTGCCTACCAAACCTTTTGGAGCTTTTTGCCTCTGGAAATCAACTACAAACTACTGGTGACCTGACAAAGTGCAAGAAGCTGCAAGAGATAGATCTGTCAAGAAATGAATTGACAGAACTGTCTGGGTTAGCTAACTTACCTAACCTCCAGGTAACATCTACAAATGTTTATTACTTATAATTTAATGTCCTGCCTACAAACTAAATTTAGGTTTATTCAACTATACAAATACATGTATGAAAATGATTAATTTTCTATGATCTAACGACGTTAGTCATAGTGTTGTATTATGTATGTTAAATTTTAATTTTTTAAAGGTTTTGTGTTTTATTTGAGTATTTACACATTTAGACTTTAAATTAAATTGCTGACAAAATTCTAGGTTTATCTAGCTAAATCTAATTTAGCTTGATTTTATATAATTGTTATTTATGGTTTAATGTAGATAAGTTTTAAAAGACTGATTAGTCAATTTTCCTCCTGCGTTACAGATTTGCTAGTGTGCTTTAATCTATTTCAATAGCAATGAACTTAATGATTTATTTCTAGACCTATAAATTGAATGAAATTCAGTGATTTATTTTTACATTTCTTAATTATGTACAGAGAGTGCAAATGAATTATGCATCTTCTTATTGTGTAAATTAAAGGATTTTTTTTTAAATGTGACATTATTCAAGAATTGATCAAGTGAAATAATCAGCTTTAAAAATCTAAGTCCCTTTATCAATTTTTCCATTGATTAAAATTTTTTAATCTCATAATGCCAATACAAGTTTGACTCAGAATTATTTAATTGATTACACACTTTTTTGAGTGAAATTCTGCAAGACAAATACAGAGGTTGCATCAGTGTTTGTTAAACAGTGTACCACTGTATAGTTCACATTCTGTTAACTTTAAATGGAATTTATGGAATTTTTTTTTCCTACTTAAACAGCTTAAAGTTAATTGAAAAAAATTTATTTTTTTTGGTTATTCAGATTTTAGATGTATCTGAAAATTATCTGACAAGTCTTAAATCTGTCAAAAAATTAAGGTAACTAAAGTAATAACACATTACCGTATTTCCCCATACAAAAGCCACCCCTTTTTTCCAAAAATTTTCAAGCCCAAAAAGTAGCGGGGGGGGGGGTGGCATATATAAGTGATTATTATGAATCTTGAATTTTGTTTCTTTGTAAATTTTCTTTCTTTATAACTTGTTTCTCTAATAAAATAATTTTTTCAAATCTTCACAGTCCAAAAATTGGGGGGTGGGGGGAGGGCTTATACAAAGGGGGTGCTTATACATGGGGAAATACGGTATTTTAAGTCATGATTTAAGTACAGCTTAAATCAATGTCAATTACATTAAAATTTTCTGCTGATGAATTAATAGCAATTTTTTTAGAATGTACCAATTGTTATTATTTTTATATTTGTTAAGTTTTATCACAATATTTCTGTAACATATTTTTGTAGGTCTTTAGAAGAGCTTAGAGTTAATAGTAACCGAATCAAAGAGCTTGCATATTTTGTCAACATTTTCCCAAATCTTCAGCTTTTACAAGCTTCATTGAACTTGATAAATACCATGGATGAAATAGTATGTATTATTTTATAGGAAACTTATAAAAATTTATGGTAAGAAATAAAAACAAGCAAAAATTAAGCCTGTAAAAACAGGATGTTTTAGAGCATTTTCGTGTATAAATAGAGAGGGAAGTAAGTCATGTTTAATAACTGTTACAAAAATAAATAATGATTACACCCCTTTGTTGAGCTTTAAATCTATATATAATATATAAGCCCCTTAGGAACCCTGAAGCCCGGCCCTGTGATGGTCATATCGCGAAATGGACTTTTGATGTACACATGGCAGGCCAAGACCTACAAAATGATATATACATCATGGGTCTAGGACGTATGGTTGCTGAGATCTAGGGCGCTCCTTTGTTAATATAGCTTATATAGTAAAAAAAAACGGTACTTTATAAGCCCTCTTTTTCGGCCCTCAAAGATCAGATCGCAAAATGGACTTTTGATGTACACATGACAGGCCACGACCTACAATATGATATATACATCATGGGTCTAGGACTTATGGTTGCTGAGATCTAGGGCGCTCCTTTGTTAATATAGCTTATATAGTAAAAACTGTACTTAATAAGCCCTCTTTTTCGGCACTCAGAGGTCAGATCGCAAAATGGACTTTTGATGCACACATCGCAGGTCAAGACCTACAAAATGATATATACATCATGAGTCTAGGACTTATGGTTGTTGAGATCTAGGGTGATGACAGACAGACAGACAAAACGGGGACATTAGAGCATTTTTTTTCGAAAATGCTCGAAAAATTGTTTATTAATCATTGTATTATTGATCATTGTTCACAGAAATATCTCTAAAATATCACATGCTGACACAAAAAAAAAAACATAATTTTCAGGTTACTCTCTCCCATCTGACAGATCTTTGTGAATTGTACATTATGTCTAACCCTTTTTGTACAGAAGAGCAGGAGAAAATAAAATATCATAAGCTTATTTGGCAGATGTTTCCAAAGCTGGAAATTTTAGATGGGGTAAGATGTAGTTTTAAACTTAGTGCTCAACTTAATTCACTACTGTCTCTAAAACATTTTTAAAAGACTTTTATCTAACTGGCTGTGCCTGGGCATTGGGATGGGAATGTATGGAATGTATGGAAACAGGGACAGGGTAGTGACAGATGTAAAAAATGAGTAGGCACATTAGTGACTAGAGGGAAATAAGGAAATGACTAGACAACTGGGGTTCTGCCATAGAAATGACAGGACAGTGTTAAAATCAATTTTGTAATTATTGAATGTTTAGTTCCTCGGACTTGTGTTTTTTTTTAATATAATACTTGTATATTGAAATTATTCTTAGGATTATTTTGATAATACTCATGTATTGAAATTACTCATTAGATAAACAAATAAAATTCAGAAGTGCATTATAGAGTAATATGTATATGAAGTGTACACAAACTGTAAACACTGTTGTAGTAACCCAAAACATGGTGATAAATAACAATATGCCACATCTTACTGGCAACTACGTAATAACATCAGCAGTTTCTAGACCTAGATGAAATCTCAATGAATCTACATCGACAAATGCTTTGCATATATTGACCCTCAATTTGAGCATCTGAGAATAAAAAAAAACAAGTTCTTTGGAGAAATAAATTGCTATTTTGTGGTGACCTAAATGGAGCTTCCTCCAGTTTAAGACTTCCAATTCTTTCGAAAACCTGAGCTTCTAGTACTTTCAACATACCTGTGGAGGCTTTTCACTCTGTTTTAATTGAAAGAGAATATGAGACAACAAGGAGAAAGAAAATTCTCAGAGACTCTCAATTCTTTTAGAGTTGGAGATCTTTATTGTGACCACCTAATGGAACTTAAAAAGAGTGAGTTGTTAATTGACTAGTGGGTTTACTTACACAAAGTGCAGTGTCTATATCCAACAAATCATCAAGTTCAGATCACAACAAAGCAGTATTGCAGTACTACAGAAATTAAGGTGTAGAAATATTCTTGACCAAGACCTCAAAACCAAGATCAGAGTTGTATATGCTACAAGAAATGCAGAAAACATCAACATAGATAGCATCATCACAACTGACATTAACTAAACAAAAATTACAAATAATCTTGGCAGCTTAAGTTTTGTTACACTCAAATGTAAATGTTGCTAAGAGATTAGTGAATGGTGCTATTGGAATGGTCAGGGGACGGTTGGTCGTGCGGTAACGCGCTCGACTGTCGATCTGAAGGTACCTGGTTCGACCTCCGGTGAGGACCAAGGAAATTTTTCAGGTCTTGGCTCAAGTTCCCGATATATCTCCCGTGGTGCCTCCATGGCCATTGCACTATCGGCTATGGTGGGGATGAAAGAAGGGCACCATAAAACCGTCCCATTAGTGGTTTATAGGATCTAAGGGATTTCATCTCATCCTTACAGGGACTTTACACATTGGAATGGTCATAGAAGTAATCTGGCCAATGTTCCGTATAGCTGAAATGTATTCAACATCTACAGATATATATGCATTTGGAGTTGACTTTGGAAAAGACAACTATAAAATTAAAAAAATTTAGTATAGTTTCTATACTTTATATAAATGTAATATACAAGTATATTTAGTTGAATATTGCGAAGGGGGGGGAGCTCAATTTTCAACACTAAAAATTATAGAATAAAAAATAATAAATTAAAATAGACTACTAAAAAGTAAAAAATAATTACTTATAATTATAGAAACTATATTGACTAAATAAAAAAATCTATCTAGATAGGCACCATCACATATTATTTTATTGATGATAATAAATATTTTTATTTTCTAGGGATTAAATTTTACTTTTAGTCTTGCAGATTTTATTTTATGAAATTTATAAAGAAATGTTTTTTTTTCTGATTTTTTTCTATTTTTCTTGTCTTATAAACTAGTTATGTCTTCATGATTCTTTTAATCAAACTTCTGTTTCTAAACGAATCAAAATATAGTTGGTGGTTTCATTGACATTTATATTTTTACTGCTTATGATAACTTGTTTTATCATCAAGTTTTCTACTTAAATATGAATGAATTTTACCTTTTTTTAAATTAAAGATTACTTTATTTACGTTTTTTTTTACTCAACAATAGAAAAGGTTGTTCTTCAGCAGCATTAATTTATTTATTACAGATTCAAAGAAAATCTGCTCTCACAAATATACCATTGATGCGACCTATGTCTTCATCTACTGGTAAGTTATATGATAACTGCAAATTTAAAACTTAAATTAATTAGAACTGGTTTTACAATTGAATTTTTTGTATGCACATAAATTATGAAATGTTTATTTCATTGCTTCACATATTTTTATTGAATGTTTAAAATATGTCTTTCAACTCCATTCAATAATTAAGTGAACAAAATTTACCAGAGTATATGTCTCTTTAAACTTCCTTCTTCTATTGATTTAAATATTTATATTTCAGGCTAAGATGAAAAATAGTGCCCATATTTTTTAAGTCATGGTATTTGGTTTGATTAAAGGATTTACTTAAGTGCATTTTACTAAAAGAGTATTTTTTAAAGTTTTTTTTTTCATATTTTAATAAATATGTTTTAACCATATTATTAAATTTTTACTTTCTAATATTTTATTATGAAGCATACTTTTTTTAGCTACTAGTATATATTTTCTCAGTTTTGTGTAAATCATGAGTTTATAAGATTTTCATTTTTTTATGATATTTATTAGACACAATATTCCATTACTGGGATTGTTATGTGCCTGCTGAAAATTTATTTTCTTTCATTACTTGCAGTGGTAAGTTTCCACCAAGTAGATTCACAGTTAAAATCATTCACTCATGAAGAGGAAATACTTTATAAAGATTTTGAAGTCAGGTAAATTGAAATCTCTGTTGTTTTTATCCATTTTTTTTTTACCAGTTTATGTTCATGGCTATTGCGTCTCATACAGGAAAATGCTCATGATGAAGATTGTTTTACTAAATCATCTAAACATAATTGTTTAAGAAACTATGAGAAAATCATTTTTATTTTCTTTGAAATACTTTTCTGTGGGAAATTGGATAAAAAATAAATTCTCATCAAAATGAATTCATTGCCACTTTATTTTTCAAAACAATAATTCTTGCATCTGGAGAAAGTCTCTTAGTGTGGTAATTTTACGTTATTGAGATAAAGTAAAGACTGCTTGTCATTGTGCTATTCCCATGCTATGGATAGTAGTATCATATTCCACAACCTTTTTCAACTTGTAGCACTCTTAAACAAGCAATTAAGCCTGTTCCATTCTGGACACAGGACGTGTTAGCGCATTTTCAGTACGTTTGTTATCTTTCAGTAAATATTTGTAAATTTTGGAAATGTTTATAAATTCAATTGTGTAATGCATATATCTGAAAAAAGATATTAAAAGGACAAGTAAGTCATGTTGAATAACTGTTACAAAAATAAATAATGATTACGCCCCTTTAATTAGCTTTTATTATTTATATTTAAAATATAAGCAAAACGGTACATAACAATCTCTTATATTTTGGCCCTGAGAGGTCAAATCGCGAAATGGACTTTTGATGTACACTTGGAAGGCCAAGACCTACACAATGATATATACATCATAGGTCTAGGACTTATGGTTGCTGAGATATAGGGCGGTCCATTATTAATATAGCTTATATAGTAAAAAACGGTACTTTATAATGGCCCCTTTTACGGCCCTGAGAGGTCAGATCGCGAAATGGAAAAAAAGTCATTTCTTGGAAGGCCAAGACCTACAAAATGATATATACATCATGGGTCTAGGACTTATGGTTGCTGAGATATAGGGCGTTCCATTATTAATATAGCTTATATAGTAAAAAACGGTACTTTATAAGGCCCCTTTTACGGCCCTGAGAGGTCAGATCGCGAAATGGAAAAAAGCTATTTCTTGGCAGGCCAAGACCTACAAAATGATATATACATCATGGGTCTAGGACTTATGGTTATTGAGATCTAGGGTGATGACAGACAGACAGACAGACAAAACGGGGACAATAGAGCATTTTTTTTCGAAAATGCTCTAAAAATCAGCAGAATTTAAAAAGTAAAGTAATTAAAAAACAATACAGAAATAAACATAACTATTTTTAATGAAAAATGTAAATTAGAAAAGTACTTGTCTTAATTTTTTTAAAGACTTTTATTACACTTGCAGTGTCTGATGGTTCTATATTTTGAAGTATTGGTAAATTTGAATAGCTCTGTATAAATGTATAAATCTGTTTTTGTAGCTAATAAAGCTAAGATATACCTTGCTTATACTTTTATGAACTTAAACATTTGTTTAAAAAAAAAACTAAAGAATATTAAATACTGTGATTTTTTTTTATAATCATACTGGTGCTTTAAATGGTTTAGCTGTAGTTGATTTAATAATATATTTTTTATCTGTCCACTGTTTAGATTAAAATCATTGCAGAGCGATATAAAAAGTCTAGACAAGTTGACTGATGAAACACTGTTTAATAACTCAATGATTAAAAATACATTTCATTCACCTGAGATGCAAATTATTCCTAAATTAGAAACTAACCTTTCAAGAAGTACATTTGTGGCTAATCAACTAGTTCAACAAGATAGTCCCAAGGAGTGTAAAGGCAGTGTTCATTTCAATTCTAAACGACCATCTTCAGATCAAGTAGATCAACATGATAGTCATAAAGAGCATAATGGTAATGATCATCTAATTCCTGGACCATCATCTTCAGATCAACAAGATAGTCCTAAGGAGTATAAAGGCCTTAATCAGCTTTTTTGTCAACCATCATCTTCCGATACTCCAGCTTCTAGCAGATGTAGTAGGTAAGTTCAGTTAGATATTGATACTGGTGTTTGCAGAAAAAACAGTTTTAAAAGAAGTTTCTTTGCACATATAACATCCATTTCTTTATCATAGTTAAGAAAATTAGAATTGACTTGAGGCTAGTAGTGGTCGGACTTTTCGACCCCGGACAGTTCGCCTCCGACACTTCGACCCCAGGACAGTTCGACCTGGACTATTCGACCCCTGTCAACCTATTTTAAAAGTGTTTGAATCATTATTTCTGTGTTTGTTTATTAACAAACATACACGCGCATCAACGCCTTGACCTACCTGAGGGCCATGGCTTATTAGTCACAATCTTGAATTAGCGTTTGAAAGTTAACTTATGTACTGTTAATGTGTATTGTTAAATTTTTTTTGTATAAATAAATTTGTGTTACTGTATGGATTCACTTGTATTATCAATCAGTTTTATGAATTAAACATTAATCCTAACTATCAAATAGTCTTAGTGTTTGAATATAATATTTTAAACACACTAACATTTTTTAACAAAATCAAAACATAAACGCCTAATGCCAGCACACATGCGTTTTTGCTAGATGTGACATCAGGTGTGATATTGACAAGCTGTAATTTCATCAGGCAGCTAGACTATTAGACATAACACTTTTAGCCCCCTCCCCCAGATTATTATCAAAAGGGTAACAGGGGGAGATTTATTGAGTAGAGAAATTAAGTCATAATTCACACAATTTGTTTCCATTGCTAAGACATCACAAAGACCTATATTCATATTTAAACAATTAAAACACATATTTTAAATAATTAAACATATATTAAAACAATTTTATACATAATTTGAACAAAGTTAATAAACATACACAGAAATAATGATTCAAACACTTTTAAAATAAGTTGACAGGGGTCGAATAGCCCAGGGTGGAACTGTCCTGGGGTCGAAAAGTCATGGAACCGAGGCTGGCAACAAGTTTCAAAACTGGCTTAGTCTAACTCAGGCATGTCAAGTGCCAGAGAGCCATATAAGCCACATTTTGTCATGAGGGCAGCACATGAAAAATAAATAAAGCCAAATAACAAATAGTATTACAGAGTAGTTTTATTTCTAAAATTTAGAAGACTTTTTTATATGCATACACATGGTTTAGAAAATAGTCATATTCTTAAATACAAAGAAAAGTTATAATTAATGACAAAATGGGAAATTTTAAATGGCAATGTAGAATCTGGGTGCAAGTTTTCTTTATTTGCTGCCAAAATGAAAGCAACGACATTATTAATAAACCATATGCCGCACAATCAGCATCTGGAGACTGCCATAAAGGCTGCATGCAAATTTATCTGCAAGATTTGGAGAACCTGCCAGACTTACTCAAATATATCCTTTAGTCTCATGCCTGGAAATCAGCTCAGTCAGTGACAGGTGACCAAGGTTACACTAAATACAATAGCATAACTTAGTGTGCAAATTTTACAAAAATACTTATTTGCAACTCTTTATGTCACAAAAGTTTATCTTGTTATAACAAATGATGATAAAGAAACGATCATTTATCATTTAAAAAAGTACTGCAGTTTCACAAAAAAATCACAAAATCGCTCAACCTAAATTTGTTATTGACTTATTTTATCATGATGATAGAGATAAACATAAATAATCAAATGTTTTAATTATCTCAATTAGTATAAAAAGAATTACAGATCACAATTAAATATGTTTATTGGGTTTGGCCAGTCACATCTTCCACTGTGTATATTGGTCATCATCGCATATTGCCATAACATACTCATTTTAAAAATAATCATTCAAATGAAAAGATTATTTTAAATATTTTTTATTTATTTAGACAAAAATATTTTGTGAGATATTATCCCTGAATTTTTTTTTTCAGTCGTTTTAGAATTAAAGAAGCAAAATCTTTTGCTGCAAGAAATTTTGATGAAAGTGATGATGATGAAAGGGATCTTAATGGACGTATTAAACTAGTTTTAGAGTATTAGAAAAACTCTAGCACAAAAAAAAAACACAACAACTAATGCCTATTATATTTATAATTACAACTTCTGATGCTGAAGACATGTTTATATGATTAAGATACGATTTTTGTGTGTGTTGGTATGTTTTCTATTTTGAATTATTTCTAATTTTTTATGAATAGTCATTGTTAGTTTGCCTACCAATAAAATTGTCCCGTCATATCTAGTGTGTTTTCTTCTGCTTCTGTATTATTATTTAATTACTTTTCTTTATTCTTTATCTCTATTCTACTAATTTAATAGTTTCACATTATTCATAACAATGGACAAAATGATAAAAAAAAAAGTTTCAAACAAAGCTAATTAAAATGACTATATCTTTTCAAGTTCTAGTAATTTATAAATTACTTAAAACTTAAGAGGTACACAAATTAATATATAATAAAAATTTAATGGAAATTTCTAGTTAATTTTTCCCTATATTGTAGAATTACAACACAGATTAGGTTATTATCTATTAATATGCATGCATTTATATGTTTACATAAATGTGTATTATTTTTTCCCTCTTTTTCTATTCAATGCATTACTAAATGCCTTTCTAAATGTGTATGTCTCCTGTGTAGGCCTGACATATTTTCAATAAAAAAAAAAAGGAACTTTCCAATGAAAGAAAAAGGGTTACAAGATAAAATAGGTCTTGCACTCATGTCTCTCTCTCTGGTACTCGTCTCACTGGGTGTCTTCTTTCATATTAATAGCTGGTCTGTTACTGACAGTTACTCTCTCTCCGTAGCACGGTTCCTTATTTAGGTAGTCCATCCACGCTGGTTGCATCAGTTTCCCGCTAAAACTAAGGGTGGAGGTCATTGCGTGGGTGTGCAAGTGCAGGTGACGAATAACACTATTTCATCACTTGTAATAAGGCGGGGGTGAACGACCGAACTAATAATGTGTAGGCATACATAAGTCGTGATTGCTTCATTCATCTCAATAAAATCTATGTATACATATTATTCATTTTAATGTCTGCGTTAAATCGAAAGCGGAAAACAAGAATTCAAAATGGCATCATGCCCGCGTCCTCGATTCGATATTTCTTTTTTAAAAATCTACAGCTTTAAATAGTTTCTGAGGTTTATATTATGAAATGTTAAAGTCCCAAATATTAAAAGGTAATAATTAAATTATATTATCATTCAAATTATTGTAGTTTTTATTACAACAGATAGCATTTTAACATAGTCAAACGTAAACAATAGTAATAAACGGAAGTGAAAAAATAATCGAGCAATTTTTTTTTAATACTACATTGAAATTTTTACTTATTTTTCGTGTGACGTGGAGGCTGAATGGATAAGCTTCTTGGAATTATCTTTTTTTTTAATGCTGACTATCCAGGTTCGATTCCTCTTAGGGACATATTTTTTTTATTGTTTTTTTTTTCATAATGTATCTATCCTTTTAGTTGTTTTAATGAAAAGTAACTAATTCGATGTCTTTGAAATTTTTTTTATTAAATAATTTATCTTTCAGGATGTTGTAAGAAAAAGAAACAACAACTAATTAGATTTTTAATTATTTCATAACTTAAAAAAAATTATTTTGAAAATATATATCAAAGCTGAACACAGAGGCGTACCTAGGGTGGGGGAGGGGGGTCCAAAATCGAAAGTCCTGCCGGGCCCAGCTTGAGGGGAGCCCCCACAATTATTTTTTACATTAAATATTAAGTACATAATCTCATGTCCTCGTGTAGAATGTCAAAATGCAGGCCAAGCCCCCGGGCTCACAAATCCCTAGATTTGGCACTGGCTTTACAATAGTCTATCTTCATGCAAAAGCTTTGCAGGGTACCCCAGACCCCAGCTTGAGGGGAGCCCCCAAAATTATGTTTGACATTAAATATTAAGTACATACTCTTTCATGTCCCCCCCCCTCGTCACAAAGTGTCACAAATCTCGGGATCCCCCCCCCCCAAATTACGTCACACTTTCGAAATTTTTTTTGTTGTAATTAACAAATAATTACATTTAATCGAAAACTCGAAACGCACTTCACTATTAAACTGCCTTAAAATATAAATATTAAAAGAACTATCAGATTATTAAATGACTTTAATAGTAGAATAACTAGTTGTCACAGTTATTCTTAGAAACAGTAACTCAATCAATTGAATTTGAAAAAAAAAATTGCAAAATTAGACTTGACAATTATATAATAAACATCATTTATCTGCTACCTTTTCATTTAAAATGGGTGAGGTCAACTTTGAGATAATCTTCCGATTATGCATTCTATTGACACAGGGTAAGAAGTAGATTAGCGAAACTTGACCTCAACCAGTGATTAAATAATAAAATGGAAACAAAACAATGCGACTAAAAAAAGGGCTAGATGTACACATTATGTGAGCAGCTCTTGTGCTATATAGAATATGTTTATAGTGGACCTGTGAATTATGTTTAATTAAAAAAAATATTCACTAGACATCATCCATCCATGGTGAAGTGAAGTGTTCATCCATAGTTACGACTGACATGAATATTTCCCCATCATCGTTTCCTGGAAGAATAATTGCAGACAGACCAACTTCATCCTCATCTAGCCACTCAACATCCTCTGAATGTGCATTTTCCATTCTGCCAATAATTGCCATTAGTTCTCTTTGCCTTCTAGCAGCGATTCTCAAAGGACGGAGGCGTTTTATCTGAGTTGATTCTGGAAAATTTTGGGTTGGCACATTCTCCTGCGCCCGAGCTCTGTGTTGTCCTGTATGTTTCTTCAACATTGTTTGTGAGGCAAAGTATAAGTGACACACTTTGCAATTTCGATCATGTAAGCTGGTCTGCAAAGATGGACAATAAAGATCATATGGTTGCACTTTAAAAACTCCTGTTGATCTTGGCATAATGTCATCAAATTTGAGAGTTTTTGCCACAAACAATGAAGGAAATGTATGAGCATCTGCATCTGCTCTTTCTGAAGCTCTGAGTCCATCAGTTGTTTGGTTGATTTGGATTGGAGGAGGAAAGAATCTCAAAGGTAAAACGTTGAAATATGAGCTGCGTACTTTGTCTCAACATTCTATGTCCTGACATTTCACAATTTGAGTGAAGTATTGGCTGGTGCGAACATGATTGTCAAACCATTCCTGGTCCTTCGACATCAGTCCTGCTGCATTCAGTTTAGATTTCTCAGGGTTGATATATTCTGCAACTGTTGGAAATTGGTCAACAATCACATGCGACCAGATTTCAACTAAAGTTTCACCTGCAAACCTGAAGTTTGTTCTTTCCAAATCCTCATGGATTGTTCTGCCCTGCGAATCAAGGTGACTGCCATAATGTTCATTTGGCAATATGGCACCAGACAGTTCTCTGCTCATTGGAGCAGTTCAACGCGAATAAAAGCACTTCTTCCTGGTGCATTGGTTGCAAGGAATAAAGCATCAAGATTATTTTTAACGAAGTGATGGATTGCAACTTCAATTACTTTTGATAGCGAGGATTTTCATCTGGCCCTCCATTCAATGTAAAAACAACCAGGGGCACCGAGAGCCATCACGGGCCCCAGGGTAAGACATCAATGCGGGCCCCTTGTGAAAATACAGTCAATTCCGGATATAGTCATACAAAGAGTATATACAAAAAGTTTTAAACTAAATTTATTTTACTTTGCCCCCGTTAATGCACCATCGCCGATAAAGCTACACAAGTTCTTCATAACAATGTAATTTTGTGGAACTGACTTTTACGACATGCAGAGAGAAAGCTACAACAAAATTTTGCGGGCTTTTCTTCTTGCAAACACTTCAATTATATTGTTGTAGTCAAGCGTTCTTGCAAGTCGACATTCCACTGCCAGCACTCCAAGGCTGGTTAGGCGTTCTTGACACATTGTCGATCTCAGAAAATTTTTAACTCGGGCCAATGTGCTGAAATATCGTTCTGCTTGAGCAACAGTAACCGGAAGTGTGCAGAAGATACGTAGCATAATGACTACGTTCAGGGCCCGCTTTAGCACTAGGCATACTGGGCATTTGCCCAGGGCCGCCAAATTCAAAGGGGCCGCCAATTTTGTAAAAATATTGAAAAATATTAAAATATCACACATTATTTACAATGTTTTAAAAATTTAAAAACACGATTTTATTTTATTTTCGTTCAATAGCTGGCGCAAACTAACGATCGCAATAATATCATTGTTATTAACCCTTTACCCTAGTTTACTCTGTCAAGCAGGACCGGGTGTACTGTTTCTGTTGTAAACTTTTTTCTAACGCTTCGAACTCATTTTCCTCTGACGGTTATAATAACTGGAAACATTTTCTTGCAGTTGTCAGCCTTCATGAAACATCATGTAACTACATCACCGTGCAGATAAACTGGATCGAAATGGAGAATAGATTGAATTGAAATATAACGATTGATAAAGAAACTATTAGATTAATGAATGCAGAAAAAATGCATTGGCGTGGTGTACTTGAAAGGCTGTTAGCTATTATCCAATATTTGGCTAAAAATAATCTTGCATTTCGAGGAACAAATGAAAATTTGAATTGTGCTAACAATGGAAATTTTTTGGGATAGGTAGAGCTGTTAGCTAAATTTGATCCCGTTTTGCAAGAACATCTTCGCAGAATAAACAATAATGAAATTCATGATCACTATTTAGGTAAAACCATGCAAAATGAATTTCTGCATTGGATCAGCCAGAGAATTTTTAAGAAAATTGTAGCCAGCATTATTGAATCAAAGTATTATTCTGTCATGTTAGATTGTACTCCGGATATTAGCCACCAAGAGCAATTGACATTAATCATTCGGTATGTTGAAATAAACGGATATTGTGGAGCGATTTGTAGGTTTTATACCAACCGAAAAAAGCACCGGAATCGGACTTGTTAAAGCATTTTTACAAAAACTTGATGAACTGGATATGTCAATCGCAAACTGTCGTGGCCAAGGATACGATAATGGCGCAAACATGCGGGGTTGTAATAAAGGGGTTCAATCCAGAATTTTGCAAATAAACAAACGAGCATTGTTTGTGCCATGCGGTTGTCACAGTTTTAACTTGCTTCTTGGCTCAATCCTCTGTAGTTGCTAAATCTTTTTTTAGTATTGTTCAGCAAATTTATGTTTTATTTTCTGCATCAGTTCAAAGATGACAAATCCTAAAAAAACATGTGAAAAATCTTACAGTGAAACCATTGTCCGACACTAGATGGGAGTGTAAAGTGAGCAGTGTAAAAGCCATTCGCTATCAAATTGGTGATATATACGACGCATTGGTTGAGGTCTCAGAAACAGATAATGATCCAAAATGCAGAACAGAAGCTAATTCTCTAGCAAAAAAAAAACAAACTTCACGTTCCTTGTAACATTGTCAGTTTGGTATGAATTGCTAAATAAAATAAATTTGCTAAGTAAGACGATGCAGCGTGATAACATAGAATTTGATCTAAATTTGGAGCTACTACAAAAGTTGCGTGAGTTTCTTATTTCGTTCAAAGAAAATGGCTTCCAGGCATCGGAAATTGCAGCAAAGTCATTAGCAGAAGAGCTGGAAATGAGTGATGACGAAATGGGTTTTCCAGCAATTGTTACTTCTTTGAGACGAAAAAGAGTTAAAAAACATTTTTTATATGAATCTGCTGAAGATGAATCAGTGCAAGATCCCAGAGAAAACTATCGGATAGGTTTCTTCAACGTGTTGATGGATCAAGCTATAATGTCTTTTAATGAACGATTTGAACATTTAACCCAATTTAACAATAATTTTAGATTCCTCTTTAAAATTTCAGACTTGAAAAATCGTGACGACGCAATGCTAAAAAAACAATGCAAAAACGTACATGAAGTATTTTCTGATGTTAGCAATTCTGCCTCTGCGCATTTACCAATCACGGAAATCGATAGTGACATCGAGGAACTCAATTTATTTACTGAACTAAAAAGTTAACTTTTGCCATACCTGAAGGTACATCTCCACTTGACGTGTTAAAGTATATTAATGCACACCGATTAAATGAGGTCTTTCCAAATGTTACAAATGCTTTACGCATTTCGTTAACAATACCTGTTACTGTTGCATCAGCAGAACGCAGTTTTTCAAAATTAAAAATAATTAAAACTTATTTGCGCTCCACAATGAGGCAAGATAGGCTGGTAGACATTGTCCTGATTTCCATTGAGAATGATATTGCATCATCGTTGGATTATGCAAGTTTAATTGACGAATTTGCAAGCATAAAGTGTAGAAAATTGTCCTGTAAATAAACCTAACTATTAAATTTCATAATTCTGAACACAATATTCCTTCGTCTATTAATTAATTATTATTAATAAAAAATCGTTTACTAGTGTCACTATCTAGTCCAACTTTGCTGTTCATGATTACTGTATAAAATTAATATGTAGAGGGGCCGCCATTTTTACTTTTGCCTAGGGCCGCCAAATATCTAAGGCCGGCTCTGACTACGTTTGGAAACAGTTTATCGATTTTCAAATTGTGTAAACGAATCAGCAAGTCAAATGGCGACAAACTTCTCTGCCTGGGGTTTGCAACGTGTATTGTTTCCAGATGCTCCAACTCATTCAACAGATCGGCGCTAACATAAACAACATATTTATCTTCCAGGTTTTTGGCTGCGATGAGGACGTCGTCTGTATTCATATCATGATATTTCCACAGAACGCCGAACAATGCGTCCAAATTCTTTGCCGCTTGGTATCGTGTTGTTAAATTCGCAATCATTCGTGTCGATCCTGCTGATCAACATTGTCGTCGAGAATTGTTTTGTCTGGCAATTGTCGTCTTCGTTTGCGTTTTGTCTCTGCCAAACACAGGGACTGTTCAACACCGCAGCTCTCAGTGACAAATTTGCTCTCAGACAATATCTCATTCCACTTGGATCAAAGCAGTTTTCAGTCGCCAATGAGGTCACGAATATTAGCAACTTCGACATCAAGAGTTGCTTCTCTTGCCTGCAGCAGGTTCAAACCATGGCAGCCACATGGTGAGAACGTTGCCAAAGGATTGTTCTTCAGTATAATTGCTTTGAGTGCCTTTGTACGAACCACTCATTCCATTGTCATACCCTTGGCCGCGACAGTTTGTAAGCGGTATTCTATGTTTTTTCAACGTGTCAATGATTAGCTGAGCTATATCTTCTCCCGTCTTCTTGTTGCAGACCACAAATGCAAGGAATCTCTCATGTAGTTCGAAGGTATCCAAGTTAGTGTTTAGATGTATGTACCGCAAAATGAAAACGGTCTGCTCAACATGAGCGGAATCCGGTGTTGCGTCCACAATAATTGAGTAGTATTTCGCTGTTTCAACTTCATGCAGTATAGCATCGAGTACTTTATGCGCACAGCAGTGAATAAATTCGTTCTGTCAGCGGACTAATAGTGAACGGTGGAAAAATCCGTAGAGTTATCAACAGAATTTCCCAATATTTCTATGGAAATCTATTCATAACTCTATGACTCTTTCCACCAGTACCACTTCATCTTCATTCTTTGACTAATTCTATGATGGCACACATCATACTCAGATTTCAAGTAATGTCTAAAAATAGTTGTACACCAATTCACACTCGGATTGGTTGATGAGATCTAACGAGCCTCAGCAGTCGACTGAATTTTTAAGTTTCGTTCGGATTGGCTGCTATCGGCTGTCATCGATGTACCCTCAATAAACAATGAGTCGTGAAAAAATTGACATGGTCGGTGCGGCCGGGCCCCCTTACAGATGCGGGCCCCCTGGCAATGACCTCCCTCTCAGCGTGCCTGAAAACAACAATAGGTTTTATCACATTGTCTCTTTTATCTTTTGTTATTTCATCGAATTCATCCAAATCCAATAGTCTTTCGAAGTCTAAGCCATGAGCAAAAGCAGTGGATGAAGATGCTTCCCTGATCGTATTGCTATGTATGTTGGACCTGAATATATTACAACTTCCGGTGTTCCTAGTCCATCTTTTTCAATGCGAATTCCAGCATAAACAGATGGAATAAATTTGTGTTTAGCTGCAACAACCCAATGTGGTCTGGTAAACTGACACGATATTCCACATGCATTAGCAATGGAGCCTGATTATTTGCTGCGGTCAATCCTATTGGAACTAGTACTTTATCATCCTGGTTAATGAAGCACGCTTCGTTAGGTCCGAGCACTGATGATAATTCATCTAAATGTCTCAGTTTGGCTGTGCAGCACTTTCCATCCATGTGTTTGGTGTGGGAATCGTTCTGAGATCGGATTAGCTTGACTGGTACTGTGAAAACGTGTCCTTTCCCTTCAATTGTTGAACTTCGTCTTGGCAACCTTCGAGTGTAAACGGTGCTCCGGATGACATGGAATCCATCAGTGTTAAGTTGCTCAGTTAATTGGTCTAATGTTCTAATACTTCTGTATATGTCGTTTTTCATGTGCAGCCGACCCATGTAAAGAGATGTCGACAATTGCTTTGAGAAACAATGGTTGATCACAACACATTGAACATATATGCATTTCATGCAATTTTGATATAAACCTAATTTAAGTGTTTCACAAAATTTTTGTAAATTATTTTTAAAACTATTAAGTTTACTAAAAAAAATTAAAAAATTAAATTAGAAATAAAATAAAAAATAAATAAAAATGTGACGTCACACTTGGCCTGACCCCCCCCCCCTGTCACACTTCCTTACACCCCCTCCCCCCCCCCCCCGGAGCGTGACGTACTTTATGGACGGCCCCAAAGAGGCTGCTGCAGGTCGAGCCCAGTCCACGGACAACACTGACTGCTCAGTCGGCGGAAATCCGAACTTTACGACAAGCAGGTTGGGGGGGGGGGGCGCGACGCATTTATCCCACATGACCATTTCAAATCACTTTCCCCTAAATGACATACTTATTTTTTTTATAATTTCGAGTCTATAATTACGAAGCTAATCATTTTTAGCACCACTGCAGTTGAAAGTTGTTTACTTTTTGTCAAACGTGTCGGCATAAATCGTGTCATAAATGTACGGGACACTGTCACTGCCATATATGAATGTTATATTTGGTATTATCATTCATTAGTGTAAAGAAAATACAAAAAAAAGGAAAAAAAGAAAATAAAACAATAATATGGGCCTTCATACTCAGAGCAAGTAATGGGTCAAATGGGTCGCAAAATTGGATGGGTCACATGGGTCATGGGTTGATGTTCACTGACCCTCGACCCAGCCTTAGTCTCCGCCCGACCCTAAAACGTAATGCATCCTGAAACAGTTGAAGCTTTATCTGTCATTTTGCATGGCTACAGAGGAAAACTGTTGCAATAAGTTGAAATTTTCCTTCAATAAAAAACTTTTATCTTTTTACTTTTTGTGCTTAAAATTTCGTAGCAGGGCATGCACATAGTTTGTTGAAGCATATTTTTACTTTTAAACAATTTTAATATGTCCCATGTTAGCAGCTTGCTTCAATGGGTCATGGGTCATGATGGGTCTGGGTCAAGAACTTGATGGAACATAAGGGTCATGGGTCAAGCTCAGTGAGCCATTACTTGCTCTGATCATACTTCTATTACTTCTGTTGAGTTATTTACTGGGGTTATGGACACATTTAAAATGGAATAAAGAAATATTCACGGTTGTAAATGTCACGCAGCTGCTTTAATTTCAAGGCCCAAAAATGTTAATGATGTTGTGACGTAACACTTCAGTAAGCCCCCCCCCTCCCCTTTTCCTGTCAGATTTTGTAAAATTTCAACGACTCACGTTGCCTATTAGACTCAAAAAAAGTTCCCTTAGCCCTAGCGGGCCATCGGGGCAGATGTAGTGTAGAATTTATCTGTTTTTATAACCTCGGCATATAAAGGGATTGTGTGGATTGTGTGGTTAGCACAACGCCCAGCCGCCTTTACTTCCCCAACTTAAAGTCAGTTACCCATTTAAAGCTGGGTGGACTTGTGGGACGACTTTGAAACACATTTCATCTGGAAAAATTCCCATGGTTCTCACCGAGGATCGAATCCAGGACTCCCAGGTTGACAGTCGAGTATCTACACCACTCGGCCATCCGTCCCTATTAGACTAACCTTGCCTAAGTACGTAAAAATGACCAGACGGTTATTACAAATACTTATGTTTTAGTACTTAATTAAAAAAAACAAAGGTTTTAAAACTAACTGATCGTTATTGCGTGTAGACAGTCCCCCCCCCCCATATCACTATAGATATAATAAACACGAGGTGGTAGACTACAACGTCTTTCAAAGACACAAGACTTGTTTCACACTTATTACTTCTGCAGTATGCAACCTCTCATGTGGTACTGTATTCATTTGTGTATTTTTACATTTTAGTCTAGTCTGGAATAAAACTGCTATCTAGCAATTCAAAAGAGCATAATGCCCACGAAAAACAAAATGCAACATTCCTAATAGTTTAGATTAGGGAGCGACCGACATGCCTTTTTACCGATAGTCCGATACCGATATTTTCCCCCAGCATTTTTGCCGATACCGATACCGATATTTTGCTATTAATGAAACGGTGTCTTGCAGAAGAAGAAGATTAGAAGAACAAAAGATTTGAAAAGACAGACCGGAAGACCGAAGTCAGAAACACAAACCATGCCTGCATAATCTCAGAAATCCGCATGTTTATTGTTTAAAATTAAACTTATAACAAACAATTTGTTGTTTCTAATTTTTACTTGTACACAAACAGAAAAGTAAGATAAAGCTTTAATAATTAATGTCAAACTAAAAAAGTAAAAATGTATTAATTTTTTTTAATTGTAACTTCACTAACTTGTGAAAGTTGTGATGAAATTACAATAATTTTCTTCGTTAATCTTTTTAATTTTTACTGAATTTACTTGTAGCAGATTTTTAAAAAAGTTTGAAAAATTAAAAACACATAATTATATCAGCAAATCACTTCACTCAGGTGAACAGTTAACTGGAAGTCTGAAAGTAAACTTTAACTCTGTAAACCAAAACCAGTTTAGAGTTACTAGATTTGTGAAAAAAAAAAATAATGTATCGGCAGCCAAAAAAACGGCCTGTCCGACAGTTAACCCATAGTGCCAATATCGGTCCGATACCGATCCGATTATCGGTCGCTCCCTAGTTTAGATTGACAGATAAAAATAGTTTTCGTAGAAAAAGACATTTTTTCATAAAGTTCACTGCATTTATTGTTTTAATGATGTCATTCCTTTCCAATAAGTTTTTTTTTAAATGTCGTTTTAAAAGAAAACCGATTTTGAGGTAAAGCTTCCACCAATACGAAAACTTCCACACGAAGCTATCCGCGTGGAAGTTTAGGCTGCACGAAACACTTCCACTGAGCTCTTATTTAGATGCTTCATATCTATATACATAATCGTCTAACATAGACGGTGGTTCGACCGACCGACAGAGCTTCACACCGTGCGGTGTAAAGTATGTTCATGGCAATAAAAGCCACACGTCTGCACGTTACAAATACGCGGCACCGCACGAGTTGAAAGCGTACATCGCTAAAAAAAAAAGTCTGAGTTCTACGTCACACCTTTGCGAAGTTAAAAAAAAATCAGCGCGCGTCATCGACCGTCTCTATAAAACTAGTCTGCGGAATTCCAAAATTATAGAAAATAAAAAGAGACAACTTACTAAATGAGAGTATGTTTGGTGCGCATTTTGTTCATCAAATGAATCTTTCTTGAATAAAAATGAAATGCTGGGGAATTCTAAACACAACAAGGATTTCTTATTGATGAATTAAGATTTTTAAATGATATGGAGTAGTGTGCGCAAATTATGTAACGTTGGAATGCGCAAATTATGTAAAGTTGGATGTTAGATTCAAAGTTTAATAGTCGGAGGTTGTTTTTGTTAAGCTTCTGTACCCATAATGAGGATTATTTTCTTTGGGATGAATTATATAAAAAGCTATTTTTGTATATAGACTGATTGTTAACGCGCTAAAATATATATTACAAAGTTGGTTGGGATAGGTGTGGGAATAAACAAAATGGTTGCGGAAAGGGAGGGGGGGGGGGAGAGCCGAGCAGACGATTTGAGATGCAACACCGCTATTTTTCTCTTTTTTTTTTTTAAATACGTCATGTTAAACATGATAAATTATAAAATTATATAAAAAAAGAACTGTTGGAATGGGGGTGTAGGGTTGGGAAAGGAGCGTTTAACGGGGGAGGGGAGGTAGGGAGAAGTGTCACGTGGTATTGTTAACAGGGTTTGTCGTATGTACATTGAGACCCACTGCGATTCGAGCATGTCTTGAGTGGAAGGGGGTTGGCGGGCGGGGGAGGGAGGGAGGGAAGGATGGGTGTGGGGCTAAGTGGAAGAGAATTGGAAATAGAAGAAACAGTTGGATGTTAGATTCAAAGTTTAATGGTCGGGGGTTGTTTTTGTTAAGATTATATGCCCATAATGAGGATCATTTTCTTTGGGATGAACTATATAAAATATGAACTTCTTTGATGTATTATTAAGTGTCCCTTAAATGTGTTTTGGCTACAATAATCTGTTCATATCCTTTGGGGCCACTTCGAGTAGATAGACATGCTATTTTTGCATATAGACTGATTGTTAAAGCGCTCGAATATATATCACCACTTTCAACTCCAACTGCGTGCCTAATAGCCGGTCCGGGTACCGGGCCTGTTCAGCTAGTTAATATATAATCATTAAAAAGAACAGGCATACAAAAAGTGAATTTTGACAGAAACATGAACTACATTAATTTTAGACGGCAACTCTCTAATATATGAATTTTCAGAGAAAAGAAAAAGAATAGCTTATCCATATCTACCTATGATGTCCATAACGATTGAATTGGTGGTCTTACCAAGTCTTAGCAAATAGTAAATAATATATAAGACCTTCTTCTTTTTTGTGGCAACATAATAATCAATACAATGATTTGTAACAGATTTTTATCAATAATATCATAAACAATATTAAAACAAGCAATTAAGCCTGTTCCATTCTGGACACAGGACGTGTTAGCGCATTTTCATGTTATGTATCAGTACGTATGCTATTTTTCAGTAAATATTTGTAAATTTTGGAAATGTTTATAAATTCAATTGTGTAATGCATATATCTGTAAAAAAAAATTTATAAAGACGTTTCTTTATATTTGAAAAAAAATTATTTTCTCTTAAATCTAACTACAAATGGTTTGTGGTCACTGAAATAGGACTCATAATTGAAACATTCTAAATTGTAGTCATTTAATCGTCCGAAAACTCCGTCAATTGTTGCATAGCTCTGATAATTTCAATTTAACTCAGAACACAAGCTTACTATTTCATTTGATGAGTTTCTTAATAAATTTTGGTGAAACTACGTGCTGCAGTATTTCGCACCAAATGAACGGGCTATTGAACGTACAAGGTGTATATATAATATATAAGCCCCTTAGGAGCCCTGAAGCCCGGCCCTCAGAGGTCCTATCGCGAAATGAACTTTTGATGTACACATGGCAGGCCAAGACCTACAAAATGATATATACATCATGGGTCTAGGACTTATAGTTGCTGAGATATAGCGCTCCTTTATTAATATAGCTTATATAGTAAAAAACGGTACTAAGGCCCCTTTTACGGCCCTGAGAGGTCAGATCGCGAAATGGAAAAAAGTCATTTCTTGACAGGCCAAGACCTACAAAATGATATATACATCATGGGTCTAGGACTTATTGTTGTTGAGATCTAGGGTGTACACGAACAGACGGACAGACAAAACGGGGACAATAGAGCATTTTTTTTTCGAAAATGCTCTAAATACAGTTGTAACGTTATGTAATTGTGTAACGCTATAGATGCCACCCATGTAACGTTACGGAGTTGAACGTTGGGAGTTTGTTGATATTATGGTTCTATGTAGCTGCCGATATTATCTCTGGTTATTGATGGTAGCGTTCAGTCTCGTTGCACTCACATACAACACACCATTAATGAGGCAAAGTTCCACGATTCAATGACGTTTATTAAACGATAAGAAAACATATACAGAATGCACTCATGTGCAGCAATATTCACAAATGCTTCTTACACTATAATTCTATTGTTTCTCTACTGAATTGCCATCTAACTATCATTACAAATATACTGTCGTCCCGAAAGATTGAAACAGATATATTTGAACGTCTATTAGTCTGTCAACCTGTCGTACTATTCTACACTGTCTCCTGTATGTCTCTCCGTGTCTACTATTATATGTGGTGATGGGCCGTCACATGACTCCAAAGCCCCAACACGTCTGATTGGCTCTTCTACACCTTCTCCAACTCATCTACGTCATTAGGACCCTTTTTCCAACCCAGCGATTGGTGCGGCCAAATACTCACTCTGGGCTAGTATTTCTTTGTCCCCCGTAATTACATCTATCGTCACCTACAGCTGGGGGTCACCAACCTGCATTGACCGCCTAATTCTACCCAAAACATAGATCAAACGCTGGAATTCTAGTTATCAAAATATATGAATGTGGTCCTGGGCCCATGAGCTCTCAATGTTGACTAACCAACTGAACAGTGGTTCTAAAATTGTATGGATATATCTAAAGCTATTGTTACAACAGTAATATTTTAAAACATACAACTTTATTACTTTATAATATTTTATGTATTATATTATCATGAGTTTAAGTTTGACAAGTTTTTAAATTATTATAAGTAGCTAAAGATATAAACCATTCTGTTTTTTTCCCCTGTTTTTTTAATTGGGTCAAATCAAATGCCGATACTTGTACTGCATTTTAATAGCTGTAACAGATGAAACGTTTTCTAGCCAAAATATTTTTTTGAAAACTGACTAAAAAATTGTATAGCTTTTTTTTAATCAGCCAAGGGTATTCTTTTCTTTTGGCTAGCCCAAATGGAGGTCTTGATTAGGGATTGTCGGTTTTTAAAAACCGGCGGAGAAAAACCGGTTTTTTGGCGATTCTCGAAGCATTCGACAACCTGTTTTTCGGCCTTTATTGGCCGGTTTTAGCCGAGAACTAAACAATTAGCAAAAAATGTTGATAAATTCCACTAAATTACAGAGAAATCTGGGAAACTGATTTCCCAATGAACTTTCTCCTCTGACCGACTTGTGTAGCCTACATTGTCATTGTTAGAAAGTAATTGTTGAGCGATACAAGAGAGTAGGCATGAACAAGTGGTTCAGGGTTAATCTGAGGATTTGGGGAAGTGGGTGTAAGGTACATACACACAGAGATTTATTGAATCCGTTTCCTCAACCTAAAAAGAGGGCTAGATCCAAGCCATTTACTAATTCCACAGAACAACCGATGTTTTTTTTTGCGCACGAATTTAGTGTTGACTTGCGGGAAGTATACAACGTGAAACGTGTATCTCATTGAGACGGGAGAGTGGGGTGGGGAATAATTAATTGGTATCCCCTTAGTTCATTACTAAACAACAGAATGGGGCTATTTTTTTTTCAAGTTGACTAAATTTATGTTCGTCATCCAACACCTCCTTCACCGCCAACATTCCAACCTAAACAAGGCAGGACCGTCGACCGTCGTACAGCCGCTGTAAATACTGGTGTAACTAATACATCTCAGGGATGAGAGGGGGTAGGTGGGGAGATAATTGTATGAAGGGAGGGGCGAGGAGTGAATTTAGAGTGCACCAGTGGAGAAATGTTTTGAAATGGGCACTCGATGTGGGCATGGGCGTATTCATGGGGGGGGGGCATTTGCCCCCCCCCTTACATTTAAAAAAAATATAAAGTTGTTATTCCCCCCCCCCCTGGAAAAGAAAGTTTTGCCCCCCCCCCCGGAAAAATTCCTAGCGACGCCCATTGATGTGGGTGTTTGTGTACTGTGTCACATATATAGATAACGGGAGAAACTTAGAGGATGAGAGAGAGAGGTGGGGGAGTGAATAAAATGAGTAAAAAAAGAACCATAATATCTACAGACTATATAATAATAAGTGCTATACTGAGGTCTACATAACAACAGCTGATGTCAGAACTTGTATGTGAGCGGTAAACCAAACCTCGAGTCTTTGACAGACACGTAGGCCATAGGCCTATTTATTTATAAGCAAAATATAAATGAAACACGGGAAACAGAAAGTCTTATTCGTGACTGCCAAATAAAGTTGAACAGTTCGAAGTTCATGATAGAAATATGTTTAGTCATAAATACGATTTAAACGAATATATTTGTACCCAGTAGTAGTAGGCCTAATTTTTTTTTGTCATATTGATGATTTTTTTCTTGTATTTATTGTTTTACGTAAAAATTGGTTCACATAATTAAATTATACTTAATTCTTTATCATGAATGTTAATAATATACGACATAAATTGAAAATAATTATTGATAGAATGCTTTAAATATCCGTTATTTCACTTATTTATTAGTAAAACCGACAACCGGTTTTCGCTGTTTTTTTTGAGAAATTGACCTTCGACAACCGGTTTTTTTTTAAGTCGGTTTTTGTATAAACCCTAGTCTTGATAAGGAAAATTTAACTTTATTGCTGTCGTCGGATGAGCCCCTCAGGTGTTTAATAATTGCTATCCATCTTTTTTTTTTAGGACAAAGTATCGACATTTCAAATTAATTTAGTATTGGAAATAAATTGACTTATTGGATCAGGGTGAAATATAGGAATGGAGTGCCATTCAATATCAGCTACCTCAATGTAAATAAGTTGATAAGTATAGTCTACCAGGAGCTAATTTTATTTACAAAGTGATTCAATTATTCGAGAATCGGTCGATTTGAATAAAATTTCACGTATTTTTAATTGCATCTGATATTATATACTTAATAACATTCTAGAGACATTGCTTTTTGCCAAAATTATTCAATGAACAGACAAAACATAAAGATGGCCAACATTTGTAACCATTCCTGAAACAATGTCATGTCGTGTTTACTACATTTCGTTACGTGTTCCAGGAAAAAGCTTCATAAGTAGCAGAGCTAGAAGTTCGACCAGTCTAGCAGGGCAAATAAGTAACTCTTTTAATTCAACATTCTTCACATTCAACAATTAAACAAGTGAGAGGTAAATGATCACTAATGTCTACAAATTCAATTAAACAACTGAGAGGTAAATGATCACTAATGTCTACAAGTTCAATTAAACAAATGAGAGGTAAATTATCAATAATTTCTACAAGTTCAATTAAATAAAATGGTGATCAATTTTAATGATTGACTTTCAAAATCTTAAACCTTATCTTCGACACACTTGGTGTGAAAGTTTAGTACAAGACCTACGTTATGGACATGTTTTGCTTCAATTAAGAAATTGGAACTTAAAAAGGTGATTTATAAATTTTCGAAACTATCAATAATATAAAAATTCCAGTTTTCCTAATATCCCACACAGAGCCGGATTTACAATTTTAGGGGCCCTAGGCCAACAAAAATTTGAGGCCCCATATTGAAAAAAATATTGCAAAATTGTTTTTTTTTAATTTGTGTATACTATTCAACATTTTGGGCCCCTTAATTCGCGGGGGCCATAGGTCAGGGCATAACTGTAAATGCGGCCCTGATCCCATCCCGGTATTTTCAACCATCAGTTGGGTCCGGTTTTCCGAGAGTCGGGATCCCGTTATTGGACAACTATAATAAATGCCAAAATTTGGTGTCGGTCGAATCTTAGCTTAAGCTCATTTAAAGGTTTTTCCCGAAAAAATTGTCGATGCTCGTATCGTAAATATTTGTTTAAGTTCGGAAAGACAATACCTGAAGTTGATCTTGAAGTTAAAAGGTAGGGCCATTTCCCAACCAAGATTTATTTTAAAATTTTAATTAATCAATTCTATCTTATAAAGAGACACTTAAACGATGCATATTCTCAATTAAAATTACAAACTATATTTTGAATTGTAAACTTTCAAATTTCTGAGAAACATTGATCTCAAACTGAAGTATGTGTATCTTTTATCACCCCATCTCTTCCAGCTTACAGAAACTGGGAATTCCCTATTTTTCCAACTTCCGTTTTCTGTGGCTTTAAATGCTCGGGCATAGGGATTGTTCATCACTAATTAACTTTTTCTGAATTCAGAGCTAACATTACTCGTTCACGTTAGGTAGGTTTTTTTTTTATCAACATATGGAAATAAAAAAAACATTTGCATTTTATTATAATATCCACCTCAGATTATTAAATTATTTGCATTGTGATTCAGAACTAAGTTTGAAACATCTGATCAGAGGCTGATTACTTAATAAGATGACTTTATGTTTATCCGCTTCCAATAAGTTTTCCTGGAAAGTGCTTAAGACACTACGTCACTAGTGACATTTGATAGCTTTACTAAGAACCCAAGTTTCTTTTAGATAATGTCAAACTCATTTCACTTACATAATTTATTTTCAAGCTCCAATTTACCGTTCAATAATATTCAGCCGGCATAACACATTTAAAATCATTTTTATTTTAATCCTAAAATATAACAATTATTTGAGTAGGTTTAAAAATAGATGAAGACGTTGAAGAAAGCTCAGAATGGAGACAATTGTTTGGTTTCTTTTATATTTTTCTATAAAGTTTATCATATTTAAAGATGACTTCCCCCAAGGTGGCCAAGGCTATATATTGAATTTGAAGTATATCTTATGCATGTCTAAATTTATTTCTTCATTTTCAGATAAAATGTTATCATACTTTATAAAGTAAAAAGGGATTCTTGGGATAGTGCAAAGATTCTATATTTAATGACAGCACAAATATAAATCTTATGTTTAGTGCAATGTTCAGTATCAAGCGTGTGGTATACAGCAGTGGTCTGCTGGTCTCCAACCTTTTTCTTGCCATGGACTAGTCAACATTGATAATTTCATCGCAGCCTGCTGGGGGTTGGGAGGGGAGACATGTTGATTTTTATATTTTAGATTGTTTTCATTTACAATGCCGCACACAACCTCTCAGCTCCCATTTAACTTCTCGTCCAGGGAAAGTCGCACTATCCTGAAGAAAATACACCACAGTAAAAAAAAGGAAATAATTGAATGTTTCTTGGACGGCCCAGTACCATTTCATCCATGGACCAGTATCTGTCCGGGGGTTGGGGACCACTGGTATACAGGATAATCCTATTTTTAAGATGAATTTACACCCTGAATGTTGTCAATTCAGCAAAATATTTTACACCAAATTCTTTTCATTTTTAATTAGTATGCATAACATTGGTATATTTATGGCTGGTTGAAAATAAATTAAATTTAAAGTTTTTTATCAAACACTTTCTTTTGTTACATTTTCTGTTTTCTAAATTAGAATCATTAGCCTTAAAAATAGCAAAGCCAAAATATAAAATCTGACATAAACTTATCGGAGATTTCCGTAAATAGGCCCACCCGAGCATATGCCCATGGGCCTGTGTTTAAAAATTATTAAACCCACATATCGAAACCTCTGATGAGTCGTCACTAACATAAGGTATTATGAAAATAAATTATAATGTTTTTTTATTGTTACTAAACATAAAACTTCAAGCAATAAATGTAAAACCACAATTGTATTATTTTCAGAAGATTTTGGCTGAAAAACATAATAAATATACAAAGAAATTACATGTGAAAGTCTCAGGTAATAAGTAGTTTAACTGATTTGTATTTTCCATATAAACGCCCATTGGCCTTTATTTGGTACACAAATCTCAATCATGTAACATCAATTTTTTGCTTTGAAGCCCAGGGCGTATTTACAAAAATCTCAGGTACCCGGGTTGAAAATATATCAAAATTAAATTTTTTGCTTTATGAAAAACTATTAAGATGAAAATGTGCAGAACTGAAAAATCTAAAAAAAAAAAGCAAATTTTAAATTCCAACTATTATTTGTTTAATTTTTATCTGTAGTTTTTTTATCAACTTCAATACAATTTTGTAGAACCAATAAACTTGAGTAAAACTATATTTTTTTTGCCTGTCTCTCTAATTAAATTTATAAATTGACGTTTTTTTTAGATCTGAAATGACTTCAAGGCAAATTAATGACATCAATCTAATGAACTTTGATCTTAGCAGTTTCAAAATATCCTATGATGTCGGATTTATGCTGGAAAATCCACTGGTAACTTAAGAGATTTAGACAAATAATCATATAAGGTCAGACAATTAAAGAATCATTGCTGTTGGAATTTTATTAAAAAGAAATTGATTTATCTTATTAAAAATATTATATTAACTACAGAGTAACTATTTAATAAAAAAAAGAATCTGAACTTCATAGTAGTTATAATTTAATAGCTTATTTTTATTGATAATTTTAAAGTTTAGAAATAAGAATAGTATTTTAAATTCCTCCCCTTTAATGGATGTATATTGTACTGCCGAATCAACCATCCCTGAAAATGGATGGCGCAAAGACAAGCCGCTCGAAAGAAAGCTTGTCGATTGAAAACGGCTGAGGAGCGCCGCGAGTACAATAAACTAACTGAGCAAGTAAAAAGGGCGCCTGCTGAGGCCAAAAAGCAGAAATGGACTGATACATGCGAGAAGTTGGATCTAAGGGAAAGCCAAAAGACGTGGAAATTACTGAAAGACTTGACCCAGGCAGGGACGATCAGAACTGGCGCCCCGTTGCAAACGGACTCAGGCCTGACGGCTAGCGATAGCAAGAAGGCCGAAGTGCTTAACAGGCACTTTGCAGAGGTCAGTAAGTCTAGTAAGAAGAGTACACTGTCCAAGGCACTGGATAAAGTCCGACGAGTCAAAGAGAAGGCTGAGTTTGGCACGGAAAATCGAGACACGTTCAGAGCTCCATTCTCTGCCAATGAATTGGCATACGCAGTCAGGAAGTGTCGCATGAGCAAGGCCCCAGGCAGTGACTTGATCAGTAATGAGATGATCACACACCTCGGGGCTGCGGGACAAGCAAAGCTTCTCTTATTTCTAAACTTTAAAATTATCAATAAAAATAATGCAGTGTGCGATAAACTCCCAGAGGAGTCCATTCGGGTACCGGACTTTGCTAGGCCATCGGCCCTCTCGTTCCCAGGTAGGCCTGCGTGGCCCGGGATCCACTGTAGCGTTACTGCTACTCTGCGTTTGGTCATGAGTTGTTGGATAGCCCCCACCATGGCTTCCAATCGTTGCGGCCATTCCCCTCGCCCCACCATGGCTTGGAGAACAGGTCACTGTTTCCGGGTGTAGCCGAAAGCTCCCCACCTGAGGTGGCCGGCACCACAACTGACAAGCGAAGACTTGGGAAACGCTCTGGTAAGGCTCAATTCAGGATTGTCCATCTGAATGTCCGGGGTCGCACATGGTTGACCGGATAACTCCCTCAGAGATGGAGGGAGGCTGTCATAGTGCCGGTAATTAAAAAAGGGAAAAAGTCTGACCAAGCAGAAAGCTACCGTCCTATCTCCCTCACTTCATGTGTTGGGAAAGTAGCTGAACGCATGGTCAACCGAAGGTTGATGTGGTTCCTAGAGGAAAAAGGGCTGATTACCCCAAAGCAAGGAGGCTTTCGGCGGGGTAAGAGTGCGATGGACATGATCACGCTCCTCGTCCAAGAAATAGCCGACGGCTTTCAGAAAGCTGAGTCAATGGCGGTAGTTTTCCTAGATCTCAAGCAGGCTTACGATCGAGTCTGGCGTCCAGGACTATTGTTGAAGCTACAGCGGTTGGGTGTCACCGCTGAGATGTACATTTGGTTACGAAGTTTCCTCAGTAATTGTACTATCATGACACGTGTTGGGAGCAGCGTGTCGAGGAAACGGACCCTTGAACAGGGCCTGCTACAGGGCTCCGCCCTCAGTTGTACATTGTTCCTAGCTTTCATCAATGACCTGCCTGAGTTTCTGGGTTGTAAAAGCCTACTGTATGCCGACGATTTAGCGGTCTGGAAGACCGGAAAGAGTGTCTCAGTCCTTGAGAGAGCACTCCAGAAGGACCTGACTACGGTCGGCTGTTATACTAGGATGTGGGGGCTAGAGATTAACGTCTCGAAGACGTCTACTCGCTGTTTACCATGGGCACGAGTATCCTCAAAGAGCCTTTTAGACTGGAGGTAGAGGGTGAGGTTCTTGCTCTGGAACCTAAGCCCAAGTACCTGGGAGTTACACTTGACAGAAAGCTTACTCTCTGCACACATCTTTCAGAGGTTGCCCGCTGCGCCTCTGATAGACTGAATATTGTCAAAAAGTTGGTGAGCACGTCCTGGGGGGCTCGAGCAGATGTCCTGAGGTCACTGTACATGGGTGCAGTAAGGTCTCAGATAGATTATAGCCAGGTTGTGCAGGTCTATGGGTCTAAGTCCTCTTTAGAGGCCCTAGATGTTGTACAAAACCAGGCTCTCTGGCTGATCACAGGCACTTTTCGAACGGCACCCACAGCAGTGGTGGAAATCATGGCAAATGTGCCACCTCTGGGTATCCGTAGAGAGCAGGCCGTTATAACTGCGTATGAGCGGTTTAAGCAGCAGGAGGAGACCTCTGTCCTAAGGGAGATGGTCGATGGCTGGTGGAAAGGAAGCAGCTCTCGATGCAGTTTTTTATGCACCACGCAGTGAGACTTGCCTCCGAGATCAAGCTGCCGACTGACCGCCTAATGCTGGAGACAGTCTCTAGGGTCCCTCCTGGCGAGGCTTTCTACATGCCCGAGGTACGCACGACCCTGGTCGAAACCAATGCTGGGGACGCAAAGGGTCACCGATCCATCACGGATGTGGCTATGGAGACGATTGGAACCTATTCGGGGAACGCTATACTGGCCTATACTGATGCCTCTGTATCCAGTAGAGACGGCCAGACAAGCGCCTCGTTTGGGGTCCACATCACTCTCCCACAAACTGGCTTTGTGAAAGACCATGCTGGCCTATGTGGGTCGCTCTGTGCTTACGAGGCAGAGATGACAGCCATTACTGAGGCAGTGGACCACATAGGAGGGCTAATCGGTGTGGGTACCTTGCCTGCTACAGACATTGTCATCTTCACTGACGCGCTCTCTGTTCTCCAAGCTGTAAAAGGGACGGGAGAATGGCCGCTTCTGCTGGAAGCCATGCTGATGGCAATACAGGGTCTTGCGTCCCAACATCGAGTGCATGTGACCCTTCAATGGGTTCCCGGGCATTCTACAGCAGGGGCCAGGCATTCTACAGCAGGGGCCAGGCATTCTACAGCAGGGGCCAGGCAATAGCAGGGGGGCAGGTAATACATTTTACTAAGTAGAACAAATAAGCAGGGGGGCCACATAAAACGCAGGGGGGCTCGGCCCGGCCCCCTGCCCCCCTCGCACTCTACAGGCCTGTTAGGAGGCCAAATATTTTGAAATGGTTACTTTTCTTCGCCTGGCTTAGTGGTAACTGCCAGTTAGGTGGCGTTACCCTGTGAATTCTACTGGAATTCATTGTTCATATTTAGTTTTCCAGATGTAATGCAATCCACTGACTCGGTCTGACTGCTTTTACTATAGTGTGATGTTTAACTGTTTATGTATCATTTGCTTTTCGATGACAGTCATTTGCTTCATTCATTCATTCATCCATCCATCCATTCATTCATTCATTCATTCATTCACATTATGTGTAAAGCATACTTATTTAATAGTAGTTTATTATGTTGTCAAAGACTTTTGGATGCTTTGAGGGAAACTGATGAAGCAAGTGTTATCTATTGAATAAAATTTGGTTAAAAATACATCATCTAAATTAGCCGAAAATGTTATCATTTTTCAATGTAAGTGATATAGCACAATGAATTACGTATTTGCATTTTATTCGTCGAATGACCCAAATATTGGTATCGGTATTGGCAATAATTAATAAATATTGGTATTGGTATTGCAATACTGGTTTTAAAATTGTATTGGTATTGGTATTGCAATACTGATTTTAAAATTGTATTGGTATTGGTATTGCCAATATTTTTTTTAGTATTGTTAACAACCCTGCCCCTTCCCGAGCTGGCGATTCCCAATCAATTAACAGCCTCCCACCTAGGAATCTGACACGGTGACCTAGGTCATAAGGGCACACCCCTTTCCCAAGCTGATTTTTGTTCCTGAACGAGTAAACCATTGTGCTCAAAACAACCCTACATCGTAACAATCGGGCTCTATGGCAGTCTCCAGATGTTGAGAGACACAGCAAGTCTGATCTCACGGGCTCTAAGAGACTAAGTCTCAGCCCGCAGATTACTGAGAGAGTTCAAAGAGAGAGTACTTATAATATAAATGGCAACTAAAAACTTTTACTTAAGTCATTCATCTCAAAGTTTGTCTTCTTTTTCTATGTTTTTTAACTATTTTTTCTTTCAACTTTCTTGCAGCAGTTTCACATTTTCAAAATAGGGACTAATTTTAAGAACAAATAAATATGCCAGTGGGAAAAAAGTTCATTTTCAAATATTTTGTACATTGTCAGCATATGAACCTTTCTAGGAAAAAAATTAATAAAATTGAAAATAATTTTATGTGGCTTTGAAAGAAAGTCTACACTTTTTATAGTATATTTTAAAGGTTGATCTCACAATAACTTGTATTACATTGACAGGTTAAATACACTCATAATCCTTTTTATAACTCAGCCTATAATATGCATGTATCTCTCTATATTAATGTGAACTTTTGTATGTCTCTTGATTTATAGGTTTGCTTATGCTTTGCAACAAGGCCTTCACATCTTTGGTTAAAATGTCTTTGTCTCTAACTTACTTTGCCTTAAAAACAGATTTAGTGATTTTGAAGTGTAAGCGATGTCAGTTTAAATAATTTTTCAATAAGCCAGGGAAATAATTTCTTACTTCAATAAATTTATGTTATCTATATACAAAAATTGACAACAAACATATTATTAATAAAAAAAGTCAAATAAAATTTATTGAATCTATAATAATTTTTAAATAGTGCCAACTTATATTTTAATAAAGTATCCTGACCACAAAATATTAGAATTCAGCCCATGTCATCCCACTCAAAAAAAAACACAGTAGAAGTTACAAATAGTTTTATAAATACATTTTTTATTTTTAAGCTGCAAGTATTTATGGGCCAAAATGTAGATTCTTTCTTCACATTAGGTGTGTGAATTAGCACCAGTTTCTTTACCATATCAAACCCCATACCTCTAATGTTGTTGGGTAGTAGCATAAGAAATGCTTCAAGAGTTACATGGCATTCTTTATTCATTAGCAAAGCTGGATAAACTGTTCATTTTTTTATATGTTCTTTGCTATTATGACTACCTTGTATATGCCCACTAACTAGGAATCTTTGTATGAAGTTAAGAACTGAACAATTTTACTAAGAACAGTTTTAAAATTGTGTTATGTTCATCTCATGAATTAATATTTCAGAAAACTCTACCAGAATACTTTAGACCTTGGAACACTTTAGCTAAAGATTTACCTGTATTGTATAAAGATAAGAAAGTGAGGGAAGCCATCAAAAAGGTTTATGCATTTCTATAATATTCATTAGAATTTTCATTAAAAAAAACATTTTATTATATTTCAGATACATTATTATTATGGTTGCTAATTTAGTAATGAAGTGTGGTCATTTTTTTCAAAAATGTTTTATCTCTATGTGAATTTTTATTTTAATCTTTGAAAAATCAAATGTCTTGGTCATTAGGGAAAAAGAAATTTTAGGCTGTATTGTTTAGACAATTTTTTTAGAAAGCTATACAGGAATGTAGAACAATGATAAAGAAGAGATAAAGAACATTCTTTTTTTAGATAGCTAGGTGAGAATGTTGTACACTAATGAATCAGCAGAAAAAGATTTATTCTTTTTTTAGGGAGGTTGGTGAAAAAGTTGTACACAAAAATCAACAGAAAAGATAAACTATTTTTTATGAGGTAAGAATGTGGAACACAAATGAATCAGCAGAAAAAAAGTTTCTTTTTTATTAGAAGACTAGGTAAAATAGTTAAGCACTTTTTAATTGGCAAAACAGACATAAAGAAATAAAATCCATTTAAATATGTTTTGATACAGAAGAATTAAAGGAATTATATTAAGTCTACCTAATTATTGCACATTATTGGATGACTAGTTGGTGTGTGATAGTGAGTGCTATGATATTAGCACATCACATATTCACATCCCAGTAGACCATTTACCATGCACTTGTCAAGTATGAGACATTAGACAAAGTTCCAGTCAGTGATATAGACAGTGGGTTACAGAATTGTCTCATTTTGTATTTACTGTATTCCTACTTTACAACACAGTGTAATTAATTAAACATGTCAGGGGTGTTTTTAGATGATATCTTTATGTTATCGGCCTGTGGTTATGAACCTTTTTAGGGCAGCAAGTCCAAAATTCAACCAAACATCACTTATAGCAAAGTGCTAACACTCCAATTAAAATCAAAGGAAGTGATATTTTAGTCGTGTGTCGACTGATGAGGCTCTGCGTGCCGACTGATGAGGCTCTGCGTGCTGACTGTGGGCACGCATGCCTTAGGTTCACCACCACTGTTATATGATATTTCCTTTTTTTTTTTTAATTTTTTATGTTAGCTGATAATTCATTATTATCAATATGTTACTCATCTTTTGTAAGACAAATGGCCAAGAAGTGTAGAGTACTTGACTGTCGACCTGAGAGTCTTGGTTTTGATCCTTAGAACCAAGGGAGTTATTCCAAGTCAAAAGTTAAAAAAAAGTCCCTTCAATCCACATAGCTTTAAATGTGTAACCGACTGTAGTTGGGAAAGTAAAGGAGGCTGGGCGTTGTGCTAACCACACAACCCCTTCAAAGGCAATGGTTAAAGAAATAGATGAATTCTACACTTCGTCTGCCTCGATGGCCCTTAGTGCTATGGGAACTTATATTTTAGACACTCCAAATAATCTTGTAATAATTAAAGAAATACAGTGAAATGTGGTTTATACAGCAGATAGGTCAATTTTAAGTCTAGCAGGGAAAAAATGCAATTTATTTACCATAATGACAGTGGGGCTGACCTTGGGCAATATATAAGCAGCTAGCAGAAAGGATGTGGACCGCATTTGGCGAGGGGGAAAATCGATAACAAGTTGTTCACTTATTACATAATGTGATAGCGTCAGCGATTGAAGGTGTGAAGTTCAATGCAGAGAAAAAAATTTACGCAATAAGTCTACGAGCTACAACAAAATTATGTCAAATTACTAAACTGGGCTGTAGGTTGCGTTTATTAAATAATTTAGACGGTATTTGTGATACATGTTTGAAATTCGAGTGCAAGGGGATAACAAGGTAAAACAAAGACACATTTACATTTCCCACATTGTGTACTGCACATCATTTCACTAATAGTAAACATATTTCTAAGTACGAATACATTTTATATTGAACAAATAATTTCTTTGGACTATTTTAGTAAAATTACCTAAATATTTTATATCATACCTATAGTAAATAAATGCACAAAAACAGATGGGGGGATGTTTGATGTCCCCACCCCCATTTCAGTGTAACGAATATAAATTTTGAGTACCTGTCAATTTCGTTATGGTGGGATTTTCACTGTATTCTGGAGTAACTAGCCATGTTGATCTAACAAGTTTTAATGATTTCATTCAAGTGATAAGTGAATTACAGATGATAGAAGTAACTCATTTACTTAGTCCAGCGTAAATAAAACAAAATCTTTTGATCAGTAATATATACTTCATGGCATAAAGTCTGTTTCAGCTCTGAAAATAATTTCTTCATGTTTGTTTGTTCATTTTTTCATGAAAAAAATGGTTTCAAAACCAAATTCACTACTTGAAATCTGAGTACAGAATATATTTGAATATTTTATAAGCACACAACCCCGGTGAGCTGACAATCAAAGTGATAACTGAGACTTTATTCTAGAGCTGCTATTCGATTAAAAAAATTGATCGCAATTAACGCATGATTAAAATTTTTATCGCAAATTAACGCACATTTTAATCGACACAATATAATACATTTGTTTGTACTCAAACTAGTCGTACATATTCCCCTCCACTTCCCATCGAATGCATCCCATATGTGCCTTTCCTTCATAAAATAATAATATAGCAAGAAAGTATTTGCTCCCTTGTTGTTAACGCAGGTTTTTTTTATAAACCCCCCCCCCCCTGCCCATCCCAGTTTCATTTTAGACACAGCTGCAGAAAGATCACGTCACTTACCAACCACAAGTTACATATTGTTTCAAAGCCATGAGACTTGTCAATCAAGCTATAATACGTGCAGATGTTCACTAATTGTATCATTCAGGGTCATAAGTTTGAATTAAGAAATGGCAATCCTATTGTTTCAAGGTCATATCGCTGCTATGATTTTATGCAAACGTGACAAACGGGGGTCTTTTTTTTCTTGTTTTTTTTTTTTGAAATCTCGTCTGATCTGGTTATAGAATTGGGTTATTTACTGATTTTTTAATTTTTTCTGCAACTGAAATAAACAGCTTTTGGGTAAAATATAACGCACTTAGGTGTTTGTGTTAAAAAATGTAATCACATTTTTTAACGCATTAATGACGCTTTAATTGCAGTAAATCAACAGCCATATATAAAATTTAACTCAGTATCACAATAATTATGAAAAATACAACCACTGTCTCGGGTACAGATGTATTATTAGTTCAGCTGTTGCAGACGAGCAAGATAATATACTATCAAAATACGATACAAAATTATGCGCAAAAAAATTATACACAATTTCTAGATTCTCGTTATTTTGATCTAATCATAAACGGGTTCATTATACCTTCAACAGTACACTATAGTACCTCCACCAATACACTACAGTATATATTGTTAACTAGTGAATGAAAGTTTTCTCTTTTTACACTGACAGGGAAGGGAGCAGGAGGTTTACTTGTCGAAGGGCTAAATAACCAAAACATCTTCATTATATATTACAAGTGGGGCTTCAGTCGACATACCTGGGGGTGAGGGTATGTGCGAATTGCGACAGGGAGTGGGTGGTAGATCTACTCAATAAGTGAACGGACCTTAAACTTCAAATGGTTGAGTGAAATTCTGTTATTTATCGATTTGGTGAACTTTCCGCATTTGGTCAAATTAACGCATTTAAGTGTTGCGTTAAAAATTTTAATCGCAAACTTTTTTTGACGCGTTAATCGCAAATTAACGCAGTTTAATCAGCAGCTCTACTTTATTCTATTCAAGAGTCCACTCAGCAAAAGAAAATAATATGACATTTACCAGGGAAAAAAAATACTTTTATTAGTCATATTTTTTTATTTAAATTTTCATTTTTAAGGCAAATATAGTAAGATCAATGCTATTTAACAATTATAAATAACACTATTAATTTATAAATCAGTTGAATGATGATTGCAATAAATCTATCCTTTGCCATTGACAAACTTGTAAGTGAATCTAATTTAAACTTAAAAAGTTTAATTCTCATTGATTACACTTAGCAATTGTTTTCATCCACAGCTGCCATTATTAGACCACAAAAGATTGGTTGGGCATAGACAGCTAAGACTTGCTCATGTACAGCTAAGTTTTATTACAGCTGGCTATGTGTGGCAAGATGGTGATCAAGGGGCTCCAATAGTAATGTTTCTGTTTTTTTTATATTATACCAAAGTTTTAAAAAAAATGTTTCTTAGGTAATGAAAGTGAACATCTATAGAAAATGTTTAAATAATTTATATGCCCGCAGGGTTATGCATTACATTAAAACTTCAGAAAAATCTTTTGACCACTGTAGCAGTAATACTGATCAATTGAAAGTCTGTATAAATCATTATTTTTTTTAATTACTTTTTTTTAGCTTTTGTATTTTTTATTTTTCAGCTGTTGCAACTGTTTTCTTCTGTTTTCTGTTTGCCATTACATACTAGAAGACAATATCTAGCTCAATCACTTGTTCCTCAACAAATATCAGAGTCAGATTCCCACTTAAGACATAATGAATCAGCTTGTTTAGCATAGTCTTGATCCAAAATAATAATTCCAGCATTTGTTGGGATTTGAAACTGAGAGCTTCAGGTTGACTGTGTCATCCCATCCCCTTTTTGTAATTGTGCCACGCAAACATCCCGCTGATAAAAAGTAATGCAAATTTTGCCGCATTCACCCCCATAGTCAGGAACTTGAAAAATATACGCATTGTCGGTTTTACTAAAAACAAACCATTTCAGTGCATCCAGAATCATATCATATATTTCCCCCCCCCCCACCCCCCACCTTACTTCAGGTTGCCTAACTATGACTTAGATCTGTTTGTGACCTTTTTTTATTGGCTTCATATTATTCTGCTACACTCAGATTCAAAATACATAATTTGATTGGTCAAAAAAGATTTATAAATTTTTGCTTATAATAATCTGAGTATTGACTATTTTGAAAACTGTACTTTATAGGCTCTATGGTAGAGTAGACCTTTGACCTGAAGATCACATGATTGATTACACACATTTTATTTCAATCTGGATGATTCTTTAGCTGAGATAATAATGTGACATTAACCAGGGAAAGTAAAGTTGGCTAGGCATTATATTAGTCACACTAATCTCCTAGTATGTTGTAGATTCTAGAAACTTGTCAGCTCATTTTTATCTACACTGATTGCCCTCAAGACTTTATTTTTACTATATTTAATTGCACTAATTAAATGAAATCTTTAAAAAAAAAACATTTTCCCAGCTATTTTTTTAGGGTGGGTAGTTTTCAATAATGTTTTTTTTATTTTTGATGAAAAAAATCAGGATAATGTCTGACTAAAGTTAAAGCCAATTTACTGTTGTTATTTCTTTTCATTTAGCTGAGATATGTTTGTGCAGATCATCTTTCGATAAACTATCAAGATATTTTGTTTGCTTTGATTAAGCAATCAATGTTCGAAGTGGCTACGGTTACATCAAGCGCCATTATATTAGGGTTAGCGGGAGTACTCATTTTTTTTTCGGGTACCGGCAATTATATTAGGGTTAGGAAAAGGGTTAGGATTAGGGGTAGGGTTAGGGATAGGGTTAGGTTGTGAAGCAATATCTATTGATGTAACCTGGAAAAAAATACGGACTCCGTCTTGATGTTACCGTAGCCACTGCGATCAATGTTTTAAGATCCAGTTAAAAGCAATATATTTTTTAAAATATTTGAAAAAAAAAAATATTTTTTTGCAAATACATATTTGTTCATGTATTATACTTAATTTATTCTTTTGAAGATTTTACAATTTTATTTGCCTTTTATGAAGAACATAGTTATTTAAAAGAAAAAATATTTCAACAATTATTTGATTGGTTAGTATTGGTTAGTTTTAAATGGTTATCATTCATAGCATTGATTAACCCTCTCTTCCCCAAAATAATGAAATCTTTTTTTTTTTTTGTAATGATAATTAAAAAATGCATTTGTATTTTGACATTTTATATAACAATATGAAATCTTTTTTTAATTTTTTTTTTTTAATTTCTGTATTTCTGTAATTTCTTAAGTCACTTCCTGAAAATTTGGCAGTTCCTTTTTATGGTATAACAGAACTACTTGGTATACAACCTATCTTGGGTCATATTGACCTAGCACTGGCCAACTGGAGCCTTAAAAATCCTAGTGGGTAAGTTTGTATTTACTCATTACAAATTGTTTGCTGATAGACTTAATTCTTCTTGTACATTTAAGTTTTTATTTTTTGAAAAATGAAAAAAAACAACCTTTGTTCTGTACTTATAGTTAACATCTTTTTAATGCAAATAGTGAGGTAAAGAAAAATGGAAATTTAAATGTTTAAATTTTGAATCCACTTTCAGTTTGATCTTTTCAAAAGTTTATTGAAAATTGTTTAATGTGTTTTTTCTTTACAGGCCTTATGATTTTGAGTAAGTCCCTTTTTAAATTTTTAGAAAAATTTATTAATTATTTCATAATATTAATCACCATAATATCTAAATATTCATCAAATTCGATGAAGTTATTCTACAATTCTTTAACTGTAAAATTTATTTAAGAAAAAAAATTTTAATTATCTTGGGAAAGCTGATGAAATGATCTCAGCATTAACATTAATAAATGTTCTCGGCAATAACATTAATAAATGTTCTCGGCAATAACATTAATAAATGTTCTCGGCAATAACATTAATAAATGTTCTCGGCAATAACATTAATCTGTTAGAATTTATAAGAGATATATGAGAAAGAAAAAAAAAAATGGTAATTTGGAACTGAAAATATCCAACAGAGAGCTGCACCATGTTGCTGTCATCAGTAATAAATTCATCTAGTGAACAGACTCTTCGAAAAGAAGAAAATATTAAAGCACTTCCTTTAGGATGAGACGGTTTATATCCTATAAAGCACTGTTTAATGGTTTTTATAGTGTCTTTCATCTCCACCATAGCCAAGAGTGCAAAGGCCATAGAGTATCCACTGGAGACATCCATTGGTAACTAGCATAATCCCTATGCTTTACCAACTAATTTCAGGTACCCATTTAAGCTGGTTGCACTTACATTCTTTCACCAGGATCTGAATAAAATCCTGAATATCTCTTCCAGGACACTGAGGTCAACAATTGAGGACACTGCATGACTATCAGTCTCATTTTAGTCATTGTAAAGATTCCTTAAGGGTTATCAGGGCAGTTTAAGTTTCTATAGTCACGCATATTCAGGGTTTGTGTGGCTTCTTCCCCAACTTGTGATTTAAAGCTGGGTGGACTTCAGGGACTTTCAGCCAACTTTCACGAGGATATGGAAAATTTCCCAAGGCTGTCACTGAGGATCGAACCCAGGACCTTCATGTCGGCAGTCAAGCTCTAAACCAAAATTTTTTTAATGACCGAAAAATAGAAAATAATAGAGCACAGTATCAGCTAATAAATAGCCCTGATAAACCTTTGCTAAAACTTTGCATTTTTTACTTTTTCATTACCTTTTGTTAAGCACATTTTTTTCATATTCATTTTCTTGGCACTTTACTTTGTAAGCTTTATAAAAATAAATGCATGCATTTAAACATTTATATTTATATCTTTAACTTCTACAGTATTTATTCTTTTCAGGAATTTAGAATGTATTTACCATTTGCCGGGGGATTTCAGTGGAGACTGGTTTTGCATTATTCCTTTCATGATAGAATTAACTTTTGCCAAATGTTTGAAGGTAATTCTAATAATCTGCATAAGGTAGACATGACTTCATTTTCACAATGTATACACTTGCCCTTTTTCTACTGTTGTCACACAATTTATTTTTCAATTGTTATTTTGTGTGATGGTGAATATTCTTTGCATTATTTTACTTTTATATTGTTGGTGCAAACTAATTTAATATATGTGGCTGACATTTTCTAATAAATAAATACATTTGAATTTCGGCTTTTATTTTCTTTCTTCTCTATTGCTGTAATGTGTGGAAAGGTCTATACTACCTTGGTAGAATTCATGGTACATTAAAAGTTTTGTATATATTTCATTTAGTGCTTTGTCCATAAATTTTGATGTTGCAATAAGCAAATCTGAGATGGTTGATACTAAATATAAATAAAAACAAGATTTTAAAAATCATCTGACATAATCAATTTATCATGACTTTAAAAGTCAAGATCACAAAAGATAAATATAACTTGTAGTTCTTCTATAAACTACTTTTTCCAAGTTGATTTCTGATTATGATGCTCAAAAATAGGTTAAATTGGGGTCCAAAGAATAAGATGAGACATTGGACATTATATACAAATAAAGTTCATTTACTTCTGTGTTCCAGTTTCTGTGGGGCCCATTGTTGTGATATTGATATAATGTGGCTAGTTGTGATATTATGTCACTAGTTAGCTGTGATATTGATATAATGTGGCTAGTTGTGATATTATGTCACTAGTTAGTTGTGATATTGATATAATGTTGCTAGTTGTGGTATTATGTCACTAGTTAGTTGTGATATTGATATTATGTTGCTAGTTGTGGTATTATGTCACTAGTTAGTTATGATATTGATATTATGTGGCTAGTTGTGGTATTATGTCACTAGTTAGTTGTGATATTGATATTATGTTGCTAGTTGTGGTATTATGTCACTAGTTAGTTGTGATATTGATATTATGTTGCTAGTTGTGGTATTATGTCACTAGTTAGTTATGATATTGATATTATGTGGCTAGTTGTGGTATTATGTCACTAGTTAGTTGTGATATTGATATTATGTGGCTAGTTGTGATATTATGTCACTAGTTAGTTGTGATATTGATATTATGTTGCTAGTTGTGATATTGATATAATGTGGCTAGTTGTGATATTATGTCACTAGTTAGTTGTGATATTGATATTATGTTGCTAGTTGTGGTATTATGTCACTAGTTAGTTGTGATATTGATATAATGTGGCTAGTTGTGATATTATGTCACTAGTTGTGATATTGATATAATGTGGCTAGTTGTGATATTATGTCACTCGTTAGTTGTGATATTGATATTATGTTTCTAGTTGTGGTATTATGTCACTAGTTAGTTGTGATATTGATATTATGTGGCTAGTTGTGATATTATGTCACTCGTTAGTTGTGATATTGATATTATGTTTCTAGTTGTGGTATTGTCACTAGTTAGTTGTGATATTGATATTATGTTGCCAGTATCTGCAAGCTTATAAACATTATTCATTCTCAATATTGCTGTTTTCTAAGTCCAGCTTATGGGTTTATTTTTGTTTAATTTTTTTCCATCATTTATTAACTTTCAAATATTTCAGATAAACATTTAACTATTAACTGTCTAATATTTTATGATCCATCAAAACATGAGTAAATGAATTTTTCTTTTACCCCTTACTATAAAGCAATGATTTTTTTTTTAATCATATGTGTTAGCTGTTAATTAACATATAATTTTACAATGAGCTTTCTCTAGTATTTGGATAATGTAGTCATTGGAAGATCTTATTAGTATGAGAGACTGCATCTGTAAACACCATGATAACACATATTTTAGTATTAAATTGTGCCTATTGTATCTGAAATATGGACTGATGTCTGGGACAAACTCAAAATGTTTTATGCAAGATATTTTTTTTCAGTAAAGCTTTTTAATCTTTGTAGATTGTTCATCAATGGTAAATTGATTATATGAAAACATCATTTTAATATTTATTTTGAATACATTATATATGATTTTGATAAGTTGAACAATTATTAACTATTTGTTTTCGTTTTGTCTTTGAATGTAGGATTTTGTAGAAATACTAAATTTGCTCAATGTTGCTGGAGGTTCAAATCCTAGGAATATGTTACGGAGCACATTGGAAAATAAAATTGCCCAGCATTTAGATGAAATTACAAAAGTCATAAATTTAATGAAAACTGCACTTTCAAGGACACATGGTGTGACTTTTTTTCATACGAGAAGCCTTCCTTTATTTTTGAATATTCAAGGCATACATTTACTAAAAATTGAGTAATTATTTGTTTTAACACATTTATTTGGTCTCATTGTCACCATAATTTATGGATGATAATGCTGATGATAATGTTGTTTAACATATTCCATGAAAATAAACATTCTATGTTTCCAGATCACCTAGATGCTAAAATCTTTTTTAATCAAGTTCGCCCATTTCTTGCAGGGTAAATATATAGCATTGTTATTTTAGCTTTAATTATATATTTAGACATTTATATTAATTATTTTGAAGAAGAAAAGCAACTAAATTTACATATATTTTTAAAAAAAATTCAAGCTGGGGTGGAGAAGGGAATCCAATGCCTGATGGACTGGTATATGAAGGAGTATCTGCAACTCCTATTAAGGTAATTCATGAACATTTCATGAGAGATAATAAATATAGTAAATTATTTAAATTATTATTCATTTATATATCTTTTAGCTTTTCTATGATTAGCTAAGGTTAAGCTAGCAACCCTCTGGACCACTAAATTCATTAGCTATGGTTAAGCTAGCAACCCTCTGGACCACTAAATTCATCAGCTATGGTTAAGCTAGCAACCCTCTGGACCACTAAATTCATTAGCTATGGTTAAGCTAGCAACCCTCTGGACCACTAAATTCATCAGCTATGGTTAAGCTAGCAACCCTCTGGACCACTAAATTCATCAGCTATGGTTAAGCTAGCAACCCTCTGGACCACTGAATTCATCAGCTATGGTTAAGCTAGCAACCCTCTGGACCACTGAATTCATCAGCTATGGTTAAGCTAGCAAATTCATGTGCGTATCTTTAAAAAAAAAAGAATGATTTGTATTCAATTATCAATTTGCTTAATCACTTTCCATGCATACATTTTAGAATTAATTAATTCATGGTTGTTATTGTTAATAAACAAATAAGGTTAACATGAGTAAACAATTAATTTGCAACTTCTTCTGTGGACCAGCAAATTATTCTAGCAGACCACCGGTTGCTGACCACTGCAATATGCTGTTCAAATATGAAATTTATTTTTACTAACTAGATGCTTGGAGGAAGTGCAGCTCAAAGTTCAACACTTCAAGCACTTGATAGTCTACTGGGAGTAGAGCATGTTACAGGTAATGTATTTACATTCAAATTAATAATTAACTTCATGATTACAATCACTGGTTAGATCGGGTGAAAATTATGATAACAGAAAGTGCATTCTTAACTTGCATAGTACAAATGAGCCATTCACTAATTTCTGTTTTGTATTAAGCAGCAATGAGACAGTTGAATTAATAATGGTCGTAAAAAATTATTGCATTGAAATGTCATTAAATTTATATTTAATTTAGGCACAAAGCAAAAAATATTGTCAATTTACAAAATCTGCTTATAATTAATCAACTTTTATGTATAATATATTCTCTCTCAGTATATTTCTTAGTAAATTAGTTTTCGTGATTAATTTATCATCAACTGCCCTGAAACAAGTGGGTAACTTGTAAATTTCCTTTTATAACCTTTATAAAATAATGTACGTTTACCTAAAATGCGCATGATGTCATCTGTACACAATGAATACTCACTGTTCCAGTCTAAAGTGAAGAAAAAACTTTTCTGGCCCATCAAATCGTTGACTCTGTATAAATTCCAGTAATCAATTAAAATTAAATTTGTTTTGAATATAAAAGTATTTTGCCAGGTATTTAAAAAAGATAGCCATAAATTAGTGATAATTTCACAAAGTAAAGCAAAAAGAAGTGATCGTTCACCAACTGGGAGAATGAATGCTCAGATTTAAGTCTTGCCTAAGATCCCGCCTACTAATTTTTGAATTATGTCCAAACATGTTTGTTCATATGTCATACCCATTACTTCAATTTGGCTTTAAATACAGCGACTATGTCTGCCAACTTGAAAACAGTTGGCAGCAGTGACTTCTGTTGAAAGAGAAATCTTTGCAATGGCTCTCATTATTCAAATATTCTGGTTAGCGATTTTCATCTGGATAACTATCTTATTTCTGTGTACTAGGAAAGGCATCTTTGCTATGCGTCCATCTCCTCACAAAGCTGCTCAAATTGGCGAGAGCTGATGAACGTGGTGTTAATAACTTTAACGACATCAATCAATATGCTATTAGATTACAACTTTCCTTGTGAAAGATACAATGCGTAGACCCATTCTCAAGTGCAATCCTTAATTCGAGCAGTTAAACAGACAGTCGTCCAATAATGACAGCAGCTGTCTTTGCATATGCTGACACAAAAGGACCATTTTAATCATCCTAATATATAACTAATCAGTGACTTGAACATTTCAGCTCCTTTTATGTTGGTTGGCAAATATAGTGCACATAACAAATCTTCAAGCACATCCTCCTGATAAAGATATCGGACAGAAATAAGTAGTATTGCCTTATTGTTGATATCTGTAGATTCGTCAACCTGGAGTTCCATACCACGGTGATGTATTCAATGATCGTGTCTCAATGTCTTCGCCCATTTCCTCAATGTGCCTTGCTAGACGACAAAGCCACTAATGCTGTATTTTAACATCACCCTCTCCTATTAGTTCACAGCAAATGTCTTTACTACAGTTAGCCACCAAATATGCTGCTCTCAGTACATTCTCATTCAATGATGTGGTGGTCGTTAGAAATTTCTTCTGTCCTTCATGTTTTCATTTTTCAAAATACTCCAGGGGCTGTCTATTAATCCAGGGCACTTGGCACTCATGTGGTGAATCAGTTTTGAAGTTTTCATTGCTTCATTAGATAGCCAGTCGCCTCACACTATGCAGGGCGGAGTTGGTGTGTGGGAATCACATGCCCCGATAAATATATTTCAAGTAGGATTCATGTTATACTTGTAAAAGTTGTATGTTGATCTGATTTTGATGGCTCTTATTCTATTTACTTGGCCTTTTCTTTTTCCCAAGGAAACTTTATAAACTAATTTGTGGGTTAAATTTGAGAGCTCATGTGATCGAGATGTAACATGGAAATAAAACTAAACTCAGATATTAAATGTGGACTAAAAAAGGGCAGAATTTAAAACAAAAAATACATGTACACCAAGAACTGTTAAACATGAGAAAGTATCAAAGTTACAAGACACTGCCACTTGCAGCCACTGAGCACCTGGTTAACCAACCTCTCGTTCATGGAAAGTCTCAAAATCCTGAGAGAAATACACCACATTTAATAAAATGGAAATAATTTAATGTTTCTATGACGGCCCGGTACCACTTGGTCCGCGGACTGGGGGTTGGGGACCAGTCCGGACCACTGCTATAAACCATAAATGGGATGGTTTTTATGTTGCCCTTCTTTTATCCCCACCATAGCCGATAGTGTAATGGCCATGGAGGCACCACGGAAGATGTAACAGGGACTTTAGCCAGGACTTGAAATATCCATTGCTTCTCACTGTAGATCAAATCAGGGAACCCTGTGGTCAACAGTCGAGCGCTTTATTACACGACCACCCTTCCCTGCGGCATAAATCAGAGATATAATCAATTAATTCACATTGCATCTGTAAAATAAAAGTGAAGAAATATTTATCAGATATTAAATATATTTGTTTTGTAGAGAATTGAAAGTTTAACTTTTTTGTGGGGATCAAGTTTCTTTTTTATATAATTCTTGTAGTCATTAATGCATGATATTTTTTGGCATCTGTACTTCAAAAGACTTTCAAAAATAGATCTGAAATCGATGCCTGGTTGATTGGTCAACAGTTAGCATCTCTTGATTTAGTCACTTGTTCTAACAGCCTACCAACTATGGGGCTCACTCTGCGTTGTTTATTTTATTACTTGAAGAGTCAGAAGTTTACTCTCTCTGAAAGCTGCTCAAACGTGATCGATGAAGTTTTTGCTATATGACTTATAGTGCACATCCCAACAACACAGAAACCCAATGCTGTTGCCAAGCTGAAAGCATTGTACGAGAGATATGTTAAGCTTGGCAAGAACAAAGGCTGTTGAAGTGATAGGCAGATGGAGTTGAAAGTTGAATTTTTCCAGCTGATGAAACAAGTACAATATTTAGAGCTAGAAAAAATGTTTGCCAATCAGTCACAGTAAACCAGAAGGAGATGTTTATGCCAAGCACACCATTAGTTGCTCATTTTGATGGAAAATTACTACCAGATGTTGGTGGCCAATCAGACGAGCTAGTTGATCGAATGCCAATTGTTGTGTCTTGAGTGAAGGTTGAAGAACTTCTGAAAATTCTACAACTTCCAAGATCAACTGGTGAATTAATGGGTAAAGCTGTGGTTCAGATACTACATGAGTTGAAAGGTGTCCCAGAATGGCTGGCTGGTCTTTGTTTTGATACAAAAAGTTCTAACACAGGAGTTCAAACTGGCGCCATAACAGTTATTCAGCGGATGTTTGACAAACGCCTTCTATTTCTAGCATGCCATCATCACATCTTTGAAATAATATCAGCAGCAGTGTTTGACAAGTTGTTTAAATCATCTGGACCACACTTTTCACTGTCAAATGTTTCAAGGAAACGTGACCGACCCTTGATACATCACGATTTGCTACTATTGATGTCTCTACATCCAGCCCAGAGTTGACAAACAGTGAGAAAGCTTGACTTTATGAGAGAAAAGCAGACCATGATGCTTAAAGGGGCCCAACATGAGTACACTATTATTTGATTAACAGGAATTCTCTATCAAAATAGTATACACATATACGTTACTTACTAATTGTATAACAAACATCATTTCATGTCTTATAGGTTCTTGGCTATACTGGGTCAAATATTGATGAAAACTGTCTGAAGTGCAATGTTTGGAAATTTTTAGGGCATTCTTTGTGCAAGCTATACTTGAGATAAATACATCATTCAACTCAGGATAAAACAATGAGTAAATACTGAAAATTTCAGTCTGATACCTCTTTTAGTTTTTGAAATATTCACGGTCAAATATCGCGAAAATGTAAATGTTACGCGAACTCGCGACTACCCGTAAAACTTAAAAAAATCATAGCATATCTCACAAAGTTTTTGACCAAATGGTCTGAAATTTTCAGGAATCACTCAACTTTGAATGTACAACAAGCCCTGAAAATTTCAAAAAGATCTGAGAGGGTCGGGTGAACAATTGTAAAAAAAACTGGTTGAGTTGACATGGAATGACCCTTTTGCAAAAAAAAACTTAAAAGTTTGATGCTAATGAGCAGTCACTTATACTCAATATTTTTTCCTTTAATTTGGCTAACATATTACTGACCCGAAACCGCACATTTCTGGGGGGTATGCGAAAGTGAATTAAAAAATTTTTTTTTCACCATTATCCTTTGAATCACTCTAATGTACATATATAGCATTTTAAACTTAATTGTATGCATGGGTGAATCACCTCTGAAAGTTTTAGTGACTATTTCCTTCAATATCATCAGTTCATCTCTACACACTAATGAGGTTGAAATTTTTGTGAATGAGAAATTAAAATATATAGTCTTTTGTAAAATTAAAGCTAAGTATCATGAATCATATTCTATTAACTTACAAAAAATATTCATTAACAAATGAACATTTAAATTATTTTAATATATTCTAAATTGTTCACAGGTCATAAAGGTTTTATTGTGAAGATGAGAAGCTTTATGGCACCTGAACATAAAAGATTTATTGAATACCTTGAGAACAGAAAATACAGCTTAAGGCACTTAGGTAAAATTCCCAAGTTTATATGTACAAAAATTTATATTATGGAAAAACTCATGACTAGAAAAATTCTTCTCAGAACACAGACAAAATGATAGAAAAAAACATTTGATAATGAATGCTGCCATTGTCTTTATATGAATCATATCTGGTATACAATTAAATGAAATAGTTTTGAATAAAGTTAAAATAACAGGTTTTAGGTGGAAAAAAATTAGGGAAATTATTAAGACTTTTAAATTTAAACGGAAAACCAAAACTTTTGCATTAACAATTAAATTATTTTCCATGGAGTTTGCACCTTACTAATTGAAACACTGATACATTTTAATAGTTTCTTAACTGTTTTTGTAAATGCAAATAGTTTCTAATCTTCAGGTTCTGTTATCTTTGATGTTCATGTGAGATTTATAATATCTAATACTTCTATTTACAAAAAATACAACACAAAAAAATTAAATTGTTTGTTTCAGTTCAGTCAGCTGAGACTGATATCTTGTTGTCATCATACAATAATTGTCTGTCTGCTTTAATTCAACTCAGAACTTACCACATTCAGATTGTGTCCAAGTCAGTCCATACATTATCTTGCTGTATTAATAAATGAAATTAATTTTGACATTTCCCTTTGAATGTTTTTCTTAAAGTTAAAATTAAATAGTCTGTATTCAGCTTATTTTCCTGTTCATATGTATATAAGTGACAACAAATATTTTTTGTTTTCCTTGAAAACAGGTATGTAGTAGTTGTATCTAAAGAGATGAATGAAGGGAACTACAAAAGTTTGGATACTAAAGGAACAGGAGGGACAAGTAAGAAAGATACTTATTCAAATCAATTATATGTATTACATTAGAGGCTGCATTACTGATCTCTGACAAAAACCGGAATTTTAAAAAAAATTGGAATTCCGGTATTTTTGTTAGTGAAATTTTCTTTGTGATTTATGGCTAACAGTAATGATTTATTACTTACTCTTTCTAGGCATTGTTTAACATGGCACTAAAAATGTTTATGTTTGAAAAATGACGATTTCCCAAACTTGTCTTTTCATCAAGTCACAATTTCAGAACACCTTAATTTAACCTTATGCAGGTTATTTTTTAAGAATGTTTTAATAGCCTCACTGTGATTTATCATTTTTTAAATTAAATTAGATGAATGCAAATTGTATACCTTGGGATTTAATTAGCAATTAAATTTTTGATGCTATCTGATTTGCTTTCCAACAGAATAGAGATCGTTGAATTTTTCTTTAAGTGATGTGAATTTTGAGATAAAATAGCTATATTTGCCAACGTATGCGAAGAATTCATTTTGAATTTGAAAGTTTTATTTGATCACAGAAACATTTTTGCAGATGGAAGTTTACTTAGTGGTTTTATATTGATGATATTTAATTCTGTATTCTATAAAGATCTGATACTATGTCCTACCATCAAGGTATATGACTGGATCTTGGTTGAGATTTAATTAAACTTTAATAAATGTTATGCATATTTGTCACTGTCACTTTCTAAGTTGTAGCATCTGTGGTGTGGCATTTAATACCCCTTCATCTACGTATAAGTTCAGTAACTTATAAATCAAAAGAGAAACCAGTACTAAATTTGAGATGTTTATTATGAGTCTTTTTATCTCATGTTACTAGAATCTAGATGTGCTAATAATGAACTGAAAACTAAACCTAATCTAACATGATCCTTCCACTACAGTATCAAAACCAAGACTAAACTCTCTTCTCCAAAATTCTATCATCTCCATCTCATTTGAAGACCAATCAGAACACTGTATATCTAATATGAAGGCTTATTCTGTATCTAAGGTATTATGAGTTCTTCCAGTGAGAGGGATACCAAAACAATAAATGCACACCAATATGTGCATTACAGTATTTAGATTTTGGTCACCATACAACTTAATGCTGTTTAGATGTAAATAAAATATCTAGTGTCAGTTTTTTCTCATGTACACATTTTTTTTAAAGAAAAAGTTTAAGAGAAATAAATTGCAAAACTTTTTTAATGAATATTTTTTAAAACGAAAAAAATCATTAATATTGTCAAGTCAGGATATTTCTCAAATAGTATTGTAATGGGAAATAAAGAAAACACAGTTAGACTATAACTATTTATAACAGTAAAATAAAGCATTGTTAGACTATAACTATTTATAACAGTAAAATAAAGCATTGTTAGACTATAACTATTTATAACAGTAAAATAAAGCATTGTTAGACTATAACTATTTATAACAGTAAAATAAAGCAATGTTAGACTATAACTATTTATAACAGTAAAATAAAGCATTGTTAGACTATAACTATTTATAACAGTAAAATAAAGCATTGTTAGACTATAACTATTTATAACAGTAAAGAGTTATTTTTACTTTGAACTTAATTGATTAAATTCTAATAGATTTTTCTTTATGAACTCAACAAACATAAACTTCCTTACACAAAAAAATTCTTTGAAAAGATCTGCAAAATGTTACTTATTCTATCATCAAAAATTAATATCTGCCAATCCTTCACCAGTTCATTATATTCATACTTCTGTGATGTAAGATATTTGGACATTTCATACTTTGTATACCAAGAGGTTTAATTAATTCTAATATACTTTCAGGTCTCATCCCTTTCCTTAAGGACATGAGGAAAGATACAGAAGGAAAGATTTTATCCTCTCAACAGCTGAAGAAACATTCAAAGTTTTCTCAGATTTCATGGCTCACTATCGGTGCCTTTGCTGTTGTTGGAGCTTCTGTCATTATTAGTGCTGTAACATTTTTTAAGAAGTAAATTATTATAATTTCTGCATACTATGTGAGCTTGACCATGGTTAAGTATATGAAATATTTTAATAGACAAATATATTCTGGCACTCAATCAACTACACATTTATTACTTTGAAATGAGTTAAATTTTTAACTTTTCTCAACCTTTAAGGATATGTTACAAACTAATTGGGATGTCTTATATTTCTTCCATTATTTAACTAAACTTGAACTATCTGGCATACAAAATAAAGAATAAAAAAAAATTCAGATATTGCAGGATTTGACACTCTCCATAGAAAAACATTTTTTATTGTGTCTACCAAATATAAAATATAATTGTGCCTAAATATTTTTTCTGTGTGTAAATGTACTTTTGTTGACTTATTTATCAGTTGATACTTCAGTTGTTTTTTGTATTTTAGCATCAATGCTTTATTTAGACTAATTATATTTTTGTAGTAAGTTGTGAATATATTCATTAGAACTTAAAGCTATGATTATTTATTGTTAATTCTATTTTAGGTATTAGTTGTGTTTACTAGTCAGTCTCAAGCTTTAAAAAAATTCTTTGATCTGATATTTATATTGGCTTGTGTTAATTGGATGATTTGTTGTCAATAAACATTTGGCTTGTGTTAATTGGATGATTTGTTGTCAATAAACATTTGAAGAAAAACAAAATGTATCAAAATCAAAAAATTTCTTTGACTTTGTTTTAATTATAAGTTATAAGAATTTCGGGGCTTAATGGAACTTTTCTTTTAACTAGACTCAGTGTTCAGATGAAGGTTACTTCAGCATATTATTTTTACTAAAAGTATTGGGTGATAGAACAGTTTCACCTTCAACAACCTCTTCACTGATCCATTATAGCATAAATTATTATGTAAAACGGTATTGATTCCCTACTAAATTTTGAGTTTTGTAACAATGAAAATGTAGGAAATATGCTAAATTTATGAAATATATATATAAAAAAATATAGCAAATTAGAAGGAAAAAAATGGGGTGACTTTGCCTTTATCTTTACCATCAAAAAATTATACTCTTTTAATTACAATATCATGTATTTTATATGTATAAATGTAATGTTAAATTTGTAAACATTATTCATCATATATTATAGATAATGTTAAAAAACTTTATACCATACACTCACAAAATAAATTACACACGCATTCACGTAATATTTATTAAGTTACATTTTGTTATCAATTTGAAAAAATTCAAAAGATATGTGCAATTGTGCATGTATGTTATGTGTTATAAAATGCTGGGATTACAATCAGCAGTTTATTTCTATCATTTTTTTTTTAGTTTTCATTGGTGGCACCTGTTAAGAGTGTGTATTTTTAGTTCAAGGTCAGTGTTTAGGTTAAGGGGGAGTGGATAGAGTGTTTGTGATGTTAATGTGTAATGTAACAGTCACTTAGGTATACAGTGAGAGGTGGACCTAGGCCAGTAAGTTAGTCGCATTGTGGTATGACCGACCTGGAGGCCCTGGTGTGCTGTACCTAATAGTTACCTGGTGTTATGTACCTAACCTGTTACCTGGTTTACTGTATCTAATAGATACCTGGTTTGATGTACCTAACCTGTTACCTGGTGTACTGTATCTAATAGTTACCTGGTGTGCTGTACATAATAGTTACCTGATGTACTGTATCTAATATTTACCTGGTGTACTACTGTATCTAATAGTTACCTGGTGTGATGTACCTAACATGTTACCTGGTGTACTCTATCTAATAGTTACCTGGTGTGATGTACCTAACCTGTTACCTGGTGTGATGTACCTAACCTGTTACCTGGTGTACTGTATCTAATAGCTACCTGGTGTGATGTACCTAACCTGTTATCTGGTGTACTCTAATAGTTACCTGGCGTGCTGAACGTAATAGTTACCTGGTGTGATGTACCTAACCTGTTACCTGGTGTACTGTACCTAATAGTTACCTGGTGTGATGTACCTAACCTGTCACCTGGTGTGATGTACATAATAGTCACCGGGTATGCTGTATCTAAGTTGTTACCTGGTGTGATGTACATAACCTGTTACCTGGTGTACTGTATCTAATAGTTACCCGGTGTGCTGTATCTAATAGTTACCTGATGTACTGTATCTAATAGTTAACTGGTGTTATGTACCTAACCTGTTATCGGGTGTACTGTATCTAATAGTTACCTGGTGTGCTGTACCTAATAGCTACCTGGTGTGCTGTACCTAACCTGTTATCTGGTGTACTCTATCTAATAGTTACCTAGCGTGCTGAACGTAATAGTTACCTGGTGTGATGTACCTAACCTGTTACATTGTGTACTGTACCTAATGGTTACCTGGTGTGATGTACCTAACCTGTCACCTGGTGTGCTGTACATAATAGTCACCGGGTATGCTGTATCTAAGTTGTTACCTGGTGTGATGTACATAAGTTGTTACCTGGTGTACTGTATCTAATAGTTACCTGGTGTGCTGTACCTAATAGTTACCTGGTGTACTGTATCTAATAGTTACCTGGTGTGATGTACCTAACCTTTTATCTGATGTACTGTATCTAATAGTTACCTTGTTTGCTGTACATACTAGATACCTGGTGTACTGTAAATAATTGGTCGCCTGGTGTGCTGTACCTAATTTGAAACTGGAGTGCTGTACCTAAATTACCAGACACGTAGGGGGAAGCGGTGGTTGGAGGATCTCCTGCCGGAAGTGTGCTGAGGAGGGTGTTTGCCATGGATACTGAGCGCCGTGCAGTTTAGTGGACTGTGACTCCGTTTGTAATCTTTTAGTTTAAGGCTATGATTCGATTTGTATAATTGTTAATTCTTTTTGTTATTGCATTAATACCAGAAATACGTATTCCGTGCAAGTATTAATAAAGATATTAGTCGACTGAGACTATGGTTTTAGAATAATTGAGTATAGCTTATTGAGTCATTGTATTAGTTGTTAACTATCTGTATCCTGCAGAACCTTTGCATGGAGTTATATTCCCATAGGTATTGATCAGTAGGATAGGTTATTTTTGGTTTCGGACAGATCCGATTTTTTCATGATTTTTAATACAATTTAAAGATGCAATATGTTATAGAAATACAAAAAAAAAAAAAACCAACAACAAATCTTGAAATGGAATTATTTCACATTTTGGCCTTAGTGATACTTGTTTGAAAACCGCAGAAACTATTCAAAACTGAAGATTTAAAAAATAAAACATTAATCGAATTGAGACGCCGGCAAGACGCCATTTTGAATTCTTGATTTCTACTTTCGATATAACGCAGACGTGAGATCGCTATTATTTATATAGATGCTCTGGTAGTTTATATGAAATACATGTCTATTTCTGTGAAAAAAATCCAGTCTTATTGAAGTTATTTTTTTATTATGCTGTTATAATTGTTTAAGTAATTAGAGTATGTCCAACCGACCCTGGACCTATAAACAACGGAGCTACAGTATTGGAGGGGGGGGAGGGGCAGCAGAAAGTTAAATTGTGACAACATCCTCTCTGGATCTATGTCAGAGAATAAAAACTCTAAAAATACTATCTGTGACAAGGTAGATGTAGTATGTGACTATCTGTGACAGGGTAGATGTAGGCTGTGACTATCTGTGACAGGGTAGATGTAGGCTGTGACTATCTGTGACAGGGTAGATGTAGTCTGTGACTAACTGTGACAGGGTAGATGTAGGCTGTGACTATATGCAAATATATGTCAAAATGATAACACTATGTAACACAAACTTTGTTCCTGGCTTCTATGTGTTATATTTCAACTGTCTATGACTGAATAACTATCGAAAAACGACTACATTCAGCACAAACTATGTTTTTATGAACACAGCCCACAAAAATGTCGTAGTGACAAAACAAGGAAAATTATATATTTTTGTTTATCCAGTCTAATTAAAAAACAATATGCATGATAAAGAGACATAGATCACCCAAAAAGGTTCAGAAATTATTAGGTTTTTTAGATTTATGATTGAAAGCTGCGGACTCCTTTTCAAGAGCAGTGACAATTGCTTTTTAAGGCCAGCTTTGAGGCTCTGGGATAAACTATCTATAAATAGGCGCCATTCTCTCGGGTAACAGGTGGTACTTAAAGCCTTAAATGACCGGCCACATTGTTGCAGAAGCACAACCCAACTGAAGAAGTTGGATAATGTCGGGTGACGCTTTCTCTGATCAGTGACTTGCACGCATGTCAGAGGCTCAGCATTGGACTTTGTAAGATCAGATTGTTGATGTCTTTCAGGTTAGGGAAGTGTAGCCTCTCCCCTCAACCGCATCTGTCAAATCGTAATCTGGATCTTCCTCGCTGTCTGACTTGCTGCTGTCTCATGAAGATGGCTGATCCCTCTTGGGGTGTGGGAACAGGCAATTCGGGACAATATGTTACTGGGGCAATGGAAGTAGGAATGTCTGGATAAATTATTTGAGATGCATTCTTGCCAGTGAGACATTTGCAAGGATCCGCCATGAAAAAGTAGCAGTTGATTGAGTGGTCTGTTGGTAGACGCCTAATTCGCGGAATAGCAAACTCTCTTGATTGCTAATACGATTCGGTATTCTCTTAACAATAACATAAACAGAAATTTCTAATAAATAGACAATTCTAGCAATTAAAGAATATTCCAGAAGACTCCTCAGTATTGAATGTGAATGAAGAATTGTATCGAAAACATAAGAAGTTCAAAATATCATTATCCTAATCACAAATACAAAGTTTTTGTGGAACCAGTTTATATACGTATATATACAAGTGTATATATACGTTTGACATTCATTGGCTGAACTAAGGGGAAAAACCACACATGAATATGTTGTATACTGATGCCGATAGTTAGACCGGCAACTGCCAACTTTCTCACCAAAGAATTATTTACAAACAGATTTTAAATATCCAGAATTATATAACAATTTAGAAAATAATTGTATTATATTTCTGACTGAACAAAAAAAAATAAAGTTATTGATCTATTGTCTAAATAACATTTTAGATTGATCAAAATAATTTAGAAATGATAATAAAAAATCGCAGTTGGCAGCACTGCAGTAGACCAACACTCCTAGCTTACGTCAGAATGTTTGTTTAGTCTCTTCACCTGTCATCCAGTGACATCCACCATCCCCTTCTCGCCCACCCATCCCTTTTCCTTTTCCGCGAGTCGTCGTGTTATTTTAGCGATAACACAATGGAAGGTAACTCTTTTTAATTGCTGGCCGCCTCTGTTACTGAAATATATTTTTTTTTATTGTTAGAGCATAGGAATACAACGTTTTTTTTTATTATTGTACATTACTGTATTCTTTAAACACATTGGCTGTAGTCGAATGTTGTAAAAAAAGTGTAAGTACGTTTCATTAAAATATTCAAAATGTAGTGAGATTGCAAATTTTTTTTTCTGTGTATTGTAAATCATCAAGTTTAATACCCCCTCTCAGGGCCGTTTTAATGTCATCGTAGGCCCTCAGTACTTTCAAAGTCGTAGTCCTCCCCGATTTCATTTTGTCATATTTTTCAAGAATGCACCGGCACTTATTTGCCATTCTGGCTTTCGTAGGCCCTTGAGAAGTCCGTAGGCCCTAGGCACAGTGCCTACTGTGCCTAAATGATAAACAGCCTTGCCCCATCCCCCTGTTTTTCTCACGCTTTTTCATTTAATTTTTTTTAAAGTAAGAAAAAAATCACTATAGTAGTTTTGTTTAATTAACTCTTGTAGCTTTTACGTGGTGATTTTTTTTATTTTCATGTTTGTTGTTGCACTTACCAGCACGTAATAGTTTTGGGCTTGTTTTACTAGCCCAATTACATCAGAGAACGACAGTACAGCTGAAATTATTCAGCGTCTAATTATATCAAAGTAGTAAACGTTTGACAATCGAGATCTACCTATATACGCAACACATCAAACAGGTTGCTGCATTAAACTCAGAAGCTTTTAATCGAAAAGAATAAAGAAGCATCCCAACCATATCTAATACGAAAGGAACTTATAAACCCAGAATAACCGATTAAAAACATAAGTTGCCAAACATTGTAGTTAAAAACTTTTAGCAATTCTTGCGAAAATTCTTCACTCGACAGGTCGTTTTCTGATCTAAGAGATATACGTAATAGTAAAATAACCAATATCAGAAAAGAGTAACTGGATGTCATTGATGTCAATAAAATATTCACTTTTCTTAAAAATAAAGGGAAAAAATACTTTCACTGACAAAGTGATAGAGTTATGCATACAAAAGAATCGAAGAATGGAGCTAAACTATAAGTAGTCATCATAGTAGATGTAATTTAACATGTAATTATTAGGTTATTGGTAGAAGTATGTAAAAGAAAGTTTTATATCAATGATGACCGGTAACACCCTTGCAAAAGTCACGCTTCGTCCCTGTGTGGAACAATAGCCAGTTTCTATTTGTTTTCGGCATAACGGTTCAGAAAAACACTTTGTACCCAGGAACAAATCAATTTTTTTTTTACATCGTGTAATTTTTATTTGCCACGGTTTCAAACAACACCAATGTCCAAAAGTTTTAATCTATTCAAGTACCAGTACCATACTGCCAGAATAAAATTTGTTGTAGTTCTTGACAACCAACTATGGTTGTAATCTTTTATATCTTGGCTGTTGTGTTGTTTTAGAAATAAACCTTGACTGACTGTAAGTGAATTCTCTTAACAACATTTTAAAAAATCTAGAACAGTGATGGCGAACCTTTTTGGGGCCGTGTGCCCAAAATTCAACAACACCCCCCCCCCACACACACACTTATTTATAGCTAAGTGCCAACACTCCAATTAAAATTAATATTTTAGTATTTTAGTCACGTGCCGACTGATGAGGCTCTGAGTGCCGACTGATGAGGCTCTGAGTGCCGACTGATGAGGCTCTGAGTGCCGACTGATGAGGCTCTGAGTGCCGACTGATGAGGCTCTGAGTGCCGACTGTGGCCCACGTGCAGTAGGTTCGCCACTACTGATCTCGTTATACCTCTCTTTTGGTTTGAGCACAAGACCTATTCTTTTATATCTCTTGAAATAAGTGTAGCTGTGTCTCTCAACTCCTGGAGAGATCCGTAAAGGTCAATGACCTTCGTGTTACCCAGTGTCCTGCTTGTACTCCTGCAGGGCTGGACATTTAAATAGAACATGACTGACACCTTCTTCAACTTCACCACAGCGCCTACACCGGGGATCGTGCGTGTCCCAAATTCGCGCCAGATATGAACCGACTGCACAGTGACCAGTTCTGAATTGTGCTATGAGGGCCTGCTCATGCCACCGGAGCTGCCACCACGGATCGGTTTTGTTGGGCTTGGGTAAGTTTTTAAATACCTCGCGTCCCGTGTTGCGCTGTTCCCAGCTGTTGTGCCAAATGTCGCGCTCTGCCTCTCTAATCAGAATTCGTGCGTTTTCGAAAGAGCGTGGCTCTTCCTCGACGTCGAGCATCGCGGCGAGCTTGGCAATTTTGTCTGCCTTCTCATTTCCGAATACTCCCGCGTGACCTGGGACCCATTGCAACCATACTGGGATACCGAAGTCTTGCATGAGATCTTGAAGGGCCCGTGTCATCCCCTCAAGTCTCTCCGGTCTTGGTCCGGCCCCATCAATGGCCTGGATCACTGAGAGGCTGTCCGTCAGGAAGACCACCCTTGTTGACGAGGCAGTAGCTTCCTTTAGACGCTCCGCAACCTTTGCGGCTCCTCCCTGTATTGCTCTGATCTCCGACTCAAAAACACAGAGATTGGCACACGAGCCGAATGCAATATCGCGTTTTCGCCTGCTATGCTTTCCCACGGATGCATCCATCAAGTTCGGGCGCACCTCTGGCAGACGGTAAGCTGAGCCAGGAGGGACATCTGAGGTCAACTTTAGTCGGAGGCGGTTTGTGGGGAGTTGGACCTCACTATTCAGCCTCTGTGCCACGTGCATTAAGGACTGTTGTTTGATCCTCTTCCGCGCCGTCCATCCGTCCACCATTTTCCTCAAAGGGCAATGAATCTCTCGTAAGAGGTCCCCACGGCTCGCTCTCGTCTTGGGCCCAGGGGTTGCACGTTTGCCATGATTTCCGCCGCCGCTATCGGTGTTGTTCGATAGACGCCAGTGATGAGTCTGAGGGCTTGGTTTTGTACAGTGTCCAGGGTCCCTAGAGACGTTCGGGATGCAAGGACCTGCACTGGCAGGCTGTAGTCCATTTGATATCGCACTGCACCCGTGTACAGAGTTCTCAACACGTCCGCCCGTGATCCCCACGTTGTGCTAGCTAACTTTTTAACCATATTCAACTTTTCAGAGGCCTTCATATTTACCTCTTGTACGTGCTGGTACATGGAAAGCTTTCGGTCTAGCGTAATTCCCAGGTATTTCGGCTCATTGTCCTTTTTCATTTCCGTTCCGTCCACTTTCAGCGTGATGGGCACATTAAGCGCGTCGATTCCCAACGTAAAGAGCTGATAGATCGTCTTCTCACAGTTCACCTCCATTCCCCACAGCTTAGCAAAACAGCCGACTGTAACCAAGTCCGATTGGATTGCGCCCGAGAGCGAGGCCACATTCCTACCGGTCTTCCAGATAACCAGATCATCAGCATATAGCAGGTTCTCGCACCCTAGACATTTCGACAGGTCGTTGATGTATGCCAGAAAGAGTGTACAATAGGTATATGACTTGAAAAACACATTTTGTAATGTTACAAGTGGCGTGCCAGATTTTGATGAGCTTTTATATAGAAATAATAAATACAACAAAAAATCATCAATTTTGTTGAAAAAGTTCACCCACCAAAACATTTTTTAGTTTGGCTCTTTTTACTGAAGTTTACTTTTACTCCAGTTGTTTACCATTAAAATTCTATTTCCTGTTCTCCATGTTAGATTTTTCAATTATACTTGAGTTTGAATGATCATTTTAATTTTGCTTAATTTTATTCTTAAAAATGTCTTACAAAAAGTCATCACTTTCCGTTGCTAAAAATAAGGACAAATGGGCGAGTAATTTGAAAAAATTTCAAAACACTCTTAAGAAAATAAACAAAATTGGAATCGACATCGAGCCATTGCATTCACATTCTAGAATGCCAAAAGAGTGGATGACAATTGGTCGCTACATGGGCTTGGCCTCTATGGAAAAATCCAGATTGAAAAGAGTTGCAGCACTCAGGAAAGAAGTAGAGCTATTATGGAGCTTTTTAAATTTCCCAATACTGTCTTTGCGATCAGTGAGCAGAAAAATTGAAACTTTAATTAAAAGGTATGATGTTCATTTGAAAAAACCTGTGGGTGACATACAGGAGCAGTTTGATAAGTTATTTGATGTCACAAACAAAACTGGTCAATGGTTATGTGCTGAGGACAAAAAACTTTACGAAATACAAATTCAAAGTGGAGGTAAGACGGGATATGCTATAACTAAAATTGCTAGTCAAAGTACAATTCATCCATCAAAACGGAAAATTGTTTCCAAAATTAATGAGGCACAACAACAACAAAGCAGTTTTGAAAGTTCCAGTGATTCAAGTGATAACGAGAATTCTCAAAGTAGCTCTGAAGGTGCTGATGCAATGCAGTCATCCACAGAAAGCTTGGATCAAAGCACACATAAGAAACAATCACAGCAATCGACTTCTAGTGCAGTTTCATTAGTTCAATCTGGGAAACTACCAGCTCGAATAGCAGCATTAGTAAGCAAAATTTTGCATAAGTCCGGCGTAAAAATAGCAACTCCTTTTCAGCCAGTGTCTATCGAGCTGTATTCAGAGAAGCAAGTAAACTAAAAGAAACATTAATAAATACTTTACGTAATAGCTTATGGAGTTTACATTTTGATGGTAAAATTATGAAGAAAAAAGAACACCAAGTAGTTTTATTAAAAAATGAAGCAAAAGAAGTGAGGCTAGCCGTCTTAGTTTTACCTGATGGCAAAGCTGCTACGATCGGATCTGCCATTCAAAAAGTTTTAGATGAATATAACTTATGGTCAGATATAAAGATGATAGTGTCAGACACTATAAATGTTAATACAGGGTCGAAGTCTGGTGTTGTGGTGAAACTTCAGAAACTGTTTGTTCTACATGGTGTATCTGCACCAGTCTTTATAGATTGTCAGCACCATATACTTGATCGTGTTCTTAGACACGTGTGTGATGCATTGGTCGGTGATTCAACTGAGTCTCCTAACATAAATTATCCATTTGTAAATAAGATACTTAAAGATTATGAATTGTTAAAAACAAGATTTTGAAAGTAAAACACAGAAATGTTTTAAGCATTTTAAGAGTTTTCAACAAATGCCAAAAGTTAATTTTAGCGCACTGGCTGGCCTCAGCAATGCCCTATGGAACTCTCGAGCAATTTTTGCATTGTATTGGCTTTCATATTATTGCCTGATGAACGAAAGAACCTTCAGAAATTGTGTGAATTTATATGTGGACATTGGAGTGATGCCTGGCTTAGTGATCATCATTACAAAGCTGAACAATATAAACTTCTTTTCCATGCTGTTAATGATTATCCAAAAGGATTGCGCTGTATTCGAACTCATTGGTCTCAAAGTCCATCTCCAATACTCACTCCACGTAGCAATGTGTGTGCAGAAAGAGCAATAAAAGTTCTGCAAGATATTATTCCCTTTTGCCACTCACCAGAGAAACTGAATTTACGTTTTATTTTTACAAATAAAAGTTTATGAAACAATACTTGAAATTATTAACAAATGTCAATTTTTCTAAAACTTCAAAATGTTTGGTGGGTGACATTTTTCAATTTTTTAAATAAATTTGATATGGTTTTGTGTTTCTACAATAAAAACTCATCTGTTGATGGTATGCCATACAAGTGTTGTTCTGAAGTCATATACCTAGTGTACAACTCAGCGCAGACCCCTGGGGGAGTCCTTGCTCCAACGTGAGTTTCCTCGACACGGCCGCTCCATACCGTGTGCCAACAGTGCGGCTGCTAAGGAAGCTCTTTATCCATCCATACATTTTAGAGGTGACACCAAGCCTCTGTAGCTTCAAAAACAGACCCTGCCGCCACACCCGATCGTATACTTGCTTCAAGTCTAGGAACACTGCCAGTGTTGCCTCGGTCTTCTGGAATTCGTCAGCTATCTTCTGCGTAGCAGGGTAACCTGATCCATCGCGCTCCTCCCCGGCCTGAAGCCACCCTGGCCAGGAGTCAGGAGATTTCGGTTCTCGAAGTGCCACATCAAGCGTCGATTGACCATGCTCTCGGCCGTTTTCCCCACACACGATGTGAGTGATATTGGCCTGTAACTTTCTGCCTTTCTCGCGTCTTTGCCTTTCTTAAGGATTGGAACAATTGTTGCCGTCTTCCACTTGCTCGGGAGCTTTCCAGACACCCACGTGCGGTTGGTGAACTGGAGTAACCGGACCTTGCCCAAGGGTCCCAGGTGACTTATCATCTCGTTACTGATTAAGTCCTCGCCTGGTGCTTTCCTGTTTTTGCTCTGTCGGATAGCGTGGTCCAGCTCAGTGAGGGTTAGGGGTACCGTGAACGTGTCCGCCTGTGACTCATCGACTAACGTTTTCTCTCCCCCCTTACGGATTTTGTCCAGGGCTTGGGACGCTCGTTACTTTTTACCGGCCTTAGACACCCCCGCAAAGTGCTTGTTGAGCAGAGCAGCTCGTTTGCCATCGCTGACAACCAGACCTCCATCTGTCTGCAGGGGGGTCGGGTTTCGGATTGATCCGGCTCCCGTAAGGTTGCGTAATAGTCTCCACGCCTTTCTGCCATCCGCCATGTCAAACTTTTCACACGTTTCCGTTCATTTTCGCCTCTTCTCATCAGCGGACGCCTTTCTGACTGCCTCGGTAGCTCGATTATATTCTCGGCGCGCTTCCTGGGATTTCTCCTTGGCCGCACGCTTTCGGGCTAACTTCCGTTTCCGGACGAGACAGTCTAGGGCTGAAGTCCAAAAAGGTCGGTACTTGTGCTTTAGGTTAGGTTTGGGGATACTCCGTTTAGCGGCACCTAGGATTGCACTCGTGATTTTTGCGTATACCTCGTCGACCGTACCAACATCCGTCTCGATCTTCCCCAGTGCCTGGTCCGTTTCAGCACTGAAGTGATCCCAGTTGGCTTTATCGTACACCCAGCCAGTTATTGTATTTCTTGGTTTTGTGGTGTGTTCACCACTACGAGGACTGGCTTATGGTCAGAGCCCACATCGCCTAGCACCTCGACCGTCGTGTCGGACTCGATGTCCGCGGAGATCAACGTTAAGTCCGGCCTCGATTCCAATTCCGTTTCCTGTGTGGAGGAGAGTGGGTTTAAAGTTTCTGTCTTGCATTCGGATGAGGTTTGAACTGTTGCACAGCTCTTCAACCTCGAGACCCGCCGCGTCAGTCACATCGAATTCCCACGCTGGGGATTTCGCGTTGAAATCTCCTCCAATGATTGTTCGAGACAGGATAGGGTTAGGGACCCCCATCGTTAGCTTGGTCTTTGGAGGGTTGTACACGTTAGTGCAAGTGTACTTCCTCCCCCCCCCCTTGACAACCTCGACGGTCAGGGCATCGGTTTCTCCGCGGCTAGCAGTCTTCTCCCCCAAAAGAGCGGTCAGGGGATTTCTGACATAGGTGACTAACCCACGACAGTTCGTGCAGGCACACTGGTAGGCCGAGAATCCCATCAATGACGTAGGCCGTTTTCCTTCCACTCGACACTCTTGTAGCAATGCCACATCATCATCCCGTTCAATGAGCAGTTTTTGAACCTCTAGGCTTTTGCAAGCCAGACCGTTGACGTTCAGGTGGACTACCCTGAAAGTATCGTTACCACACACCTTGGTGCTTTTGGCACCTGCCTTTCCTTTGCTAACTGACGGGGGAGAGGGAATCCTCCCGCGGAAGTGCGGGCCACCCGTTGGCCCACCTTCATAAAAGATTCCGTTATCTTTAGCGCAATCGTAGACGTTTCCGTTTTCGTAACCGATGAAAGAGCTGCCGATTTTTCGAACCCCGATCTCCCTCGTACCTGGGGAACGGGGATTACAGAAGCTAATTTTTCGTGGCCGGCACTGCCTCCCGAATACCGACTCGCGGGGCCTGTTAGGGTCTGCCCATACCCGGGTTTATTTGAATTTGGTGTACTTGACCTGTTTTATTTATGCCCCAACGGGGGGCGGACTGGGTGGGTCTGACGTGCTGGCTTAAGTTCGGGCTGCTCAGGTGCTGCCGCAGACTGCCGGGAGGCGCAGACAAGGAGGCCCGATCCTAGGCACACCAGGTCTTGGTCCGTCATATGTTACTCTTATTCCGTCTCAGTTTAAAAGTTAGAGACTTTGTAAGAGAGTGGGTTGGTATGGCTTTTTTCTCAAAGGCCCGATCTGCGTCGCGGGGCAGGCTGTGCAATGCATGCGTGCGGAAACAGTATCGACCACACCGGGCGCTCACTTCTTCCCATATATCGCTGTGCTAGGGGGGATCTACTAGAGTCGTTCGGAGGTCCCATGTTAAGGTACCATAGGCAGTTTCCTCGACCACTTTCACGGTCTCAAACGGACGTTTGTAAACGGCCGTTTTCGTGCACTCGTTCTTAGTGAAGGGCCTCCTAGAGTCGTTCGGAGGTCCCCCGTAAGTTGCGTATATTATCGACCACCTTCACATTAACTCCGTAAAGTGGCGTTTTGTTGGCCACCACGGGACTTAGACACGCATCTTTGGTAACGGATTTCCCTTAAGCGTAAGCTATTGGGCTTCTCAGACCTTAGAGCCTTCTACCATTCCACGGTCTCAAACGAGCGCACGACCCTTCGGCCAGGGGTGGTTTGGTGTGGGTAGCGGCGATTACCCTGGTAAGATCATGTGTAGGGTCAACCAGTTATCTTTCGGGATTTTGGTTGTCTTTATTGTCTTCTACCGGACATGAAGTCAGCCGGCCCCTAGGGATGACCTCAGCCCCCATGGAACCGGCCGGGTGTGAATCCTAGGCGTCCTCCAGACGAACAGCGACTCACTAAGCGCCACGCGTACTGTAAAGGGCCGGTGTGTTGATCCACGTTAGAGACGATGTCACCATGTTACGTTTTGCTAGTCACCCGGGGGGGGGGGGCTTACGAGACCATTGGTCGAGCGTGTTTTGCCGCATTAAGTTTCTTACGTATACATCACTTAGTAGTGCCATGTTACGGACTCCGAATCCGATTCTAGTCCCCCAAGAGCAGGTCCCAAGGGGACTGATATCGTATCTCGTTTCGCATTAGCGTTCCTGTACTGGGAAGCCGGTTGAAGCCGGCCACACACAGTAGGGTGGTGTGAAAAAATAAAGTTTAGAATTTCTGAATGTAATAGTGCTAAAAAGTTGTCTTAAGTGTTAGTTAACAACTCTGCAAAATTTCAGAATTTTTTGCTTATTTTGAGTGGTGCCCCAATCATGTTGAAAATTTGGACTTCCGTTATAAGCAAAACGGTATTTACAATATTCGTTTACCCTCTATTTTCAAGTGTTTTAATTACTTTGGCGAATAAACGTACATTGTATTTTCTACACAGAGTAAGTATCTATTTATTTTTTAGTATCTACTGCTTAAATCAGCATATTTTAGTAACTTAGCTCCCGGTGGAGTTCATTATCTGCCGTTCGCATTTAATCTAGTCCAGATATTATGGCGCAGTTGTTGTACATTATACTGGCACTGGAAATATTATCGGTTTATGAGTATACATAATTGAATAATATACCAAATATGTTAAACATTTTTTTATGGCTCACTCATTTTATATGGTTATATCAAATCCTTCCTTAATGCTTTCTCAGATAATCACCGGGATAAAAATGTCATCTAATGTTGACACCAGAGCTGCCAATAAATGCCCTGTTTTTGGTCATTCCTGTGAGTTGGTTACAAATGTTTTGCCAACCTATATGGACATGATGAAGTATTACAGTCACATCAGACAAAAATTAAGTTCTGATCAAGCCAAAGAGCCCACAGTGAGTGAAATAGCTGAAATCGTTGCAACAGACATTGAAGCTGTATGGCATAAAGCTTCCATTCCGGTTGTTTCACACACTAGAATTCTCAAACTGATCAGAAATTCACATGATGAACTCAGAAAACTCATGAAGCCATTTAAAGGAAGGAAAGCAGATAACAAGTATTTGCTGAAGTTGCAAGAATATGCTGACAAAAGTAAACAGAAACTCTTTGACGTTGCAATTTGCAAATGTGTTCCTGGAAACTGTGGTTGTGCAAAGCAAAACAAAGTGCCACCTCAGGAACAACACTTTTTGCAGGACCAGAGAACATTGAATATCATGTTTATTGGTAGTGTTGATCGAGTTTCCTCAGCTAAACTAAAAAAGACCTATGATCGCAAGTTGAAGGAGGACTCAAGAGCCAAAAAAGCACCCAAACTCGATTTGAATGACCAATGCCCTGGAGTTATAGATTTGAACAATGATGATTGGCCTCAATGAAGATTTATTTCAGACTGAAGCCGAAAGCAATACCGTGATTACAGATACTGAGACACCTACTTCATCCAAACCGAGCTCTAGCCAGATGAGAAGAAAACTACCAAAGTTAGCAAAAATATGTGATCGATTTGCAGTATCAGACAGGGTTGGTGCAGCAGTTGCGACAGCAGTACTAGAAGACTTTGGTATAGTTTCACAAACTGAGGCTGCCAATGTAATTGATCGCTATAAACTGAGACGAGAGCGAAAGATGGCCAGAGATCAATTAGTAGACTCTACTGATGCAATTCAAACTCTCTATTTTGACGGCCGCAAGGATAAAACAATTAAACTAGAGAAGAAAGGAAGCCGTTGGTATCGAAATGTAGTAAATGAGGAACACATCACAATACTGAATGAACCTGGAGGAAAATTCATCACACATTTAGCACCTAAATCATCATCAGCTCGAGATATTGCTGACTGCATATATACATATTTTGACAGCAATGGGCACAACATAACCAACATTTTAGGGATTGGATGTGATGGTACTGCAACAAATACAGGACCTGCTGGAGGTATGATAAGACTTTTGGAGATCAAACTGGGTAGACCATTACAGTGGTTGCCATGCTTGTTGCATGCAAATGAGCTGCCTTTGCGCCATTTAATCAAACATCTTGATGGTAAAACAACTGGGCCACAAGGATTTTCGGGTCCAATAGGTTCTGCCCTGCTAAATTGCGAGCTCCAGCCAGTGTGCAACTTTGTTGCAATTAGCACTAGCATTCCTGATGTGTCACTTTCAGAACTAAGTACAGAGCAGAGGTATTTACATGAAATGTGCTTAAGTGTGATGACCGGTTGCTGTTCAGAAGAACTTGCTAGAAGAAACCCTGGCAAAATGGCTCATTCACGGTGGTTGACAACGGCCAATCGCATTCTTCGATTGTATATTTCACAACAAAATCCAACTCAAAACTTACAGATGTTGGCAACTTACATTATGCAGGTGTATGCTCCTGTGTGGTTTGCAATCAAAAGCAAACCCAGCTGTGTAGATGGTACTAAACACATTTGGTTGACAATTCACTTGTCTCGTTCACTGCCAACAGAAGTTAAGAACATCATTGATCCTGTTATCCAAAGAAATGCCTATTTTGCTCATCCAGAGAATCTATTGATAGCAATGGTCACTGATGATCGAGATCACATTAAACAACTTGGACTGCGCAGAATTCTAAAGGCTCGTCAGGAACAGAAAACTGGCATCAGAAAATTTTGTATTCCAAGACTGAACTTTGATTCAACAGACTATGTTGACCTGATAAATTGGCAGGAAGCTGAAGTAACTGCACCACCATTGTTGGCCAATATTCCAATGTCTGAAATAACTAGCAGAATACATGATCAACACAATATTATGTTGCCAATTATCCAGGTACCCTGTCACACTCAAGCCGTAGAAAGACACGTGAAACACGTTACAGAAACATCACAGTCGGTATGCGGAGAAAGGGCCCGAAATGGCTTCATAAAGAACAGGATTTTGTCCAGGCAGCAAATGACAGCATTCAACCAGAAGACTGATTATTGTTTTGATTAAGTTATTAATTGGACAAAATGGATGTTTGGACATTACAGTTTGTTGTTAGCCGATTTTCAGTAAATTATTCGAGATTTAAGGGATTTCATCAATATTTCATGTCATTGGGGCAGTTGAAAAAATAATAATTTAGAGGTGAAACTTTGGCTACAAAATCATCTTCTATAGTGACAACTTTTCCAAACTATTACATATTTAAATTCAAAAAAATTTTTTTTTACCTCTACATTCACACCACCCTAACACACAGTCGTGGTTCGCATTTTTCGCCGTGTCGATGTCCTGTTAGTTAGCTGGGCAGGGGTATTTTCTTGTTCTATATGGTTGAACTCTCGCTTTCCCCGGCCTCAGCGTATCCACCCGCGCCACGAGGAGGTCTGGACGTGCGGGCCAACTACTGATCTAGAACAGGGTGGGCAAACTTTTTCTACGGAGGGCCACATTGAAAACTTGATTTTTATCGGCGGGCCGCATATATATTTTGTCTACTTAATTACAATTTAAGCATAGGAAAATATGAAGTAAAAATAATTTGTCATTTTATTTCACATTCAAACTCTATTACATATGCACATTACATTTTAAAAAAAAACAACTTAATCAGCTGGTAATTTAGTAATAAGACTTTACCATTTTTATTTTGCAAAATAACAACAGTAGTTTTCATATCACAACGACATCTCTTTCCTGTCAGACCTGCAGGTCAAATTTACGAAATTAATGTGGCCCGCGGCTCCAAAAAGTGTATCATCCCGTGTCACAGTGTGTCATCCCATGTCACAGTGTGTCATCCCATGTCACAGTGTGTTATCCCATGTCACAGTGTGTCATCCCATGTCACAGTATGTTATCCCATGTCACAGTGTGTTATCCCATGCCACAGTGTGTCATCCCATGCCACAGTGTGTCATCCCATGCCACAGTGTGTCTTACTTGTCATCCCATGCCGCAGTGTGTCATCCAGCCCCGTAGCGTGAACATTTTACATCAGGGGCCAGACATTCTACTGCAGGGGGCAGGCAATAGCGCGGGGGGGGGGGGAACAAATAAGCAGGGGGGGGCAGACAAAACGCTACGGGCCTGGTGTCATCCCATGTCACAGTGTGTCATCCCATGTCACAGTGTGTCTCACATAAGTCACAATTAGTATCTTCTCCCAAATAATGTTTATTAAAGCGTTTCAAGCCCCAAACTAGGCTAACCCGTATCTTGGACTAGTCTATTGTAGCTTAAATTGCATCTTGCTTATATTATATATATATATATATATATATATATATATATATATATATACATATATTAGGGTTCCACTGAAAGCAATGGGAAATTTTTTTTTTAAAGTTTCATTGTCCCATCCCCTATTTTTTTTTTCTTTTGTTATGTTAAGTAATTTTACAAAGTTTCATGAAGATACAGTGATCTTTAGAGGTAGCTCAATGGACTCGATGTTTTATATTATATGCGAAAATACCTGTATTTGACATACAAGGCAAACCGGAGGCAATTTCTGTTACTTATTTATATAATTTCTGTTACTTATTTATATTTTCATGTCAGTGCAATATATATATATATATATATATATATATATATATATATATATATATATATATATATCAAAAGAGTTAATTGATCGTCTTGCTGTTCTGGTATCCGGTGATGGAACGATGTAGATGCTGGCAGTACCAAAATTGCCAAATGGAACTGGAGAGGCCAAGGCAACTGCCTTGTTTAATCTTACTCAAGAATGGAACATTGCTAATAATATCAAGTTCATGTGTTTCGACACTACGGTCAGTAACACTGGCATAAATGCAGGTGCCTGCATTCTTCTGGAGAAGAAATCTGGCAGAGAATTGATTAGCTTAGCATGCAGGCGTCACATAATGTAACTCATAGTGGCCAAGGTGTTTGATTCACTGATGGGGCCATCTAGTGGACTAAATATCAAGTTATTCCAGAGATTTTGTGAATATTGGGGCTCAATTGTATGCAAGTGGAATGGATGTAGATTATATTGCAGTGGTTCTCAATCCAGTTCGGGATGAACTCATTCACTTGTTTCAGCCCAGAGATGATTATCGTGAGCTTCTACCACTGTCACTTCTTTTTCTAGGTGCAGCTTGTGGTGCAGATGAAAAGATTCTGGCTCCTGGAGCTAAACACCGGGCCCGGTGGATGGCAAAACTAATCTACAGCCTTAAGATTTTCATTTTGCGTTCTCATTGCCAACTTACTGCACGTGAATTGTCATCACTGGGTCACTTCAACACCTTCATACTTAAGGTCTACCTGAATTCGTGGTTTACATCACCATGTGCTACATCTGCTCCCCGTAGAGATTGCAGCTACTTCAACAATTGGAGAACTACAAGGAAAAAAATGACACCGTCGCCAAAGCAGCAATAAAATCATTCTCTGGACACTTGTGGTACTTGAGTGAAATTCTGATAGGTTTTGCATTTTTTGACACTGATGTTTCATCTGAAATGAAGTTAGTAATGGTTTCAGCACTTGACAAGATAACAACAGATCATCCTCGCAGAACAGACTTCTGTCCAACATTACAACAAAATAAACTTTCTGATTTTGTATCGCAACACACCAGGAAACTTTTTCACAGCATTGAACAGACCACAAGATTTCCTGACCACGCATCTAGACACATGGGCCACTGATAATAAATACATTGTTGGCCAGAAGAAAGTTGCGAGTTTGAAAGTCGTCAATGATGCAGCCGAGCGTGGAGTGGCCCTGATTCCAGCATTCAATGGAGAACTAACCAATTAAGAGGAACAGAAACAGTTTTTGTTTCAAGTAGTAGAGAAACACCCTCGTGACTTTCCTAATGCTAACAAGTCCACCCTAACTGTCCAAGCCGCAGCTAGAGTATCATTACTTGGACTTGAAGACATGTAATTAGTGAATAGTAGGGCTGCTGATTAAACTGCGTTAATTTGCGATTAACGCGTCAAAAAAAAAATTTGCGATTAAAATTTTTAACGCAATACCTAAATGCGTTAATTTGACCAAAATGCTGAAAGTTCACCAAATCGATAAATAACGGATTTTCACGCTACAAGTTGCGTTCACTTATTAAGTAGATCTACCACCCCCACCCTGTCACAATTTACACACACCCTCACCCCTAGGTACGTCGACAAAAGCCCAAATTGTAATATAAAATGAAGATGTTTTGTTATATAGTTCCCTTGCTATAACCAAAATGAAAGGAAAGAAAGAATCTTTAATGTTGACACACGAAAGAAAGAACAACAGAAGATGAAAAATGAAAGCCGACCTTTCAAAATTTTAGCTTTGAACGTTTGAAAATTGCCATACGGTAACATTAAAGAGTCTCATTTTACAAGATATTTTTTTATTAATATACCTGACAGACCGATAAAAAATAAAATTTTCTTTTCTGTTGTTCACTAGAACATTGAAATAATAGTTGATAGTAAGAAAGTCAATGAATGAAAGAATAAAAGAGTAACATCGCGGCACAAAACAAAAACTTCAAAAGAAGATTAAAAGTTAATTTGTCCTTCAACTCGACGACCGTAGTAGTATTGGTGGGGTAAACGTCACGTCTACGTAAAATCATAGCAGCTGTATGACCTTAAAACAAGAGGATTGTCTTTTATGACGCGTGCTCCTAGTTTGAAACAATGAAACCGGTGTCAACTTGTTTTTGGTACATCTATAAGTGGAGAGTGTTAAAAATGTGACTTGGTGGGGAAAGAGTGGGGGGGGGGGATTGGAATAAAGAAAAAAAAACGCGTTAATAATAAGTGAGCGACAACTTTCTGGCTATACTATTATTTTATGAAAGAAAAGTTACATTTGAGATATTAAATGAAGTGTGTATTTTTTTTTTGATGGGAAGTGGAGGGTAGGGTAAACAGAGGTACGTGTGGGCGATGTGAAGCAAAATATGACAGGGAGGGAGGGAAGAGGGTTTGACATACGTCATTAGTCCGGAAACTGCGGTACGGAAAAAAAGGGTTGTTAAATAAAAAGAAAATAATTCGCATCATTGACGTGATTGATACATGTCCATAAACTGGTCTCACTAGCTAATTCAATAGACATATATGCTAATGCTTAATAAATATGTTATAATTCATTATACCTCTTTCGTAAATTAAAATGACTTGTTTATTATGCCAATGTTATGCATTGATATTATGACATATTAGTTTGAATACAAACAATTGTATTATATTGTGTCGATTAAAATGTGCGTTAATTTGCGATTAAAATTTTTAATTATGCGTTAATTTCGATCAATTTTTTTAATCGAACAGCAGCTCTAGTGAATAGTGATCTTTCAGTCTGAACTATGTTGAATTGACTCTTTATGTTTATTAGCTGAAGGTTCTGAAAGTTACTATTCTGGTGCTATGTACAAAACAGTTGTTTGTTCTCTTTTACAGCAATATGTGTCTTCAAATAACTTTTGATTTTTTTTGTGTTACAGCAGGATTACCGATTATCGTATGGTAATGCGAAACACTGATTATTGCAAAACTTTTACACTGTTGAGCTACCAATAAATATTATCAGAATACATAAAAATTTTGCCAATTTTATTCTTATAACATTACTAACACATTTTGGGGGTGGCAGGATAAAAACTCAGATATTTTTGTTTGAGTGGAACCCTAATATATATATATATATATATATATATATATATATATATATATATATATATATATATATATATTTATTTATTTATTTATTTATGAAGCATTAGAGGGTTGTACTAGCCTCATAACCTCCTACAGAAACAACGATGGCTCCAAGGGGTAAGAAACTTGTATTACTTACTTTACTATATGAAACATTTAGAGCCACAGTAGCCCATCGTTAACCACTGCTGTAGACTCAACTACCACATTTTTTACAAAGATGTAGCCTGTGCAAACAGATTTAGTTTTTACGAGAATTAGTAATGCAGTAGTATTTTATAGACCAATAGTTTTAACCATGTTTTAACTATTATGATCTATTTAAACTTCGACCGTTTGTACAAAGCTTCATCTACACAGAAATCCATTTTATCCAAATGACACCCCCCCCCCCAGAAATCAACATTTACGAGTGTCTCTGCTTTAGTTTTAGTAGATTTTATTTATTTTTAGAGGTGTCGCAAGCATGGTCAAGATTTTTGGTTTTCTTTATGAACAAAACCTGAGTCAATTAGTTATTTTTTAATGTAATGTTTACATAATTAATTGTTTATATTTGCAGTCTAATGTAAATATTAAGTGACTGAGGTAAGTTTGAAAGTGCTTCTAAACTTAATAGTGCTTTATTTGTTATTTGTTATATACACACAGATAAATTAACAGCAAATATCACAAACATTTTCTAATCGTATTTATATTGTTTTGTTAACCGAAAGCAAATATGTGAGCAAGTAAAATAAGCTCCAGAACCTCAGTGAAATGTCCAGTGTTTGGAAACTTTCGTAATCTGGAACCGAACGTTTTGACAACCTACATGGACATGATGAAATATTACAAGTTAATCAAGTTTCAGATAAAAGAAAAACAGCAAAAAGAGCCAATTGTTGATGAAATTGCACAAAATATAACATCCGACAACTGCATCATATGGCAAAAAGCATCCATTCCAACAGCTTCAGATACAAAAATTAAATAATAATAATTAAATAATTTTAAAGCTTATCAGATGTGCCCATGACGAATTCAGAAAGCTGATGAAGCCTTATAAAGGAAGGAAGGCAGACAATAAATACATGTTAAAGTTACAACATGGGCCATTCAGTACATAAGCCGCACAATGGCCAGACTGCAACAATTGGTGGTATCATTTAAAAAAAAATGAAACTTTACCCGATAAATTTACAGAAAGCCGTTATGTCTGAGTTTCATTATGTCAGTTGAAAATATAGATATAAGCACCCACCCACACTGCCAGCCTCAATTAGTACAAAATGTCAAACCGCTTTTAAAACTTACAAAAAACAGCTGTAATAAGTGCAACAATGTGCTTGCTGCTTTAATTAGCGCAGCGATGTGCTTGCTGCTTTAATTAGCGCAGCGATGTGCTTGCTTCTTTAATTAGCGCAGCGATGTGCTTGCTGCTTTAATTAGCGCAGCGATGTGCTTGCTGCTTTAATTAGCGCAGCGATGTGCTTGCTGCTTTAATTAGCGCAGCGATGTGCTTGCTGCTTTAATTAGCGCAGCGATGTGCTTGCTGCTTTAATTAGCGCAGCGATGTGCTTGCTTCTTTAATTAGCGCAGCGATGTGCTTGCTGCTTTAATTAGCGCAGCGATGTGCTTGCTTCTTTAATTAGCGCAGCGATGTGCTTGCTTCTTTAATTAGCGCAGCGATGTACTTGCTTCTTTAATTAGCGCAGCGATGTGCTTGCTTCTTTAATTAGCGCAGCGATGTGCTTGCTTCTTTAATTAGCGCAGCGATGTGCTTGCTTCTTTAATTAGCGCAGCGATGTGCTTGCTTCTTTAATTAGCGCAGCGATGTGCTTGCTGCTGAGAAATATTTTGAGCCGGTCTCGATCAGTTCATGTAATGTGCATGCCTTGAAGACGTACTCTAAGAGAAATATATAAGTTTTATTATTTCGCAGTGTTAGTATAAAAAAGATGGGCCAGTTAGAAATTTTCGAAAGGTATTAACTACTGACAAGAGTGGGAGCATACACAATTATAATAAACTTTATCTTGTTCCTTGACTCTACAACCCACTATGTCTCGAAGGTTCTTCTCTCTATCATTTATACAGACGCTTCTTTTTCTGGCATTCGATTTTTTCTCATAAGGTTTTGTCTTTTTCATTCTTTCTACGTGCCCAACCCACATCAGTCTATTTACTTTGATTTCTCCTTTTATGTTACATCACAAGTTAGGTGCCTTATAAACTCTTATAATTTTGAGTTGTTATACATTTGTATCATATGCTGATGTATTAAACTTCTACTAGACATATTTTAAAAATATAACTCTCTCTCTCTCTCTCTCTCTCTCTCTCTCTCTCTCTCTCTCTCTCTCTCTCCCTCTCTCTAACACATAATATAACACATAATTACAGTTGTTTAATGTTTGATAGCTACATTCATCCATCAAACACAAGTTGTTGACATGTAGATGAAACTAGGTTTACTTGGATTTAAAATTCCACAGTTTTATCATCAGCTCAATACATCCCCTGCCCTCCCCTCCCTTTTTTATTGTCACAGCGGATCGTTTTAGTCGATATTCGTTCAATACAGACCATTTTTAATGTTTCCTTGATGGAACTCGGCAGGATCGATACTTTAGTCCTGTATTCGTAGATACACAAGGGAAGTGATGTGTGAAAACAAAAGGGACTTGGTCAGGCTATTGTGTATGTCTGTTTCTGTTTGTTACAATGGAATCGAATGGCTTACTGAGAAAAACATCAAAGAAAAAAAATTGGATTGATTTATTGGACCTTCTTGAATGAAACCGATTTGGTTGCTGCTTTCACAAATAAGCTGTAGAATCTGCGTATATGAGTCAATAAAATCTATCTATCTATCTATCTATCTATCTATCTATCTATCTATCTATCTATCTATCTATCTATCTATCTATCTATCTATCTATCTATCTATCTATCTATCTATCTATCTATCTATCTATCTATCTATCTATCTATCTATCTATCTATCTATCTATCTATCTATCTATCTATCTATCTATCTATCTATCTATCTATCTATCTATCTATCTATCTATCTATCTATCTATCTATCTATCTATCTATCTATCTATCTATCTGTCTGTCTGTCTGTCTATCTATCTATCTATCTATCTATTTGTTTTTCTGTATGTCTATCAGTCTGTCTGTCTGCCTGTCAACTCATTAAAAAGGCACACTCTATATTCAGTTAGTCTCAGTTGAAATTATGTCACTGTATATCATTAACATCTCATTTCCGGCATGTGGTTTTGGCGATAATCAGCTGAAAGTCACTTCCGTCGTACAATAGTTTTCTAGCATTTTAATTATATAGTGGTGAAGGCAACATTTTAAACAGTTTTTTTCTTCTTCTTCCTTTGGCTCTACAGCCCATTTAGGGCCCTGGCCTGCCATACTACTCTTTTCCAGATCCATGGTCTTCTTCATCCAATCCCTCACTCCTATGGCTTTAAGGTCTCTCTTCACTTCCTCTAACCATCTGCTTCTTGGTCTGCCTTAAGCCTTTTCTCATTGGGTGTTGCCTTATATTATATATTGCTTTTGGACCTCTGTTGTTTTCCATTCTTTCTATGTGCCCTACCCACCTCAATTTATTCATTTTGATTTCAGCTGTTATATTTGGGTTCTTCATATAGTTCGTACAGTTATGAATTGGTTCTACTTCTCCACTCGTTATTGTCCTTTATTGGCCCATATATTTTCCTAAATATTTTCCTTTCCCCAGTGTTTAGCATATTTTCTGCATGTTACACTACCATATGTTACTGCTGGTCGTATCATTGTCTTGTATATGTTTTTTTTTTAAATTTTCTGGAGATCTGTCTGTTTTTGAGTATTTAATGCAGTGTATCATATATTCTGTTCCCTACTTCTATTCTGTTTTTGATCTCTATCATTTTATCATTTTTCTCACTTATGGTTGATCCCAGGTATTTAAAATTTTCTACTCTTTCAAATGCTCTATGACTGATTTTGAATGAATTTTCTTTTCCTTCTTTTTCATTTCTCTGTAAATGCATGTATTGAGCCATTGATTCGTTTACTGTTAAATCTGCTTTCTAATTCTATGTATGCTTTTGCTATATCCTTGCTTTGCTTTCCTATCAATATTATATCATCAGCATATGCAAGGTACTGATGGGTTCTGTAAATATTGTTCCTGTTTTCATAGACTTTGTTTTTTCACTTCTGAGGTAATGTGTTATAGTTCCTCGCTTATCCAACTGGACATTTCTTATGACTTTTTCTAGGGTTAAGTTGAATAGTATGCATGATAGGGAGTCTCCTTGTCTAAGTCCTTGGTTTACTTTAAATTCTCTTGAGCTTTCCCCTTGTATTTCCACTTTGCTTCTTGAGTTGTTTAATGTCATACATACTAGTCTAATGAGCTTGTTGGGAATACACAACTCCTGCAATGTTTTGTAATGATAATTTCTATTGACGCTGTCATATGCCATCTATGTAAAGCTGGTGTAGGTGTATATTATGTGCATAACATTTTTCTAGAGTGTTTCGTTTCGAAGGGAAAAGATGTGGTCCGTGTTTGCTCTGTTAGGCCTGAAACCACATTGATAGTCACCTAATACTGTTTCACTGAATGTCCCTATTCTGCAGGCAATTATTTTTGTTAGTATTTTGTAAACGGTGTTGAGAAGTGAGATTCCTCTGTAGTTGTTGCAGTTAGGTTTCGAACCTTTCTTGTGTAGTGGAACTATTAAGGCTGTTTCCCATTCTGTTGGCATTATCTCTTCTTTCCATGTTTTATTGACCATCCTGTGTATTTCTAGGTGTAGTGTGCGTCCTCCATATTTAAGTAACTCAGCATTTATGTTATCTTCTCCTGGTGCTTTATTGTTTTTGGTCTTTTTAATAATATTGTTTATTTCTTCTATGCTTGGTTCTTCTATTCCTGCACCATTGTCTTCTGCAATGTTTGGTATATCTCTTTGGCTGTCAGTATTAATGTTCAGCAATTCTTCGAAATATTTCGCCCACCTTTCTAGAACCATTTCATTTTCTATAAGGAGGTCGCCTGATTTGCTAAGACACATGTGAGATCTTGCTTGAAAGCCGTTATTTTCCTCTATGTACATTTTTCTTGTTTCTTTTTCTTTTGAGAATTCCTCTAGTTTTTCTAATTTTCCTTTTTCCCATTCACGTTTTTTCTTTCAGCATATTTTAGTAGCCTTTCTTCTAGCCTCAGTGTATGCGCGAGTGGACTTTCTGGTTGATTTTTGTAGCATTATCATCCTCAATTTGTTTTGGTTTTTCACTTCTTTTTTACATTCTTCATCATATCATTCAGCTCTTTTCTTCTTTTGCTTGTATCCAATGACACTTTCCGCTGTGTTTTTTATAGTTTGTTTAATCTTTTCCCAGTGGCTATTTAGATTTTCAGTATTATCTATTATTAGTGTTTCTAGTTTGCTTTTAATTTCTTGTGCATACTTTTCTTTTGTTTGTGGTTCTTTTATTTTAAAATAATTTATCTCGTAAAGTACGTTTTAACTTCTATAGCTAGAAACACAATAACTAAATTAATGTATTGTTTGCTAAATAAGTCTTGAAAATTCCAAGATATCAAAATAAATACATGGTCATGACGAGTTTGTTTTTACAGTGTGTGCAACGTATAATTGTAAAAAAAAAATTTTTTTCACGAAACGGCCCATTATTCAAACAAAAATTCAGTATAATATTTTTTTTTCTTTTTTTTTTAAAGTGACATGCCATGCCACATGTTGTGGCATTAATACAAGTTTAAATTAGCTAAATTATTTCTCCGTTAAGACAATATATTCACCATGAGCCATGACACTTTGACTCACTATGAGGCCGTATTTTAGGCCAAGCCAAGATTGGTCATAGTCAGTGCCGAGCCTAGTGATTTGGGGGCCCGGGGGCTTGACCTCTTTGGGGGCTCCTGTATTTTGACATTCGACACCAACACATGAGATAATGTAGGCCTACTTAATATTTAATGTAAAAAAAAATCTTTTTGGGACCCACCTCAAGCTGGGGCCCGGGGGACTTTCTAATTTAACCCCCTCCCCCACCATAGCTACGCCTCTGTTCATAGTTTTTCATCCGCAGCTGATTATTAATATTATTAACTAACAGTTTTTTTTACATTAGTCATTAATTATGTACCAGTTCATGAAATATAACTAATTATGCATTGTAATAAAAGTAATAAAATTTGTTAGAAACAGAAAATTGCACCAATCTCTGTATACAAATAAATAATGTAATTAAAAATTATCTTAGCTAAATTGAAAGCAATAGAACAATATTTAATGGCAATTTGTTTTTGCTTGGATTCCAAATAGTCAGGTGGGACGGGTGTCCGAGTGGTCGAGTGGTGTAGATACTCGACTGTCAATCTGAGAGTCATGGGTTCGATTCCTCGGTGAGGCCCATGAAATTTTTCCAGGTGAAATTTGGTGCAAAGTCGTCCCACAAGTCCACCCAGCTTTAAATGGATACCTGATGGCCCGCTAGGGTTCAGAAGGGAAACTCCAAATAGTCAGAGTTATAGATCATTAATGGATTTGAGCTGTGGCGTTAATTATAAACCTTAAGTATTAAATCATAAATGTGCTGATATATACTAAAAACCATTCACTTTGTTTACGTTCTTTTTTCTAGGCATACTTGTAAGTTGTGGCTAAGATTGTTATTGGTGCAAAGCTCAAAAGCAGGCTTGCGGAGCCGGGAGCCGCCACTTTTTGCTGGAGCCGGAGCCGGAGCCGAAAAAATCTGGCGGCTCCACGGCTCCCAAATGTTTTTTTTTACATCAGAATTTCTTTTTTTTTTTTAGCTTTAAAATTCCAAATTTGTTTGATTGTTTGCCTCCTACAATTTGAAATGTTGTTATTTTACAAAAGCCACAACAGTAACAGCGTTAAAATGATAGCGTGCACACACATCACCACAAGAATTCTTTAACGGGGAATCGTTTTGTGTTCGTTTAAATCTTGTTTACCCTCCGAAATTTTTTTAATGGCATGTTATTTTGTTATATATAAAGTTAAAACAGTTTTATTTCATAGAATAATTGTATCAATCATTTAAAATAAATTTTTACTAGGACGACAAATAGAACGCGTCAATTCATATTATTATTTGACCGCGAATCAGGCCCGTAGCGTGTGTGGGGGCCAGGGGGGGCTTAGCCTCCTTGCGTTTTTTCTGGCCCCCTCTGCTTATTTGCTCTGCTTAGTAAAATGAATTACCTGCCCCCCCCCAGCTATTGCTTGGCCCCTGTTGTAGAATGCCTGGCCCCTGCTATAGAATTTTCACGCTACGGGGCTGCCGCGAATTTGTAATAGACTATAAACAAAATGGTCGCTTTCTGTATTTAACAATTTTATTATAAACAGAATATCTGAAATAGAGTAGATAAATTTATAAGGATGTGGCTATACGGACCCGGGTCCCAATAAAATCCGATTGTTATTCGGACCCGTGGCAAATATGCACTAAGCTTAGCTATATTTAAACTTTATTAGACGGAACCCGAGAAAATAATAATACAGAGTCCGCTTAGTGGAACCCTAGACACTGAGTAACGATTAAATCATAAAATTCAAACAATTATAAAAAAAACAATAATAAAGTTTATGTATAGCTAAGCTAAGTGCATATTTGCCACGGGTCCGAATAACAATCAGACTTGATTGGGACGGGGTCCGAATAAAAATCGGAGTTTATTGGTACCCAGGTCCGAATAGTCACTTCAAAATTATAAACAATAAATATAAATACTGAAGTCTTTAAAATATTTTAAATAATGTATCATTTTAATATTTGCTAATTTGATCATTGAAATAACTTTTTATTACTTATGAAAATGGCGACTAGTGAAACCTCGGTCGAAAATAATGATATGATTCTGGATGCACTGAAATGGTTTGTTTTTAGTAAAACCGACATGCGTATATTTTCAAGTACCTGACTATGGGGCAGCCCCGTAGCGTGAAAATTCTACAGCAGGGGCCAGGCATTCTACAGCAGGGGCCAGGCAATACCAGGGGGGCAGGTAATACATTTTACTAAGTAGAACAAATAAGCAGAGGGGGGCCAGACAAAACGCAGGGGGGGGGGCTCTGCCCCCTGCCCCCCCCCCCCGCACGCTTCGGGCCTGCTATGGGGGTGAACGCGACAAAATTTGCATAAATTTTTATCAGCGGCATGTTTGCGTGGCGCAATTACAAAAATTTTTGTCTCGTGTGATACTATCTTAATAGGGAGCCGGAGCCGTCACATTTGTGGGAGCCGGAGCCGGAGTTGGCTACTTCAGCAAACAGTAACGTCGGCCACTTCAGCAGACAATAGGGTTGGCTACTTCAGAAAACAGTAACGTCGGCCATTTCAGCAAAGAATAATGCTGGCCACTACAGAACACAGTTTTCACGGCGCACAACCAGGGTGGTGGCCGCCACGTAATTCCCCGATGAATACTTAACCGGTAATTACAACGAGTCTTAATGTACTCACTCCGCTGCTCCTGAATCCAGCTAAGTCAGTCAGTTCGACATCGGAAGTGCCAAATATATGTTACGGGTCCTTATAATGATAATACTTGTAGAAGGTGTAATAATTCAGACAACACAAATTATGAAGTTAACTCCAGTCAAGTAACATCAACAATCATTTAATACTTGAACATAAACTGACATTAAGGTGAATCCAGGAGGAGTACAATAGCAAACTGTAAATATGCATCCATCTACATCGATGCCCAAAGCTAGACTAACTATAAAACAAAGCAACTGTCGGTTTAATATACGTCATTTGTACCAAATGACGTATACACTAAAATCTACAATAAACTACAACACTAGATGGCGGAAAGACGCCATAGCTACTGCAGTGGGCGGAGCCTACCGAATTGCCACATCAAGCTTTGGCTATACTATTTCTCCACACACCCCAAGTCTTGGGGCTTCTGACAGTTGCCTCACCAAGTCTTGGGGCCTCTGACAGTTGCCTTACCAAGTCTTGGGGCCTCTGACAGTTGCCTCAACTAGTCTTGGGGTTTCTGACAGTTGCCTCAACAAGTCTTGGGGCCTCTGACAGTTGCCTCAACAAGTTTTGGGGCCTCTGACAGTTGCCTCAACAAGTTTTGGGGTCTCCTACAGTTGCCTCAACAAGTCTCGGGGCCTCTGACAGTTGCCTTACCATTGCGGCAGCCCTGCTGACTGATAGAATTCAATTATTTACAAAGAACCGTTGTTTGAAAGATATCGATCCGTAATTGCTAGAATTAATTTTATTCCTTTTTTTAAATAAGTGGTGAAGATGGATCGATACAATTGGAATTGAACTTTGTTGTTTCTGTATGGCTCCCCGTCAGTTTTACAAATGAGGACAAGGCAATCTGACACTAGAGCTTTCAATTCATGTAAATTACTTTGAAATTGGAGGTTGACATCAAACTAGGGTGGCGGGATCCCGGACTAATTTCAGCTGATTTAAAAACTTAGATATAAATACTTAGATATAAATACTTAGATATAAATACTTAGGTATAAATACTTAGATATAAATACTTAGATATAAATACTTAAATATACATACTTAAATATAAATACTTAGTTATAAATACTTAGATGCTTTAACTTTACCATGAAGAGACACTTATTTGCATCAGGCTTAATACATTTAAAAGTTCCATTTACGGATACATTTATTTTATATACATTCAAAATTTCAATTTACTGATACATATGTTTTATGTAAGTTCAAATGTTTCATTAGCAGATACATTTGTTTTGTGCATCTTTCCTCCTCAATCTTTTGGGAAATAGCTTTAGCTGAACATTAATCAAAACAGTACTCAGGGAAAATTAGGATCTTAGCGTCAGTTGAACTGAGGGATGTATTGTATATTTGAATTAGTTGAGTGGATTACAGTGTAAAAAATTCTAATACTCATCATGCCTATTTAAATTGTTTTGAGCAACACTTGGCTGTACATTCTGAGTTAAACATGTCAGTATTGAATGGACACTTGGATCTACATTCTACATCCTTTACTGTAATTCTTGAATGTACTGTACAAATGATGCATTATTGGATATAATATTGTGTACATGGAACCATGGAAATCTAGATATAGCATCAGGAAGGACAACCAATATTTTAAAAAATACGGTTTAGGCTGACACATAATCAAGTGTTTAGCGTTAGTCTTCATGTTTAATAGCAGTTTTGTATATTTGGTACTTATGTTTTTATGAAATAAACACAAACGCAATTAAAGTTTGAAAACTTTTAATAACAAATTTTTTAATTTAAAATCTTTATTTTGTCAATTTATTTATTTTTCGTTTTTTCATTGGTTTTTCGTGAACCGTTTCATTCAATTGCTTAACATAATTTTTAGACGAAAAATTAAAAAAATTAACAGAAATAAGTTCTTTTAAATTATGATTGAAATTACAAACATTTTCTTCAATCAGCAATGACTCATCAATTGTTACTCTATCAACAATTTTAACAAACAATTTTTTTTTATTTGTTTGTCCTAGAAATAGTTTCAGACTACTTGCTGATCTTTTCAATGAATTGAATACTTTCCAATTTTGTAGGCAAGTAGAGAAGGTGTACTCAGATGGCTTCAATAGCCCTCCTCTGTTGACATCGTTCAAAAAAACATCCAGCTTTTTCAATCTTAATTCGTCAATGTCTTTAAATTTTTCATCGACTAATATTTCTCTACAGCTGGTACACTTATTCTGATGAATGATGGAATGTGCAATTGCTCCTGCAACATAATATATTGTTGATGCTTCATCGTCATTAGGGCTTTCCGAAATTTTTAAACAATCTAAAATTGCATTTACATTTTCATCCGTACCAGCTGGCAAGCTTTTAACATCATCAATGAAATCATCGATCTCGCTAATATTCAATTTTGAATGACTTAACAGAGACATCATTTTTATCTTGGTGTTGCTATCTGCAACTTGCCGAACTGAGACAAAATAATTGCCCCCTGACATTTGGCGCAACCATCCAAATCTCAACTCTATGGGGTCCGACTGCAGATGACCAAGGAGGATGAATTTCAAGTCTGTCTCACTCATCAAATATTTGCAACAATTAGCAAGAGCAGAACATGTTTGACCAACAGCCAAATAAGTCTCACGACTGAGTCCTTTTGTTTTTGCGTTTTGCCAGCTGTGTAGGAAATCACGAAATTCTAAGAGAAATTCTATTTTCCAATCAGAGGAAGATTTTACTGGATCCATGTGGTAGTTTCTTTTTCTTTTCCCCTTCGAACAAGTTTTTACATTTAAAACTTCCCAGAGTTTGGTGATAATACCCATAAACCAAGCTGTTGCACTCCATTCAACTTTATTTTCATGCTCCACATAATATTTTAAAGCATTCACAGTCGATTCGCAAAACACTGACGATGAGAGCTTGACAGACATTTTCTCAATATTTGTAGGATTCAGTACTTTCGCATTCAGCTTGTATGCTTTTTTAACAACCATGTTCAGCTCCAAGTTGTAAAGATCCTCAATGTGCTGAAATTCGGCTGATGAATCAGGTGCTGCAATGTTATTGTTGCAAAATTTCGGAAAGACAAAGGATCGTCGATTCAAAAAGTTATTGTATATATGTTTTTAAATTGTGGACTGCATCGAAAATTAAAAACATTGGCTGATTAGTCCATTTGTTTTCAATAGATGGTTTAATCGTGCCTCCACAAAGTTCTTAAATATAAAATTTTCTGCATTGTCAACCGAAATGCCAATTACAGTAACCCCTGCTCGGTGCACCATTTCCATCACTTCTGTGTAACATTGATGCATTTGGCCAGCAGTCAAATTATGGATAGGGTAGAGAGCTACCATATCTCTAAATTTATGACAAAGAGATTTAACCATAAAACACAGAAGAGTAGAAGCTTGTTCGCCTTCAGCTGTCAATCCATGAAACTTGCCGGAAAAGTATTCAACACGCTTGGCCACATATATTTCATCGATTATGATTGTGCACATTCTTTCCAGCTGGTTTAATGTGCTAACACGAAGTGTGAGGTAACTTGTGTTATCAAGCCCTGTTTTTTCATTTACTCGTCTTGTTAGTTTTTTTAAAGTGTTTATTGAAGGCAGGTTCAAAACTTCACTTTCCAATATTTTAGAGTAAGATGCAGTGCCTGATGCATATACCAGATATGACCAAATAATGGTTTGTGGTGTGTATGTTCTCGCATGTTTTTTCACCCCCACCAATTTCAACTGATCGACAAGAAATTGCATTTGTTGAAAAACAGGATTTGAATCTTCATAAAAAGTCATCATTTTTTTCAAATTTGATTTTGCTTCTTGCTTGATCTCATCAAAGGTTTCATGAAATGGAGTTTCATCAAAACATTTTAAACGAGCAAGCAAATTCAACAACTGACTCATTGTTTCCAAATTGGAAGAACAAATATCGTTTGAAAATGATTTAGATAATTGTTTTCCTTTGTGATGTAGTGATATGTCGAATGATTTTGAAATTGATGATTTAATAAACAAAATGTTATTCTGAAATTCCAACAAATAAATATATAAATGTTCATTTTGAATATGGAGTTGATATCCAGAAAGTATTTTCTCTTTACTTAATTTTTCTTTTAGATCAACTAAAGATAACTTGTTTATGACATCATTTTCATTAAACAAGTTTTCCAACTCCATCATTTGATTTTCAACAACTTCTTGTCGAGCTGATGACGAAGACTTCATTGTTGTTCTACGGTACTTTGGAGTTGATAAGTATGATGGTGCATTCTGAAAAATACTTGGCACTGCATCCTCTTTTAATTTAATTTTTGGTCTAACAGGTTTATTGGATTCACATCTTTTCTTTGATCGAGACATGTTTGTATCTTTTACATCACTAACAAAATCACTTGGCAAGAAATGGAGCGAACACATTTTTGAATATTTCCCAGGCTGAAAATTTTGGCAAGGATTAGCTCTAATCCATTTTTCACATAATTCCACATTGTTTAATGGATACGAATGAAAAGAAACTCCTTTACTTTCCGCTTTTTCAACACTGTCATATCCACTTTTGCATCCGTATGCAGAACACTTATTGACCATTTTCTTAGTTATTTATTATATTTAAAATTAGATTTATAAACCAAAAAATTATTATACGTAAATTTTACCGAGAAAAAGAGAAATTTTAGAAAAACAACAGTAATAACACAAAATAAAACCCGAATAAACAATGGACGAACGAAAACAAGCAAGCATGTATATAATAGTGCAACTTTGTTTAACCCTTGCGTCAACCTAAACCGTACACGGCTAGAATGAAATTTTGTTTGGTTGTCTATCCTGGTGTTATATCTAGATATCCATGATGGAACGCACTGTATTGTTGTTTATATATTCCGTGTACCTGGTTTCCTTGTACTGTACATTAATTTGAGAACTAACAGAATCATTGTTTACGAGCACAGACACACATGGCGACTAGATCATGTATCACGAGAACGTAGCGAGGTTATCGTTTTATTCAACATTACAACATGGACTAATTTGACCAATTAAATCATTCTTTCATTTTTGGACAAAGGAAATTTAGTGTTTAAAAAAAAAGAGGAAAGTTGCAAAGTTGCGTGGTTATCTGTTTTATTAATAAAATCAGACAGAATTTGTTGTTACTAAACAAACCATATTGAATAAAAATTTTAAGTTGATTCTAGGTAAAACTGGCTCTAAAAAGATCATTCAAAAATTAGAGCCGCAGTTAGCTTCCTGGCCTATTAAAAAAACAGTGATACAAAGACATCACTCATGAAACAAATAACTAGATATGAAATTCCCCAAATTTAACAACCAAAACAACACAGTGTTCTTAGTTTGATCAACGGATCCACATACAGTTTTCACACCTTACAAATCCTGCCATATATTTTTTTTTTTTAAATTCCACTTAAAAATGATCGAATTTGAAGAAAGAATCAATAAAACTGTGTATGTTCAACTGAAGATTATTGAAACGATTTGTAGTTCGTATCAATAATGCACGGGTCATTCATTGGTCTATAGAGATATTTCAATATATAATGACTAAGAGTATTGTGTACTACTTAACACACGCACAGACACACCCATATATATATATATATATATATATATATATATATATATATATAACGTCTTTGATATATTAAACTATGATACAATCAGCTATGATACAATCAACTATGATACAACCAGTGCTTTTTTGTGCCGGTACGGCATACCGACACCTTTTTCAATGTGAGGGGAAAATATTACTTTTCTTGTATTTTAACGTTTATTATTAATTTATTAATTTGTTAAAATTGAATTATTTTAAAATAGTATCTTTGCAGTTGTGATTTAGCTTGCATCGAGGTGCGAACTGGTAATTAAAAGTTAGGCAATCCATCACTGAGTATAAAAAAGCACTGGATACAATCAACTATGATGCAATCAACTATGATACAATCAACTATGATGCAATCAACTATCATACAATCAACTATGATGCAATCAACTATGATACAATCAACTATGATACAATCAACTATCATACAATCAACTATGATACAGTAAAGTATGATACAATAAACTATCATACAATCAACTATGATGCAATCAACTATGATACAATCAACTATCATAAATCAACTATGATACAATCAACTATGATACAATCAACTATCATAAATCAACTATGATACAATCAACTATGATACTGTCAACTATGATACAATTAACTATCTTAAAATCAACTATGATACAATCAACTATGATACAATCAACTATGATACAATCAACTATCATACAATCAACTATGATACAGTCAACTATGATACAATCAACTATCATACAATCAAGTATGATACAATCAGCTATGATACAATCAACTATGATACAATCAACTATGATAAATCAACTATGATACAATCAACTATGATACAATCAACTATGATACAATCAACTATGATGCAATCAACTATCATACAATCAACTATGATGCAATCAACTATGATACAATCAACTATGATACAATCAACTATCATACAATCAACTATGATACAGTAAAGTATGATACAATAAACTATCATACAATCAACTATGATGCAATCAACTATGATACAATCAACTATCATAAATCAACTATGATACAATCAACTATGATACAATCAACTATCATAAATCAACTATGATACAATCAACTATGATACTGTCAACTATGATACAATTAACTATCTTAAAATCAACTATGATACAATCAACTATGATACAATCAACTATGATACAATCAACTATCATACAATCAACTATGATACAGTCAACTATGATACAATCAACTATCATACAATCAAGTATGATACAATCAGCTATGATACAATCAACTATGATACAATCAACTATGATAAATCAACTATGATACAATCAACTATGATACAATCAACTATCATACAATCAACTATGATACAATCAACTATCATACAATCAACTATGATACAATCAACTATCATACAATCAAATATCATACAATCAACTATGATAAATCAACTATGATACAATCAACTATGATACAATCAACTATGATACAATCAGCTATGATACAATCAGCTATAATACAATCAGCTATGATACAATCAGCTATGATACATTCAACTATGATACAATCAACTATGATACAATCAACTATCATACAATAAACTATGATACAATCAACTATCATACAATAAACTATGATACAATCAACTATGATACAATCAACTATGATACATTCAACTATGATACAATCAGCTATGATACAATCAACTATGATACAATCAGCTATGATACAATCAGGTATGATACAATCAGCTATGATACAATCAGCTATGATACAATCAGCTATGATAATCTATGTATATGCGGCAGCACAGTGCGCTGAGCTTGAGTTGACAACTAAATAGTGATATTGAAAAACATGTCAGTCTCTCGACCAGAAACTGGCAAACTTCAGCCCGTGAGACAAGTATGGCACGTGAAGCATATAAATCAGACCAGCAGTGCACTCCTCTACGTTTATTAACATCAATGACATTTACATTTAATTATTTATTTATGTTCTATCAACAAAATACCCCATTCATCTGTTCCTGGTCAAACATAAGAACTTATTGTGGCCCACGATTCAAACATAAGAACTTATTGTGGCCCACGATTCAAACATAAGAACTTATTGTGGCCCACGATTCAAACATAAGAACTTATTGTGGCCCACGATTCAAAAAACAGTTTGCCCACTTGCTCTAGACATTGTGTGTGATTCTAAATTTACATTACGATCTTTCTTTTTATGTATCACACTTTCTGTATCAAACTCGAAAACAACACCTTGTGTTCATCTCTCATTTGTACAATGGAGAAGACAGGTAAAGTTCTAGTTGATGAAATAATAGACAAATGGGACCAGCTGCTGTCAAATTGCAGAGATCAAGGATAGGACGATTTGGCAATTATGTCAGCCCTATATAATGGTTTACAAACCCTATATAATGGTTTACAAACCCTATATATCAGCTAACAATTGTAGTGATAGTCATGAGCTTTTAAAAAGTAGACTGTTCAGTCAATTGTATTAATATTTTGCGTTTGTCGATTAGGATGAAAAAAAAAACGAGCTGTCAGTTATACATGTAACATTGAAAGGTCACACACACTAGAGATGGACATGAAGAGTAGCTGCAGGGAATGTATTGTGCACACTCACACACACTAGAGATGACAACAAGAGTGCCCGCAGTGAATGCACTGTGCACTGAAGTAACTGAAGTATGTGTTCTACTTCAAGATATGTCTTAGAACGCGGAAAGAAATGTATTTGATTCTAGATCAGATATATGATGCATCATGAGAAGTACGTGTATAAATACAAGGGCATTCCCGAGACCGAAGCAAATGGAAAATGGCCGGCATGACAGGATTAATACCTCGACATAGAAAGATGGCCTTAATTTTTTTTTCCTTGAGCTCATCTTTTGATGATTTTACAACTATTGGGGGGGGGGGCATTGAATTATTCCTCATTTTAGTATAAAGCTTATCACACACCCCATGACTCGAACGATAATTGGATAACATCCGTGTATCATGTACAGTTACTTACACTAACCATAATGGAATATTAATAATAGCATAAACTGATACATTTCAGACCATATCATTTATCATAAGAGGAAAAGAAAGTTTTTAAAATATAAAAGTCGTATCCTCATTACTTTGATATATTATTATGAATGGTGTTATATGAAGTAAAATTATGAGTGGTGTTATATGAAGTAAAATTATGTGTGGTGTTATATGAAGTAAAATTATGAGTGGTATATATATGAAGTAAAATTATGTGTGGTGTTATATGAAGTAAAATTATGAGTGGTGTTATATGAAGTAAAATTATGTGTGGTGTTATATGAAGTAAAATTATGAGTGGTGTTATATGAAGTAAAATTATGAGTGGCGTTATATGAAGTAAAATTATGTGTGGTGTTATATGAAGTAAAATTATGAGTGGTGTTATATGAAGTAAAATTATGAGTGGTGTTATATGAAGTAAAATTATGAGTGGCGTTATATGAAGTAAAATTATGAGTGGCGTTATATGAAGTAAAATTATGTGTGGTGTTATATGAAGTAAAATTATGTGTGGTGTTATATGAAGTAAAATTATGTGTGGTGTTATATGAAGTAAACATTATGTGTGGTGTTATATGAAGTAATATTATGTGTGGTGTTGCATGAAGTACAACTAAATGGATTTTCTATTTATTTTTCATTTGTTTGGACAGTAGTTGAATCAATCGCGTGTGAATTATAGATGGAATGTTATATCATTCAAATAATCCATAATACAAAAAAATCATTTCCTGCTCTGTCGGCATTCCCGTGACTATCCACAAGATGGCGGCAACATTTATTGTATGCTACCACACAGGCATGATACGTCTCCAACCTGGTCTACCAAGCAAGAGATCCCCTACTTGGCTACCAGTTATGATAGTGGTCCTACCAGACCTGCCAAGCCTACAGAGCGGCGGGGTAAGTGTACCCGCTAACGACTGCCGGGATGGCAGAAAAAGGGTTTTACAGACCTGCCCAGTCCGGCCAGATCGGCAAGGTGTGTGTACTGCTGATCGGCAAGCATGGCAAATCTAGGGGTTTTTCCTGCCACTTGGACAGAGGGGAGTGTGTAATATGCCCGAAAACCCCCGCCGAAAATTTCAGTCTGCGAAGGTGTGCTTAAGTGGGACAGAGTGGAAGGGTGTTGTGTGCTGACCACATCCGTCCCACCGCCAGCTGTAAAAACCTGTGGTCTCGGATAGTCCTCACTGACCACAGTACCACCACTGTCGCAAATGTTTTTTTTCCCTGACTGGATAACCACAATGATCTTTTTCCCATAGACCATGATATGTCTCCCAGATCAGGAAAGCCTGACAAGGAGATACATTTTGACCTTATTGATCATGGTACCTCCTTTTTTAAAATATTTTTTACGCCGCCATTGCCAGCATGATAAGGTGTAGTGTGCCTGCCACACCAGCATTGTTGGCGGCGCTGATGCATGTCTGCCATGCCTACAGAGCGGCGTGGTGAGTGTGCCCGCTATCATCTGCAGGGATGGCAGAAAAGAGGGTATTAAGCCTTGCCCAAAATGGCCAGACCAACAGGGTGTGTGTACTGCTGATCGGCCAGAATGGCAAGGCAAGGGGTTTTTCCTGCCACTCGGAAAGAGGGGAGAGTGTAGTGTGCCTGTACCCTCAGCCCGAAATGGCGAGCTGCGCATGTGTGCTTGAGTGGGACAGAGTGGAAGGGTGTTGTGTGCCGACCACATCCGTCACCACCGCCAGCTGTGAATATTACGGTCTCGGATAGTCTTCATTGACCACAGTACAACCACCACCCTCGCAAAAAGGTTTTTTTTTTTAATCCTGTCTAGAGAACCCCAATGATCTATCCCCCGTAGATAATGGTATGTCTCTCAAACCAGGATGGAGAGTATCATCTAAATATATATATATATATATATATATATATATATATATATATCATATATATATATAAACAAAAAAAATATTTAATTGTATTTGACAGTCTTTAATTAACACCTTCAAAATTTCTGGAAACCAATACGATTTCCAACGGGCGCAGGATTCGTATGTGTATTTCAATTTATTTATTGTGCCAAGTTTCTATAGTCCCAAAATATGCTTCCTAGTTGAAAAAATAACAAACGTCAGACAAAAAGATATAAGCTTACAATATACATTAAAATGTCCCATAAATATTTCAAAAAGTACAATTTTACATTTTCGCACAAAATAAATTACTTCTCATATGCAATAAATTCTATCGTGTCCTGGATACATCAACCAACAACTGCCGTTGTTTCATCTATAAATTCATAGTGAAGAACTTCCAAGTTAAGAGGTGCTGGGCCTTTCCTTATTCTCCCAGAACCATCATAATGAGAGCCATGACAGGTGCAGAAGTAGCCACCTGCAAAATCTCCAGCTTCAGCTATTTATACACAGCCTAAATGTGTGCAGACGAAAATTAAAATAAGATATTTGGGGTTGGGAGCTCTATCTCAGTCAGGTGGGGATCTCTCAGTTGGGATAGATCCACAGCAGCTGCATTAGCAATTTCTTCTTCTGTTCTATGTTTAACAAACAGGGGTTTGTCTCTCCAAGTAACCGTCACAATACGGCCCTCTGGTAAGTAACCAAGCTTGATTTCAACTTTTGAAATTGCAAGGGCATCTGCAGCGAGATTGGACACAATGCCACGCTCCATGGCTTTGGCACTGTAAACACAAGCCACTGCTCCAGCTCCAACAACTAATATGATGTGAGTTAGCGTTCAGCAGCTGAAAGCTCAGTATTGGAATCGGCTTTTTTAACCTGGTGTCTTTAAGAAGAGAAGTCTGTAACTTTCAGGTCTGTGTGGGCATAACGTACTTGGGTGACATTAATAGCATTTCTTGGCAAGCATTGAAAAAGAGAAAAGCTGGACAGTTTCTTTGGAGGTTGTTCAACTGAAATTTGTGTTGGTGTCGCTATCGCTGGTAAGCCTACAGATGACATAGTTGGTGTCGCTATCGCTGGTAAGCCTACAGATGACATAGTTGGTGTCGCTATCGCTGGTAAGCCTACAGATGACATAGTTGGTGTCGCTATCGCTGGTAAGCCTACAGATGACATAGTTGGTGTCGCTATCGCTGGTAAGCCTACAGATGACATATTTTCTCGAGGAACTGCCTTTACAGCTGCCTGAATAAGCGTACTTTTCGGCAGAGAAATAATTTTGGTTTAGTTTAGGTCTCAATGGCAGAGGACGAACAAAGGTATCATCAAATGGTTTAGTTTAGGTCTCAATGGCAGAGGACGAACAAAGGTATCATCAAAATATTGCAAAATATTTATATGACTCTGGGGAACTGAATTCTTAAAGTAAACGAATTTCGTACGTATATCTCAAGATAAAGTAGCATTTGTGGATTTTAATTTGTTATTAAATGAGAAGCGATCTTAGCAGAAATATATACATAAATCTTTAATTAATATTCAATATTATTTTACTCAATCGGAAACTTATAGTAAACGAATTTATATATCATAATTTTCAACTTCAACAGCATGCATACTAGCCGGTCCGGGTACCAGGCCTTTGTTTACTAGTAAATACAAATAAAATGTTTACGAATTTCACATAAGGATCATTCCATTGACTATTGTTCACCCGACCCTCTCAGATCTTCCTGAATTTTGGTACATTCAAATTTGAGTGATTCCTGAAAATTTCAGGCCATTTGGTCAAAAACTTTCTGAGATATGATTTTTTTAATTTGAAAAGGTAGTCGCGAGTTCGCGTGACATTTACATTTTCGCGATATTTGAACGTGAATATTTCAAAAAACTTAAAGAGGTATAAGGCTGAAATTTTCAGTATTTACTCTATGTTTTATCCTGAGATGGATGATGTATTTATCTCAAGTGTAGCTTGCACACAGAATGTCCTAAAACTTTCCAAACATTGCACTTCAGACAGCTTTCATCAATATTTAATCCGGTATAGTCAAGAACCTATAAGACAAGAAATGATGTTTGTATCACAAATAAAGAAAATATGGGTAATTTTTGTTTTGCATAGAAAAAGTTCACCCTCCAATCAACACGAATATTTTATAACATAGAAATTTTCAAATATTTCAATAAAGGTTTCACCATTACAAATAAAATGACAAAAGTATAATATTGATAATTGTTACAATGTTAAAATGTAATTTCTATTGTGCATTAGTAGAAGAAATTTAATGTTCAATTTTTCAATGGACTTGCAAGTGGAAGTAAATCTTGTATCACTTTAACTGCACGCTCTGCACAGACATTAGAACGGTTCGTTGGTATAGAAGTTGGATCTGTGGACCATAATGTTTTTAATGACTTCAAAGTCTTTGTATGCTGCTTACAAGCTTATGATAAATTATCAAAGTCAGTAGTATTGAAACACTGGGCAGTGAACCAGATGTCAGACCACGTACCACTGATGAAATCAGATGCTGCCATAGCTGTTTGCAGATACTCAGAACGAATGATGACAAACAATAAATTGCCCTTGAGTTTGGAAGTGATTGAAAATTTACTTTTGGTAAGCTTTCTCTAGTTTTGAAAATCCTGTAGCTTTTCTGCTATTGTTGAAACGAACGAGTAGCTGATGTTTGGTGAAGTTGTTGATATACTAAAATGATCATTCGTGATATGTTTCAATATTGTATCTAGAATGTGTTGATATCATCCAATGTGCCTTTTCTAATCCAACATCTTGAAAGTGTTTCTGTAACAGTGTGACTGCACCAATTCTTCTTCAAGTATTTGCTGCAGTTGTGTCAGAGACAATAATTTTTATTCATTGAGCACAGTTTTCATTCATGAAAAGTGGAGAAGAGTAGTATGGCAGGACACGGCCCTAAATGAGATGTAGAGCCAAAGAAAGAAAGTAGAAGACAGTTTTTTTCATTGAATATTGTCTCTCCTTTAGCATTTGCCAGGTGAAGAACGGCAAGTCTGACCTCCCTTTGTTCATTTTTTATAACATCAACCTGCTAGAAGGTGTGGACATAGCAATCATCATTGGACCAGAATACATAACGACACATAAAGCCAGTAATTTTACCTTGGCTCCACATACAGGTATAACTATTGCTACACTATATCTGACGTCTGGTCAGTAAAGCCAAGGAGGTTGAATTACTGGAGGCGGCATGACGTCACTAGGCTGAAACCAGTGGGCGTTTCCTATCGCCGCCATGTTCGACTCAAAACATTGGTAGCTGTGTAGTGTGTATATTATTGTACTATTTTGAACGTTATAAAACACTGTATTATAATTTTTTAAAAAAGTAATATCTGCCCTCTTGTTTGGCGTACGGTTGTACACAACGACGACAAGAAAACGGGATATTACTTCAATAGTTAGTCACTATAATAATAATGCTAATTAATTAATTTGTTTGTGCTTAATACTGTTGCTTCATAGTCTTTGTATGCTACATAAAAGCTTATAATAAATTATCAAAGTCAGTAGTATTGAAACACTGGGCAGAGAACCAGATGTCAGCCCACGTACCACTAATGAAATCACATGCTGCCATAGCTGTTTGCAGATACTCAGAACGAATGATGACAAACAATAAATGGCCCTTGAATTCCATCTCGCATTACTGATTTTTGGAAGTGATTGAAAATTTACTTTTGGAAGTTATTGTTAAAAAAAAAACGAGTAGCTGATGTTTGTTGACGTTGTTGATGTACCAAATGATTATTAATTACATGTTTCAATATTGTTTCTAGAATGTGGTGATATCATCCAATTTATACAGCTTTTTCTAATCCAACATCTTGAAAGTGTTTATGTAACAGTGTGACTGCAACAATTATTCTTCAAGTATTTGCTGCAGTTGTGTCAGAGACAACCATTTTTATTCATTGAGCACAGTTTTTTATTCAGGAAAAGTGGAGAAGAGTAGTATGGCAGGGCACGGCCCTAAATAAGATGTAGAGCCAAAGAAAGAAAGAAGAAGACAGTTTTTTTCCTTGAATATTGTCTCCACTTTTGTATTTGCGAGCTGAAGAAAATCAAGTCTGACTTCCCTTTTTTTCATTTTTTATAACAACAACCTCATATACTTTATTTTGTATGGTCTTTACATCAAAGTGTAAGCACCAGTGTTATTTTTTAAAAGTTTTCCTTGAAACTACTTTGTAATTTTTCTCCTTCTTTTATTAGACTTTTGTAAATGCTGCTTTGAGTTGGAGTAGACAAGCAAACTCCAGTTCCCGACTTTTTGGACCTTCCTTGTACATGTACTCAATTTTGCTGCAGTCACTAAACGCACTGAAGAAGTTTTTTGTCTTTTAGACTTTAATGGTTTCTCATTATCTTTACTAATACTGGAACACTGTTCTTCGCTCACAAAATCTTCTTTACTCACAGAATCTTCTGTATCCGACTTTGTTAAGACACTTGATCCAACACAGCCCCGTAGCGTGAAAATTCTACAGCAGGGGCCAGACAATAGCAGGGGGGGCAAGGTATTACATTTTACTAAGAAGGAAAAATAAGCAGAGGGGGCCAGAAAAAACGCAGGGGGGCGGCCCCCCTTGGCCCCCCCGCACGCTACGGGCCTGATTCAACACCTTCTTTAGGAAAGCTTTCTGTGACTGGCACTTTCCCTTTAAGTAATTTTATTTTTCTTGGGTGAATCTTTAGTGAATCATCTTCAGTAGCCTACTTTTCTTTTTGTTGAAATCTTAAGTGCGTAGAACTCTGTCTTCTCGGCACAACCACTCTCCTTTCTCATCTCTTACATTAAACATCGCTGTGAAATCATAGTTTCCAGGACTTCTATTATGTCTTTCAAACTTCTTAACAACATTGGACGATCATGTCTTTTCTGCTTTTTACATCAGAAACAATTGTTTTATATCTGTTCACGATATGTAGTTCCATTGGGATTTTTTCGCCATTGATCAAGACTGTCAACAGTCTTTGGTGATTTAATGTCTTTTCGGAAATACACTAGATTTGAAGTACAAATTCTCTTGCTTGTCTTGGAAGCTAGAGCATTTTTTACAGAACTAAAAAAATCTAAAAAAAAAAAAAATGTTTAGTCATATCCCTAATATATATATATATATATATATATATATATATATATATCAAAAATCACATTTTTTTTCCTTCAGTAAGCTGTAAGCTTTATGTTGTATGTTGTTTTAATGCTACTTTTAACTGGTTGTCTTGAAGTTACGTATTTTATAAATTTGAATAACGTTTCCCTTTTTATTAAGGACCAAAAACCCGTTAGGTTTGTTTGTTTTAGAAAAATCGGAAAGAAATAGGTAAGTCATTTTTTTTTTCAATTCTAGACAAACATTTAAATAAAATCTTTTTTTTTCAAAGTATTAATAATAATAAAAACTAAAATCATGCGGAATCCATTTACAGAAACATGTTATGCCAGTGTGCATAGAATGAACTAAGTCTGGCACAAGCACAAAAATTGATTAAAGATCGTGCTGTTGTTAATATTAGATCATTTACTTTGATCACTGACAGCTTGACAGCTCTTTCACAAGGTAGTTTATTCCCATCGATTGATTTCTGTTGAAAATATTCCCTTGTCACGTACTGAAATACAGAAGCGCACAGTGTACTGTTGTCTCAGTCAATTGTTGACAGAATGTTCAGTAGGTTTACTGCTAAAAATATGATAAATGTTCACACTATATATATATATATATATATATATATATATATATATATATATATATATATATATATAACACTATATATATACACACACACACATATGTGTATGGAATCTTTGTTTTTGAAAAAAATTTCCAATCCCCCCCCTCCCTTTCCCCTCAAATGGGTGTTTAAAGATTTAATTTGTAATTAAATAAAATTCTAGTGGACTACTAACAATTAATTTTAATTTGGTTCCAAGCGTCTCTGGATGTTTATGCCTACGATTACAAAAAAAAAGACGCATATATGTATGTGTATTATATAAAGTATGTATGTGTATCATATAAAGTATGAATGTGTATCATATATATGTATGTACGTGTATCATATATATGTATGTATGTGTAACATATATATGTATGTATTGTATCGTATAAAGTATGTATGTGTATCATATAAAGTATGAATGTGTATCATATATATGTATGTACGTGTATCATATATATGTATGTATGTGTAACATATATATGTATGTATTGTATCGTATAAAGTATGTATGTGTATCATATAAATGTATGTATGTGTATCATATAAATGTATGTATGTGTATCATATTATGTATTTATGTATGTGTATCATATAAATATATCATATACATGTATGTATTTATGTATGTTTATCATATATATGTATGATACACATATGTATATGCCTCAACATTATCTATAAAACAAATTAAGAAATTTGCATCTAAGATGTGACAAAGAAATTTACAATGCCAACATTTTCCTTGGAACTTGATTTTACATTTAAAGGAAGTTGCCTCTACTTAGAGTGTAAAACACTCAACATTATGTGACAAGTACACAAATATTTAATGACAAAATAATAGTAAAAAAATTTATCGATCCATGGCCTGCTTGTAGCTAACAACAGAAATAAAATCTATAACATCGAACTCCATATTTTATCTTCAGAACATTTTACACTTTTTTTTCTTCGTTGTAAAAATTCGATCTATTGGTCACGTGACCTAACAACGTGTCTTCTGGTTTAACCAACCAATCAGAGATCTGGCATGTTGTCCGGGTGTTTGATAGTTTAGTGGTAAAGGTGAACATTTATTTTGTGTATATTTCTGGCAAATTATCTTTGCAGATATTTCCAGACGAAGATGCAGTAAATCACGGAGAGAGGATTCTGTGATAAAAGCCTTAATGGCGTCAAATATTCTTTATTTTCTATTCACTGCGGTAAATGATTTTGTTTAGTTCAAATTGTTTCACACATAGCCGTTTTTTTTTAATTGACTCACTAAACTTAATGAAAGCATCGCACTTTAGTGATATATATATATATATATATATATATATATATATATATATATATATATATATATATATATCTGTGTGTGTGTGTGTGACTGCTTGTTAAACTAACAGTTAGTAACAACTGGTTATTTGAAAGAGTTGAACATTTCTTTAATAAGGTGAAGGGATGGGATTGTTTGTTTTATAAAGAAATGTGTTACATGTTTTTATTGCATTATTGCTGGTTTAACTGAAATAAATGTGTGGAAAAAAACCCTCAGAAGTAAAAGTAGCATATGCAATGATCGCAGAATTAATGGTGTCTTTTGTTAACAAATTTAGTGAAAATAACAATATAATATTATGATATTCTTCTTCAGCCAGGTAAAAAAAAATTAAAACTACGATTTAATTTAAGTTTAGCTATTGTAAAAAAACTTACAAAATAACATAACATTTTAACACTCACAAGTATCTCTACAAAATGCATAAAGGCCTGCAATAAATTTGAAATTAAATCTAGCAATTGGAACTGAATATGTTGAATATTTTTCTTACAGGTTTTGCTTCCTGTAAACTATGCAGGTAAGTTATAATTATGTTATTTTACAATTAAATATATATTAATGACTGCCTTCATATGTATGAGTTACTATGTCATTGTCAGTTACTAAATACGTTTATCAGTTTCATGTATTATAAATGTGGTCATAGTGAGTTGAGTTTATAGTAAGAGATGACCCACTTGATACTTGTACCCGAGTTCATTTTAGGAGCACTTGTATTCTTACTTGCACTTTGGGTATTTGTGCATTGGGTACTTGTACTCATACCTTTCCATTGGGTTCTTGTACATTGAATTGTTGTACATTGGGTACTTGTACTCGTACCTTAACATTGGGTACTTGTACTCATACATGTACATTGGGTACTTGTACATTAGGTTGCTGTACATTGGATTGTTGTACATTGGGTACTTGCACTCTTACTTGTACATTGGTTACTTGTATATTGGGTAACTGTACATTGGGTATTTGTACATTGGGTTTTTATACTCGTACTTGTACATTGGATGCTTGTACATTTGATTCTTGTATATTGGGATATTGTACTCGTATTTGTACATTGTATACTTGTACATTGGGTTGTTGTACTTGTACTTGCACATTGGGCTCTTGTACTCGTACATTGTGTACGCTCACTCGTACCTGTACATTGGACTCTTGTACTTGAACATTGGGTACTTTTACGTATACATTGGGTACTTGTACATTGAGCTCTTGTACTCCTATTTGTACATTATATCTTTGTACATTGAGTACTTGCACTCGTACTTTTACATTGGGCTCTTGTACCCGTACTTGTACATTGAGTACTTGCACTCGTACTTGTACATTGAGTACTTGCACTCGTACTTGTACATTGAGTACGTTCACTCGTACTTGTACATTGGGCTCTTGTACTTGTTTTTAGACTTGCAATGTCACTATTTGAAACATCTCTGGCTTATCTTACTTAATAGTAGTGCATGCTATAATAAGCTCTAGAATAATACAAACCTATAACAGACAATATTAATATAGTCATCTGCATCACATTCAAATAATAGGGAATACTATTATGAACTCTATAATAAACAAGCCAATAACAGACAATCCTAATATAGTCATCTGTATCACATTCAAATCTGTCACAAGTCAATAAAGTTCACGTTAATAAGAGACAAGTGTATAAAAGTAAAGTCAATTACAGTTAATGTATAATGATCAGCTCTATCTCAGTCAAGACTATTATCCAAAAATACTTAATGGTCAACTTATAAAATTCAAGCCTACAGTTTACTTAGTGAACGGCCCTGGTCTAGAGTTTACTTAGTGAACGGCCCTGTCTTGAGTTCTACTTAGTGAACGGCCCTGGTCTAGAGTTTACTTAGTGAACGGCCCTAGTCTAGGCATTAGTGAACGATTTGGCCATTGAAATAAACATTTTAACTTTCCATATCTTAAAACGTGCGTTATATCTTCCCTGAATAACCAGAGATCAGAATAATTCAGAATCAGTTCTTAAATATAACAAACCGTGAATAGTCTCTTTTCTTAATTTACTGTGATAACTAGTGTTACTCTTCAAAAAAATGGGGGCGGATGGTAGTGTGGCAGCGCTCGACTGTCGAGGACCAAAGAAACTTTTTCGGTCTTAGCTCAAGTTCCCGATATATCCCGTGGTGCCTCATGGTCATTGACTATCGGCTATGGTGGGGAGGAAATAAGAAGATCATATGTACCGTCCCATTATGCGGGTTTATAGGATCTAATAGATTCCATTTCATCATTACAGGGACACCACACACCACTCTTAAAACATGGAAAACGTAAAATAGACTGTTTCAATGTACTGTGATGACTGGTGTTACAAACTTTTAAAACCAAGTTGTTCAGTAACTTCATCCCCTTCTCCCGGCCCTTCCTAAAAATCAAGGTAATTTTGGTTTTGTTTGCATAAAGAGGAGGTGATAAAGAGTGGAATATGATATAATGTCAATCGTTTCATTGTTTTCTGTCCAAAGTGTTTTTAAACTGTATTTAAATAATTGGTATAAGAGAGTGAATGGACAGAATTTTATTTATTTACAACAAAGCTCACTTTTTGCCACCCACAAACAACAACAAGTTTAGGACGGAACGATTCAACTTGAGCCACACCAATCAGTATCTCAGAGTACTAAATAGGGACACGGATGGTCTTGTGGTAGCTATGACTGTCGAACCGGCGCTCTGGTTCACTCCAGAGGCCCAATGGATATTTCAGGTTTGCTTAAAGTCTCCACTACATTTCCCGGTGCCTCCATGGTCATCGCACTATCGGGCTGTGGTAGCGATGAAGGAAGAGCATTGAGAAACAGTCCCATATGTTTTAGAATCTAAGAGATTTCATCTCATCTTACAGGATTTCTCACACATACTACTAACTTGATTCAGTTAACATCCATATCCATCTTTACAGGGACTTCTCACACATAAGTACTAGCTTGATTCAGCTAACATCCATATCTCATCTTTACAGGGACTTCTCACACACAGTACTAGCTTGATTCAGCTAACATCCATATCTCATCTTTACAGGACTTCACACATACTAGCTTGATTCAGCTAACATCCATATCTCATCCTTACAGGGACTTCACACACAGTACTAGCTTGATTCAGCTAACATCCATATCTCATCCTTACAGGGACTTTCACACACAGTACTAGCTTGATTCAGCTAACATCCATATCTCATCTTTACAGGACTTCTCACACACAGTACTAGCTTGATTCAGCTAACATCCATATCTTATCTTTACAGGGACTTCTCACACACAGTACTAGCTTGATTCAGCTAACATCCATATCTCATCCTTACAGGACTTCACACACAGTACTAGCTTGATTCAGCTAACTTCCATATCTCATCTTTACACGGACTTCTCACACATAGTATTAACTTGATTAAGCTAACATCCATATCTCATCCTTACAGGGACTTTCACACATAGTACTAACTTGATTAAGCTAACGTCCATATCTCATCCTTACACGGACTTCACACATAGTACTAACTTGATTGCTAACGTCCATATCTCATCCCCTTTAATAGTCAAAACTTGCTCACGGACCCCCAAGTGAAAATAATACATAAATACATAAAAAATTACAAATATAAAAAAACATTTTATTGAAGAAGTATCTATTGAAATTAGAATTTTGTTTAAATTAAATTTGAAAAATGAAATGACTTGTATGAACTTGATGAGGTATTATGTGTGTATTGATGTCTGGTCTAATTGTAGTAAGTAGCAACCGCAAATCCCCACGAGCACTAATTTCTAGTCGGTTTCTTTTTTTGTGATGAGGTTCATAACGGCCCTGAATCAACGTTATACCAAATACTAAGACCAAAAAACAGTAAACAACTTCTGTGCAATAACCCATAATGCAGGATATAAATTTGGGATCTGTTTATATAGCCAGAAATTGTGATATCCTTGTTCAAGCATTGTGAGGTTAACTCACTTGCAGCTAATAAAATAATTTTATATTAAACCTGTACGGACCCCTGATGTTGTTCAGACCCCCCAATGAATTTGATCTTCCACGGACCCCATGAAAGATACCACTTTGGGAACCACTGCCTTAACCAATGTGTTCGCTTGGCGAAACGAATGGATACAATAGACAGACATATACCTGTTGTGCTTTTCATGAGTCTTCTCTGTGGACTAATATTGGAGGCGCCAGTCAATATTTTTGTCTCCCACTGGGATTGAACAATATCACTTTGCATGACTTCACCGTCGACTTCTCTATCCATCTGCCTATTTGTTATTTAAATTTACATTGCACTTTTAATTAAATCTGGTTAGGTTATGGTTATATAGAGGGCTTGCTCAATGTCCCACTGTCTCAGGGAATGTTCTTGTATAGTTTTACTTTCAATTAGGCTTATAGAATTTAAATATTTTTTGCTCCATGAAATACAAAAGACATCTTTAAATGAAATTTAAAATATAAAAATTAGAAAATAAAAATGGACAGATTAAATGATATTTATGGCATACCATTATTTTAAATTTTGCCAATCTTTTAAGATTGCACAAGCCATGAGTTGTGAGATTGTACAAGCTATGAGTTGTGAGATTGTATAAGCTATGAATTTTGAGATATCGGTATGAAGTAATGCGCTTCTGTATTTTTAAATCCCGTTAATACTATGTAGTGACGTGTAGTTAGCGACACACATTAGAATTGATTAGGATTAAAGCGTGTAACACGTACATGTGCAGACTACAGTAACAGTGTAACACGTTTGACTAGTAACAGACCAACAAGATCAGTTGGTCCATTAGTCATTAAACTGTTTCTATGTATAATTGTTGTTGTTTGTATTTAAGCCATCTACCAATGTTGAGAAACAAATATATCTATTGATACATAGCGGTATTTAAAAGGGTTGACATAATGTTTTTAAATTGAAAAAATTGAGTTAAAAGACCTAAAAATTTAAGTATTGTCTTAAACGATTAATCTGTGTGTCGTATACACCATGAATAAATTGTAATATTGTATTTGATATTCAGTTTTAGAATAGTGCTTTTTTTTTCTGGCGGAACTCATCGGAACGACGTTCTGGCAACCTTTTTTCCGTATTCAAAAATTTTCTGTTTCCTTTACAACATTTTTAGTGTTATTTCTTTTAAGACACGACGGGCATAAATAGGAATTCCGGTACTTTTTAAAAGAAAAAGTACACTGGTTTAGAGTAAACTGTTTTGTAAGAATTGGAATAGGTTCGCTTGCAGCGGAGATATACAAATTGAAAGGAGTTATGAGTGAACAGAAGGAAGTCCTGTCGCGATTTCACGTTCGCAGTTGTCAATTGCGCTGAGTGTTAAAATATTTAACGAAGCGTTAAGACCGGTGATGCATGACTGACTACCTGCTGACAATTATATTGCAGACAGACAACCTAACAATTTGTATTCTGTAATGATTGTGTATGTACGCTATAGTTTGCCTGGCTATGGCGACTTAGACCATTTTCAGAATACTTGATTTATAACATTTATTCTTTATGAACTAATGATGTTGACCATTGTGGTCACGTGTTTTGGGGCATAAAACACTTCCAAAACAATGTTTTCGACTTTTTTTTCCATTCTAACAATAAATAACACTATAGACAATAGTGATACAAGTTTGACGATCATTTAATGCTTCTATCTGCAAAATCTGTAATCTAGAGGCAATCAATTATCTTGCATTGGTGTGTGTATGTGTGTGACATCTCTGTTAGATAGAAGGATTCTCTTAGACCCTGTAAACCACTAATGGGAAGGTTTAAATGGCGCCCTTCTTTCATCCTAACTACAGCCGGAGTGTAATGGCCATGGAGGCACCACGGGAGATATATCGGGAACTGAGCTAAGACCTGAAATATTTAATTGGTCCTCACCGAAAATCGAACCAGATACCTTCAGGTCGACAGTCGAGAGCTTTACCGCACGGCCATCTGTCTGTCCTCTGTCCACGTGTGGTAGAGTGCTCCATTGCTGACCGAAAGGACTAGAGTCGGGGGGGCGCTTTATCGAGTCGGACCGATGTCACCAGCTTACAAATGGGCACCGGACATTTGTTGAAAGTAAAGGCGGCTGGACTAGTCACACAATACCAGTTGAATACCATTGAATAGCCGTGGCTAGATAAACTGGTGAATCCTACTTCATCTTAACCGTGGGGGACGGATGGCCTTGTGGTAAAGCGCTTAACCTGGAGTCCCTGGTTCGGATCTTCGGTGAGGACCAATTGATATTTCAGGTCATGGTTAAAGTCTCCGCTATGTCTCCCGTGGTGCCTCCACTATCCGATATGGTGAATTTGAAAGAAGTACACTGCGAATACCGTCCCATTGGTGGTTTATAGGGGACTTAACCTAATAATGTAACGTTACAGTTATCAGGTTCATGATTTATTCGAACAATATTTTAATCTGACAATGAAAAGCAATGTTGTGTACAGTGTTGTGCACTGAGTGTTATAGTGTTGTGTACAGTGTGTTATAGTGTTGTGTACAGTGTGTTATAGTGTTGTGTACAGTGTGTTATAGTGTTGTGTACAGTGTGTGACAGTGTTGTGTACACAGTATTATAGTGTTGTGTACAGTGTGTTATGGTGTTGTGTACAGAGTGTTATAGTGTTGTGTACACAGTATTATAGTGTTGTGTACAGTGTGTTATAATGTTGTGTACAATGTGTTATATTGTTGTGTACAGAGTGTTATAGTGTTGTGTACAGAGTGTTATAGTGTTGTGTACAGAGTGTTGTGTACAGAGTGTTATATTGTTGTGTACACAGTTTTATAGTGTTGTGTACAGTGTGCTATAGTGTTGTGTACAATGTTATAGTGTTGTGTACAGTGTGTTATAGTGTTGTGTACAGAGTGTTATATCCACCAATCTTTCTGTTTTATCTATTTCATTATTCAAAATTAGTTCAACTGGCAACTTGTACAGTCTGGCTAATTTTAGCTGAATTTTTTGTCTTCCTATAGTTGTTTGAAATAACAGCAAACTCACAAAATAAAGATTTCTGTTAGTTAACTTCTATCAACACTGTTCAAGGATTAACACTGTATGCTTTTGTCTAAACATGATCGTTTTACCTTCTTCAGCTGCGAAAGAGAATAATAGGTCTGTTTATGTTTACACATTTAAACATACATTTTGTGTTGAATCACATGTTTGTTTCAGCTGTATGTGTTACTGGTATACATAAACGTAAAGTTTTGAAGGAGCTGAGTTAATAGATACAATTTCATTTATTCTGGGAGAATCTTTATTGTATTATTATTGAATAAATACAAAGTTTAAGAAATATTCCACAAAAGTCCTGTTTGATCCCGTTGCGTGGAATTCTTGATTATTTAAATGCGTTTTATAATTGTCTGCTTGTTTATCTGTGATTAATTGGACAATTTAAATCCAATGTACATTGATGTGATTGTTTATCAGTGATTAATTCAACAATTTAAATCTAATGTCCATTGGTGTGATTGTTTATCAGTGAATGTAATGATCTGAAGTCTTCAGCCTTGGTTATTGTTGACATATACTTGCATTTTCCACTGAGTTTCTCGAAACAGCTTCTGAACTCCTTGAACCTTGTTCTGGCATTTTCTCTGTTACTGCCGACATATTTGGCGCCAACTTTGTTCGCCACAAATCCAAACAAGAACACATCGTCAATCCAGAAGAACTTCGTCCTTCTCCCCGTTTCGTATAGTTTATGCACAATGTCAGGGGTCATGGCCGAGAAGTACCCGAGACAGTGCTGGAAACGGTAAACGTCTTCGACCACTTCCGATTCCTGCACGGACCATTTACCTTTCCGCGTGACGGGGTCATCCTGTTTGACGTCACACAAGATGGTGTTTGATTTGACGCGGACCATGCTGGTCCAGACTTGGAAGAAACGCTGGACTCTCAGAAATACGTCATCGTCCAGACGCAGCAGAAGTCTCATTCCCTGGCAGTGGTCGTTGAGCCATTTGAATGTAAATATCGCCTTGTAGGTGAGGTTCCTGTAGGAGTCTAGGAAACTGCCCTGCACCAAGTCTCCAAACTGTTGACTTTCATTGGTTAGTTGGTACTGTAAAGTCAAGTTATCTACTTGACCTATAAAGAAAACACCTGGAGTGAAAGACAAGAAGAAAGTGAATATCTCCAAAAGTCTTATCAATTAATTGTTTAGCACTGTGTACACTATAACAGTGGTTCTAAAATTTTTTTGCGATTCGCAACACACTGAGCAACCTAGTTAGCTTTCGCGATACACCTTAAAAAATAGAACAAGAGGATAAAGAAATAATTTATAAACTTAAAAATATTGCATTCATGAACGATTCATAAATGTGTTACAATTTTTTGAGGACCCATCCCAAATCAGCTCGCGACTCACATTTTTTGAAAACCACTGAGGTACACTCACGCACACACACATATCGAAGCATTTCATTGCTAGACTGTTTAACGTGTTGCTCACTTTAATTTTATAGGGAAATGTTTTATTTGTATCCAGGTACATCCACCTGAACGCCTGCCGTTTATCCGCATTGCCTGGCGCAGAGTGAACTCCCATTATTGCGTCATAGGAACTGGCGTCTTTACAGCTTGATTTACTGCTCATTACTGTCTGAAAAAAAGTCTGTTTATATTTGTATTTACAGTAGCTAAAAGTTAAAACACACTTCACATGTTACATCACTGCTTAAGTTATATCACATCTAGTTATTAAGTTGTTTACGGTTAAGTCTAAAGGGGCATATCAAAATAATATGGATAATAATAAGGATAAGATGAAATCTCTTAGATACTATAAATCACTAACGGGAAGTTTTTATGGTTCAGTTCAGCCGTTAGTGCAATGGCCACGGAGGCAGCACGGGGGAAATATAGTGGAATTTAAGCCATGACCTGAAAAATCCATTTGACCTGACCGGAGATCGAACACGTGACACTTATGTCGAAAGTCTAGTGCTTTACCACACGATCACCCGGCCCTTAAATTAATATGATAGCTATTCTAAATTCTAAGTTATTACCGTATATGATTAGCCAATCTATCTCTTAAAAAGTATATATTAGTTAATTTAATAATAGCTAGAATAAACAACAACAATAACATAAACTGACACTGTTAGGTAAAGACTTTACCTTTAGGTAAGGATCATAATAAGACTGTCGGTCAAGTTGACCATGTATTGATGGTAAGCAGCCGCCGGGGATGCTGGTACACTGGTCGCACGAGTCGTAACTTTGGTCGTCATTGATTTATTCCCGCCATTATTTGCATTTGCTGATGTCCGACTCGTGTCCAGGCGCAGCCCCGCTAGGATGTCAGGAAACAACACCCCCGTGGTGACGCTCCTTGCCGGAGCCTTCGCAGGAGAGTCGTTGAACGTTCCTGGGTGTCGGTCCTTCCCAGTATGTGACCCCGCTGGCGTTTGAAGGTGAATCAGGCCGAGACTTGAGTCGGTAGCCGGCTCGGTCCATCATCTCGCCCAGTGACCCGCTGGCATTTGAAGGTGAATCAGGCCGAGACTTGAGTCGGTAGCCGGCTCGGTCCATCATCTCGCCCAGTTCCAGCTCAGCAGTCGTTCTCAGAATAACACCCAGCAGCGCAGTCATGTTGAAGAGCATCAGCGTCAGGAAGATGATTAAACAGAAACAGACCCTTCCGAAGCTTTACACGCCTTATGAGCATTATACAGAACTGAAACATTTGAGGAATAGAAAATAATGAAATCGGATTTGAATATAAGTATCGATCTTTTAAAGTTTATTTGGCGCATAGAGTGTCACGGCATTCTGTGAGATTGTCTGCCTAGTACAAAGCACATAGTGCTACGGCATTCTATGAGATTACATGGCTAGTACAAATCACCTCCCATTTATTTAACACTGTGTACGTAATGGATTTCGTATGATGCCTAAACAGACCTACGGGGTAATGGAGTATCTGTAGCTTCGGAAATTCTGTGGGACTGTGTGGCTAGTACAACAGCCGGCCTTATTGACATCCCCAACAAATGACACATTTTTAGCCAACTAGTAAGCGCTCCCCGGGGCCTGAACCCGGGCACCATACGTTCGGCCGTTGAGCGTTTATTACTTAGATCTGTTAAGTACCTATAATAATGAGATGTTAATCTCTTTAATCCTACAAGCCGCTAACGGGACAGGTTTTTTCCATCCCCACCACAGCTGAGGGTGCAATGGTTATGGAGGCACTATGAAAGGCACAGAGACTACCTTCACTATCACCTGAACAATCCCATTGGTTCTAATTGGAAATCGAACAGAATAATCAGGTCGATAATCGCACTATTTAAACCGCTCGACCATCTATTGTAGCTATAGTTCAAAAAAAGCGGTACCTGTTTATATAATATTAGATCAACCAATGTCTTAAGTTAACGACAACTAGTAGAGCCTTACCGGAATGTTTAGTATAAACCCGTGCAGTTACGCCCACAAGAACTCAATGTTTCACAACCACAGAGTGATGCCCTTATGTATCATTACCTACAGCCCTTTAATCTGACAGGAGACAATGCGACTATTTATAATTCTTGCAGTAATTTATACGTATAATTTGTAAATAACATCTGAAATAAGTTTTCAATATAATCTTGTATATAACTGAATACAATTGAATGTGGAATGGAATTTTTACTCGCTTCTCTAAATTGTCATTGTCATGAATGAGTGAGAAAAGACATGCAGAGAGAGGGTGAGTGAAAGAGGTAGAGGGTGTGTTAAAGAGTATGAGTGAGAGAGAGAGAGAGAGAGAGAGAGAGAGGTGAAAGAAAGAGATAGAGAGGTTGTTAAAGAGTATGAGTGAGAGTGAGAGAGATGGTGAGAGAGAGAGAGAGAGAGAGAGAGTTAGAGTATGAGTGAGGGAGAGATGGTGAGTGAGAGAGAGAGAGAGAGAGGGAAAGAGGGAGTGTTAGAGAGTATGAGTGTAAGAGAGAGAAAGAGATGGTGAGAGAGAGAGAGAAAGGGTGATTGAGAGATAGATATAGAGGGCGTGTGTGTGAGAGAGAGAAAGAGAGGGTGAGAAGAAGAGAGAGAGGGTGAGTGAGAAAACATATATATATATAGAGAGAGAGAATGAGAGAGAGAGAGAGAGAGAGTGAGAGTGAAAGAAAAAAGAGAGAAAGAGAGAGATTGTTAGAAAAACAGGATGAAATGGATATAAACATATAAAAACAGAACGCGATAGAATGACATACAAATAAAAAATATTGAAGCGGTTAAAGTCAGATTTGTCTAACCTACACATCTTGTGTCAGGCTGTAATGACTCTCAACGCTTCATATTGTAAATAAATTCAAGTCAGTGAAATTCCACACTTGGGTGCCGTGTAAAATGAAATGTTTCTGTAGCCACAGCCTAGTCGGGGGTACTGGGAGGGCTATATAACTAACAGAACGCCCACACGATTAATAGATTTATATTTATTAATGCAAGAATCATTTAAAGAGACACAAGCCTAGACCGAGATGTGAAATGGGCTTTAATGACGTAAGGGGCTTCATATAAACAGACAAATGGGCATTTAAATAAAGACTCATGACGAGGATCGCCATTAAAACTATGGCCCACTGAGGCCCTAAGCCCCTAGCCTGATGATGAGAATCGCCATTAAACCATGGCCCACTGAGGCCCTAAGCCCCTAGCCTGATGGGGCCGCCATTGAAGATTTTATTTTGTTACCTAATTCTCACAAAACCTTCATTTCAGGTCACCGATGTCACACTGGACCAAGGCCCCTCGAGTTCCATTATTAGAAGAAATTAGAAGCTCACAAGGTAATAACATTAATAACATAAGTTTTTGTACTACTTCTAGAAATACAAACACAAGTTTTTTACTACTTCTAGAAATACAAACACAAGTTTTTACTCCTTCTAGAAATACAAACACCGGTTTTACTCCTAGAAATACAGTGTTTTTACTACTTCTAAAACTCGTACCCCTTCTAGAAATATATAGACAGGTCCTTTACAGCTTCTAGAGATACAACACATTAAATATGCACTAAAGAAAACTTTCAAGTATTACTATTGTTAAATGTATGAAATACAAGCCAGCTCATTGAATAAGATTCGCATTGCCGTACCTATTCAAAATACATCCACACATAATCCATACATAATCCTTCAGACAGAGAATAAAGATACCTACAATAAAGACGTGTTGATATATATATATATATATATATATATATATATATATATATATATGTTGCCGGCAAAGTGTAGTTCCGGCATTCTGTAGAATGCCTAGGCAATGTATAGAATGCCTGGTGGTTTTAGAGGCAAAGTATAAAAATTTTTCATTGTGTATACTTTTTCCTAGGCATTCTATACAATGCCTAGGCATTGTATAGAATGACTAGTGTCGTTTTGGCAAAGTATAAAATTTTTAATTGCGCATACTTTTCCATCATGGTTTCCATCCTCATGCATGTCTTCTGCAGAAAGGGCTGTCTCTTGCATTCCTTCATCTCTGTCTATCTGCTCATCTGTTGTTTGTATGCTCTGTATTCTTTTTCGAGGTCTTCCTCTGTTTCCACATCTTGTAAAACATCAGTCAGGTAGGGACGACGTTGTGAGGCCTACTTTAGCTTACGTCCAAAGAGTGCTTCGTATGGTGGTCTTTTAATCCCAGAATGAAAAGCTCTGTTCTTCATGAGTTGGACGAACCGTAACCCATCACTCCAGCGGCCAGTTTTTCCATCTTGCATCCAAGCACACAACATATTTTCGATGTCCTGATTGGCTCTTTCGACTCTCCACTGGCTTTGTGAATGGCGCGGCTTACCATGAACAATCTTCAAGGTGGGCCAGTAATCCTTTAAGCTGCTTACCACACTGTTTGCAAATTCTCTGCCGTTATCGGACTGTAGAATTGTTGGAGCACCGCAAGGTAAATATGTCTACGAGCTGGTATCCAACTTCTTCTGCCCTCTTTGTCTTCAGGGCCCTGAGAACCACGAACTTGGTGAGATGATCTTGATACACCATTATAAACTTGAATTCCCCATCAGGATGGGATTGAAAGTCGATGAGATCGACCTGACAACGGGAGTTGAATTCTTGAAAAAACCATTGGCTTGACTACAATGCCTTTTTTGACGCCTTTTTGTTTTTTCTGGCAAGGTTTACAAAGGTTAACATACAGTTCAATATCATGACGTGAAATGTTCTTGTATTTGGGTGATAGTTCTTTCAACATTCTGTCCCGTCCTCCATGACCAATGGCGAAATGGGCATTATGAAGTACGTCAAATAACTCGGAGTCCGCGATGTAAAACTGAATGTCACTCACACCTTCTTTTACACCATCACGACATTATAGTGTTTCACCAGCCAATAGTTACATACTTTGCCGAACGGGAACTCGGCATTCTATAGAATGCCTAGGCATTGTATGAAATAGCAATTTATTTCATACTTTGCCTTAAAAAATTCAGGCATTATATACATTGCCTAGGCATTCTATAGAATATATATTTATACACACTCACATTTTCAGTGTATTATTCTGATGATTGACACAATTTGCATAGCCTCACTATGTCATCACAGTGTGAACACAACCACTCTCTTGTCAAGACGTTTACCAAATAGTCTCACGATAAAATTTGTTGTTTCATGTATGAGACATAACTTTATCCTTGATACTATGTGTGTTTTTTTAATTCTTTTTACGTGTTTTTTTTTTGGTATTAGTATTAATTGTATATGCGATATGTTCTATAGCCTATAAATTAAAAATAAATTTTAGCCAAAAAAAAAAAAAGAAAAAAGAAATAAAATAACAGAAAAAAAAGAAATTAAAAAGAAATATATAACCCTTAGCAAGTGACATGAATTGATCTGGATTCCATTTTATCCAAACTGAACAATTTCCTGTAGTCTCGTCTGCTTATTCATGCCGGTGAACAATTTCCTCTAGTCTCGTCTGCTTATTCATGCCGGTGAACAATTTCCTCTAGTATCGTCTGCTTATTCATTCCGGTGCTTTTGTTGGCAAGAAAGTGCATATTTCAGAAAGAGGTCAGAAAATAAACGAAACGTTATGGACTTTTAGTCTGTGTTTGCTTTAGTCAGCGGTTATCAACCTTTTTCGCGACTGTGCCTAGAAGGGTGAATAAAATTATTTCTGCAGATAACCCTGACCAGTAAAGGTCTTCAAATTCTTGGAGGTATCAAAGGTTAAGCTATGTGTCGCTGCGTACCCCGTGCATATTACATATTCTTGTACGTATCGTTGGGGGGTGGGCACCATCGACTGAGAACCTGCGGGTATAGGTCTCCAATCTCTTCTTATCTGACTAAGAGTTTATTGAATTTAAAACATTCCTGGCCACTTATTTATTTTGAAAAAAATGAGGCTTACTTTGTGTGATTAAGTGGGTCTGTCACCGCGGGTCTCTGTGAAAGTGCGTGTGTGTCCGTATGAGTGTGTGTCTGCTGGGCTGTCAATGTCAGTGTATCACTGTGTGTCAGTGTCAGTGTGTCACTGCGTGTCAGTGTTAGTGTGTCACTGCGTGTCAGTGTCAGTATGTCACCTGCGTGTCAGTGTCAGTGTCACTGCGTGTCAGAGTCAGTGTGTCACTGCGTGTCAGTGTCAGTGAGTCACTGTGTATCAGTGTCAGTGTGTCACTGCGTGTCAGTGTTAGGGTGTCACTGCGTGTCAGTGTGTCACTGCGTGTCAGTGTCAGTATGTCACTGTGTGTCAGTGTCAATATGTCACTGCATGTCAGTGTTAGGGTGTCACTGCGTGTCAGTGTGTCACTGCGTGTCAGTGTCAGTCACCGCGTGTCAGTGTCAGTGTGTCACTGCGTGTCAGTGTCAGTGAGTCACTGTGTATCAGTGTCAGTGTGTCACTGCGTGTCAGTGTTAGGGTGTCACTGCGTGTCAGTGTGTCACTGCGTGTCAGTGTCAGTGTGTCACTGCGTGTCATTGTCAGTGAGTCACTGTGTATCAGTGTCAGTGTGTCACTGCGTGTCAGTGTTAGGGTGTCACTGCGTGTCAGTGTGTCACTGCGTGTCAGTGTCAGTATGTCACATGTGTCAGTGTCAGTATGTCACTGTATGTCAGTGTCAGTATGTCACTGTGTGTCAGTGTCAGTATGTCACTGTGTGTCAGTGTCAGTATGTCACTGTGTGTCAGTGTCAGTATGTCACTGTGTGTCAGTGTCAGTATGTCACTGTGTGTCAGTGTCAGTATGTCACTGTGTGTCAGTGTCAGTATGTTACTGTGTGTCAGTATGTCACTGTGTGTCAATATGTCACTGTGTGTCAGTGTCAGTATGTCACTGCGTGTCAGTGTCAGTATGTCACTGCGTGTCTTATTCAGTATGTCACTGTGTGTCAGTGTCAGTGTGTCACTGTGTGTCATTGTCAGTATGTCACTGTGTGTCAGTGTGTCACTGTGTGTCAGTGTCAGTATGTCACTGTGTGTCAGTATGTCACTGTGTGTCAGTTTCAGTGTGTCACTGTGTGTCAGTGTCAGTATGTCACTGCGTGTCAATGTCAGTATGTCACTGTGTGTCAGTGTCAGTATGTCACTGTGTGTCAGTATGTCACTGTGTGTCAGTTTCAGTATGTCACTGTATGTCAGTGTCAGTATGTCACTGTGTGTCAGTTTCAGTGTGTCACTGTGTGTCAGTGTCAGTATGTCACTGCGTGTCAGTGTCAGTATGTCACTGTGTGTCAGTGTCAGTATGTCACTGTGTGTCAGTATGTCACTGTGTGTCAGTTTCAGTGTCAGTACTGTAGTGTCAGTATGTCAGTATGTGTCAGGTATGCAGCTGTATGTCACTGTCAGTATGTCACTGTGTGTCAGTATGTCACTGTGTGTCAGTTTCAGTATGTCACTGTATGTCAGTGTATTTATCAGAGTGCATGTGTGTGTGTAATGCTAGAGATGAAAGGTGTGGCATACTGAATGTAAACAAAATAAATCATTTTAATATTTATTTAAAACAATGCGTCGTTTTGAAAATGTTTAAGCTACCTCAATAAAACGGTGTAGTAACATTTGTAATGCAGGTGAGGGAGGCAAGGGGAGGAGAGGAGGGGTGGTGGTAGTGTCAAGTAAGGCGCCTTGTACTTTTATTCATGTGTACAGTCTTTCTCACTATTTTTAACGTGTTATATAAACTTCGCCAAAAGATCAAGTGAATTTTTTTTCAAAATTAAAAAAAAAAGTGTACAACAATATAATAAAAATAATAGCGATTTGGGCTCTGCGTTAAATCGAAAGTAAAGAATTAATATGACAGTATTCCAGTTTAAAATACAATCATGAAAAAAAAAATCGGATCTGCCCGAAACCAAAAATAACCTCGCCTGCCGATCAAGCCTAAGGGGATATAACTCTATGCAAAGGTTTTGCAGGGTACTGCTAGTTATTCAATAATGCAGTCTTTTGCTTCAACACAAGTAACCACCGCTTGATTAACAAAGCTTAAATTAACATAACAAGATTAAGATAAAATTTTTAACACAAAAAAAAAAACGTATAAAATAAAGAATGTTTTTTAATTTTTTTTAAAATTTCTGGGGGGTTTGAGGGTTAATCTGTTTTTTTTTTTTTGACTTGTTCTAATATAGCGAGAAGAAGTTGAATTTAAAGTTGGCACACTTGCACGATTTAAATAATTTCGAGTCCATTTATTAACATTTTGTAGAATTAATAGGAAATACTTTATTTAGTAAATCTAATAGTGGGCAAAATCATTTCGCTTGAGGCTACTATGCAAATAGAAATGTATATTATAATACCAATGTATATTTGTGAAAAATAGTGAATCTCTCTCATAACTTATATACACTTACCATAAGTTAGTGAAAGTGTGCAACAATAACTAGTTTAGTTCTTTCTCAACTAGAAAGTATACATTGTATATATAACATTGTATATATATATATATATATATATATATATATATATATATATATATATATTATATATTAGGGTGACAACCATTGGCATTGCAAACAAACAATTTAATGCTCTCAACATTTATTTTTTGTTCCATTGAATGAAAATTATATTGGTAAATTTTGGAGACAATCCGTTGATGTTTAGGTTGTCAACACAGTTTAAGTTTGCAAGGCTACTCGAATCCAAATTTTTCATATTCTTCATTGTTTTTCATATTTATCTCTTCTATTTGAATAATTAGTTTGAGAATGTTATCAATATTTTATTTTTGTTTAATTTATGAGTCATCATACATAATATAAATCGTTATTTTTTTTTGGGAAAATTAATAAATTAAAAAATAAAATAATTTTGCTGAAATTCAGACACCCACTGTAGTATTGCATCATTGGACAAGCTTTAAAGATTGGAACATTTCATATGACGAAATTATGTCAGTTTTGATACTACTTCAAGCAACACAGGTAAACATTTAGGTGCTTGTACCTTGTTAGAGAGAAAATCTTGAACAAATATTGATGCACTTGAAAAGCCAGTAAAAAAAAACACAGTAAAAAGGCTTGAAGGCAAACATGAAGTATCAATGGATAAAATTGTAAGCATAAACTTAGATGACTTTGTAGTAACAGAGAGAAATACGTATTTGAAGTGCTTTAATAAATTGGACATTCATGAATGAAAATCACACAGACACGTGGACTACAGCAACCGAATACCATGAATCAGCTTAGCATGCAAGCGCCACATAATAGAACTCATTGTGGCAATTGGTTACACTGTTTGGGGGTCATCTAGTGGACCAAATATCAAGTTATTCTAGAGATTTCGTGAATATTGGGCTCAATTGACACATCAATGTATGCAAGTAGAATGGATGTAGATTATATTGCAGTGGTTCTCAATCCAGTTCAGGATGAGACTCATTCACTTCATTCAGCATCAGCTAACAGTGTTTCAGCCCAGAGATGATTATCGTGAGCTTCTGCAACTGTCACTCCTTCTTTCTAGGTACAGCTTGTGGTACAGATGAAAAGATTCTAGCTCCTGGAGCTTATCTTTGGGTCTGGTGGATGGTAAAACTGATTTTCAGCCTTCAAGATTTTCATTTTGCGTTCTCAGTTTCAAACTTACTGCAATGAATTGTCATCTCTGGGTCACTTCAACACCTTCATACTTAAGGTCTACCTGAGATTCTTGGTTTACATCACCATGCGCCTACATCTGCTCCCCGTAAAAGTTGCAGTTACTTCAACAATTGGAAACAAATGACACCGTTGCCAAAGCAGCAATAATATCATTCTCTGGACACTTTGCTGGTACTTAGGTAAATGCCGTAGATTTTGCGTTTTTGACAATGATGTTTCATCTAAAATTAAGTTAGCAATGGTTTCAGCATGACTGAGATGCTTTGTGAATCATCCTCATACGGAATAGCTTTCTGTCCAACATTACAACAAATAAACTTTCTGATTTTGTTTCGCAACACTCAGGAAACTTTTCACAGCTTTGAACATACCACGATTTCCTGACCACGAATCCAAACCATAGTGCTTTTGATAGCTATTCAAATTGTACGCCTCAAGAAAGTTGAAGTTTGAAAGTCGTCAACCATGATACAAACCGGAAAGTGGAGTGGCCCTGATTCCAGCATTCAATGGAGTACTAACCAATCTTGAAGAACAGAAACAGTTTTGTTACAAATAGCTGATAAACACCGTCGTGACTTTCCTAGTACTAACCAGTCCACCTAACTGTCCCAGCTGAACAGAATATTATTACTTGGACTTGAAGACATATAATTAGTGAATAGTGATCTTTCAGTCTGAACTATGTTGAATTGATTCTTTATGTTTATTAGCGGGAAGGTTCTGAAAGTTACTATTCTGGTACAAAACAGTTGTTTGTTCTCTTTTACGCCAATATGTGTCTTCAAATGCCTTTTTGATTTTAGAAAAAGCATCTTTTCTTTTTCGAATCAATTTTTCTAAATGCTTCTTGTTGTCTCCCGTTTGTCTACTGTCTGTCCGTCACCACCTAGTTCTCAACATTTGTAAGTCCTGAACCCATGATGTATATCATTTTGTAGGTCTGTAGCGCCGTACCCCCATGTGCAGCAAGTCCATTTCGCGATCTGACCTCTGAGGCCCGAAAAAGGGGCGTAGTATTAAGTACCGTTTTTATATATAAGTAATAATAACAAAGGAGCGCCCTGCCTTTCTCAGCAACCATGCAGTCATGGGCCTTGATGTATATATCATTTTGTAGGTCTTGGCTTGCCACGTATACATCAAAAGTTTATTTCGCCGATTTAGGACCTCTCAGGGCTGAAATATAATATGAGTTTCTTTAGGTACCGTTTTTGCACTATATTTTAAATATAAACAATAAAAGCTAATCAAAGGGCGTAAAAAAAGTATTATTATTTTGTAACAATTATTCAACATGATTACTTTCCTCTCTATTTATCATTACCTTCAGCCACTTGCGTACACGAAAATAAAAATGTTTCTGAGCATTAGTCCAGAACCTAGCTGGACGGCTAAGCCAAGCTTTTAGGAAATATTTTTGATCTGCACTCAAATTATTTTTAACGCTTTCATCCATATCAGTTACTTTCAGCCGGATACAGACAAAAAAAGAAACTATTTGGCAAATTTTTAGATCAAAATCAAGTTATGATGATATAACACCTGAAGAAGCTGAAGATCCTACAGTGTGTGCGTTATCGATTAAGCTGCTAAATATTTCCTAAATGGCTATTCATTTAAATGCAGCATGCATATTAACCACTGCAATGGTCTTCCTGGACTTTCCTCCAGTCTTCTGATGATTCCATTATTTTTGCCTGTGTTATTATTTGGACCATCACAAATAATTCCTCTTAGAGTATCTATTGAATCATCAGTTTCAGCAATCACAGGCATAATCTCTTTATATCATTTGCTTTACTGCTTTCGGGCACAATGTGATCAACATATTGACCAAATGGAAACGCAACAATGACATAGTGTTCTTCTTTAATCTAACGCCTACAACCAGAAGATCTGACAAGAGTAATATCCTGCTTCCCATCAAAACCAATGCAAACAAGTTCTTTGCTCTCATCAGTATGTTCCTTGGCTGCCCTATCTCTCCAAAGTTTTTTTTATTTCGACGCATCTTTGCTGGATCCAGAGCGGTAGATGGTATTAACATATTTAAGTCCTTCAACACACTATTAACGATAAGCCATGTAACATTATTGCTTAGTTTACATCGATCGACCGCTTTGCATAATTCTTCATATTGATATCTGTTTTGTTCTTTGGAACATTCCTCATCGCTGGAGAAGTCTGCATCAAGTAGTTCATCATCTTCAACATCCTGATCTGGAATATCATTATCTTCCTCATCATTGACGTTATCATTTGTGGTTCCTATATTACCGCCACCCTGTTTTCTTTTCTGTCGATTTTCTAATATTATGTTGTTTGCTTGTCAACATTGTCTGTGAACATATTTCTTGCCGTCTTTTGATCCACTCAAAATACCCACTCAAGCACATGAATTTTTACTGATTGTGGACATTTACAGTCTCCTCTATCCCTAACACCTGCATCAAAACAGTTACATGGGCAAATGTCAAATAACTTTTTGGAGGAATTGTAACCCTCTTGAAAAGTAACCGATGATCGCTTTATATCTGAATATTTCTCAAGTTCATGACCTTTGGCTATAAGTCTTTTGACTCGAACAATTATACTGGTAATGTCATTTGTAATGATACTAGCCTGGTCATATAATTGTTTAACTTCATGCGCTAATGCGTGCGCTCGTGAATGAAGGCTATGATTGTATTGTTCCATTTTAAGCATCCACATATAAGCCTTGGAAACATCTTCACTGGTTGGAAGTTGTCTCTTAGGCAATTCAGCTGCTGACCCAAACACAGAATGTAGACTTGCACTTCTTGTAGAATAACTCATATTCATAGAAGAACTAAATAAAATAATTGAAAAATTAATCAAAAATGAAATAAAACAACTATGCGTGATCAGATAATGAATACATGGTACACCAGTTATATTGAGAAAAAAATGGATACAATGCTTATCTCAGTTGTCTGAACTAATTATTTATTCATAAAAAAGGTTATAAAAGATAAAACATACATTTTATATGCATATCATTTCTTTTTTAATAACCTAGGTCACAAATTTAACATGTTCAGCCACAATCAGGAATGCAATGTCCATGTTACCTGTGTTATATAACGGCAACTACGGCACTTATAAACACCTATATATATATATATATATATACATACTAATAATCAATAGCATTGTTTTGCACTCTATCATAGAGTCAAACAAACAATTAGACTATATGCAAACATCATGTTGCATATCGAATAGACTGTGCTACACTTATATCTCTACGTTTGGCGGCCTCATTGTCTGAACTAGGGAAGAATCATACATGAATATGTTGTATACTGATGCCGAGTCTTCAGTCCGGCAACTATTTATAACTTTGCTAACTTTCTCACCAAAGAATTATTTAAGATTAAATTTTAGAAATTCAGAAGAATATTCATTCAGAATCACATATGTCGTTCCACCTGAGCCTAAGAGATATGCTACGTAATAGCAAAATAATCAATATCAGGAAAGAGTAGCTGGGTTACCATTGATGTCAATGAAAATATTAGTACTTAAAGATCAAGGGGGAAACCACTCAATGACAAAATGATAGAGTGATTCATGCAAAAAGAATTGACGAATGGAGCTAGACTATAAGTAATCATAATAGTAGGGAGTAGTTTAACATATAATTATTAGGTTATTAGTAGAAATATTGTATGTAAAAGTTTTTATATCAATAATGACCCGTAACACCCTTGCAAAAGTCACGCCTCGCCCCTGGTCACAATAAATATGGTTAAAATTTCGAACAAAAGTTGGGAGTAGTAAAACCATAGATATAATATATATCTATGAGTAAAACTATGTAGTTTTCTAATATTTGTACATATTCCGTGTACAACCTTTATGTAACAATATAATATAATAAAATATAATAAAATATAATATACTATAATATAACATAACATAACATAACATAATATGATATAATATAATATAATATAATATAATATAATATAAGCTACAATATAATATAATATATAATATAATATAAAACTACTAATGTAATGATAATGTTAATATATACACAGAGAGAGAGATTGAGAGAAAGGGACATAATTTTTCAAGTAAATACAAACCTAACATTAACTTTAGTGTGAAAGTCAATGTAATGACACTACGCAAGGTTGTGTGTCTTCCAATGTAACTGCCTCAAATTTCCTTTTAACCAACAGATTTCATTCATAGGACTAATATTGGCCAGGTTACATGTGTGTGGACATTGACTGGAAATAGTCTAAGCTTAAATCAAAATTTGGTGACATTTCAGTCACGGTAATGATCCCAACTACAGCCTAGCAGTAGCGGAAGGAAATATGAATAAGTTGGTTACTCAGCTGATTGGTATGAAGTATTTAGCAGAAGGTACGTTTTTATTGGTCTTTTTGTCTCATCGGATGATTGTCAATGATTTAGAGTGTGAGTCATACTTGATGTATTTCCAGCAAAGACTTTTTCATAAGAAATATTGCATTATCTTTTTTTGAATTTATAGTAGTCAGCTGATGAACAATGATGAATTAAATCAATGCATCTGAAACAGTTTTTCTTTCCATCTTTTTATTTTGATCATATTTGATGAAGTGTTATGCATCATTATTTACTTTCTTCAGGAATGTATACAGCCAAATTTACTGCCAGCAATGCCTATGGGAATGATTATCAAGAAGTATCATTTCCCATCTCCCGCTCTCAGTGTACAAAGCCCACAGTTAATATCGATCTTAAACAAACAGTCTTCTATAAAGCACCGAAATATAAGCGAGGAAATATTATACGTATTAGGGGTCTAGCAGATATTGAATGCCCGAGTAGTCTTGATAATGTAAAGGTAAATAAATTGACAAATAGATGTTTAGTTATGTATAAACTTTGATTATAGGTCTGAACAAACTAAAATGTATAGTCCTGCCAAGACTAAGATGTCAAGTAGGCAATACGGGGGCGGGGGGGGGGGTCATAAGAAAGAATTGTGTTGGGTCTTTTTTTACATATTCTTTGGTAAAAAATTATTTACGGTTGTGAAATTTTTGCAGATCCTGAAAATTTCCATTCTCAAAACAGTGGCGTAGCGAGCTTAACTCAAACTCGGGGCACAATACCTTTTTAGCGCCCCCCCCCATTCGAAAACCATATAATATTAAATGTAAAATATACCGTTTGGCGCCCGTTTGTGAGTAGCACCCGGGGCATGAAGCCCCCCTTGCCCACCCCTCGCTACGCCACTGCTCAAAAAGTATATTATGAAATGACGGAAATGTTGGTGCCTAGTTTATCATTTAAATTATATATAATCTTTGACTTTCGTAAAGTATCAAGCCATAAATGATAATGAAAGAATGCAGAAAATTAATATTATTAAGTATATTTACATTCAAAGCTTTGATAAACACATTATTTATGTGTTTTTTTTCTATTTATTTTTTTTTTAAAGAGCGCCACAGACATAAAATTTAAAGAGTGCAGCAGACTATGAATAATGTGCTACACAACACAACATACATACATTATGTGGCTTCCCATAAGAACATATCTTTTTAGTTAAATCCGCCTCTGAATTTGAATAATGGTCGCAAACCGTCTTCTTCGTTAGATTTCTCGATAAATTTATTGTATGTATGAAACTATCGGTTTCCCTGCACCGTTGAGAGGTATAAGAAAAAAAACCAAAGACATTATTTAGATATTATTTTGAAAGCTATGTACAATCTCTGAGCCAAATGTATTAGTTCCCCCTAGCAAACAATTCTCCACGTACGACAGCTGTAGCTTTAATATTTTCCAAATGACCAAATGTGAATTGTGATACAAAGTGGCTACTATTTGCTCATATCTTCTTATTAATTCAAAAAACAAGGCGATAACGCAAAATGGGACCGTTAATCTTGTGCTTAGATGAATGTAATCGTCTCTGTTTGAGTATAAACATTCATAGTGTCACCAAGGCCCGATTAAGGCCTAGGCACGGGCACCGTGCCCAGGCTTGCGGAGCCGGGAGCCGCTACTTTTTGCTGGAGCCGGAGTCGAAAAAACTGGCGGCTCCCGGCTCCCAAATATTTTTTCTTTTTACAGCAGAATTTTTTTTAGCTTTAAAATTACAAATTTGTTTGATTGTTTGCCTCCTACAGTTTGAAATGTTGTCATGTTTTACGAACGCCACAACAGTAACACGCACATCACCACAAGAAATCTTTAATGGGGAATCGTTTTGTGTTCGTTTTAAATCTTGTTTACCCTCCGAAATTTTTTTAATGACGTTATTTTGTTATATATAAAGTTAAAACAGTTTTATTTCATAGAATAATTGTATCAATCATTTAAAAATAAATTTTTACTACGACGACAAATAGAACGCGTCATTTCGTGTATTATTTGACCGCGAATTTACAATAGACTAAAAACAAAATGGTCGCTTTCTGTATTTAACAATTTTATTATAAACAGAATATCTGAAATAGAGTAGATAAATTTATAAGGCTGTGGCTATTCGGACCCGGGTCCCAATAAAATCCGATTGTTATTCGGACCCGTGGCGAATATGCTCTAAGCGTAGCTATATTTAAACTTTATTAGACGGAACCCGAAAAAATAATAATACAGAGTCCGCTTAGTGGAACCCTAGACACTGGGTAACGATTAAATCTATAATACAAATTTTACATCATATGTTCCGGTTTCCGTCTGTCATCGCTACTTCCGTCTGTCATCGCGACTTCCGCTGGCCTGTCATCCAAGATGGCGGCATAGACAATTCAAAAATGGCAGAAACATTTACTGTTTTCTTCTTAACATGCATAATCCGGCTACCAACTGGCCGTACGAGTAAGAATAGTCTCCTACATGGCTGCCAGAAATGACATTGGACCAGCCATTTGTTTAGATGCCGAGGTGACAAAACACCGTACACTAACATACGGCAGGTAAGATCGTGAATGCCAAATGGCAATCACAATGTGATACTGTTTTCGACCGCCTCAATCATTACCAAAGGGCAAGAAGCGATCTTAGGTGAAGTAACACAAAAATCATGCCAAATATTCTGTGATACTCTCCGAAAGAAATTTTATAACAGAAAGTGGTTCCAAAGGCCTATCTATATCTCACAGTAACGTAATAAATCTATGGTGTTCAATTTGTTATTAAATGAGAAGCGATCGTAAAAGAAATATTTACAGAAATCGTTCAATTAATATTCTGTGATATGTTCCACAATCTCAATTTTAAACCAAAATTATGGATACCTAAATATAATGTAATATTTATATTGTTTAAATTGTTATTATTTCTAAAATATGTCTATTTCTAATGTACAATTATTTCCCTTTATTACTAACCTAAAAAAATACGTCACTTTTTTTTCATTTGTTGACTATTACGTCACATGAATGAATTGAATAAGGGTTGAGATTGAGTAGCGCCGTACACAACGTTTACAATGCAAACTAACCCATTTATGATGGGGGCTTCACACAGAGGGTGTATGGAGGGGCCCAGATTGAGGAGGGCCCCCAAAATATTTTTTACACTAAATATTAAGTACATTATCTCATGTCAAAATGTAGTGGCTCCCGAAGATGCCTAAAATCCCTTGGTTCGGCATTGGCTTCACAGAACTATAATGTTGAAAGCTTTGATATGTCTTTCTTTTTTTAAGAGGCCTAATGTTTTCTGCGTCTGCGGCCTCAACTGCATTGATGGAATACTATGTTTTTAATTGAAGGTCAGCTAAAGCTACACAACGATTCTTTCTTCTCGGGACCAAGCTTGAGAAGCGTCAAAAAATTATCTCATGCCAAAATGCAGGGGCAGCCCCCAAAGAGGCCAAGCCACCGGGCCCGTAAATCCCTAGGTTCTGCACTGCCGGGTCGGCAATTTTCTTAGTTAATTGTACTATGCTACAATGTAAAACAGAAAATAAACCACCTGTTAAACATGTAGCGTTTTGCTTAACACAAGCACTCACTCACGTCTCTCTTTTTTTTTAAATACGCCATGTTGAACGTCATAAAACATTAAATGAATAACTGTTTGGAAAGGAGTCCATTAAAATATTATGAAGGAATATGATTTTAAGAGTTGTTGTTTATGTTTACCCATAGTGAGGATTATTTTTTTGGGAGGAACTATTTAACATATGAATTTTATTTGATGTATTATTAGGTGTCCCTATTCTCAAATGTATTTTGGCTACAATAACCTGTTCATGTCCTTGGGGCCACTGCAAGTATATAGACCAGAGATGAGCGGACAGCGGACGCGTCCGCTTGCGGACGCAGTTCCGCAGACTTTTCCGAATCAGCGGACTGACAGCGGATGCTTCGTATGGTTAAGTTGCGGACTCGCGGACTGTCGCGGATCTTCTTTAGCGTTACCATAAAAAATTTCAAGTCATTTAAACAGCTAAATTTCAGCAATGCGGACTGACTGCGGACCAATGTTGTAAGATTCTGCGGACGCGGACGCTGATCATTGATAGAAATCCGCGGACGGACGCGGACGCTAAATTTCAAGATCCGTACACCTCTGATATAGACTGATTGTTAACGCGCTAAAATATATATCACCATTTTCAACTCCAACTGTGTGCCTACTCGCCGGTCCGGGTACCGGGCCTATGATAACTAGTCTATAATACAAATTTTACATCATATGTTCCGGTTTCCGTCTGTCATCGCTACTTCCGTCTGTCATCGCGACTTCCGTCTGTCATCCAAGATGGCGGCATAGACAATTCAAAGATGGCAGAAACATTTACTGTTTTCTTCTTAACATGCATAATCCGGCTACCAACTGGCCAGCCGAGTAAGAATAGTCTCCTACATGGCTGCCAGAAATGACATTGGACCAGCCATTTGTTTAGTGCCGAGGTGACAAAACACCGTACACTAACATACGGCAGGTAAGATCGTGAATGCCAAATGGCAATCACAATGTGATACTGTTTTCGACCGCCTCAATCATTACCAAAGGGCAAGAAGCGATCTTAGGTGAAGTAACACAAAATCATGCCAAATATTCTGTGATACTCTCCGAAAGAAATTTTATAACAGAAAGTGGTTCCAAAGGCCTATCTATATCTCACAGTAACGTAATAAATCTATGGTGTTCAATTTGTTATTAAATGAGAAGCGATCGTAAAAGAAATATTTACAGAAATCGTTCAATTAATATTCTGTGTTATGTTCCACAATCTCAATTTTAAACCAAAATTATGGATACCTAAATATAATGTAATATTTATATTGTTTAAATTGTTATTATTTCTAAAATATGTCTATTTCTAATGAACAATTATTTCCCTTTATTACTAACCTAAATTGAATTGAATAAGGGTTGAGATTGAGTAGCGCCGTACACAACGTTTACAATGCAAACTAACCCATTTATGATGGGGGCTTCACACAGAGGGTGTATGGAGGGGGCCCAGATTGAGGAGGGCCCCCAAAATATTTTTTACACTAAATATTAAGTACATTATCTCATGTCAAAATGTAGTGGCTCCCGAAGATGCCTAAAATCCCTTGGTTCGGCATTGGCTTCACAGAACTATAATGTTGAAAGCTTTGATATGTCTTTCTTTTTTAAGAGGCCTAATGTTTTCTGCGTCTGCGGCCTCAACTGCATTGATGGAATACTATGTTTTTAATTGAAGGTCAGCTAAAGCTACACAACGATTCTTTCTTCTCGGGACCAAGCTTGAGAAGCGTCAAAAATTATCTCATGCCAAAATGCAGGGGCAGCCCCCAAAGAGGCCAAGCCACCGGGCCCGTAAATCCCTAGGTTCTGCACTGCCGGGTCGGCAATTTTTCTTAGTTAATTGTACTATGCTACAATGTAAAACAGTAAATAAACCACCTGTTAAACATGTAGCGTTTTGCTTAACACAAGCACTCACTCACGTCTCTCTTTTTTTTTTTTAAATACGCCATGTTGAACATCATAAAACATTAAATGAATAACTGTTTGGAAACGAGTCCATTAAAATATTATGAAGGAATATGATTTTAAGAGTTGTTGTTTATGTCTACCCATAGTGAGGATTATTTATTTTGGGAGGAACTATTTAACATATGAATTTTATTTGATGTATTATTAGGTGTCCATATTCTCAAATGTATTTTGGCTACAATAATCTGTTCATATCCTTGGGGCCACTGCAAGTATATAGACCAGAGATGAGCGGACAGCGGACGCGTCCGCTTGCGGACGCAGATCCGCAGACTTTTCCGAATCAGCGGACTGACAGCGGATGCTTCGTATGGTTAAGTTGCGGACTCGCGGACTGACGCGGATCTTCTTTAGCGTTACCATAAAAAATTTCAAGTCATTTAAACAGCTAAATTTCAGCAATGCGGACTGACTGCGGACCAATGTTGTAAGATTCTGCGGACGCGGACGCGGATCATTGATTGAAATCCGTGGACGGACGCGGACGCTAAATTTCAAGATCCGCACACCTCTGATATAGACTGATTGTTAACGCGCTAAAATATATATCACCATTTTCAACTCCAACTGTGTGCCTACTCGCCGGTCCGGGTACCGGGCCTTTGATAACTAGTACAATTCAAACAATTATAAAAAAAAATAACAAAAAAACAATAATAAAGTTTATTTATAGCTAAGCTAAGTGCATATTTGCCACGGGTCCTAATAACAATCAGACTTTATTGGGACGAGGTCCGAATAAAAATCGGAGTTTATTGGTACCCGGGTCCAGGCCCGTAGACAGAGGTGGACTAGGGGGGGGCTGAGCCCCCCTCGTTCTCATGATCTGAGCCCCCTCGTGCATGATTTGAGCTTTTTGACAAAATTTTAATAATAACGGCTTTAAAACATCAATCATTTTGTTCAATTTTGCTTTTAGGGCCCCGGACTGAGCTGGCCAATCATTTTTTTTAAATATTAATATCAGCACGGGGGCCCGTGTCACCCCTACCCAGGGACCCGAAATTTCTGTCGGTGGGCCTGTTCGCAACCTTGTAATAGTTTTATATATTGATATCTTCTGAGGACAACTAGCAACTTAAATAAGTTAATAAAATAATATTGACTTCTTACTTCTTTTTTATACATATGTATAATAAAATAATAGAGTACAAACTCCGTGATTTCTGAGTGATGTTATTTAATTTGCAAATTTACTTTTTAGCAGAATTAATTTTATTTTAAATTGAATAATTGCGACTGGTCAATTTGTTGTTTGTTCTTTGTTTTCAATATTTTATAAGAAATATTACACAAATAGCTAAGCTATATTCGTGCATCTTTGTCGTTCTTCCCGGGTTGTACGTTAAATCAACAGTAAAATGATATAAATCAGGTATCTATTATGTAACAATTGTGTAGCAGAACAAATGGTCAATATATTTATAACAGGAATCAGAAATTGCTCAGCCTCAATAAATTTTTATTATTAAAACTCTTTACTATTTAAATTATTTTTAACAAAACTGCAACATGCCATGCGTTAAAGGAACGTAGTTAAAATTATATACTTCTAACTAATAGCTAAACAATTGGTACTAAAATGCACCATTCCAGATATGGAACTGCAAAAAATTTCTTGGGGATGGGACTCACTGAGGACCCCTCCCCAAAACCCTCCTCTCCGTTCGCAAGCTTTCGGCGCTTCGCACCTCCATCTTCGCCTCCCCCCGAACATTTCTACTACCCCACCAGGGGCGGAATTAGGGGGTGAGGCCGGGGGCATGTCCCCCCCCCCCCGATTATCGCAAGTTTAGGTAATACATCATTAAATTATCGAAATATTTTTTGTTCAAAGACCAATTTTCAACAATGAAAACAGTTTCGCCCCGAGTCAAAGTTCTGCCCATCCCCCCGCCGTCAAAGTTGTCTAGATCCGCCCCTGTACCCCAGGATCAGTTCTTCTGCAATAATCATGGCTACGGGCCTGCCCGGGTCCGAATAGTCACTTCGAATTTATAAATAATAAATATAAATACTGAAGTCTTTAAAATATTTAAAATAATGTATCATTTTACTATTTGCTTATTTGGTCATTGAAATAACTTAGTGAAACCTCGATCGAAAATAATGATATGTTTCTGGATGCACTGAAATGGTTTGTTTTTAGTAAAACCGACAATGCGTATATTTTTCAAGTTCCTGACTATGGGGGTGAACGCGGCAAAATTTGCATAAATTTTTATCAGCGGCATGTTAGCGTGGAGCAATTACAAAAATTTTTGTCTCGTGTGATACTATCTTACTAGGGAGCCGGAGCCGAGCCTGAGCCGTCAAATTTGTAGGAGCGGATCCGGAAAAAATCGCTATGGCGGCTGCGCAAAACTCCTGGCCAAAAAAGTCATGGTCTACAAACAAAAAAAGGGCTACAAAAGTGAAAAAAATACTCAATCGTGAAGCTTCTTCTTCTCATCTTAAGACCCACGAATTTATAGTGCCTAGGGCCTACAAAATCCTTAGTCGGGCCCTGAGTGTTACTTTAAACAATTACTTTGCCAATCTTAGTAAATCGTTACGTTTTAAGTCACAAAACTTCACGAAATCTTCTTTATTGAAAAAATAATAATACCAGAAAATCGATATTCAAAAAAACTTCAACATAAAAAAATATATGTTTTTACTAAAAGGGACTGGGATTGCGACCCACAATTTTGACTTTCTTAATGAAAAATTCACACTTTCCAGATTTGGGCATTGTGATACAAACAGTTGTAATTAATATTATGAAAATAAAATAAATTATGAAGTTCACTCTTCACGATTGAAGTTAACCTATTTATATTTAATTTTAGGCATGGATTTTCTATTAATAAACACTATACATGTTTGTTTATTTTATAAATCAAACTTTGTCATTAAGGTTTGGACATTGCATGAAGTGGACAAAAGAAATGGTTCCGTGATTGCACCTATTGACATACATAATTTGGAAATCTACAAAGCAGAACTGTACATCCCAGCACGAACTTTACCTGTTGGTTTGTACAAGGCAACTTACTCTCTTAAGATGATTAATGGAGTTGCTGCTATATTTAACAACTCTGAATACACTTTCTTTGAGGTTTGTCTATTAAATTTTCACATACGTAATTTCACAACTTCAGTGACTTGGATTACGAGTTGTTGTTTTTTTCGCAACATGACCACAATTATATTCTTACTATATATATATAAATATACCAGCAAAGTCATGTAGTATGAGTTAGTTGTACATTAGGGTGCATCACCAAAAAAAAAAGGTTGATATTTGATCTGTCTGCTATTTAAATTTGTTCCATTGATAAAAAAAAGGATTGTGTAAAAAAAAATAAAAAAATATTTGACAATATTTAGAGGTCCCCCGGACTTCAACAAAGTTTGCATAATCAAGAGAAAACTAGATAAAACCATCCTTCTTGTAAAGTCTTACAAACTTACTTACAAAAAGTTAAGCGCTATATAAATTGTTTTATAGTCTTTGGTTTTCTAATGTTTGGCAGCCATGATTGATTTTGATAAACAGTTGTGCTAGAAATTAAATTTAAATTTAAAATCATATTTTGTTAGCAAAAACAACACTTTTCCTTACCACATATTGATGACCAAGGTAAGCATTTTAATTTCTTTATTTATATAATTTTAATTTCTGATACACTCGACCTATAAAATCAGAACATGGAAATAATATGGAAAACAACAATATGTTTTTTATACCTTCTAAGGACATGATGTGGGACGGGTGGCCGAGTAGTGTAGATACTCGACTGTCAACCTGAGAGTCATGGGTTCGATCCTCGGTGAGGCCCATGAAATTTTTCCAGGTCAAATTTGATACAAAGTCGTCCTCAGCTTTAAATGGGTACCTGACTTAATTTGGGGTAAAGTAAAGGCGGCTGGGCGTTGTTCTGACCATACAATCCCTTTATATGCCGTGGTTATGGAAACAGATGAATTCTACACTTCATCTGCCCCATTGGCCCGCTAGGGTTCAGAAGGAAATTACTTTACTTTTTTAAGGACATGCTGGCTGATCCTGACACCACTTCAACAGTGTCATATACTAGAACAAATAAAATATAAGTTGGCAACAACTTTTCAATTGTGGCCTCCAAATGTTGAGACTATTATCAAGAATGTAGAAGATCTAGCATTCTTGAGGCATATGAAAGGAGAGAGCTTTGGATCATTAGACAAAACACTTGCAAAAAAGTCGCTCGGCGCCATTCACGAGATGCCGCAGCATTGGAACTCAAGAAAATGCATCATGTTCAATGATATCATGCCTCCCAACGAGGGTAACAGTGACGAAACCGATGATTCTGCTTCTAAATCTGAAGATAATATGGAGTGTGTTGATAACTGTTTTGATGATATAATGCCATTGGAAAACCGAACAAAGCCAACAGGAACTTTGGCATTTGTACCTCAAGATGTTTTAAGCCGACTAAGTCTTATGTCTCTAGGACAAGATTAAATAATACACCATCACAGCAGGCAGCTTTCATACGGGGCCTTATTAGTGAGTCTGGGGGTGATGTATCAATGGTGGCTTCTTCCTAAGCCACTGCAGATCATTAAAGTCGTAAAGTTGTAAATGAGATAACTACAAAGATCCACGACTCCTGGGAACCACACAAACTCTGCACGCTCCACTGGGATGGCAAACTGACACCTTCTCTAAAAATCATCGTGTCACTGAAGAACACATAACAGTTGTTGTTGTTGATGCAAAGCATTTAAAATTGCTAGGAGAAACCCGTTGGTGAAATAATTGCATAATTAACCTTGAAGCTAATGGCAGGAGTGGCATTGTAATGATTGTTTCGTTAATATGACATTCGACACAAAAAGCTCAAACACTGGTCATCAGACTGCTGCCTGCATTGCCATACTAAATAAACTGCAACGTGCTGTTCTGTGGTCAAGTTGTCGCCATCACATTGGTGAAGTTCTCCTGTCGCATGTGTTTGCAGACATAAAAATATAAGTTTCGAAATCCCCGGATATAACTTTTTTCACCAGGCTGCAAAATAATTGGTGGCTCATGATTGGTCTCATGAACGTCATACGTTTACATTAGCTGATCATGATCTGAAGGCTCAAGAGCGATTGACGATAATGAGAGATGCGGTAATTGCACATGCCAACTCTAGTAAACAAACCGAATTCTTGCGAGATGACTACCACGAATTCTTTAAGCTGTTTTCTTGAATGCTACCAATAAGGAAGTTAACTTTAAAAGACCAGGTGCCCTGCACAGAGCACGATGGATGGCAAAGCTGATATATTGTCTCAAGATTGCACTTTGTGAGGAACAAATTCTATTATTGCCTCCAGGTTCTATTACCACAAGTGACCAAGTGCCGAAGATTCGTGCATTTGCTACATTTGTAACACATGTTTATGTCCTCACTTGCAAAAAGAGTGTGGATGCACCATGGAATGATCTACAGCTCTACAAGCGACTTTTGGATTACAACAATGTCAACAAAGATATATCCAAGTCAGCAATCCGTGCCCTGTATAGGCATCTATGGTACCTGAATGCTGAAATAATCCCACTTGCTCTGTTCAGCAATGAAGTACATGTGTTGGAAAAGCAAGCTCTAGCAGATGCTCTACTTAAGCTTCGACCGGTAGTTGCTCTCCAAACTCCACTGAATCGATTTGGAATTGGTTGGGGAAAACCACGATTCCAATCAATCGATTCTTCAACTCGGTTGTGTGATCTGGATGGAGTTGACTTGTGGTTTACTATATACAAACTTCAATTGTACAAAGGATTCCTCGAACTGCCTTTTGATGATCGGTGCCAAACAGCTTCTTACATTGCAAGTGCAGAAAATGTTGCTGCTATTTACAATGTTAATGATTGTGCCGAGAGAGGAGTGAAACTAGCATCCGACTTTGTTAAAGCAACGCGAACAGATAAACATCTTTAAAACATTCTTCAAGTGGTAGGAATGACCGCAAAAACATCTAAAATTTGCGTAAACCTAACAAACGTGCAACAAAGAGAAACAGAATCAGATGCAACAGTAATAAACAATTCAATACTTTTATGTAATTTTTATATAGGCTAGAATAAACGTTTTGTGATTTCTTGGGAGGGGGGGGGGAGGGGGACGTCTAAATCAACTCTGATTTGTAAAATATTTTACACAAGTTACTATTAATGATATCAGGACAAATTAGAAACATAGACAGCTCAAAAACAAACAATTAATTTTTTCCTCTATTGTGGTGATGCACCCTATTGTACATATTTGCTGCTTCTTCTTCTGAATTTAATGAAGAAAAAATAAAATGTGAGAAATCATTTACTTCTAAGGAAATATGGGTGCTCTGTAAAAAGTGGGAAACATCTTGAGAGCTAGGATAAATCTATTTAATGACAATGTCATGTTAAATTTATGTGAAATTTTTACAAAGATAGCAAATTAAAGTTATTTTATGTTCCATGTTAAAGCCACACATAGAGAAAAAAATACGATGAGCAAACATTTTACTGCAATTATGATAGTAACAATGAAAGATGACCTACATAATGATTTAATACAACTATTAAAAAGAAAAAAATTTAAAGATTGAAATAGTATTTATTATTTTTTATGCATACAAATGTTTTTATTTTTTTTAGAACCAATCACTTTAGTTTCCCTTATATCTTCTGGGAAAGTCTGGTTTGATATTCAATTTCTATGTACTATGGGCTTTTTTCTGGGACCAATGATGCTTGTAAATTGTCGTTCTATACTGTATATTTAATTTTGTGTGTTATTTCTTTTGTATGGGGCCGTTAGTTTGTTGATCTAGGACTCTGCATAATGATTTTTTTACCATTCGTTATCATTGCGTTTCATTCTAAGCCACCCCAAAGCTCAAATTTAGTTTCATACCAGTTTGATGGCCACATTGATTTTTAATCTTGCATTAAAAGAAAAAGTAAAATTCATTACAAATGACGTTTTTTTTACAATTCTGCAAGGCAAACTTGAGTTTAAGGCTGGACATGCTTGTCTTATGTTGAAAAGACTTACATGAAACTTTGATACATAATACATTTATCTCTTTCATTTTTAGATAATCCATTCTGATTTAGTAGCTGTATTAGTTGAAGATGGGATGACTAGTATCACACGAGGTTCCCTACAGACTATTTTATTGGAACCACTTAAGTGGTCAATGGATCCAGACCTCACTTCTGCAGACCCACAGGTATAATTTTTAAATGTAATTTTGAATTTTTCCATATCTTTTAATATTTACTACACTGTTCAAATGTAATAACAAATAATTTAAGTATGGCTGCTAATTAACATCATTAACATGAAATTAATTAGGTATTCAGTTTGAACTAACATATAAACTCATAACTATCGAGTTAAAATTGTATATAACATAGCCCATATTAATACTTAATATAGTTAAATAAATTTTTGAGAACTGAACACAAAATTGTAAAAAATGACTATTTAAGGTAAACCGTTATTAGATAGTTAGTTGAGCCCCAGTGCATGCAAGATATGAGCCTCTGTGATAATTTGAGCTTTTTTGACAAAATTTTTAATAATAACGGCTATAAAACATCAATCATTTTGAGCGATTAAATCAATAAAAATAAAACTTAAAAAGTTTATATTTTGGCAATCATTAAAAGGCTATTATATATACTTACATATATAGCTTATCTAATTTTTAAGGCATAAAAGATTGAATCTTTATTGGGATTCACTTCTGGAGATCTTTGGTGACTAAGCATTGTGTGAGAGCAGTTTCTCAACCCACACTTTAACGAGTGCTCTCACCATATCGCAGATCAATGTTACAAAGCGTCTAAGCAATCTTTTTCTGCTTGCATTTGAAAAAAGATTTAACAGACAATCTGAATGCTGAAGCATTTTTAGGTAAATTCAGTGCTAAACCCAGGCCCGTAGCCAGGTCAAAGTAAGCAGGGAGGTACCAATACCCAGCAAGGGGGCACTGTAACGTTCAAATCAATATATGTCACGTTGTAAATCCAAATATGTAACGTTGTTAATGTTACTTTAGATATCTTTCTTTCAAACTGGACTAATGTTCCTATATGACTTTACACAGCCACAACATATATATGTATACTAATATATCAACGCCAACGCTTGGTCTACCAACACAAAACATATACTTTAATGGTTACTAACATAGATGAATAGATATACAATATATAACATAAGTCCTTGTCTACTTATGTCTTTACGTCTACTACTACACTACAATCTACAACTACTACACCGAACTCCAACTATCTACACTACTCTAACTACGTCCAGCTCGTATGACTGTCAGCACCGTACTAAAATAAAAAGTCCAAGGTCCTTAGCATCTTGTCAAAACATCAGGTCAAGCTACGGTCGGGGGGGGGGCGTGGCAAACGTTACTACAAAATATTTTAACTGCTGGGACCTCGACCCAGCGGTGAACCTGGAATGTGCAGAATGACCGTTAGGATGGGGCGTTAGTACATGGGAGGGGGTGGGGGGTAATTCTACACAAAATCTACACGTCACATATACCTCCCTCCTTTCTAAGTTTTACATCGTAAAACAAACTATATCATGAAAAATTATATTATAAACAATTATATTCTAAATAGCAAATAGCATGGAAAGTATAACATCATATTGCTAATGGTATGCATGTCAAATCAATAACAAAATGAAAATTGACAAAATAATTATAAATTTAGTTCATAGTTTCTTCTTGCTGTCCTTGACTGTGTAGTCATCTGTGATGGTTATGCAATGTCCGATGGACTGCAGGTGGTCAACACTCGAGAGGTCAAGTAAGAGGCGTGGACTGGCTGGCCACCGTCAACGGCAAACGAATGAAACTCTTGACTCTCATCGCTGTACTGCTGTATGGTAGACATCTGTATATGACGTAATTCTCTCGTTTGCGTGATGGAGTAGGCTGAAGTGATGACTGTGGAAGACTTAGTCAGTCTGTGGCAAACTAATCTATTTATAGAATGGGACAATTTTGCTTACTTTTAAGAGGGGGAAAAATATTATTGAACGTATTATCTTAGTATCTTAGTGCACGAGTCAAATAAACAAGACATCTAAACTTACCGTGTGACTCCTTGACTTACTGATCATATTTAATTCAGTATATCTAGATATGCCACTTACCTTTTTCTCCTGATGTCCTACAGGTTATACTAATGTTGTTTTAATGTGATATTTAAGTGCACCGTGAGAGGGTGTCTGCCAGGACATTAAATTTACCCGCTATCGTGTTTACACGAAAGTTATAGTCCTGTAATATGAGTGATCATCTGGCTATTCTTTTGTTTCCTAATTTCTTCGTATTAATGAAGGCTAACGGGGCATGGTCGGTTAGTAAAGTAAATTCGGCGCCCAGCAAGTATCTGGACAATTTGGTAATACACCAGATGATGGCTAGGCCCTCTCTTTCAATTGTGGCATATTTCACTTCGGCAGGGAGCAGTTTTCTGCTCACGTACATGACTGGGTGGTATTTGTTATCATAGATTTGGGTTAACGAACCACCTATTGCGGTTGAGGACGCATCCGTAACAAGGATAAATTCCTTGTTAATGTCAGGAAGTTTCAAGATGGGTTCATTGGAGAATGCTGCTTTTATTTTATCGAGTGACTCCTGACATTTATTTGACCATTGGACTTAAATTGGGTGTCCCTTTTTGGTTAACTCTGACAAAGGTTCTGTTATTTCAGAGAAGCGGGGAATGAATTTTCTATAAAAGTTACACAAACCTAATAAGCTACGAACTTGTTTCTTTGTTTTAGGCTGGGTCAGTTTTAAAATTTTTGAAACCGTTTCTTCCATGGGTTCAATAGAGTTGTTTGATATTGTATGACCTAGGAAAGAAATTTCAGCTAATCCTATTTGTATTTTGGAAGGCTTAACTGTAAGACTGTTAACTTTCAAGATGTGAAATATATCATGTAAGCTTTTTATGTGTTCATCCCATGTCTCACTAAATATGCAGATGTCATCAAGATAGAAGATAGTGTCTTTTCTACTGCTAAAGAGTCTGGCCATCATTCTATTGAATGTAGCGGGAGCGTTTACAAGACCGAAACTCATGACGTTCCACTGAAAGACTCCGAAAGGAGTTGTGAATGCCGTCACTGGTTTGGCATTTTCTGACAATGGAATCTGCCAGTAACCTCTAGATAGGTCAAGTTTTGTGAAGATCTTAGCTTTTGTCAGGCTGCTTATAATGTCTTCAGGATTGGGCATGGGGAACGGATCAAACACAGTCACCTTATTCAACTGTCTGTAGTCGACACATAGACGGAGACTCCCCTCCTTTTTCTTGACTAATACGACCGGTGCTGCATAGGGGGAGTTGGAGGGTTCTACAAGCCCTAATTTAATTAGATCGTTAATCTCTGATTGTAGGTGGTCCCTATGGTGTAGTGGGATGGTGTAGTGTCTAAGTTTGACCGGAGTAGTATCAGTCAGGAGTATGTCATGTTCTATAGCAGATGTTCTGCCTGGGAGGTCAGTAAAGATTTCTTGGTATTCCTGCAATACCTGGTGTATTTCTACTCTATGGTGTGGAGGTAGAGCAACTAATTCAATGTCTTTCCATGTCTGGGTGTTACATGTCAGGAGTGTGGGTATGGTCAATTCCTCATCTTCAGTTATGTCATCTTCCCTCAAAACTGTACAACAAATGGGTCCTGTCTGAACGTCCTGGGCTTTGATTTCGATTGGTCTTTCGTAGTATTTTTTTAGCATGTTGATTTATTTTGTATTTGAATTTCATAATCCACATCACTGATTCTTCTAACTACCCTGTGGGATCCTAGCCAATGAATAAAGAATCTATTAGTTTTATCTGGGAGTAACACTATGACCAAATCCCCTGCGTCTAGCAGTCGGAGCTTTCTATTCTGATTAACCCTAAGCTTAGTGGTTATACCTTTATCTATTAGGTTTCTGTTGGCTGCCTCACAGGCACGCACGATGTTTTCTCTGGTTCTGGTAACCACTTCATAACTGTCAAGTACATCCTCACTATCATCTAGGACAACAGATTCCTTAATTGCTGTGATGGGCCCTCTGGGGTTACCTCCGAACATTATTTGAAATGGGGAGAAGCCCGTGCTCTCATTGGGGCTGTCTCTGCAAGAGAACAGTATGGCTGGAATGACTAGGTCCCAATCTTTAGGGTTATGGTCTGCGACTTTAGATATACGCTCCTTGAGTGTTTTGTTGAACCTCTCACATATGCCGTTGCTCTGTGGGTGGTAGGGGGTTGTAAACTTGTGTCTTATTCCTAACATCTTAAAAAATTCCTTAGATAGATTAGATGTGAATTGTGTGCCTCTATCTGACAGTATTTCACGTGGGAACCCAAACCTGGAGAAAATCAGATATAATGATTGTGCGACATCCTGTGCTTCTACTCTTCTCAATGGGATAGCCTCCGGCCATCGTGAGCATATGTCCACCATTGTAAGTATGTAGCGGTGACCTCTGTTTGACATGACAGGCATGGGTCCTATGAAATCCACTGCGACTTTTGAGAACGGCCTTTCAATGATGTCCACTGATTGGATCGGTGCCTGAGTAAAATTTCCCTTGGGGCCCTTCATCTGACATATTTCACATGATTGTACTTAACTCTTGATGTCCTTCCCAATAGTAGGCCAGTAACAATCTGTGAGAAGTCTGTGTTTGGTTCTAATTATGCCGGTATGTCCTGCTAGGGGTATGTCGTGGGCCTTCCGTAGACACATAGTCCTGTATTTCTGTGGGATGACGAGCTGTGTGACTTTATCACCTTTATAATTAGTTGTCCTCATCAGTACACTAGTCTTCTGGTCGATCCATAATTTAACTCGCGACACGTTTATTTCACTGTTGTTATGTAATATTTGGAACAACCGCTGCAGGGAAGGGTCGGCGTCTTGCTCAGAACGAAAGGTATTACCGTCTATCTCTACTGGGTCGTCGTTAACAGTGTTCGCTGTCTTATCTTTACTGTCCGATACATTAGCAGGTGTTGTAGGAGGGATGACATCGTTGATGACTACTTTATTTTGATCGATTGATTCTTCGTGTTCAGGGGTTGCATCGGTAGTTGGTTTTCCATAGTCGGCATTGCTTTTGTCATTCATTGATTTTGCTCTAGTGGTTGCTACATAGCTTTGCTCTTTTGTTGTATGTTGCTGTGTCCAATCTTTTATCTCTGCCTCTGTGCGGTCCACCACTTCGGGTACATTTCCCAGAATTAGATCTATTGGGGCGTTATCAGAAACCAGAGCCAAGATCTCGCCACTATAATGAGGGGTTCGTATGTGGATCTTCGCCTGTGGGTGTACGGTGACTCTGCCATCGAATGCCATTACTTCATTGTATATTCCGGTAAATTGATATTCGTCTACAAAATCTCGTTTAACAAGGACTGTTGTACAACCTGTATCCCTTAAAACTTTCACTGGTGTGCTACCTACGAAACCAGGGAAGTAATTTAGCCCACCATTGCATGATACAATGGGCATGGCCCTGTGTATTTGGTTTTCTGAACCCGGTCTACCCCTGTTGCCGCTGCTATAAGAGTGTCTGGGGCCAGACCTGTCTCCAGAATAACTATGCCCGTTTTTATCCTTATAAGACCCACTAACTCTTTGATTCTTGGAACATTGTTGTGTTGAATGGCCGTGCATGTGACATGATGAACAGTACACAACCTTTTTCTTTTCAAGACAGTTTCGAGCCCAATGACCACTCTTATTGCATACATAACATAGTCTGCTGACTGTCCTACTACCTGCATGATCTGATCTGTGGGAACTATTGCTACGTGTTCTTCTAGCGTCGTGTGGCGTATTGTCGTTACTGTAGCAAACTATGTCTGGGATGTCCTTATCTGCACGAGCTGTTGGTTTGTCTGGGTGGGCTGCTTTGTACTTTCTAATCAGGTCTACGGCTGTCTCGACTGTCTTTGGTCCCCTTTCTAAAATAAATGACTTCAATTCTGGGTGGCAGGAATTAATGGCCTTATCTAACAAAAAGAACGTCCTAAATGATTCAAAAGTATGTTCTACTTTGGCATACTGTAGCCATTTATCCAAGGCAGTACCTAATTTGTCAAAGTATGTCTGGGGGTCGTCGTCCTTGTGTAGTGCTGTTTGGTGAAAGGCCTTCCTAAAACTTGCTTCTGTCTGTCCGTATGTCCTGAGAAGCTGTTCCTTAGCTACCTGATAATTGTCTTGATTTAAGCATATATTTAGGGCAATGTCGCTGGTAAATGATTTACCTAGTAGGTATGTCCATTTGGGTTCGGGGAAGTCGAGTTCCTTCATGTCCCGTTCGAATTTGGTGAGGAAATTGTCTATTGTCGTCTTCTGTTCGTCGAATAGATGGTATTTATAGTGAGCTATTCTATTTGCAAGACTATGATCTATGGTTGACAGTGGGGTAGGTGGAGGGTAGGGATTATTGAGCTGACTATTCCTTAACTCTTTCTCTAATTCTAACTGTCTGATTTTTAATTGGGTTTCAGCTATTTCCTTCTCATGTTCCTTATCTAACCTAGCCTGTTCTTTATCTACCCTATCCTGCGCCAAATTCTCTATTTTTTTTGGCTCTACCCCTAATGTTTGTCCTAATGTGACGCAACCTTGTAATAGTTTTATATATTGATATCTTCTGAGGACAACTAGCAACTTAAATAAGTTAATAAAATAACATTGACTTCTGACTTCATATTTATACATATATAATAAAATAATAAAGTACAAACTCCGTGATTTCTGAGTGATGTTATTTAATTTGCAAATTTACTTTTTAGCAGAATTAATTTTATTTTAAAGTGAATAATTGCGATTGATTTTGTTGATAGATCTGTTCTTTGTTTTCAATATTTTATAAGAAATATCACACAAATAGCTAAGCTATATTCGTGCATCTTTGTCGTTCGTCCCGGGTTCAGTGCCGGCTTTAGGTATAGGCGATATAGGCAGCTGCCTAGAGCGGCATTATTTCAAGGAGCGGCAAATTCCAGCAAAATAAAATAAAATCAAAAATATAAAAATTAAAAATAAAATAAATGAATTTGAGAAAGTGTAGAATTAAATAAGAGAACAAAATTGCTTAGAATGGCGAAAACAAATAAGTCAAGTGGATAAAGGCTCTTAATTTATTACATCACTATTATGACATCACTATTTTCAAAATTATTTTCTTATTTTGCATTTAACACAATTAGATTAAGACATAATGGAGGATCCTGCTAAATGGCCAGATATAATTGATAATATTCATTGTTTTCTTATTCAGCATGATACAAAGCAGATCAAATTGAGTCTGGTTATCCAAAAGCTGAAAGTGGGAGACAATTTTCTAATTACCACTATACACGCAAACTGGCTAACGGAGAAACTTTTAAAAGGAAATGGTTGGTGTATTCTACGTCAGTAGATAAAGTATATTGTTTTTGCTGCAGAATATATAACAGGAGTAAATCTGCCTTAGCAACACATGGCAGTTGTGACTGGAAAAATATGTCAAGTATATTGCAGCATCATGAAAAATCTCCAGATCATTTAACCAGTTATCATGATTGGAAAGAACTGAAAATGATGATAACAAATAATAAAACTATTGATGACGTGAATCAGCGCCTTATAAATCGTGAAACGAAACACTGGAAGGATTTATTAGAAAGAATCTTTGGTCAGTGTACATGGAGTTCAAAATTTACCCCTGAGAGGGCAGTCTGATCAGTTATATACATCTCATAATGGAAACTTTTTGAAATTTGTTGAAGTTATTGCTGACTTTGATCCAGTAATGAAAGAACATATAAGACGTATAAAATTAGATGAAATTCATGACCATTATTTAGGAAAAGATATTCAGAATGTGATCATTCAACTGTTGAGTAAGATGGTAAAACAGAAAATGATAAATGATCTAAAAAATACAAAATATTACGCTACAGTTCTCGATTGCACACCAGACGTCAGTCACAAAGAACAGATGACAATGATTTTTAGATTTGTTACAGCAAATAAATCGACAAATGACAAACCTTCAGATGTTTCTATCAATGAACACTTCATTGGATTCGTAGAACTTGAAAAATCTACAGGTGCAAGTATGGTGGAAATTTTACTTAAAGAACTGTCAGATGCGGGTATTTGTCTAGATGATATGAGGGGACAAGGCTACGATAACGGAGCGAACATGCGGGGAATACATAATGGTGTCCAAGCAAGAGTTAAAGAGCTAAATCGAAAAGCATTTTATGTCCCATGCGTACATGTGCATTCGTTGAATTTGGTGGTGAATGATGCCGTAAACTGTTGTTTGGAAGCAGTAAGGTTTTTGCAGGGTAATTCATAATATATACACCTTTTTTTGCATCAACACATCGCTGGAATGTATTGTTAGAATATATCAAAAACAAAGAGGCAGCAGGTTTAACTGTTAAAAAGTTATGCGCAGCACGTTGGTAAAGTCGAGTTAATTCTGTGAAGGTAATTCGATACCAAACATTTGAAATTTACGATACTTGCTCGTTTCAATTGCTGATGACATTTCACTTTCTGGACCACGTGGAACCCAGTCCCCTTGCAGAAGCTGAGGGCATTGAACAAACATGCTCGATTTAAAGTTTATTTGTTCATTAGTGATTTGGTATGATGTTTTATTTGAGATCAATATATCTAGCAAAACATTTCAAGAAAAAGATCTTAATTTAAAGAAATCACTTCAACAATTGAATGCAACTAAAACTATGCTCCAGAATTATAGAGCAGTAAAAACAGATGAAGATTTTGCCAAAGCGATTACAACACCAAAATCATTGGCTGAAGAATTTGGTATTGAGTGCAATTTACCTACGGAAATACAAATAAGATCTCGACTAAGAAAGAGACAATTTGACTATAAAGTTTCAGACGATCCAATTCTCGAGCCAGAAATGAATTACAGAGTAAATTTTTTTAACCAGATATTGGATACCGCAATTCAATCAGTTAATGATAGATTTATGCAGTTAACATCTCATAGCGATTTATTTGGATTTTTGTATGAACTGGAGAAATGCGATAAAAGAGAGGTTTTTAAAGATTGCATGGATCTTCAATTAGCTTTAACATCTGAAAACGAAGATTCAGCAGACAATAATGCAACAGAACTGTGCGATAAATTATTTACTTTATTAAGGAGAATTATAGAAAAATCAAGCCCTATAGTTATATTAGACTATCTATGTGGAATGGGCTTGGTTGCCTAGAGTTATATTAGACTATCTATGTGGAATGGGCTTGGTTGCCTAGAATTATATTAGACTATCTATGTAGAATGGGCGTGGTTGCCTAGAGTTATATTAGACTATAAATGTGGAATGGGCTTGGCTGCCTAGAGTTATATTATACTATCTATGTGGAATGGGCTTGGTTGCCTAGAGTTATATTAGACTATCTATGTAGAATGGGCGTGGTTGCTTAGAGTTATATTAGACTATATATGTGGAATGGGCCTGGCTGTTCTTTTTCCGAATGTATACGTGGCATTGCGAATTTTACTTACACTCCCGATAACAGTGGCAATCGCAGAGAGAAGCTTTTCGAAGCTCAAACTCATAAAAACATATCTTCGTTCTACCATGTCTCAGGATCGTTTGGTTGGTTTAGCTACAATATCTATAGAGAAAACGATAGCAGAAGATTGAAGAGTTTGCCTCTGCAAAAGCTAGAAAAGCATATTTTTCTTGAATTCTCTTCTTTTTAATGCTTAATAAACATAACATTTCATTTTGTTTTATTTTTCATTACTTTTTTTAACTTAGCAAAAAACAAATTACCTAAAATACACTAAGTATGCTTAAAACTCTTCTTTAACTTTTATAAAGTTGCCAAATTTAAAAAAAAAATGTTATGAAGAATGAAGACCAGTAATGAAACTATAAATATATGATATTTTTATTTTCATAATTTGGATTTACTTCAAAAAAATTGCATTTATAGAGTTTTCTTAGAAAAATGAAACTAAAAAGGGCGGCATTTCTGTCTTTGCCTATATCACAAAAATGTCTAAGGCCGGCACTGCCCGGGTTGTACGTTAAACAAACAGTATAATAATATAAATCAGGTATCTATTATGTAACAATTGTGTAGCAGAACAAATGGTCAATATATTTATAACAGGAATCAGAAATCGCTCAGCCTCAATAAATTTTTATCATTAAACCTCTTTACTATTTAAATTATTTTTAACAAAATTGCAACATGCCATACATTATTGAAACGTAGTTAAAATTATATATTTCTAATTAATAGCTAAACAATCGGTACTAAAATGCACCATTCCAGATATGGAACTGCAAAAAATTTCTTGGGGAGGGGACTCACTGAGATCCCCTCCCCAAACCCCTGCTCTCCGTTCGCAAGCTTTCGGCGCTTTGCGCCTCCATTTTCGCCCCCCCCGAACATTTCTTCTACCCCACCAGGGGGGCGGATTTAGAGGGGAGGGGTCAGGGGAACCCATGCCCCCCCCGTTATCGAAAGTTTAGGTAAGACATCATTAAATTATCGAAATATTTTTTGTTCTAAGACCAATTTTCAACAATGAAAACAGTTTTGCCCCCCCCGGTCAAAGTTGTCTAGATCCGCCCCGATCATTTCTTCGGCACCCCCCCCCCCAGAAAAAAAAATTTCTTCGCCCCCCCCCCCGAAAATGTCTTCGGGCCCCCCCCCCCCAATCCAATATTCCTGGCTACGGGTCTGTTACTATGCCATTTTATAGAATAATAGGGGTTGCACAGAGACTTTTATTTATGTTGTTAAAATGCTACACAGAGTAACACAACTTTCAATTCGACACTATTAGTGAATAAATGTAATAAAATAATAGAACATTGCTCTTTGGTAGACCCACAAAACTCACACTAAGAGTTGCATTAGGCTACCACTTGAATATAACGACAGACAATATTGTTTGAATACTAATAATTTGTTAATTAATTTTTATTAAATATTTAATTATGGTTAATTTCAATAAAAAATTAATTGAATGCCAGCTCTAAATTTAAGGCAAATGTTTTTTTAAATAAAATTTTATTCCTTTTATGAATATTGATCATCAAATGAATAAATATGATGCTTTATTCATGACCTTCTATATCAAAATTAAACTCCACTATGGTTCTAGGGTCTAAGTGTAAGCAATTGGTCTTGTGAAGAATCAGTGAATCTAACTAAGACACCTTGTAACTACAGTTTATTTCTGCAAGCTTCACTTTTAAATATCAGTGGCTCTGCACTAAAACAAAATCATACCTACATTTTTAAAGCTACTGTTACTAAAGACAGTCGTTCAGCTACTGCTGAGTTGTATGTTTTTATTCAAGGGACTAAGCCACCGAATATTGTGATTAGGTAACTTTTTTTATAAAGTCAAAATAGTGTAACATTTTAAATTTCAACCTTTCATAATGTGTGTCTTTAACATGTAAAGAAAAATAAACTTCTGCACAGAATTATTTTTTTCTAGCAAAGAAATAAAAAGTATTTTGAATTACCATGTTTGATTTAGTAACTTTGAAAGTAATTTTTACTATATATTTTCCATACTAAATATTTGTCATAAGACTTTACATTGCAAGTAGCAGTAAAAGATTTTTTTTTATCTTTTATTTCCTAGCTGTTTAGCTGGCATTGTCTGCTATCCTCGTACTGGTGGCTTCACTATTTTAGAAAGTTCTAGAGTGTCCTTTAATTGTTCCTGCCCAGACTGTACAAGTAAAGCACAATATCAGTGGGGAGTCTCAGTTTATGACTATCGGTGGAATGATGGCTGGCGGCCCATAAAAGATAGTGTTGTCACTGAGAAAAGTATCAGTAAGTTTTATAGTCAATGTTGATAATCATTTTACTTGACCATTTTAAATGCATGCTAACAGCTTGTTAATAAGATTTTTTTTTCTTAATTAAATTATTAAACTTGACAGAAACTTTTTTTTATTGTTAGCACTAACTAGTTGTTTGACTTTTCATGTATAATAATATTTTAACACAAACCAGTTGTAGGTCTATAATAACATTTTAATTCAATCCACATGTTTTTTTTTACCATTATTGTAACATTTTAACCTGTTACATTTTCTGTATATTTTATATATTGAGTGAATTAATGACATCTTACTGCTGAAAATAATAAAAAATAACATTTGTTGTGTTTAATAAGCATGTGGTGAAATATATAAACCTTTTTTTTTTACACTTTTTATGCTTTCATTTTGAATTAACCAAAATGATTCAAATAATTCACCAAATAGGTCAAAGTGTTGTAATATTGTTCAATAAATGACTTTTGTTCTTTTTTTTTTTTTTGGAAATTTTTTCAAAATAAATTTTGATGGAAATAATTGCATGAAAAATGTATATGCATCGTTGATAACAACTAATAACTGTTAATTATTTAAGTTTTACTATTCGTACACTAACCTGTTTAACATTCATTTTCCACCACATTTTCTTGACAGGCTCATATGGTAAGATTTAACTACAGTTTAATACTAACAGCTTGTTGTTTTTAATGAGCACAATGTCTAGACTAAATGCAACACACTAACATGCACTGTTTTGAACTCCTCATTTAACATTTCAATTGGATTGAATAATTTAAGATTTGGTAGTCAGATGGTCTGTTAATTACTGTTTGTCTTTTGACTATTAATCTACATACCCCCCCCCCCCCTCCCCTCTTCCAAAAAACCTCTCCCCTGGGGGGGGGGGCCCTTCCCCTTTTGGTGGGGGGGGGGCCGGGGGGGGCCCCCCCCCTCCCCTTTTTCACCCCCCCCTTCTTCCCCTATTCTACCTTCCCCCCCCCCCCCCTCTCCTGCCCTTGCTCCCCTCTCCCCCCCCCTCCCCCCCCACTCACCACCTCACCCTTCCTACCCCCCCCTCCCCTATCTCCTCCCCTTTCCCTCCTTACCCCCCTATCGGGACTTGGGGCTCTGGTGGTGGGCCCGGGGTGGGGGGGGGGGGGGGCCGCGGCCTGGCGGGGCCTTGTGCGGGGGGGGGGGGTCCGGGGGGGGGGGGGGCGGGGTCGGGGGGGGGGCGGTTTTTTTTTTTTTTTTTTCCTGCCCCGGGCGGGGGCCCCCCGCCCCCCGTGCCTCGTTCCCTGGCCCCCCCCCCCCCCCACTATATCTCCCCCTCTAAAATATTTTTTTAAGAATGCAAAATAGTTCAGAGTTCAAAGAAAATTATTTACTGTTTAGGAAACGGAACCCTTATAACTAAGGCTTTGACTCACATTTAACCAGCCCCGTAGCGTGAAAATTCTACTGGGTGGGGGCAGGCATTCTACAGCGGGGGGGGGGGGGGGTCAGGTAATACATTTTACTAAGTAGAACAAATAAGCAGGGGGGGACAGATAAACGCGGGGGGGGGGACCCTCCTCACCCCCCCAGCCCCGCATGCTACGTGCCTGCATTTAACTATAATAAAGATAAAAAATATTAATCCAAGCTAATTTGTTTGATCTGAAGTGTATAAGTTAATAATAAAATGCAAACCATAGTTGATAAGATATATAAAATATTAGGAAGAAAGTAAAGGTAGAACAGTTATAAAATGTTTTCATTTCTTTTTATGGGGTGTTTATCTATATTAATTTCTTTAGTCTTTCTCTTCATTAATAGAGTGTTCCCCAATCAATGCGCTGTGAAACTGATTACATCTTTTTTTCTAAAAAGTGTATAAGCTTCCCTTTAGATCAATTAAACAATAGGATATTGTAATACAAGCAAATTTAACATTTAAAAAAATGAAACTAATGCACTAACCATTCAACAGTTTTTCCTATTGCTGTACATCAGCTTTTTTTAAGGCCAATTACCTGCAAGAATATTTGGGGATCCATCATAAAGCTAATACATTTTTATAAAATCAGAACAACTTATATTTATGGCTTTTTGAATTGATGTCAAAAGCTCAATAGATTCAGGCTAACTCTGACAAAATAAGTTTTATGATGATCACAAGAATGAACTTCATTAAAAACCTTGTGATTTATTCTGGTCCTGGTAAAAGTTCCCAAGTCTACCCAGCTTTAAATGGGTACCTGACTTTTAAGTTGGGGGAGTAAAGGTGGCTGCTAACCACACAATCCCTTTATATGCTGAGATTACTGAAACAGATGAATTCTACACTTTATTTTGCCCCCTTGAGCCTTTAGGGGCTTTAGGGAACTTTACTTTACTTTACTTTACTTTTACTTTACTTTACTTTACTTTACTTTACTTTGCAGGTTAACAAAGGTTTTCCTAAAACACAGTTTTAATGCTAAAAATTAATGTCTGTAACCAAATTATAAAATTCAAAATTTTGCAACCACAGAAAACATTCCTTTTCAAATTAATTTCCTACCCCTGCTGTTTCTGTTTTCAGTAATTATTGTATTACAGTTAATCTTTGCTTTATATCATAAAATTATAATAAAAATGCATACTCAAAGTGACATATTTTAGAAAAAAATGCTTTTATATGATCAAACCACATTATTTGCGCACATTTTGTTTAATTTGTCACTTTTGCAACCGAGATAGCTAATTGATTTCTACATGTTTAAATAATTAATTGATTTGGTAATAATTTATACCTTGATTTATGATAAAAGTGATTTTGAACAAGAAGAAATGTAATTTCTAAGTTATTTAAGAGCTCATGATAAACTTTATTTTAATCTAAAATTTGCCCAGGTTTAACATCAAAGCAGTTGTCATTGGAGAAATCACTTTTGAAAGCATATACAACACAGACAGATAGATTGCGCATACAGTGCAAAATCAATGATAGCAATTATTTAGTCAGTGCAGACACACATTTGTATGTCAACAAGCCGCCCTCAAATGGGAATTGTTCTATACAACCTACTAATACAACTGCTACTCTTGATGTTGATAAACTTTGGCTAATCCAGTGTGTTGGTTGGACTGATCCTGATGGAATTAAAGAATTTCAATTCTTCAGTAAGACTAAAAATAAGTTTCCATTTCAAACAAAAATCTCAAGAATTATTTTTTTTTTTAAATTTACAATTTCATACCCATGAAAGAATAATAACACTGACATTTATTAAGCTTAGTATCAAACAAAGAAGACATTTTTCTGCAGGTATTTTTGACGATGAGGAAATAGAAAGAGAGATCACGTCTTATCCCTGGAATGGTAGCACTGAAGCTAATGTATTAATCAATGTAAGTCTACCTGTTGGACCAGAGTACAACAACTACAAACAAACTTTTAGAGTTGTAATAAGAGATACTCTCAATGCAGAAACTGACTTGCTGTAAGTAGGACTGATTTTTTAAAAATATTACAGATATTAAATTCTAACATGGAAATTAAGTAAACTGGGGAGCTAGGTTCTCAAGTTTTTGACACTTAAAAAAAATAATTTATTATGAAGCTGGATCTTTGAGGCTTTAATTAGTTAATCTTCTCATTAACACAGATGTCCAGTGTTAATTAGTTAATCTTCTCATTAACACAGATGTCCAGTGTAAATTAGTTAATCTTAACATTAACACAGATGTGTAGTGTTAATTAGTTAATCTTCTCATTAACACAGATGTCCAGTGTTAATTAGTTAATCTTCTCATTAACACTTTGACCATGACCTGAAAAATCCACTGGTCCTCACCGGGTCAAACCAGGAGGAACCCTCTGGTCGACAGTCGAGCACTTTAACACACAACCGTCTGTCCCCTTAGCAGTACCGGCTGTTAATCATGGTCATGTCCATAACTCACTAAGAAAATATTTGGTTCTAGTGACTCATAATAGACTTAATCAGAGATCTACATTACTTGGTCTTTTTAGATCTCATGATAGATTGTTGTAATAGACATAACATGAAAAAAAAACCATCAGTTGTGTAGTTTTTGTATCATGAAAAGTGTTAACTGCAAGGCATTCCTCGTATTTCAAGGCAAATTTGCTTTAAAAAATGTTTACCTTACAAGCACTATTCTGGAGATTGGACTATATATTTTTCTTTAAAAGATACTTAAAATATTTTAGAATACTTCTTTTTGACCTACAACCTTATTAGAATTTGCATTACATTAATGGAAATTACTGGCATAAGTTACTGATAACTTTGGCTGCTATTGCCTCCATGTCCATAGCCTCTGCTGCAATAGGAAGGAAGAAAGATCAGGGCACTGCAAAACTGTATGAATACAGAGGTTATAGGATAGGCTAATTTCTCAAGCACTCTTTTAAGTGTTTCTAGATTTCATATTCGCTGTACTTACGTTTTGAAGATTTTAGACTTTTTGACAGTTTATATTTATAGTGAATACATGAAATGAGATCCTTTGCTGCAGAAAGTGTTTTATCAATCTGTTTATATTTAGACATAGGCTTTTTTATTAGGGAGATGTTGGTCCGTTTACTGCAGGTCTTCCGTTGTCTGTTCCATTGTGGCTTGCTGTAAACTTAAGCAGGAGCAAATGCAGACTAATGCCTCAGATTGGATGGATTTAGGTATATGTGTCATATTGTGATAAATGTATACATGTCATTTTGTGATATAGGTATATGTGTCATTTTGTTATAAATGTTTACATGTCATTTTGTGATATCGGTCGGTCATTTTTTTCTCTAATTTGCATTTTGTTATATTTAGATATTGTCTTACATCTACAGTATCTGTATTAAGAAAAAAATTGTCTTTTGAGTATTTCTGAAGTGCTGTCATATATTCTTAATGTTTCTTTAAAATTATTGTTATTTTTTAAAACACCAAATCTGTAAATATTTTTCAGTTATATGGTATAAGTTAAAGAATGTATTTTTTTAATTGAAATAATTGAAAGTAAATATTTTATTATTGCATTAAGCTTTAAGTATTATTTTGAATAATTTTCTTTAATTTCAAAATGTTAAATTAGATTTATACATATATATATATATATATATATGTAAACTAGTAAACACTTAATCACATACAGTACTTAAAGTTATTACTTATATCCTTTAATAATTTTAAAGAAAATCTATGACTTATGTCCTTTGAGAACTTAAACAATTTTGGTTTATAGTATGTCAAATAGACTATACCTCACTTCTAGTGGCCTCTTAACATGAGCATTTTTCTGGTTGGCAAAAGCATATACATACAGCATCTGAGCGTTATTTCTACATGGTGATAGATTCCATCCTTTTTTTCAAATCTACCATTATTTGCTAAATGTTGTTTTTACAATTCTAAGATCTCTATATTTAGTCCATTGAATGTCAATAACTGATTTACCAACAATGGTTCCGTGCTCATTAATAGTAACAAATTATTATATTTTAGGAAAACATAAAAGCTGCTACTTTGTGAGCCTCTGTAATGGTAGCAAAGTTTAGCCATGAGACTAGTGTGTGTGTGAAGTCCCTATAAAGATGAGATGATGTCTCTTAGATCCTATAAACCATTAATGTGATGGTTTTATGGTGCCCTTCTTTCATCCCCACCATAGCCGATTAATGCATTGCCCATGGAGGCACTATGGGAGATATACTGGGACTTTAACCTTGACCTGAAATATCCATTGGTCTTCACCGGAGATCGAACCCAGGACCCTCAGTCAGTTGCTTTACCACACGACCACCTGTCTGTGGACCAAGTATGAGTAAGAAGAAATATATGGATTGCTAGAAATTTGCTGATTGTATAAAGTCCTGAGGGTAGAGAGGTGCATTTCATTGTTCTAGGACAATGAAATCCAATGCATCCCTTAATTTTAGATCAAATAAATATATTACTAAACATATTACTTTCACATATTCAAACCTATCTAAATGTATGAATAATCGTTAAGTAAATATTCATATACATGCGTGTATAATTTTGTACAAGTGCTAAAATACTTTTATATTTGTTTTTTGTTTTGTAGATGTATTGAAAGAAAAGAAACAAGAAGAAGCTGACAGCAGGTTTTTTACACCGATGCCAAGCCCTCATTACATGGAAATTACTCAACTTTTGCAGTGGTAATAATGATGTTAAGTTTTAGGATTATTTAAATTGCATCACTTATTGATATATAAAGCTGGTTAAAGAACTTTTTATTTTCAGGGGAACTGATGATATACCAAAGGCAGATGAAATCAGAACAATGATGAAAGATATATGGGATCCTAGAATACAGCAAAACTTAGAAGCAGTATTGACATATTTGTAAAAGAGTGGAGAATCTCATGCAAAGGTATTTTTTTAATGCTTTTAGATTCTTAGACATAGCGAATACATTTATGGCTGCCTATGGAAAAGGTTGAAGCAAGTCTAGCATGTCATGGGGGATAGTGACCATTTTTTATTGAATCCATATCCTAAGACTAAAAAAGCCAATAGGAACTCACACAGAAGGTAAACTAGAGGGCTCAGTAATCTCTGTGTACTATATATAAGAAATAGCATCTTCAGTGCTGAAATCTATCAATCTGAGATGATGAGAATCTTAAATTTATTTAAACATAGATATTCCCTTAATGATACATTGAAAAATCATGACATTAATTGATGGGAACTCATAATTTATTCCTATGCTGATGATGGAAGGGAGTGAGGGGAGAGGTAATTTCATTATTTCAATGATTTTTGTTAATGTGTAAAGTTAAACATGTATTTAACAAAATATATACTGTTAGTGAACTTTGTATAAAATTAGCGTATATAGAAAATAAGAAAGGGGGGTTAATGCCATTTATTGCCTTACATTAGAATTTCATGTATATCAATAATATCATATTGATTATTAAATACTTATAAATGAATCATTTAAATATACGTGTATGATGTATTTTTTAATTACATTTTCAAATTCTTAATCGCGAAATTTTGAAATAGATGCATACATAAATAAGTTAATTAGGGGACCGGTGGTCATGCTGTGTAGAGCACTCCGACTGTCGACTGCAGGGTTCCTTTTCCAAACCTCAGTGAGAACCTTGATATTTTTCCAGGTCCTAGTGAAAGTTGTTAAAGTCCACAAGTCTACCCAGCTTTAAGTTGGGGAGTACATGCGACTGGGCATTGTGCTAACCACTAATTCCCCTTATATGCTGAGGTTACTGGAAGCAGGTGAATTCTACTCTTCATCTGCCTGATGAGCCCTAAGGGGCTTAAGGGTACTTTTTAAATAAGAAATTTCAAAAAGTCATTCATGTCTATAATTTAAATCCCGTTTTCTGTTCTTCTCTTGGAATATTTCTTATCTTTCTGAAATTACGATATATAGTTTCCCTAACCCAAACAAAAAGATGATCAGTTATTAAATAATCTGTTAATACCATCTTTGTATAATACGATCATGTTTCCATCAAGTCCCCATACAATATGATAACATTTAACTAAAGCTAAACTATTTCAATACTAATCACTTTAAAACCTTAACCCAATGATACAAAATTACCAAATCACAGCACACTGCTCAATTAAGTAAATATATTCTTAATAATGGGAAAGGGCACTCTTGTTTTCCTGCACTTACCTTTGAGCATTTTTTTCACCATTCCTTAACACTTAGTCATTATATCAGTGTTACCTATTAAGTGAAGAACCCCCTTATTTATTTTTTCAAATGTCGGAAAAAAACTCAGCAAAAGTCTTTAGTTTTTATCCTAATACTGAAAGTAAGAAATTAGTTGCATTAACTTTTAGCAGACATTATATAAGCGAGGAGGAGCGAACAAAAAATGTGCAATACTGAATAATGACTATTTGTAACAATGACATCTCACTGTATAAATCATTTTGACCAAATAAGCCATCCATGTCTTCATATCCTGCTGGTATTTTTGATGAGAACCAAAAATTAATTGTTGACATTTAAATACAAGCAAAGAATAAACAAGCAATTTAAGTCTTTCCGTTTCGGACAAAGGACATTTTAGAGCATTTTCGTGTGCACGGTAATACGGTTATGCCGGACAAAATCCGTATTTTTTTCCGGGTTACAGTCGTAGTTTTGCTCCACATATGGGTTTTGATAAATAGAGAGGGAAGTAATCATGTTGAATAACTTACAAAAATAAATAATGATTAGCCCCTTTGATTGCTTTATTGTTTATATTTAAAATGCATAGCAATGGGTACATAAACTCTTATATTCGGCCCTAGAGAGGTCAGATCGCGAAATGGACTTTTGGTGTACACTTGGCAGGCCAAGACCTACAAAATGATATATACATCATGGGTCTAGGACTTATGGTTGCTGAGATATAGGGCGCTCCTTTATTAATATAACCCATATAGTAAAAAAACGGTACTTAAACGCCCCCTTTTCGGCCCTCAGAGGGTGATTGCGGGAAATGGACTTTTGATGTACACTTGGCAGGCCAAGACCTACAAAGTGATCTATACATCATGGGTCTAGGACTTATGGTTGCTTCTGTGTTCATATGGCTAATGTTTACTTAATATGTACCTTTTTATTACCGTTTTCCGTTACTTCACTGTCAGCGTAATATTACAATAACTAGTAGTTGCCCGTTGCATTCGCAACTAAAGGTTTTATCTTAATAAAATGTTTAATATGAGAATAATCATCTCATAAACAGAGGCGTCTGCTAATTAGATTACGATCACAATCCATCAACGAAATTTTATAAAAGCTTGGCGTCAATATAATCCAGGGCAAAAAACGGGGAATGCCAATCTAAAGGATTTTTGGTCTATTGCAAGTTTTAAAAAAAGTAGGGAGTTTTGTTTCAAAGATTTCTTGAAGTTTAAAAACTACACGCAAACCGGCAACAAGACTTCTGGTTTTACTGCCAGGCCGAGTAACAATCGGTTCATTTACTATTTGCTTAGCAATGTAATATCGAAGTGGCTACGGTACCATCAAGCGCCATTACATTAAGGTTAGGAATATGGCTGGTGCCCGTATTTTTTTTCGGGTACCAGCAATTATTTTAGGGTTAGGAATAGGTTTAGGATTAGGGTTAGGGTGTGGAGCAATATCTATTGCTGGTACCGCTTGATGGTACCGTAGCCACTGCGATGTAATATTTACAACTGGCTGATTACTTGTCGAGCTTTTTTTTTTTTTACAAATAGTATACATTTAAATTAATTTAAAAAATTGTACTTAATTGATTCGCTACAAATGTATTGTGCGCGAATTTTGTCTTACTGTCTTCTTTAATAGTAACTATTAACACGGATTTCTAAGTGCAGAATTATTTTTTTACAAGTATTTTAGCCTGTCGAACGACGGGTGGAATTTTATAGTGTCCTAGTCTTATTGTATACGTTTGACGATGTTAAAATGCTATCTGTTGTAATAAAAACTAAAATAATTTGAATCATATTATATATTATTATTATTATTTAATATTTGGAACTTTTACATTTCATAATAAAAAACCACAGAAACTATTTAAAACTGTAGATTTTTCAAAAAAAAAAAAAAAAATCGAATCGAGACACGGGCATGACGCCATTTTGAATTTTTGTTTTCGTTGGTCACGTGATTACTTTATCAAATACTATTGTTTTATTTATTTCTGCCATATGCGCAGCCGACGACTTTTACGGAGGTCGTTTATTTATAGAACGGATTATTATAAAAAATGAACTGAAAAGTAAAAAAATAAATACTTTACTATGTCATTTAGCAGTGTGAAGGCACGATACATCACTCATCGGGAAATGACGTCATAGAGGATTTTTTTTTATTTATAGCGAATAACCACCGGGACGTCATATGCTGTAGATTTTTGAAATAGTCGAATCGATTCGACGCAAGCGCCATTTTGAATTATGTCGAGGTCGTTTATCTATAGAACGGATTCCCCACACGTTCGGAAGCGACCCGGACAAACTTTGCTGCTTTACAATGTAGATGAAGCCAATGCTAATTAATAAGCCGTTGTGAACTACAAAAGAGACAAAGAAAAAAAATGGAGATAACTCTCAAAAATGGACATTTGTGGATAGTTATATTAATGTAATCTACTTTTTTTAAAAACTGATGTAGCTGAAATTATTTAACATATGATTCAATGGGAGTTTTTTTTAATGATTCCATTTACATGTAGGCCTACTGAGAATTTGCTGCGGTACATGTATTAAGAAATGGCGTCAGATGCAAGAGTTGTACATGCTGTAGATCAGCGGACCCCAACCTTTTTCTTGCCGCGGACCGGTCGACGTTTGATAATTTCACCGCAGCCCCGGGGGAAGGAGAGAAAGGGGTTGATTTTTCTTATTTTAGATTATTTTGATTTATAATGCCAAAGCCGCTAACAGCCGCTGAACTCCCGTTAACCTATCACTATGGAAATGCGAACTATCCCGAGAGAAATACACCACAGTAAATATAAAGGAAATGATTTAGTGTTATATGGGCGGTCTGGGGGTTGGGACCACTGTTGTAGATGAATCACAGATTTTAAGGGTCGTACATGTTTTACGTCAAACAATTTTTAGCATTTTTTTAGATACTCGACTCCCTTGTATAAATTGTCCAATTTTCAATGTCACCCCCCCCCCCGCCATCTCCATCAATAAAATAAAAAGGTTTTTCGCGACAAACAACATGCTAAAAATACTTTTTAACCAAGGAAACTAAAAATGACATAATAAACTAAAATACATATGACATACATTTATGAATGCCCACAATATTATTAATTGTAGTATAATTATTACTTACAGTCATTAATTGTAGTATAATTATTACTTACATTCATTAATTGTGGTATAATTATTACTTACATTCATTAATTGTGGTATAATTATTATTACATTCATTAATTGTGGCATGATTATTACTTACATTCATTAATTGTGGTATAATTATTACTTACATTCATTAATTGTGGCGTGATTATTACTTACATTCATTAATTGTGGCATAATTATTACTTGCATTCATTAATTGTGGTATAATTATTACTTACAGTCATTAATTGTAATATAATTATTACTTACATTCATTAATTGTGATATAATTATTATTACATTCATTAATTGTGGCATGATTATTACTTACATTCATTAATTGTGGTATAATTATTACTTACATTCATTAATTGTGGCATGATTATTACTTACATTCATTAATTGTGGCATAATTATTACTTGCATTCATTAATTGTGGTATAATTATTACTTACAGTCATTAATTGTAATATAATTATTACTTACATTCATTAATTGTGGTATAATTATTATTACATTCATTAATTGTGGCATGATTATTACTTACATTCATTAATTGTGGTATTATTATTACTTACATTCATTAATTGTGGCATGATTATTACTTGCATTCATTAATTGTGGTATAATTATTACTTACAGTCATTTATTATAATATAATTATTACTTTAAAATATATTTGAAATTCACATTAACAAAACTATTTGAAATAAAAAAAAAATCAATTCCTTAAAATCTAGACTGCGAGTAGTATTGACGTCAATAATCTCAAATAATCTTCACCCCCTCCTCCACATGCCAATAATAGTCACATCCTCCTCTCCCCACAATCTCATAAAATGTGTAGTCATAATAAATCAACGCCCCAATTAGACAACAGAACAATTATATATACTTTAGACAATAATACAATTATATATACTTTAAACAACAGTACAATTATATATACTTTAGATAACAGTACAATTACATATACTTTAGACAACAGTACAATTATATATACTTTAGACAACAGTAAAATTATATGTACTTTAGACAACAGTACAATAATATATACTTTAGACAACAGTACAATAATATATACTTTAGACAACAGTACAATTATATATACTTTAGACAACAGTGCAATTATATATACTTTAGACAACAGTACAATTATATACACTTTAGACAACAGTACGATTATATATACTTTAGACAACAGTGCAATTATATATACTTTAGACAACAGTGCGATATATACATATATATATATATACTTTAGACAATAGTACAATTATATATACTTTAGACAACAGTACAATTATATATACTTTAGATAACAGTACAATTACATATACTTTAGACAACAGTGCAGTTATATATTTTAGACAACAGTACAATTATATATACTTTAGACAATAGTACAATTATATATACTTTAGACAACAGTACAATTGTATATACTTTAGACAACAGTGCAATTATATATATATACTTTATACGAGCCGAGCCACAGTATGAAGTATGACATTCACAAAATACAATCTTGTTTTTTTAAGTTAAAAATAACGTAAATATGTCAATTTTCTATGAAGATTTCCAAAAGCTATTCCTACATAGTCTTAAAGTAATAAGTACAGTTTACTTTTTGATCCTTCAAATTTCTGACATACTTCTGAATTCTGATACATTTTGTTAGCACTTGATTACTCAAGAAAGACGTCTTTACATTTTATTTATCCATATACTGTAAAGTAACGAATTTAATTATTCGGTTGTCTTCGAGACAATACTTACCCCCCCCCCCTCCCATTTTTTACATAGAAATGGGACGGACTCACATATGTCTCAGATGGACATTGACAACGGTGTCGGCATTCAATCAACAGCCGACACCGACACCGGGGTGGGGGGCAAAGGAGATAATTGTGTATTTTTTACTCTGTATATATATTAGGGTGGAGCTTAAAAATAAAAATATTGAATTTTTGCTGTCTTACCCTCTGAAAGTGTTTCTATCCGTGTAAAAACATTATTAAAAAATTTGACCTTCTTATCTCATCATTTAGAGGTAGCTCAATGATGTGAAAGTTGATAAGAAAGTCAAGTTATTGCAAAAAACGAAACACGTGGACTTTTATTGTTATTTGATCATTGATCAATTAATGCAATTAATACAAGTTACGCACACTAAAACTGCTTGGTAAATGAGTAAATGAAATTAAATGTTAATGTAAAAATTTAATAAATGAGTTTTAAAAAAGTTTGAAGAAAAATGTTATTAGCTGCTAAATTATGATACTGCTAAATCTTCAAGTGTCTCCTTCTTGCTGTTAGGATACATATCTCGATGTTTCTGGACAACCTGTAGTAGAAACTGAAGTTGTTACTCATCATGTGTCATCAACCTTGTGAATTCCTGAATAAGGGCAACTCCGCGCTCGGCATGATCATTAACGATCTTAAGAGCGAGAACGGTTTCCATAGCCTGCTGAAACTCCTGAAAATGCCAGCAATCTGGATCTGTTGTTAGAAATGTGTCTGGCAACTTTAGGATTTGAAATAGTAACTTTGACTTTGCAGAAACAAATTGTACAAGCGTTTATCTCGAAACAATGCCAAATTCACTGTGATATATATCTCTCATACTATATATATATATATATATATATATATATATATATATATATATATATATATATAAAGATGCACGTCTAAATGTATATTTAATCTTCTTGGCTCTACAACCCAGTTGTACATGTAACATTGAAAGGTCACGAAAAATACTAGATATGGACATCAAGAGTAGCTGCAGTGATTACATTGAAGTAACAAAAGTGAATGGTTCACATCAAAATATGCCACAGTATGCGGGATGCTATTGTTATAGTAAACCTGAAGCGGCCAATTAGCTACTTTTAATAAGTTCTCATTTATGTGTAGACTTATGCTCAAATATTGGTCAAGATTATTATTAACGATTTCCTAAGTCAGCAAGTCACTGCAAAGTACAGACATATCCAATAACACTAGAGCAATGCTGCTTGGAAGTTTATAAGTGGCCACTCAGAGAATGCAGAATGCTGAAATAAAATCACGGCAAGGGCTACAGACAATGATAAAAGATGGTTGTTCCAGACCTATTTTTTTTAGAAAAGAGAGAGACGTATGAAGACACTACATACTTAACAGTTAATAGAGGAATGAATCGTTATTTTACACCCGAATTAAACCTGAAATATGTATTGAAAATGTTTGTATTGTAATAGGTGGGGGGGGGGCCTCAACAGCTCCAGCTACGGACTGGGCTTTATGTAGTGACATTGTGACGTAGATTGGTAATGTTTCATTCTGGCTGAGAGAAATTAAGTTCTAGTATTTTTTGGGGGGAAGTTTTTGCGCCGACACCGAACCGACTCCGGACAAGTACAAATGCCGACACCGACTCCGGACAAAACTACCGACACCACCGACACCGACACCGCTCCCCAGCCCTGCAGGTCACTATAACTGAATGCTTTAAAATAAGAAGTTATGTTATATTGGTTCATCTTTTATAAAAAAAACAAAAATGTAATAGTGAGAACATTAATATAGTTAAAAGGAATTTTGTTTATAGACTTTGATACTTTAAAAAACAACATAATTTGTTGTCTGTTGTACAGCTGACTGGACTGACCCTGGCTGCTCCTGACTCAACTGTCAACACTCCAGTGATATTCACCTTCTCCCTGTCTGGAGGCAGCAACTACATCTGTACACTAGACTATGGGGACTCAACGCCCATTTTGACCCTAGCAGACACAGATGTCTCAGTAGGAGCACCTCACGCCTGGCCATACACGTACACTTCAGTTGGTGTTTATGCTGTGAAAACTGTGTGTAGTAACAATGTAAGTACAACTGTGTGTAGTAACAATGTAAGTACAACTGTGTGTAGTAACAATGTAAGTACAACTGTGTGTAGTAACAATGTAAGTACAACTGTGTGTAGTAACAATGTAAGTACAACTGTGTGTAGTAACAATATAAGTACAACTGTGTGTAGTAACAATGTAAGTACAACTGTGTGTAGTAACAATGTAAGTAAAACTGTGTGTAGTAACAATGTAAGTACAACTGTGTGTAGTAACAATGTAAGTACAACTGTGTGTAGTAACAATGTAAGTACAACTGTGTGTAGTAACAATGTAAGTACAACTGTGTGTAGTAACAATGTAAGTACAACTGTGTGTAGTAACAATGTAAGTAAAACTGTGTGTAGTAACAATGTAAGTACAACTGTGTGTAGTAACAATGTAAGTAAAACTGTGTGTAGTAACAATGTAAGTACAACTGTGTGTAGTAACAATGTAAGTACAACTGTGTGTAGTAACCGGGGGGGGGGTGTCGGTATTCTATCATCTGCCGACACCAACACCGGTGTCGTTTTTCTAACAGCCACCAACACCGGGGGGGGGGAGGGTAATAGGAAAATAACTGTATATTTATTTTCTTGCTTATACAGGCGGCCCTCGACTTTCGCACATAATTGGTTCCTGAAAGTGTGAGCGAATGTTAAATGTTCGAAAGTAGAGGGAAATATTAATTACATAAACAGTACATAACCAACTAAGTCACTTTCAAAATGGCGATAATGACATTTCAAAAACGATTGCTTCGGGAACTACAAAGGCGGAGAAAGACCGGGTATAGACCGGACATTCCGTAGACCGGCTATACGGAAAAGTTGGAAATAACTGAAAATGCTTCACTAGCGCTTTTACGGACGAATCTGAAAACACATTTAAAAATTAAAAAAAAAAATGTTCGAAATAGCGAATTGTGCGAAAGTAGAATGGGCGAAAGTCGAGGGCCGCCTGTACCTCATACTAAATATTAAGATGTACGTTTAATTATATATTTATACTCTTTTTTTTTTTGCTCCCGATTTGGATACTTTCAGCACACATTACATACTAATGCACCTTTAATTATATTGCGCTATAGTGAAGTATATTTTTTTTTAATTATTATTATATTATTTACTTGCCTATCGCATGAAGTATTTTAACCTGTATTTTAAATTGATTGAACATATTTACCTCGATCATTTAACTCTTTAAGTCAACTAAAGTAAAACTGATATTGTTTCGTGGTTGATCTTTTTTTCAGTACCCTACTGGTACTATTGCCAGTTTCCAATCTGTCGTTTACAACGTTAAGGAAATATTGACAGTATACCAACATCATACAGTTTATAATCAAATCAACTGGTAATATTCGTGCACATATTATGCAACGTATTTTATACAAGTTTGATATACCGATACAGTTGCAGCGTTTTCCTCTCTCTCCTATTCATTATGTGGGAGTTTACAGAATAAACAAACACTCTATCGTACACACACACACACACACACACACGCACGCACGCACGCACGCACGCACACACACACACACACACACACACACACCACTTCTATAGTACCGTAGCTTTTATTATGCTTTAACGAAATAAAAATTACCTGTGTATTGTACTATGCTGCTTTTAAAAGCAAGTTTTTTGGCAATTTTTTTGACGAAACTAACGTAATTATACCTAATTTTATAGATGTTGACAAAATAACTTAAAGAAGGTAAAATTATAATGCTGTATGCTTTGTATGAGCTTAATACGAAATACCTTTTTGTGGTCTCATTTGTAATGTTATTACTAAATAACAAACGTAAATAAAATGACCAAATTATGTAATTAAATGTATTTTTTTTAATAACTACATAAGGCCGCCGAGCTAGACAGGTCGCCGAAATAGTAATATTTAAAACAATGTTCAGCTTCTAAACCAGACATTGAAAATCTATGACCCTTTCAACGTTTTGATTCGACCCGCAGTACACTCCCCTTCGTTCATTTATATTGATACCATTTACATTTATGTTATCCCAGTTAGAGTATTAGAAATAGGGCTGGTGATTAAACTGCGTTACTTTGTAATTGACACGTCAAACTTTTTTGCGATTAAAAATTTTAACACCTAAATGCTTTAATTTGACCAAAATGCTGAAAGTTCACCAAATCGATAAGTAACATAATTTCACTCAACAATTTAAAGTTAAGGTCTGTTCACTTATTAAGTAGATCTATCACCCCCACCCTGTCGCATTTCGCACACACCCTCACCCCCAGGTATGTTGACAAAAGCCCCACTTGTAATATAAAATGAAGAAGGTAAACCTCCAGCTCCCTTCCCGGTCTATGTAAAAAGAGAAAATTTTCATTTACTCGTTAACATTATAGACTATAGTGTTTTGGTAGATGTACTATAGTGTATTGTTAAGGGTAAAAAAAAACAACAACTGTATAATGAAGCCGGTTATAATTAGATCAAAATAACGAAATGCTAGAAATTTTGTATCATCATTTTTGCACATAATTATTTTTTTTCGCATTTTGATATTACAGCATCTTGCTGGTCACGTCTGCAACAGTTGCACTAATAGTTTCATATACATGACACCTGTAATCAGTGTCTAGACGTGGCTGATGCATACATCTGTACACGAGACAGTGGTTGTATTTTTCAGAATTATTGTGACACTGAGTTAAATTTAATATTTTATATAGGGCTGTTGAATTAAAGCAATTAAAGCTTAATTAATGCGTTAAAAATATGCGATTATATTTTAAACACAAACACTAAAATGCATTAAATTTTCCCCAAATGCTGTTATTTCAGTGTTGCAGAAAAAAAAAACAATCAGTAAATAACCCAACTCTATAACCAGATCAGACAAGATTAAAAAAAAAAGAAAAAATACCAGAACACAGAGACTGTCACGTATACATAAAATCATAGCAGCGATATGACCTTGAAACAATAGGATTGTAATTTCTTAATTCTAATTTATGACCTTGAATACAGTTAGTGGATATCTGCAAAAGCGTGCTCCGAGTTTGATTTGTAACTTGTGTAAACTTGTTTTTAGACAGTGGGGGTACGGTGGTTGGGTAAGCAATAAGTAACGTCATCTCTTTAAGGGGAGAGACTGCAAAGTGTGTCAAAAATGTAACTGGGTTGGGAAAGGGAGAAATATATATATATAAAGAACGCGTTAATAAGGGAGTGAGAACTTTCTTGCTATACTATTATTTTATGAAGGAAAAGGCACATTTAAATGACGTGTGTATTTTTCTGGGATGGGAAGTGGAGGGGGGTATTACGATAGTTGAAGGAAGGGTAAAAAAGACTTACGTGGGGCGAAGTGTAGCAAAATATGACAGGGAAGGGGGGAACAGGGGTTGGCGTACGTCATTAGTTCGGAAACTATGGTACGAGAAAAACACATGTTGTTGAATAAAAAGAAAACAATTCGCATCACTTGACGTGATTGATACATGTCAATAAATTGGTCTCAGTTATTAATTCAATACACATAGCCTACATGCTAATGCTTATTAAATCTGTTACAATTAAATATAACTCTTTCATAAATTAATTTGACTTGTTTACTATGCCAGTGTTATGCTATGATATTATGACATACTAGTTTGAATACAAACAAATGATGTGCTCATGGTCCGGCCCTTCAATCAAACTTAAGAACCTATTGTGGTTCTTCAGTAGTTATAAATATTCATCTGTGGTCTTGCAGAATGTTCATTAAGACGAAAAAAAGTTATCAGTTGTACATGTAACATTGAAAGGTCACAAAAACACTAGATATAGACATCAAGAGTAGCTGCAGTGAATACATTGAAGTTACAGAAGTGTATGGTCTACTTCAAGATATGCCAAAGTATGCTATTTTTTTGTACTAAATGTGGAGCGGCCCATTAGATACCTTTAATTAATTTCTCATTTATGTGTAGGCTTATGCTGAAATATTGGTCCAGATTATTGTCAACGAATACCTAAGTAAGTCACTGCAAAGTACGTACATTGTACGTACACTGGTACAATGATGCTTGACAATTTATAAGTGGCCATTCAGAGTATGCAGGATGCTGAAATAAAATCATGGCAAGGGATACAAAGATAAAATATGGATGTTCCAAACGTCTCATAAAAGGCTTAGAGCAAGAATATCGTAAGGAAAAGGAGGCTAAGCGGATGTTCCCCCCACCCCCGGTTGCGCCACTGACCAAGCCTACCGTCAACAGTGACAATCATGATTGTCTCGGCACACCCACTACAGTCTTTTGTCAGTCAATGAACTCTCGTAGGTCTAGTATCCTGCAAAAATCAGCAACTTGTGACAAGGCGGCTGATGAAGAAAGTTTTGCTGAGCGAATAGCAATGTACATTGAGTCATTGTATGCCACTGTTTGTTTCTGGTGCAATGATGCATAAACAGACGGAATGCGCTTTTGTGAAGTAGCGACAACCCAGCGGCAACCCAGCGACAACCCAGCGACAACCCAGACTGATCTGACAGTGTGACTTTATATGCGTAACAGGTGTTGCTTGTTTGTTTAGATGATGTAATTCCAAATGGTGACGTTCTGGCTCCAAAAAACATACTTCCTGTGGACCTAACCATGCAGCAATATCCTCCAGGTTGTTAATCGTGGCCTAGGCAAAATTTCCATCAATGTGGTCTTTATGGCTGTTAGTTTGTGCAAGTCAGAGCCCAGGCCCATAGCGTGCGGGGGGGGTAGGGGGCCGGGCCTCCCTGCGTTTTGTCTGGCCCCCTCTGCTTATTTGTTCTACTTATTAAAATGTATTACCTGCCCCCTGCTATTGCCTGGCCCCTGCTGTAGAATGCCTGGCCCCTGCTGTGGAATTTTCACGCTACGGGGCTGTAAGAGTTTCACATGAACTGTTTTAATACGTCTTTTACCTTCTGTCACTTAACTTCTTCGCGGGTTTAGAAGTTACACTAATATATTGCAACCTTTTCTTTTCAAGGCTGAAGTGAGCTCATAATTGTGTCTTCACAGAGCGAATCTGTTGCATAACCATATTTTGCCTCTAAAAGTGAATGGACTGGCGAATCTCGTACTATTAGCTGCTGCTTCAGTTCTGGATATTTTGTTTTTACATAGATAGGCTTTCTTAGATTTATTTTTTGGTCGAAATATTTGGCCAGCCAGTACTTCTTTTTCTTCAAATCATTTTGAAGCATTCGCTATCATTTCATTTTTTCATCCGTCGTTACATCAATGTCTCATCGACGCACCAAATCTGCTATTTCAGACAGTACAGCTGCAATGTCTTTATTGACACGATCTGGTGACGACAGCTTTGTGATTTTCCAAGGAGACAGATGCAGAGATTAAACACCTTCACTGTATAGAGATTAAACGCCTTTATTGAACAGAGATTAAACACCTTCACTGTATAGAGATTAAACGCTTTCATTGTATAGAAATTAAACGCCTTCACTGTAGACATCGGTGTAATTCTCTGGCCGTGAACCATCAAAACCTTTATCTTGCAAGAGACCAATGGATGTGGATTTGGACTGAGACGAACTGCATGGACATTCATAATTTTGTTTTAACGAGAACGAGTTTTGTGTGTGTGAAGTCCCTGTAAGGATGAGATGAAATCTCTTAGATTTTTATGGTGCCCTATCTTTCATCCCCACCATAGCCGATAGTGCAATGGCCATGGAAGGCACCACGGGAAATATATCGGTAACTTGAGCCAAAACCTGAAAATTTTCCTTGGTCCTCGGCGGAGATCGAACCAGGTACCTTCACGTCGACATTCGAGCGCTTTACCGCACGACCATCCGTCCCATCAACGAGTTTTGTGGCGGCACCTAAATGGACACAATTAAACAACAGAAATGGCTATTGTATAATGTCCATGTTAACTTTATTATTTGTATAATGACACATGTACACAATAAAAAAAAAAACTGTTCATAATAAAATATAATGAAACATTGAAAATAAATAGTTAGGAGGTAGTCTAGAATTTCCTAAATTTCAACAAAATGTACAAATATGGATTAATGCAGTATGTATAAATTATACAATTATATAGGCATACATTTGACAAAATATCAATGGACTGGTTTGACAAAATATCAATGGACTGGTTTGACAAAATATCAATGGACTGGTTTAACAAAATATCAATGGACTGTTTTAACAAAATATCAATGGACTGGTTTAACAAAATATCAATGGACTGGTTTAACAAAATATCAATGGACTGGTTTGACAAAATATCAATGGACTGGTTTGACAAAATATCAATGGACTGGTTTAACAAAATATCAATGGACTGGTTTAACAAAATATCAATGGACTGGTTTTGGCTTTTCAACGAATTTTACCCAGCTCAACTTTTTTCCGCCTGTCGAAGTCAGATACATTTCACATTAGTTGTTTGTGGCACAAACTCTCAAAATTTGATGACATTATGACTAGTTCAACAGGAGTTTTTAAAGTACAACCATATGATCTTTATTGTCCATCTTTGCAGACCAGCTTACATGATCGAATTTGCAAAGTGTGTCACTTAGGGAGCGACCGATAATCGGACCGGTATCGGTATCGGACCGATATGGCACTATCGGTTAATATCGGATCGGCCGATTTTTGTTGAGAGCGACCGATAGTCGGACCGATATTGGCACTATGGGTTAACTATCGGACCGGCCGTTTTTTTGGCATTGTTACATTGTTTTTTTTTTTTTACAAATCTAGTAACTCTAAACTTGTTTTGGCTTACAGAGTTAAAGTTTACTTACAGACTTCCAGTTAACTGTTCACCTGAGTGAAGTGATTTACTGATTTAATTAAGTGTTTTTAATTGTTCCAACTTCTTTTAAAATCTGCTACAAGTAAATTCAGTAAAAATTACAAAGATTAACGAAGAAAATTATTTTAATTTCATCACAACTTTCACAAGTTAGTGAAGTTACAATTAAAAATTAATACATTTTTACTTTTTTTAGTTTGACATTAATTATTTACAACTTTATTTTACTTTTCTGTTTGTGTACAAGTAAAAAGTAAAAACAACAAATTGTTTGTTATAAGTTTAATTTTAAACAATAAACATGCAGATTTCTGAGATTATGCAGGCATGGTTTGTGTTTCTGACTCCGTCTTCCGGTCTGTCTTTTCAAATCTTTTGTTCTTCTAATCTTCTTCATCTGCAAGACACCCTTTCATCAATAGCAAAATATCGGTTTCGATGTCGGCAAAAAATGCTGGGGAAAAATATCGGTATCGGACTATCGGTAAAAAGGCATATCGGCCGCTCCTTAGTGTCACTTATACTTTGCCTCACAAAGAATGTTGAAGAAACATACGCGGAAAGATTTATGTCAGTCGTAACTATGGATGAACACTTCACCATGGATGGATGATATATAGTGAATATTTGTTTAATTAAACATAACTCACAGGCCCACAATAAACATATTCTATACAGCACAAGAGCTGCTCACATAATTTGTAAGTCTAGTCCGTTTATTAGTCGCATTGTTTTGTTTCCATTTGTATTATTTAATCAATTGATTGAGTTACTGTTTCAAAGAATAACTGTGACAACTGTTGACAATTAGTTACTCTACTATTAAAGTTATTTAATAATCCGATAGTTCTTGTAATATTTATATTTTAAGGCAGTTTAATACTGAAGTGCGTTTTAAGTTTTCGATTAAACTTTAATTAGATGTTAATTAAAACAAGCAATTTAAGTCTTTTCCATTTCGGACAAAGGACATTTTAGAGCATTTTCGTGTACGCAGTGGCTACGGTTACGCCGACGAAATCCGTATTTTTTTCCGGGTTACAGCCATAGATATTGCTCCACGCGTATGGGTTTTGATAAATAGAGAGGGAAGTAATCATGTTAAATAACTGTTACAAAATAAATAATGATTACACCCCTTTGTTTAGCTTTTATTATTTATATTAAAAATATTAGCAAAAACGGTACATAAGAAACTCTTGTATTCGGCCCTGAGAGGTCAGATCGCGAAATGGACTTTTGATGTACACATGGCAGGCCAAGACCTACAAAATGATATATACATCATGGGTCTAGGACTTATGGTTGCTGAGATATAGGGGGCCCCTTTGTTAATATAGCTTATATAGTAAAAAAACCTACCTAAGAAACTCTTGTATTCGCCCCTGAGAGGTCAAATCGCGAAATGGACTTCTTTTGCACACATGGCAGGCTAAGTCCTACAAAATGATATATACAACATGGGTCTAGGACTTATGGTTGTTGAGATGTAGGGTGATGACAGACAGACAGACAGACAGACGGACAAAACGGGGACAATAGAGCATTTTTTTTTTCAAAAATGCGCTAAAAAAATCGAAAATCTGACGTACTTTAGGTAGGGGGGCGAGATTTGTGACACTTTGTGATAGGGGAAAGGGGGGGGGGCAAAAATAGTGTGACGTACTTTATGGACGGCCCTTTATGTTATTCCGTCAAACAGTGACAAACAGTCGTGTAATGCCAGACTAATTATTTAAAGTGACTTACAAGAATATTTGTTTCAGCACGATGTAATTTACTTTTTAAGTTTAATAAGTTTTTTTTTTTTTTTTTGCAAAAAAAAATATAAAAACATATTTCAAAATGTCAACGTTTTAGTAATCAAATGGGTGTTGTCTAAGCAGCAATTTATAGTGGTTGTAATGGATGTTTTTCAGACGTTTCATCGAGAATAAAGCTAGCTGTTTTTTTTTTGTCCATTGTTGGACGTTGCATAGCAACGTAGAAAACCAAGCGATATGTGTAAGCATGCATGCTTGTTTTACATTTTGTACATAATAATCTAAGGTGAATTGTTTCCCATAATAAGAATTATTAAAAAGTTATTCTCTTCATAATTCTACGAAATATTTATCCACTGACTTGAAACTATTAAAATCGTGTATTGTTATGTACAATCTCGATCTCAATAAATTATAAGTGACCTACATAATTTAAGAACAATACAAATGTCACAAATAACACTCCGGACGATCGAACTCCAAAGCATTTGAACATATTTAGTTCCCCGTTTTTTAATTAGTTCTGCTTTTAAGGTTTTCGGATTTTTAAAAGGTAATTATTTGGTTATATTTACAAATGTGCATAGGTTTTACAGCGCGATTAGAGCCACAGATAGTGATTAGAGCCACTAATAATGTTTAGAGCCACTGATAGTGATTAGCTCCACAGATAGTGACTAGAGCCACTGATAATGTTTAGAGCCACTGATAGTTTTATTACAGTGTCAAGAAACTTTCATTATGAAAAATTGTTAAGAACATTCTTCATATCAAACATCGTACATTTGAATTTTGGAAGAGTTCAACTGACAGTAGTCAGTCACCTGTTACTTGCAGACTACGACATAATGACATCATGCACATTGTGTTTAACTTTTGATTATGACACGTTGACACCTATTACTATCGCTATGCATACTCTAACAGTTAATGAGATGATGTTGTCATGGAGACCATGGTATGGGACATCATGGCTACATCCTGGTTATCTTTTCTTACGTCAGGTTGCTGTTAATTATTTTGTTATATTTACAAATGTTACCAAATTCCAGTTCCTGAAGAAACTAACAATAACCGTGCACCGTTCATAACACTTTTGTTTACTATATTTAGGTCAGCTCTGTGAATGTCACCTTTAATTTGAACATCCAAGAGATTATACTCAACCTACGGCTAGCACGACTTGGTGCACCAACCAATGAGATCTTCAGTGTCGGCTGGTTGCTGGACTCTGGGTCGTCCGTCCAGTTCAATGTGACATTAAATAACGCACCACTGACTATAAATACATCGACTAGTGATCCGTCCACATACAGGTGGGAATCAACCCTACTACCTGGCAAACCCGCAGCTGGTTACCCTTACTCAATACAGGTAGAAACAACCTTTGATATTAGTTTACACTTGTTAAGTATGATTTACTCAATTCAGGTTCTGTCACTACAAAATATGTGTTATGCCACTTCAAAGTATGTGTTCTGTCACAAGAAAGTATGTGTTCAGTCACTACAATGTATGTGTTCTGTCACTTCAAAGTATGTGTTCTGTCACTACAAAGTATGTGTTCATTCACTTCAAAGTATGTGTTCTGTCACAAGAAAGTATGTATTCTGTCACTACAATGTATGTGTTCTGTCACTTCAAAGTATGTGTTATGTCACTTCAAAGTATGTGTTATGTCACAAGAAAGTATGTGTTCAGTCACTACAATGTATGTGTTCAGTCACTACAAAGTATGTATTCTGTCACAAGAAAGTATGTGTTCTGTCACATGAAAGAATGTGTTCAGTCGCTACAAAGTATGTGTTCAGCCACAACAAAGTATGTGTTCTGTCACAAGAAAGTATGTGTTCTGTCTCATGAAAGAATGTGTTCAGTCGCTACAAAGTATGTGTTTAGCCACTACAAAGTATGTGTTCTGTCACAAGAAAGTATGTGTTCAGTCGCTAAAAAGTATGTTTTCAGCCACATGTCTTCTGTCACTACATAAAATGTATTTTCCAACCAAAGAATGCTGTTTTAGTATTATTACATGGCTTACAACCTGTCCATTATTCGATAATTTTTTGTTTAAGAAAATAAAAATAAACTAATATTTCTGTGACATTTAGGCTTGGAATAGAATCAGTTCCTTAAACATATCGGGAATATTTAAAGTGATGGATAAGATTGTGAACCCCACCTTCAGATCTAACTTAAACAATGTCACAACGGATGATGTAGTGACATTCACTGTAGATGTCAGTAAAGGGTCTGACGTCACAGTCCTCATTGAGTACTTCGATGGCAGCTCGAACGACACATTTCTCCCCATCCCTGAAGGTGTTGCCTGGCCAGGGACTAAGTATGTCAACCATTCTTTCATCAATGGCTGCAACTGTCCAGTTACAGCAACAATATTCAATGCTGCAGGTCAGTCATAAACGATATTTTACGTGTGAACTATTTGTGTGAGACATCAAGTATTATGTCTGAGTCTCTATTTAAACCTAATGTGTGAGTCACATCAAGGATTATGTCTGAGTCTCTATTTAAACCTAATGTGTGAGTAACATCAAGTATTATGTCTGAGTCTCTATTTAAACCTAATGTGTGAGTCAATGAAACTTTAGAGAAATGTTTAAATAGATAGTACGTTCGCTACCACTACAGTAAGATGATGTCAAATTTATAAGAATTGATTGTGTGAAACAAATAAAGTTTAAACCAACACAGTAATAAAAACAACAACAGGCTAACAGGAAGTTTACTGGCCCGTTTTACTCAAGAAATAAAAGTCAACGTGTTCAAATTCATTCAGTTTTTATTTACGCCACCAAATTTGATAAGCATAATTATCATAATATTAGTATAACAATGAGCGTTACGTGAAACAAAAGTTCAGAGTTCAAGGCATAAATCGGCGTTTCTTCTATTCCCGTGTGTGAGCAGCTGCTGTGTTGTCTCTCTTCATCGACCAGCAGTAGTCCGCCAGCATGACTGCGTCCCACCTTTACTCCATTTGGCAGATGTTCTGATGGAACCTTTCTCCCAGCTCATCGCTCATCGCCAAGGTTTTCAGAAAACTTCTCCATGTGTGAGAACAGGAAGTGCATCTTTATACTCATCAAACACCCGAGTTTTTGAAAGTCCTCTATCATGCTGCTAATAAGTCAAGCGTGGTTTGCTGCCTTCGTGTTCCCCAGGAAGTTGTTCACCACCTGCACAAACGATTTCCAGGCGGCGCACTCAAGCGTGTTCATGGAGTTTTGGAACTCTGTGTTCTTTATCAGCTGCCGTATCTGTGGACCGTCGAAAATGCCGGCCTTCAGATTCTCAATGGTCAGTTGAGGAAATGCTCGGCACATGTAGTTGAAGCACCTCCCATCCTTGTCCAGAGCGCGCGTAAATTGTTTCATTAACCCAAGCTTCATGTGTAGCGGTGGGATCAATATCTTCTCCCGGTCAACAAGAGGTTCGTTTATGATATTTCTCACCCCAGGTACTAAGTGCTCTCGCGCCGGCCACTCTTTCTTTACATAGTGATGGGCTCTGTCGCAATTGTCCCACATACTTATAAAGCATGGGTACTTCGTGAACCGGACTGCTTACCAAGTAGAAAGTTCACCATCTTCAAGTCGACGCAGATGATCCATTAGTGCTGCTCATATTGGATTTTGTCGAGCACATACTTCACTGCTTCATATTTCTCTTCAAGAGTTGTGGAATGCGCAAGAGGGATTGAGGCGAACTGGCTCCCGTTGTGGAGAAGTACTCACTTCAAAGAGCGCTTGCAGCTGTCAATGAAGAGTCGCCAATCTCGCAGAAGTAACAATCCGATGCATGGTCAAACTGCTCCCTCCAAACAATCGGAATCCCAAACTTCAGTGAAGTTTTAGCGCCCTTCGTCCACCACCGGATGTATTCCATGCACGTCTTGCATACCGTGGGCGGTGTCGAGGACTTATGTTGGTCACCCAGCTTGACTTTAAAGTAAGCCTGGTAGGCATGCTTCACAAATCTTGTGATGTTCTTCCGGTCCGCTGACAGCGTGTATTCTTCCCAGATGTAGCAGAAAACGTGAGGATTATTCCTGCATACTTGTCGCGCTGAAGCCATTTAAATAAACTGAAAGTAAAAGCAGGATACAACTGAGTGTAAGCCAGTGAAATTTAGAATCAATTTGATTGGCTTATTTAACCCAATCAAGTGCTGATGCATTAAATAATCAAGCGATAATCCAGATTGATTATTTATAAATAAAATATAATTATCACTGTTTTTGTATTTGTGATTATTTTGCTGCTAATTTTATGCAGCTAATTTAGAGAAATGATTGAACTCAAAACCCCTGATATTAGAATATGTATAGCTCGTCAGGTAGGTCTATGGCTGTATCTCAAGAAGATAACCTGACATAGCAAAATCAATGTTATATTCGCACTCAGAACACCAAAATTAGTCTAAATCAGTTGAAAAACCCCTGACGATTTTTTGGCTGTTACCCAGTGTATTCATGTGATTTAAATACCGTAAAATGTCATTATATGATTATTAAGAATTGTACCAAAGTCGTGTTTGATAGCTATTATATGATTATTAAGAATTGTACCAAAGACGTGTTTGATAGCTATTATGTGATTATTAAGAATTGTACCAAAGACGTGTTTGATAGCTATTATATGATTATAAAGACGTTTGTCAAATATTTGCCAGTTATTATTATATAACTTACTATTTATTATTATCTTTTTTAGGCTCCTTTACTCTGGTGATCAAGGTTCTGGTAAAAGTAGGTTTTAGTACCATATCCTGGGAACTGCCCATGGAGCAGTATTACTTGTACGAGCCACCAGCCAGTATCAGCTTTATGTTTAACTCAACTACCACAGCCCGTCCAACCGACCCTACTATAGAAATAAACTGGGGAGATCAATCGCCCAAGATTATTCAACATTCAATCGCTATAGGGTCACCTGGCTATAGGCAAGTATCGTTACTTACATGTAGGTCACCTGGCTATAGGCAAGTATCGTTACTTACATGTAGGTCACCTGCCTATAGGCAAGTATCGTTACTCACAAATATGTCACCTGACGCCTCAGTCAGCGTACTTGTTGAAATATGTTTGTGTCTCGTTTTGTACTTTTTGATCATTTAAAGTATTTCATCCACATATCTTTTTATACCCATGGACCCGAAGAAAGTAAGCGGAAAGGTCAGTGCTAAGAAGAAGAGTAAAATCATAGAAAAATATAATAAAGGTGTACGAGTGAATAAATTAGCAATATCTACTGTATAAAACAGAAGGCGTAGATAAAGGGTAAGGGCGTTACAATACTTACTAAGCTCCTTCATCTATCTCATCCACCCTACATCTCCACCTATCTCATCCACCCTACATCTCCATCTATCTCATCCACCCTACATCTCCACCTATCTCATCCACCCTACATCTCCATCTATCTCATCAACCCTACATCTCCATCTATCTCATCCACCCTACATGTCCACCTATCTCATCCACCCTACATCTCCATCTATCTCATCCACCCTACATCTCCATCTATCTAATCCACCCTACATCTCCATCTATCTCATCCACCCTACATCTCCATCAATCTCATCCACCCTACATCTCCATCTATCTCATCCAACCTACATCTCCACCTATCTCATCCACCCTACATCTCCACCTATCTCATCCACCCTACATCTCCATCTATCTCATCCACCCTACATCTCCAACTATCTCATCCACCCTACATCTCCACCTATCTCACCATCTATCTCATCCACCCTACATCTCCACCTATCTCATCCACCCTACATCTCCACCTATCTCATCCACCCTTCTTCTCCACCTATCTCATCCACCCTACATCTCCACCTATCTCATCCACCCTACATCTCCATCAATCTCGTCCACCCTACAACTCCATCCATCTCATCCACCCTACATCTCCATCTATCTCATCCACCCTACATCTACACCTATCTCATCCACCCTTCTTCTCCACCTATCTCATCCACCCTACATCTCCACCAATCTCATCCACCCTACATCTCCATCAATCTCATCCACCCTACATCTCCATCTATCTCATCCACCCTACATCTCCACCTATCTCATCCACCCTACATCTCCACCTATCTCATCCACCCTACATCTCCACCTATCTCATCCACCCTACATCTCCACCTATCTCATCCACCCTACATCTCCACCTATCTCATCCACCCTACATCTCCACCTATCTCATCCACCCTACATCTCCACCTATCTCATCCACCCTACATCTCCATCTATCTCATCCACCCTACATCTCCACCTATCTCATCCACCCTACATCTCCACCTATCTCATCCACCCTACATCTCCACCTATCTCATCCACCCTACATCTATCTAATCCACCCTACATCTCCATCTATCTCAACCACTCTACATCTCCACCTATCTCATCCACCCTACATCTCCACCTATCTCATCAACCCTACATCTCCACCTATCTCATCCACCCTACATCTGCATCTCTCTCATCCACCCTACATCTCCATCTATCTCATCCACCCTACATCTCCATCTATCTCATCCACCCTACATCTCCACCTATCTCATCCACCCTACATCTCCATCTATCTCATCCACCCTACATCTCCATCTATCTCATCCACTCTACGTCTCCATCTGTCTCATCCACCCGACATCTCCATCTATCTCATCCACCCTACATCTCCACCTATCTCTACCACCCTACATCTCCACCTATCTCATCCACCCTACATCTACACCTATCTCATCCACCCTACATCTCCACCTATCTCATCCACCCTACATCTCCATCTATCTCATCCACCCTACATCTACACCTATCTCATCCACCCTACATCTCCATCTATCTCATCCACCCTACATCTCCACCTATCTCATCCACCCTACATCTCCACCTATCTCATCCACCCTACATCTCCACCTATCTCATCCACCCTACATCTCCACCTATCTCATCCACCCTACATCTCCACCTATCTCATCCACCCTACATCTCCATCTATCTCATCCACCCTACATCTCCATCTATCTCATCCACCCTACATCTCCACCTATCTCATCCACCCTACATCTCCACCTATCTCATCCACCCTACATCTCCATCTATCTCATCCACCCTACATCTCCATCTCTCTCATCCACCCTACATCTCCATCTATCTCATCCACCCTACATCTCCACCTATCTCATCCACCCTACATCTCCACCTATCTCATCCACCCTACATCTCCATCTATCTCATCCACCCTACATCTCCAACTATCTCATCCACCCTACATATCCATCTATCTCATCCACCCTACATCTCCATCTATCTCATCCACCCTACATCTCCACCTATCTCATCCACCCTACATCTCCACCTATCTCATCCACCCTACTTCTCCACCTATCTCATCCACCCTACATCTCCATCTATCTCATCCACCCTACATCTCCACCTATCTCATCCACCCTACATCTCAATCTATCTCATCCACCCTACATCTCCATCTATCTCATCCACCCTACATCTCCACCTATCTCATCCACCCTACATCTCCATCTATCTCATCCACCCAACATCTCCACCTATCTCATACACCCTACATCTGCATCTCTCTCATCCACCCTACATCTCCATCTATCTCATCCACCCTACATCTCCATCTATCTCATCCACCCTACATCTCCACCTATCTCATCCACCCTACATCTCAATCTATCTCATCCACCCTACATCTCCATCTATCTCATCCACCCTACATCTGATCTATCTCATCCACTCTACATCTAAACCTATCTCATCCACACTACATCTCCACCTATCTCATCCACCCTACATCTCCACCTATCTCATCCACCCTACATCTCCACCTATCTCATCCACCCTACATCTCCACCTATCTCATCCACCCTACATCTCCACCTGTCTCATCCACCCTTCTTCTCCACCTATCTCATCCACCCTACATCTCCACCTATCTCGACCACCCTACATCTCCATCTATCTCATCCACCCTACATCTCCACCTCTCTCATCCACCCTACATCTCCACCTATCTCATCCACCCTACATCTATCTAATCCACCCTACATCTCCACCTATCTCATCCACCCTTCTTCTCCACCTATCTCATCCACCCTACATCTCCATCTATCTCATCCACCCTACATCTCCATCTATCTCATCCACCCTACATCTCCATCTATCTCATCCACCCTACATCTCCACATATCTCATCCACCCTACATCTCCATCTATCTCATCCACCCTACATCTCCACCTATCTCATCCACCCTACATCTATCTAATCCACCCTACATCTCCATCTATCTCAACCACTCTACATCTCCACCTATCTCATCCACCCTAAATCTCCACCTATCTCATCCACCCTACATCTCCACCTATCTCATCCACCCTACATCTCCACCTATCTCATCCACCCTACATCTCCACCTATCTCATCCACCCTACATCTCCATCTATCTCATCCACCCTACATCTCCATCTATCTCATCCACCCTACATCTACATCTATCTCATCCACCCTACATCTAAACCTATCTCATCCACACTACATCTCCACCTATCTCATCCACCCTACATCTCCACCTATCTCATCCACCCTACATCTCCACCTATCTCATCCACCCTAAATCTCCACCTATCTCATCCACCCTACATCTCCACCTGTCTCATCCACCCTACTTCTCCACCTATCTCATCCACCCTACATCTCCACCTATCTCATCCACCCTACATCTCCATCTATCTCATCCACCCTACATCTCCACCTCTCTCATCCACCCTACATCTCCACCTATCTCATCCACCCTACATCTCCACCTATCTCATCCACCCTACATCTATCTAATCCACCCTACATCTCCATCTATCTAAACCACTCTACATCTCCACCTATCTCATCCACCCTACATCTCCACCTATCTCATCAACCCTACATCTCCACCTATCTCATCCACCCTACATCTGCATCTCTCTCATCCACCCTACATCTCCATCTATCTCATCCACCCTACATCTCCACCTATCTCATCCACCCTACATCTCCATCTATCTCATCCACTCTACGTCTCCATCTGTCTCATCCACCCGACATCTCCATCTATCTCATCCACCCTACATCTACACATATCTCTACCACCCTACATCTCCACCTATCTCATCCACCCTACATCTACACCTATCTCATCCACCCTACATCTCCACCTATCTCATCCACCCTACATCTACACCTATCTCATCCACCCTACATCTACACCTATCTCATCCACCCTACATCTCCATCTATCTCATCCACCCTACATCTCCACCTATCTCATCCACCCTACATCTCCACCTATCTCATCCACCCTACATCTCCACCTATCTCATCCACCCTACATCTCCACCTATCTCATCCACCCTACATCTCCACCTATCTCATCCACCCTACATCTCCATCTATCTCATCCACCCTACATCTCCACCTATCTCATCCACCCTACATCTCCACCTATCTCATCCACCCTACATCTCCACCTATCTCATCCACCCTACATCTCCATCTATCTCATCCACCCTACATCTCCATCTCTCTCATCCACCCTACATCTCCATCTATCTCATCCACCCTACATCTCCACCTATCTCATCCACCCTACATCTCCATCTATCTCATCCACCCTACATCTCCATCTATCTCATCCACCCTACATCTCCATCTATCTCATCCACCCTACATCTCCATCTATCTCATCCACCCTACATCTCCATCTATCTCATCCACCCTACATCTCCACCTATCTCATCCACCCTACATCTCCACCTATCTCATCCACCCTTCTTCTCCACCTATCTCATCCACCCTACATCTCCATCTATCTCATCCACCCTACATCTCCACCTATCTCATCCACCCTACATCTCAATCTATCTCATCCACCCTACATCTCCATATATCTCATCCACCCTACATCTCCACCTATCTCATCCACCCTACATCTCCATCTATCTCATCCACCCTAAATCTCCACCTATCTCATCCACCCTACATCTGCATCTCTCTCATCCACCCTACATCTCCATCTATCTCATCCACCCTACATCTCCATCTATCTCATCCACCCTACATCTCCACCTATCTCATCCACCCTACATCTCCATCTATCTCATCCACCCTACATCTCCATCTATCTCATCCACCCTACATCTGATCTATCTCATCCACTCTACATCTAAACCTATCTCATCCACACTACATCTCCACCTATCTCATCCACCCTACATCTCCACCTATCTCATCCACCCCACATCTCCACCTATCTCATCCACCCTACATCTCCACCTATCTCATCCACCCTACATCTCCACCTGTCTCATCCACCCTTCTTCTCCACCTATCTCATCCACCCTACATCTCCACCTATCTCGACCACCCTACATCTCCATCTATCTCATCCACCCTACATCTCCACCTCTCTCATCCACCCTACATCTCCACCTATCTCATCCACCCTACATCTATCTAATCCACCCTACATCTCCACCTATCTCATCCACCCTTCTTCTCCACCTATCTCATCCACCCTACATCTCCATCTATCTCATCCACCCTACATCTCCACCTATCTCATCCACCCTACATCTCCATCTATCTCATCCACCCTACATCTCCACCTATCTCATCCACCCTACATCTCCATCTATCTCATCCACCCTACATCTCCACCTATCTCATCCACCCTACATCTATCTATCATCCACCCTACATCTCCATCTATCTCAACCACTCTACATCTCCACCTATCTCATCCACCCTAAATCTCCACCTATCTCATCCACCCTACATCTCCACCTATCTCATCCACCCTACATCTCCACCTATCTCATCCACCCTACATCTCCATCTATCTCATCCACCCTACATCTCCATCTATCTCATCCACCCTACATCTCCATCTATCTCATCCACCCTACATCTCCATCTATCTCATCCACCCTACATCTACACCTATCTCATCCACACTACATCTCCACCTATCTCATCCACCCTACATCTCCACCTATCTCATCCACCCTACATCTCCATCTATCTCATCCACCCTACATCTCCACCTATCTCATCCACCCTACATCTCCACCTATCTCATCCACCCTTCTTCTCCACCTATCTCATCCACCCTACATCTCCACCTATCTCATCCACCCTACATCTCCATCTATCTCATCCACCCTACATCTCCACCTCTCTCATCCACCCTACATCTCCATCTATCTCATCCACCCTACATCTCCACCTATCTCATCCACCCTACATCTCATCCACCCTACATCTCCATCTATCTCAACCACTCTACATCTCCACCTATCTCATCCACCCTACATCTCCACCTATCTCATCAACCCTACATCTCCACCTATCTCATCCACCCTACATCTGCATCTATCTCATCCACCCTACATCTCCATCTATCTCATCCACCCTACATCTCCATCTATCTCATCCACCCTACATCTCCATCTATCTCATCCACTCTACGTCTCCACCTATCTCATCCACCCTACATCTCCATCTATCTCATCCACCCTACATCTACACCTATCTCTACCACCCTACATCTCCACCTATCTCATCCACCCTACATCTACACCTATCTCATCCACCCTACATCTACACCTATCTCATCCACCCTACATCTCCATCTATCTCATCCACCCTACATCTACACCTATCTCATCCACCCTACATCTCCATCTATCTCATCCACCCTACATCTCCACCTATCTCATCCACCCTACATCTCCATCTATCTCATCCACCCTACATCTCCATCTATCTCATCCACTCTACATCTCCACCTATCTCATCCACCCGACACCTCCACCTATCTCATCCACCCTACATCTCCACCTATCTCATTCACCCTACATCTCCATCTATCTCATCCACCCTACATCTCCATCTCTCTCATCCACCCTACATCTCCATCTATCTCATCCACCCTACATCTCCACCTATCTCATCCACCCTACATCTCCACCTATCTCATCCACCCTACATCTCCATCTATCTCATCCACCCTACATGTCCAACTATCTCATCCACCCTACATATCCATCAATCTCATCCACCCTACATCTCCATCTATCCCATCCACCCTACATCTCCACCTATCTCATCCACCCTACATCTCCACCTATCTCATCCACCCTTCTTCTCCACCTGACTCATCCACCCTACATCTCCATCTATCTCATCCACCCTACATCTCCACCTATCTCATCCACCCTACATCTCCATCTATCTCATCCACCCTACATCTCCATATATCTCATCCACCATACGTCTCCACCTATCTCATCCACCCTACATCTCCACCTATCTCATCCACCCTACATCTCCACCTATCTCATCAACCCTACATCTCCACCTATCTCATCCACCCTACATCTGCATCTCTCTCATCCACCCTACATCTCCATCTATCTCATCCACCCTACATCTCCATCTATCTCATCCACCCTACATCTCCACCTATCTCATCCACCCTACATCTCCATCTATCTCATCCACCCTACATCTCCACCTATCTCATCCACCCTACATATCCATCTATCTCATCCACCCTACATCTCCACCTATCTCATCCATCATACATCTCCAACTATCTCATCCACTCCACATCTCCACCTATCTCATCCACCCTACATCTACACCTATCTCATCCACCCTACATCTACACCTATCTCATCCACCCTACATCTCCACCTATCTCATCCATCCTACATCTACACCTATCTCATCCTCCCTGCATCTCCATCTATCTCATCCACCCTACATCTCCATCTATCTCATCCACCCTACATCTCCACCTATCTCATCCACCCTACATCTCCATCTATCTCATCCACCCTACATCTCCATCTATCTCATCCACCCTACATCTCCACCTATCTCATCCACCCTACATCTCCACCTATCTCATTCACCCTACATCTCCATCTATCTCATCCACCCTACATCTCCATCTATCTCATCCACCCTACATCTCCATCTATCTCATCCACCCTACATCTCCATCTATCTCATCCACCCTACATCTCCACCTATCTCATCCACTGTACATCTCCATCTATCTCATCCACCCTACATCTCCATCTATCTTATCCACCCTACATCTCTATCTATCTCATACACCCTACATCTCCATCTATCTCATCCACCCTACATCTCCACCTATCTCATCCACCCTACATATCCATCTATCTCATCCACCCTACATCTCCACCTATCTCATCCATCATACATCTCCAACTATCTCATCCACTCCACATCTCCACCTATCTCATCCACCCTACATCTACACCTATCTCATCCACCCTACATCTACACCTATCTCATCCATCATACATCTCTACCTATCTCATCCACTCCACATCTCCACCTATCTCATCCACCCTACATCTCCATCTATCTCATCCACCCTACATCTCCACCTATCTCATCCACCCTACATCTCCACCTATCTCATCCACCCTACATCTCCACCTATCTCATCCACCCTACATCTCCATCTATCTCATCCACCCTACATCTCCACCTATCTCATCCACCCTACATCTCCATCTATCTCATCCACCCTACATCTCCATCTATCTCATCCACCCTACATCTCCACCTATCTCATCCACCCTACATCTCCATCTATCTCATCCACCCTAAATCTCCACCTATCTCATCCACCCTACATCTGCATCTCTCTCATCCACCCTACATCTCCATCTATCTCATCCACCCTACATCTCCATCTATCTCATCCACCCTACATCTCCATCTATCTCATCCACCCTACATCTGATCTATCTCATCCACTCTACATCTAAACCTATCTCATCCACCCTACATCTCCATCTATCTCATCCACCCTACATCTCCACCTATCTCATCCACCCTACATCTCCACCTATCTCATCCACCCTACATCTCCACCTATCTCATCCACCCTACATCTCCACCTATCTCATCCACCCTACATCTCCACCTATCTCATCCACCCTACATCTCCACCTATCTCATCCACCCTACATCTCCATCTATCTCATCCACCCTACATCTCCATCTCTCTCATCCACCCTACATCTCCACCTATCTCATCCACCCTACATCTCCATCTATCTCATCCACCCTACATCTCCATCTATCTCGTCCACCCTACATCTCCATCTATCTCAACCACTCTACATCTACACCTATCTCATCCACCCTACATCTCCACCTATCTCATCCACCCTACATCTCCACCTATCTCATCCACCCTACATCTCCACCTATCTCATCCACCCTACATCTCCACCTATCTCATCCACCCTACATCTCCACCTGTCTCATCCACCCTTCTTCTCCACCTATCTCATCCACCCTACATCTCCACCTATCTCATCCACCCTACATCTCCATCTATCTCATCCACCCTACATCTCCACCTCTCTCATCCACCCTACATCTCCACCTATCTCATCCACCCTACATCTATCTAATCCACCCTACATCTCCACCTATCTCATCCACCCTTCTTCTCCACCTATCTCATCCACCCTACATCTCCATCTATCTCATCCACCCTACATCTCCATCTATCTCATCCACCCTACATCTCCATCTATCTCATCCACCCTACATCTCCACCTATCTCATCCACCCTACATCTCCATCTATCTCATCCACCCTACATCTCCACCTATCTCATCCACCCTACATCTATCTAATCCACCCTACATCTCCATCTATCTCATCCACCCTACATCTCCACCTATCTCATCCACCCTACATCTCCACCTATCTCATCCACCCTACATCTCCACCTATCTCATCCACCCTACATCTCCATCTATCTCATCCACCCTACATCTCCACCTATCTCATCCACCCTACATCTCCATCTATCTCATCCACCCTACATCTCCATCTATCTCATCCACCCTACATCTACATCTATCTCATCCACCCTACATCTACACCTATCTCATCCACCCTACATCTCCACCTATCTCATCCACCCTACATCTCCACCTATCTCATCCACCCTACATCTCCACCTATCTCATCCACCCTACATCTCCATCTATCTCATCCACCCTACATCTCCATCTATCTCATCCACCCTACATCTCCACCTATCTCATCCACCCTACATCTCCACCTATCTCATCCACCCTACATCTCCATCTATCTCATCCACCCTACATCTCCACCTATCTCATCCACCCTACATCTCCACCTATCTCATCCACCCTACATCTCCACCTATCTCATCCACCCTACATCTATCTAATCCACCCTACATCTCCATCTATCTAAACCACTCTACATCTCCACCTATCTCATCCACCCTACATCTCCACCTATCTCATCAACCCTACATCTCCACCTATCTCATCCACCCTACATCTGCATCTCTCTCATCCACCCTACATCTCCATCTATCTCATCCACCCTACATCTCCATCTATCTCATCCACCCTACATCTCCATCTATCTCATCCACTCTACGTCTCCATCTGTCTCATCCACCCGACATCTCCATCTATCTCATCCACCCTACATCTCCACCTATCTCATCCACCCTACATCTCCATCTATCTCATCCACCCTACATCTCCACCTATCTCATCCACCCTACATCTACACCTATCTCATCCACCCTACATCTCCATCTATCTCATCCACCCTACATCTACACCTATCTCATCCACCCTACATCTCCATCTATCTCATCCACCCTACATCTCCACCTATCTCATCCACCCTACATCTCCACCTATCTCATCCACCCTACATCTCCATCTATCTCATCCACTCTACATCTCCATCTATCTCATCCACCCTACATCTCCACCTATCTCATCCACCCTACATCTCCACCTATCTCATCCACCCTACATCTCCATCTATCTCATCCACCCTACATCTCCATCTCTCTCATCCACCCTACATCTCCATCTATCTCATCCACCCTACATCTCCACCTATCTCATCCACCCTACATCTCCACCTATCTCATCCACCCTACATCTCCATCTATCTCATCCACCCTACATCTCCATCTATCTCATCCACCCTACATCTCCATCTATCTCATCCACCCTACATCTCCATCTATCTCATCCACCCTACATCTCCATCTATCTCATCCACCCTACATCTCCACCTATCTCATCCACCCTACTTCTCCATCTATCTCATCCACCCTACATCTCCATCTATCTCATCCACCCTACATCTCCATCTATCTCATCCACCCTACATCTCCATCTATCTCATCCACCCTACATCTCCATCTATCTCATCCACCCTACATCTCCACCTATCTCATCCACCCTACATCTCCATCTATCTCATCCACCCTACATCTCCACCTATCTCATCCACCCTACATCTCCACCTATCTCATCCACCCTACATCTCCATCTATCTCATCCACCCTACATCTCCATCTATCTCATCCACCCTACATCTCCACCTATCTCATCCACCCTACATCTCCACCTATCTCATCCACCCTACATCTCCATCTATCTCATCCACCCTACATCTCCACCTATCTCATCCACCCTACATCTCCATCTATCTCATCCACCCTACATCTCCACCTATCTCATCCATCATACATCTCCAACTATCTCATCCACTCCACATCTCCACCTATCTCATCCACCCTACATCTACACCTATCTCATCCACCCTACATCTACACCTATCTCATCCACCCTACATCTCCACCTATCTCATCCACCCTACATCTACACCTATCTCATCCACCCTACATCTCCATCTATCTCATCCACCCTACATCTCCATCTATCTCATCCACCCTACATCTCCACCTATCTCATCCACCCTACATCTCCATCTATCTCATCCACCCTACATCTCCATCTATCTCATCCACCCTACATCTCCACCTATCTCATCCACCCTACATCTCCACCTATCTCATTCACCCTACATCTCCATCTATCTCATCCACCCTACATCTCCATCTATCTCATCCACCCTACATCTCCATTTCTCTCATCCACCCTACATCTCCATCTATCTCATCCACCCTACATCTCCACCTATCTCATCCACCCTACATCTCCATCTATCTCATCCACCCTACATCTCCATCTATCTTATCCACCCTACATCTCTATCTATCTCATCCACCCTACATCTCCATCTATCTCATCCACCCTACATCTCCACCTATCTCATCCACCCTACATCTCCATCTATCTCATCCACCCTACATCTCCACCTATCTCATCCACCCTACATCTACACCTATCTCATCCACCCTACATCTCCACCTATCTCATCCACCCTACATCTACACCTATCTCATCCACCCTACATCTACACCTATCTCATCCACCCTACATCTCCACCTATCTCATCCACTCTACATCTCCATCTATCTCATCCACCCTACATCTCCATCTATCTCATCCACCCTACATCTCCACCTATCTCATCCACCCTACATCTCCACCTATCTCATCCACCCTTCATCTCCACCTATCTCATCCACCCTACATCTCCATCTATCTCATCCACCCTACATCTCCACCTATCTCATCCACCCTACATCTCCATCTATCTCATCCACCCTACATCTCCATCTATCTCATCCACCCTACATCTCCACCTATCTCATCCACCCTACATCTCCATCTATCTCATCCACCCTACATCTCCACCTATCTCATCCACCCTACATCTGCATCTATCTCATCCACCCTACATCTCCATCTATCTCATCCACCCTACATCTCCACCTATCTCATCCACCCTACATCTCCATCTATCTCATCCACCCTACATCTCCATCTATCTCATCCACTCTACATCTCCACCTATCTCATCCACCCTACATCTCCACCTATCTCATCCACCCTACATCTCCACCTATCTCATCCACCCTACATCTCCACCTATCTCATCCACCCTACATCTCCATCTATCTCATCCACCCTACATCTCCATCTATCTCATCCACCCTACATCTCCACCTATCTCATCCACCCTACATCTCCACCTATCTCATCCACCCTACATCTCCATCTATCTCATCCACCCTACATCTCCATCTCTCTCATCCACCCTACATCTCCACCTATCTCATCCACCCTACATCTATCTAATCCACCCTACATCTCCACCTATCTCATCCACCCTACATCTCCACCTATCTCATCCACCCTACATCTCCATCTATCTCATCCACCCTACATCTCCATCTATCTCATCCACCCTACATCTCCACCTATCTCATCCACCCTACATCTCCATCTATCTCATCCACCCTACATCTCCACCTATCTCATCCACCCTACATCTCCATCTATCTCATCCACCCTACATCTCCATCTATCTCATCCACCCTACATCTCCACCTATCTCATCCACCCTACATCTCCACATCTCATCCACCCTATCTCTCATCCACCCTACATCTCCACCTATCTCATCCACCCTACATCTATCTAATCCACCCTACATCTCCATCTATCTCATCCACCCTACATCTCCACCTATCTCATCCACCCTACATCTCCACCTATCTCATCCACCCTACATCTATCTAATCCACCCTACATCTCCACCTATCTCATCCACCCTACATCTCCACCTATCTCATCCACCCTACATCTCCATCTATCTCATCCACCCTACATCTCCACCTATCTCATCCACCCTACATCTCCACCTATCTCATCCACCCTACATCTCCACCTATCTCATCCACCCTAAATCTCCACCTATCTCATCCACCCTACATCTCCATCTCATCCACCCTACATCTCCATCTATCTCATCCACCCTACATCTCCATCTCTCTCATCCACCCTACATCTCCATCTATCTCATCCACCCTACATCTCCATCTATCTCATCCACCCTACATCTCCACCTATCTCATCCACCCTACATCTCCACCTATCTCATCCACCCTACATCTATCTAATCCACCCTACATCTCCATCTATCTAATCCACTCTACATCTCCACCTATCTCATCCACCCTACATCTCCACCTATCTCATCCACCCTACATCTCCACCTATCTCATCCACCCTACATCTGCATCTATCTCATCCACCCTACATCTCCATCTATCTCATCCACCCTACATCTCCACCTATCTCATCCACCCTACATCTCCATCTATCTCATCCACCCTACATCTCCATCTGTCTCATCCACCCTACATCTCCATCTATCTCATCCACCCTACATCTACACATATCTCTACCACCCTACATCTCCAGCTATCTCATCCACCCTACATCTCCACCTATCTCATCCACCCTACATCTACACCTATCTCATCCACCCTACATCTCCATCTATCTCATCCACCCTACATCTACACCTATCTCATCCACCCTACATCTCCATCTATCTCATCCACCCTACATCTCCACCTATCTCATCCACCCTACATCTCCACCTATCTCATCCACCCTACATCTCCATCTATCTCATCCACCCTACATCTCCACCTATCTCATCCACCCTACATCTCCATCTATCTCATCCACCCTACATCTCCATCTATCTCATCCACCCTACATCTCCATCTATCTCATCCACCCTACATCTCCATCTATCTCATCCACCCTACATCTCCATCTATCTCATCCACCCTACATCTCCACCTATCTCATCCACCCTACATCTCCATCTATCTCATCCACCCTACATCTCCATCTATCTCATCCACCCTACATCTCCATCTATCTCATCCACCCTACATCTCCACCTATCTCATCCACCCTACATCTCCATCTATCTCATCCACCCTACATCTCCACCTATCTCATCCACCCTACATCTCCACCTATCTCATCCACCCTACATCTCCATCTATCTCATCCACCCTACATCTCCATCTATCTCATCCACCCTACATCTCCATCTATCTCATCCACCCTACATCTCCATCTATCTCATCCACCCTACATCTCCATCTATCTCATCCACCCTACATCTCCACCTATCTCATCCACCCTACATCTCCACCTATCTCATCCAACCTACATCTCCACCTATCTCATCCACCCTACATCTCCACCTATCTCATCCACCCTACATCTGCATCTATCTCATCCACCCTACATCTCCATCTATCTCATCCACCCTACATCTCCATCTATCTCATCCACCCTACATCTCCACCTATCTCATCCACCCTACATCTCCATCTATCTCATCCACCCTACATCTCCACCTATCTCATCCACCCTACATCTCCATCTATCTCATCCACCCTACATCTCCACCTATCTCATCCATCATACATCTCCACCTATCTCATCCACTCCACATCTCCACCTATCTCATCCACCCTACATCTCCACCTATCTCATCCACCCTACATCTCCATCTATCTCATCCACCCTACATCTCCACCTATCTCATCCACCCTACATCTACACCTATCTCATCCTCCCTGCATCTCCATCTATCTCATCCACCCTACATCTCCATCTATCTCATCCACCCTACATCTCCACCTATCTCATCCACCCTACATCTCCATCTATCTCATCCACCCTACATCTCCATCTATCTCATCCACCCTACACCTCCACCTATCTCATCCACCCTACATCTCCACCTATCTCATCCACCCTACATCTCCATCTATCTCATCCACCCTACATCTCCATCTATCTCATCCACCCTACATCTCCATCTCTCTCATCCACCCTACATCTCCATCTATCTCATCCACCCTACATCTCCACCTATCTCATCCACCCTACATCTCCATCTATCTCATCCACCCTACATCTCCATCTATCTTATCCACCCTACATCTCTATCTATCTCATCCACCCTACATCTCCATCTATCTCATCCACCCTACATCTCCACCTATCTCATCCACCCTACATATCCATCTATCTCATCCACCCTACATCTCCACCTATCTCATCCATCCTACATCTCCAACTATCTCATCCACTCCACATCTCCACCTATCTCATCCACCCTACATCTACACCTATCTCATCCACCCTACATCTACACCTATCTCATCCATCCTACATCTCCACCTATCTCATCCACCCTACATCTCCACCTATCTCATCCACCCTACATCTCCATCTATCTCATCCACCCTACATCTCCACCTATCTCATCCACCCTACATCTCCACCTATCTCATCCACCCTACATCTCCACCTATCTCATCCACCCTACATCTCCATCTATCTCATCCACCCTACATCTCCATCTATCTCATCCACCCTACATCTCCACCTATCTCATCCACCCTACATCTCCATCTATCTCATCCACCCTACATCTCCATCTATCTCATCCACCCTACATCTCCATCTATCTCATCCACCCTACATCTCCACCTATCTCATCCACCCTACATCTGCATCTCTCTCATCCACCCTACATCTCCATCTATCTCATCCACCCTACATCTCCATCTATCTCATCCACCCTACATCTCCACCTATCTCATCCACCCTACATCTCCATCTATCTCATCCACCCTACATCTCCATCTATCTCATCCACCCTACATCTCCATCTATCTCATCCACTCTACATCTCCACCTATCTCATCCACTCTACATCTACACCTATCTCATCCACCCTACATCTCCACCTATCTCATCCACCCTACATCTCCATCTATCTCATCCACCCTACATCTCCACCTATCTCATCCACCCTACATCTCCATCTATCTCATCCACCCTACATCTCCATCTATCTCATCCACCCTACATCTCCACCTATCTCGACCACCCTACATCTCCATCTATCTCATCCACCCTACATCTCCACCTATCTCATCCACCCTACATCTCCACCTATCTCATCCACCCTACATCTATCTAATCCACCCTACATCTCCACCTATCTCATCCACCCTACTCTCCACCTATCTCATCCACCCTACATCTCCATCTATCTCATCCACCCTACATCTCCACCTATCTCATCCACCCTACATCTCCAACTATCTCATCCACCCTACATCTCCACCTATCTCATCCACCCTACATCTCCATCTATCTCATCCACCCTACATCTCCACCTATCTCATCCACCCTACATCTATCTATCCACCCTACATCTCCATCTATCTCAACCACTCTACATCTCCACCTATCTCATCCACCCTAAATCTCCACCTATCTCATCCACCCTACATCTCCACCTATCTCATCCACCCTACATCTCCACCTATCTCATCCACCCTACATCTCCACCTATCTCATCCACCCTACATCTCCATCAATCTCATCCACCCTACATCTCCATCTATCTCATCCACCCTACATCTACATCTATCTCATCCACCCTACATCTAAACCTATCTCATCCACCCTACATCTCCATCTATCTCATCCACCCTACATCTCCACCTATCTCATCCACCCTACATCTCCATCTATCTCATCCACCCTACATCTCCACCTATCTCATCCACCCTACATCTCCACCTATCTCATCCACCCTACATCTCCATCTATCTCATCCACCCTACATCTCCATCTATCTCATCCACCCTACATCTCCATCTATCTCATCCACCCTACATCTCCATCTATCTCATCCACCCTACATCTCCACCTATCTCATCCACCCTACATCTCCACCTATCTCATCCACCCTACATCTATCTAATCCACCCTACATCTCCATCTATCTCATCCACTCTACATCTCCATCTATCTCATCCACCCTACATCTCCATCTATCTCATCCACCCTACATCTCCATCTATCTCATCCACCCTACATCTCCATCTCTCTCATCCACCCTACATCTCCATCTATCTCATCCACCCTACATCTCCATCTATCTCATCCACCCTACATCTCCATCTATCTCATCCACTCTACGTCTCCATCTGTCTCATCCACCCGACATCTCCATCTATCTCATCCACCCTACATCTACACATATCTCTACCACCCTACATCTCCACCTATCTCATCCACCCTACATCTACACCTATCTCATCCACCCTACATCTCCACCTATCTCATCCACCCTACATCTCCATCTATCTCATCCACCCTACATCTACACCTATCTCATCCACCCTACATCTCCATCTATCTCATCCACCCTACATCTCCACCTATCTCATCCACCCTACATCTCCATCTATCTCATCCACCCTACATCTCCATCTATCTCATCCACCCTACATCTCCACCTATCTCATCCACCCTACATCTCCACCTATCTCATCCACCCTACATCTCCATCTATCTCATCCACCCTACATCTCCATCTATCTCATCCACCCTACATCTCCATCTATCTCATCCACCCTACATCTCCATATATCTCATCCACCATACGTCTCCACCTATCTCATCCACCCTACATCTCCACCTATCTCATCCAACCTACATCTCCACCTATCTCATCCACCCTACATCTCCACCTATCTCATCCACCCTACATCTCCATCTCTCTCATCCACCCTACATCTCCATCTATCTCATCCACCCTACATCTCCATCTATCTCATCCACCCTACATCTCCACCTATCTCATCCACCCTACATCTCCATCTATCTCATCCACCCTACATCTCCACCTATCTCATCCACCCTACATCTCCATCTATCTCATCCACCCTACATCTCCACCTATCTCATCCATCCTACATCTCCAACTATCTCATCCACTCCACATCTCCACCTATCTCATCCACCCTACATCTACACCTATCTCATCCACCCTACATCTCCACCTATCTCATCCACCCTACATCTCCACCTATCTCATCCACCCTACATCTACACCTATCTCATCCTCCCTGCATCTCCATCTATCTCATCCACCCTACATCTCCACCTATCTCATCCACCCTACATCTCCACCTATCTCATCCACCCTACATCTCCATCTATCTCATCCACCCTACATCTCCATCTATCTCATCCACCCTACATCTCCATCTATCTCATCCACCCTACATCTCCACCTATCTCATTCACCCTACATCTCCATCTATCTCATCCACCCTACATCTCCATCTATCTCATCCACCCTACATCTCCATCTATCTCATCCACCCTACATCTCCATCTATCTCATCCACCCTACATCTCCACCTATCTCATCCACCCTACATCTCCATCTATCTCATCCACCCTACATCTCCACCTATCTCATCCACCCTACATCTACACCTATCTCATCCACCCTACATCTCCATCTATCTCATCCACCCTACATCTACACCTATCTCATCCACCCTACATCTCCATCTATCTCATCCACCCTACATCTCCACCTATCTCATCCACCCTACATCTCCATCTATCTCATCCACCCTACATCTCCATCTATCTCATCCACCCTACATCTCCACCTATCTCATCAACCCTACATCTCCACCTATCTCATCCACCCTACATCTCCACCTATCTCATCCACCCTACATCTCCATCTATCTCATCCACCCTACATCTCCATCTATCTCATCCACCCTACATCTCCATCTATCTCATCCACCCTACATCTCCATCTATCTCATCCACCCTACATCTCCACCTATCTCATCCACCCTACATCTCCATCTATCTCATCCACCCTACATGTCCAACTATCTCATCCACCCTACATATCCATCAATCTCATCCACCCTACATCTCCATCTATCCCATCCACCCTACATCTCCACCTATCTCATCCACCCTACATCTCCACTATCTCATCCACCCTACTTCTCCACCTATCTCATCCACCCTACATCTCCATCTATCTCATCCACCCTACATCTCCATCTATCTCATCCACCCTACATCTCCAACTATCTCATCCACCCTACATCTCCACCTATCTCATCCACCCTACATCTCCACCTATCTCATCCACCCTACATCTCCACCTATCTCATCCACCCTACATCTCCACCTATCTCATCCACCCTACATCTGCATCTCTCTCATCCACCCTACATCTCCATCTATCTCATCCACCCTACATCTCCATCTATCTCATCCACCCTACATCTCCATCTATCTCATCCACCCTACATCTCCATCTATCTCATCCACCCTACATCTCCATCTATCTCATCCACCCTACATCTCCATCTATCTCATCCACCCTACATCTCCACCTATCTCATCCATCCTACATCTCCAACTATCTCATCCACTCCACATCTCCACCTATCTCATCCACCCTACATCTACACCTATCTCATCCACCCTACATCTACACCTATCTCATCCACCCTACATCTCCACCTATCTCATCCACCCTACATCTACACCTATCTCATCCACCCTGCATCTCCATCTATCTCATCCACCCTACATCTCCATCTATCTCATCCACCCTACATCTCCACCTATCTCATCCACCCTACATCTCCATCTATCTCATCCACCCTACATCTCCATCTATCTCATCCACCCTACATCTCCACCTATCTCATCCACCCTACATCTCCACCTATCTCATCCACCCTACATCTCCATCTATCTCATCCACCCTACATCTCCATCTATCTCATCCACCCTACATCTCCATCTCTCTCATCCACCCTACATCTCCATCTATCTCATCCACCCTACATCTCCACCTATCTCATCCACCCTACATCTCCATCTATCTCATCCACCCTACATCTCCATCTATCTTATCCACCCTACATCTCTATCTATCTCATCCACCCTACATCTCCATCTATCTCATCCACCCTACATCTCCACCTATCTCATCCACCCTACATCTCCATCTATCTCATCCACCCTACATCTCCACCTATCTCATCCACCCTACACCCTATCTCATCCCCTACATCTCCACCTATCTCATCCACCCTACATCTACACCTATCTCATCCACCCTACATCTCCACCTATCTCATCCACCCTACATCTACACCTATCTCATCCACCCTACATCTCCACCTATCTCATCCACCCTACATCTACACCTATCTCATCCTCCCTGCATCTCCATCTATCTCATCCACCCTACATCTCCATCTATCTCATCCACCCTACATCTCCACCTATCTCATCCACCCTACATCTCCATCTATCTCATCCACCCTACATCTCCATCTATCTCATCCACCCTACACCTCCACCTATCTCATCCACCCTACATCTCCACCTATCTCATTCACCCTACATCTCCATCTATCTCATCCACCCTACATCTCCATCTATCTCATCCACCCTACATCTCCATCTCTCTCATCCACCCTACATCTCCATCTATCTCATCCACCCTACATCTCCATCTATCTCATCCACCCTACATCTCCATCTATCTCATCCACCCTACATCTCCATCTATCTCATCCACCCTACATCTCCATCTATCTCATCCACCCTACATCTCCATCTATCTCATCCACCCTACATCTCCACCTATCTCATCCACCCTACATCTCCATCTATCTCATCCACCCTACATCTCCACCTATCTCATCCATCCTACATCTCCAACTATCTCATCCACTCCACATCTCCACCTATCTCATCCACCCTACATCTCCACCTATCTCATCCACCCTACATCTCCACCTATCTCATCCACCCTACATCTCCACCTATCTCATCCACCCTACATCTCCACCTATCTCATCCACCCTACATCTACACCTATCTCATCCACCCTACATCTCCACCTATCTCATCCACCCTACATCTCCACCTATCTCATCCACCCTACATCTCCACCTATCTCATCCACCCTACATCTCCATCTATCTCATCCACCCTACATCTCCACCTATCTCATCCACCCTACATCTCCATCTATCTCATCCACCCTACATCTCCATCTATCTCATCCACCCTACATCTCCATCTATCTCATCCACCCTACATCTCCATCTATCTCAACCACCCTACATCTCCACCTATCTCATCCACCCTACATCTCCACCTATCTCATCCACCCTACATCTCCACCTATCTCATCCACCCTACATCTGCATCTCTCTCATCCACCCTACATCTCCATCTATCTCATCCACCCTACATCTCCATCTATCTCATCCACCCTACATCTCCACCTATCTCATCCACCCTACATCTCCATCTATCTCATCCACCCTACATCTCCACCTATCTCATCCACTCTACATCTCCACCTATCTCATCCACCCTACATCTCCACCTATCTCATCCACCTCATCTACTATCTTCCCATACATCTCTACCTATCTCATCCACTCCACATCTCCACCTATCTCATCCACCCTACATCTCCACCTATCTCATCCACCCTACATCTCCATCTATCTCATCCACCCTACATCTCCACCTATCTCATCCACCCTACATCTCCACCTATCTCATCCACCCTACATCTGCATCTCTCTCATCCACCCTACATCTCCATCTATCTCATCCACCCTACATCTCCATCTATCTCATCCACCCTACATCTCCACCTATCTCATCCACCCTACATCTCCATCTATCTCATCCACCCTACATCTCCATCTATCTCATCCACTCTACGTCTCCATCTGTCTCATCCACCCTACATCTCCATCTATCTCATCCACCCTACATCTCCACCTATCTCATCCACCCTACATCTCCACCTATCTCATCCACCCTACATCTACACCTATCTCATCCACCCTACATCTCCACCTATCTATCCCCCTACATCTCCATCTATCTCATCCACCCTACATCTCCACCTATCTCATCCACCCTACATCTCCACCTATCTCATCCACCCTACATCTACACCTATCTCATCCACCCTACATCTACACCTATCTCATCCACCCTACATCTCCACCTATCTCATCCACCCTACATCTACACCTATCTCATCCTCCCTGCATCTCCATCTATCTCATCCACCCTACATCTCCACCTATCTCATCCACCCTACATCTCCACCTATCTCATCCACCCTACATCTCCATCTATCTCATCCACCCTACATCTCCATCTATCTCATCCACCCTACATCTCCACCTATCTCATCCACCCTACATCTCCACCTATCTCATCCACCCTACATCTCCATCTATCTCATCCACCCTACATCTCCATCTATCTCATCCACCCTACATCTCCACCTATCTCATCCACCCTACATCTCCATCTATCTCATCCACCCTACATCTCCATCTATCTCATCCACCCTACATCTCCACCTATCTCATCCACCTACATCTCCACCTATCTCATCACACCCTACATCTCCATCTATCTCATCCACCCTACATCTCCATCTATCTCATCCACCCTACATCTCCATCTATCTCATCCACCCTACATCTCCATCTATCTCATCCACCCTACATCTCCATCTATCTCATCCACCCTACATCTCCATCTATCTCATCCACCCTACATCTCCATCTATCTCATCCACCCTACATCTCCATCTATCTCATCCACCCTACATCTCCATCTCTCTCATCCACCCTACATCTCCATCTATCTCATCCACCCTACATCTCCACCTATCTCATCCACCCTACATCTCCATCTATCTCATCCACCCTACATCTCCATCTATCTCATCCACCCTACATCTCCATCTATCTCATCCACTCTACATCTCCACCTATCTCATCCACCCTACATCTCCACCTATCTCATCCACCCTACATCTCCACCTATCTCATCCACCCTACATCTCCATCTTTCTCATCCACCCTACATCTCCATCTATCTCATCCACCCTACATCTCCATCTATCTCATCCACCCTACATCTCCACCTATCTCATCCACCCCACATCTCCACCTATCTCATCCACCCTACATCTCCACCTATCTCATCCACCCTACATCTCCACCTATCTCATCCATACATCTCTACCTATCTCATCCACTCCACATCTCCACCTATCTCATCCACCCTACATCTCCACCTATCTCATCCACCCTACATCTCCATCTATCTCATCCACTCTACATCTCCACCTATCTCATCCACTCTACATCTACACCTATCTCATCCACCCTACATCTCCACCTATCTCATCCACCCTACATCTACACCTATCTCATCCACCCTACATCTCCACCTATCTCATCCACCCTACATCTCCATCTATCTCATCCACCCTACATCTCCACCTATCTCATCCACCCTACATCTCCACCTATCTCATCCACTCTACATCTCCACCTATCTCATTCACCCTATATCTCCATCTATCTCATCCACCCTACATCTCCATCTATCTCAACCACTCTACATCTCCACCTATCTCATCCACCCTACATCTCCACCTATCTCATCAACCCTACATCTCCACCTATCTCATCCACCCTACATCTGCATCTCTCTCATCCACCCTACATCTCCATCTATCTCATCCACCCTACATCTCCATCTATCTCATCCACCCTACATCTCCACCTATCTCATCAACCCTACATCTCCATCTATCTCATCCACCCTACATCTCCAACTATCTCATCCACTCCACATCTCCACCTATCTCATCCACCCTACATCTCCACCTATCTCATCCACCCTACATCTACACCTATCTCATCCACCCTACATCTCCACCTATCTCATCCACTCTACATCTCCACCTATCTCATCCACCCTACATCTCCACCTATCTCATCCACCCTACATCTCCATCTATCTCATCCACCCTACATCTCCACCTATCTCATCCACCCTACATCTACACCTATCTCATCCACCCTACATCTCCACCTATCTCATCCACCCTACATCTCCACCTATCTCATCCACCCTACATCTCCACCTATCTCATCCACCCTACATCTCCATCTATCTCATCCACCCTACATCTCCACCTATCTCATCCACCCTACATCTCCATCTATCTCATCCACCCTACATCTCCATCTATCTCATCCACCCTACATCTCCATCTATCTCATCCACCCTACATCTCCACCTATCTCATCCACCCTACATCTCCACCTATCTCATCCACCCTACATCTCCACCTATCTCATCAACCCTACATCTCCACCTATCTCATCCACCCTACATCTCATCTATCTCATCCACCCTACATCTCCATCTATCTCATCCACCCTACATCTCCATCTATCTCATCCACCCTACATCTCCACCTATCTCATCCACCCTACATCTCCATCTATCTCATCCACCCTACATCTCCATCTATCTCATCCACCCTACATCTCCACCTATCTCATCCACCCTACATCTACACCTATCTCATCCACCCTACATCTCCACCTATCTCATCCACCCTACATCTACACCTATCTCATCCTCCCTGCATCTCCATCTATCTCATCCACCCTACATCTCCACCTATCTCATCCACCCTACATCTCCACCTATCTCATCCACCCTACATCTCCATCTATCTCATCCACCCTACATCTCCATCTATCTCATCCACCCTACACCTCCACCTATCTCATCCACCCTACATCTCCACCTATCTCATTCACCCTACATCTCCACCTATCTCATCCACCCTACATCTCCATCTATCTCATCCACCCTACATCTCCATCTATCTCATCCACCCTACATCTCCACCTATCTCATCCACCCTACATCTCCACCTATCTCATCCACCCTACATCTCCACCTATCTCATCCTCCCTGCATCTCCATCTATCTCATCCACCCTACATCTCCACCTATCTCATCCACCCTACATCTCCACCTATCTCATCCACCCTACATCTCCATCTATCTCATCCACCCTACATCTCCATCTATCTCATCCACCCTACATCTCCATCTATCTCATCCACCCTACATCTCCACCTATCTCATCCACCCTACATCTCCATCTATCTCATCCACCCTACATCTCCATCTCTCTCATCTACCCTACATCTCCATCTATCTCATCCACCCTACATCTCCACCTATCTCATCCTCCCTGCATCTCCACCTATCTCATCCACCCTACATCTCCACCTATCTCATCAACCCTACATCTCCACCTATCTCATCCACCCTACATCTGCATCTCTCTCATCCACCCTACATCTTCATCTATCTCATCCACCCTACATCTCCATCTATCTCATCCACCCTACATCTCCACCTATCTCATCCACCCTACATCTCCATCTATCTCATCCACCCTACATCTCCATCTATCTCATCCACCCTACATCTCCACCTATCTCATCCACCCTACATCTACACCTATCTCATCCACCCTACATCTCCACCTATCTCATCCACCCTACATCTCCACCTATCTCATCCACCCTACATCTCCACCTATCTCATCCACCCTACATCTCCACCTATCTCATCCACCCTACATCTCCACCTATCTCATCCACCCTACATCTCCATCTATCTCATCCACCCTACATCTCCATCTATCTCATCCACCCTACATCTCCACCTATCTCATCCACCCTACATCTCCACCTATCTCATCCACCCTACATCTCCACCTATCTCATCCACCCTACATCTCCATCTATCTCATCCACCCTACACCTCCACCTATCTCATCCACCCTACATCTCCATCTATCTCATCCACCCTACATCTCCACCTATCTCATCCACCCTACATCTCCACCTATCTCATCCACCCTACATCTCCATCTATCTCATCCACCCTACATCTCCACCTATCTCATCCACCCTACATCTCCATCTATCTCATCCACCCTACATCTCCATCTATCTCATCCACCCTACATCTCCATCTATCTCATCCACCCTACATCTCCACCTATCTCATCCACCCTACATCTCCACCTATCTCATCCACCCTACATCTCCATCTATCTCATCCACCCTACATCTCCATCTATCTCATCCACCCTACATCTCCATCTATCTCATCCACCCTACATCTCCATCTATCTCATCCACCCTACATCTCCATCTATCTCATCCACCCTACATCTCCATCTATCTCATCCACCCTACATCTCCATCTATCTCATCCACCCTACATCTCCACCTATCTCATCCACCCTACATCTCCATCTATCTCATCCACCCTACATCTCCATCTATCTCATCCACCCTACATCTCCATCTATCTCATCCACCCTACATCTCCATCTATCTCATCCACCCTACATCTCCATCTATCTCATCCACCCTACATCTCCATCTATCTCATCCACCCTACATCTCCACCTATCTCATCCACCCTACATATCCATCTATCTCATCCACCCTACATCTCCACCTATCTCATCCACCCTACATCTCCAACTATCTCATCCACCCCACATCTCCACCTATCTCATCCACCCTACATCTACACCTATCTCATCCACCCTACATCTACACCTATCTCATCCACCCTACATCTCTACCTATCTCATCCACTCCACATCTCCACCTATCTCATCCACCCTACATCTCCACCTATCTCATCCACCCTACATCTCCATCTATCTCATCCACTCTACATCTCCACCTATCTCATCCACCCTACATCTCCACCTATCTCATCCACCCTACATCTCCATCTATCTCATCCACCCTACATCTCCATCTATCTCATCCACTCTACATCTCCACCTATCTCATCCACTCTACCATCTCCACCTATCTCATCCACCCTACATCTCCACCTATCTCATCCACCCTACATCTCACCTATCTCATCCATCTCTATCTCATCCACCCTACATCTCCACCTATCTCATCCACCCTACATCTTGAGATCAAGTCGTCTAATTTCCAAGTAAATACACTTCATTAAACCAGTTTATTTCGTTACATTCTCCTGTATTATGTTTTTATACAATATTTGTCATTTACAAAAACACTTTACTTATTCAAAAACACGTTACAAAAACAACTGGGGTGGCATTATGCGGGCTGGAACGGATTAATGTCATTTCAATTAATTTCAATTGAGAAAATTGACGTATGAGCAACGTAGCAAATTAAATTCATTTCTCGAGATAATTACATCTATGTAAGTAACATGGCTTGAAGGTTGTACCATCACATCTAGGGAATTATTACATCAATATACAGTCACCTGACTACACACTAATCACCTAGTTACAGGTAAGCATCAATTGCGACTCGAATTGGTGATTCATAGTGTTTACCGTTTGATTTATTTTGACTTAAGATTTGAATTAAAAAATATTGTTTAATATTTGCTAGCATATATTAGCTAGCATGGCTTGAAGGTTGTACCATCACATCTAGGGAATTATTACATCAATATACAGTCACCTGACTACACACTAATCACCTAGTTACAGGTAAGCATCAATTGCGACTCGAATTGGTGATTCATAGTGTTTACCGTTTGATTTATTTTGACTTAAGATTTGAATTAAAAAATATTGTTTAATATTTGCTAGCATATATTAGCTAGCATGTAAATTATTTCAATTGAGTAAAGTGGTCACTATTCAATCGGTATGTGACTAAAAAAAATTTTCATTATTTTTTATTTCCCATACTGCCACAAGTGGATATTTTTCATATCTAAACAAAAAATATCTATAACAACCCTCAACTGTTAAAAAGTTCACCCTCCACACGCCCAGTAAATCGTATGTCATACCCTGTCACGGGTTGTGAGTAATTTGGCGAAAACATTCCCACTTTATTCCAACCCTGACTCGCACAGCCACACTCTAATGGTATTAATAAATATAAGATACATGTATAATAGTATTAATAAATATAAGATACATGTATAATAGTATTCAATAAATATAAGATACATGTATAATAGTATATGTTGCATTACTCCCACCCCTTCATAAATATAAGATACATGTATAATAGTATATGTTCCATTACTCCCACCCCTCAATAAATATAAGATACATGTATAATAGTATATGTTGCATTACTCCCACCCCTTCATAAATATAAGATACATGTATAATAGTATATGTTCCATTACTCCCACCCCTCAATAAATATAAGATACATGTATAATAGTATATGTTGCATTACTACCACCCCTTCATAAATATAAGATACATGTATAATAGTATATGTTCCATTACTCCCACCCCTTCATAAATATAAGATACATGTATAATAGTATATGTTCCATTACTCCCACCCCTCCCTTCCTACCCACCCCCGTAATTACGTCATAACCGACAAAAGACCAAAGAAACTGGACATCTATCATTTGTCGGCATTTGAACAGGGGCCGAGTGGTCAGAGAGAATCCCCAGTGGAATGTAACACCCCTATGACCTGCAATATGACGTAATTACAAATGTTGTATATACCTACAGTATAAAATGTTCTTGTTGCTTTGTTACAGCTATGGTGATCTAAACTTTATTTATTGCTCTTGTTAGATTGTATAGTCATCTAAACATTATGTATTACTCTTGATATATTATTATAGCCATGGCCATCAAAAATAAAAATTGTTCTTGTTTAAATGTTACAGCTATGATCTAGACGATACACTAGACTACAATATCAACATCACAATGTACAACCTTCTTGGCTTTAAGAGTTTTATTCACACTGCCATTGTTGTTGAGAAACTAGTGAATCCCGTCATAGATGTATTGTTTGACAAAGCCCCTTTAAATAAACCTTACAAGATTATATTTAAGATGTACAGAGGCGACCAAGGTAAACTGACCAACATTACCTGGGACTTTGGAGATGGTCAGCAGCCGAACGTGACTGAAAGACATGGTAAATAAAATATGTAGATTGTTAAGTTGCTCAAAGCAATAGATCAAAATAGTTAACTCATTCTATGTTTCCATTTTCATTCAATATTTATGTCATGGTGTAACTATGGAAGGGCGAAATGGTTCGGTCTGCATCGGGGTGGGGGGAGGGGCACTTGTTTTTCCGCGACCGGGATTCTGTTGTCTTTAGTAGTTTTTGATAAGAGAATGGGGTGGCATTTTCAGGTACGCCCTGGGCACCACCAGATATGGTTACGCCACTAGTTATAAATGTAATCCTTCCAGTATTTAAAAGTCTACATATTATACGGAAATCAATGTCTAGTATTCTTTCTAAAACGTCGGTATTACACATAGTGTATCATTGTGACATGTGTGCTACATAGTGTATCACTGTGACCTGTTAAATTGGTGCTCCATAATGTATCACTGTGACATCCGTTTTACATACAGTATATACTGTGACATCAGTGTTACATACTGTATCACTGTGACATCTGTATAACATACTGTATTTACTGTGACATCTGTGTAACATACTGTATAGTGTATATACTGTGACATCTGTATAACATACTGTATATACTGTGAGATCAGTGTAACATACTGTATATACTGTGACATCTGTGCTCCATAATTTATCAATGTGACATATTATTGCATACAATACCACTGTGACATCTATATTACTAGCTGTATCACTTCGATTTCTGTTTAACATTCTGTATATGCTGTGACATCTGTGTAACATACTGTATATACTGTGACATCTGTATAACATTCTGTATATACAGTGACATCTGTGTAACATACTGTATATACTGTGACATCTGTGTAACATACTGTATATACTGTGACATCTGTATAACATACTGTATATACTGTGACATCTGTGCTCCATAAATTATCACTGTGACATATTGTTACATACAATATCACTGTGACATCTATATTACAAACTGCATCACTTCGACTTCTGTATCAATGTGACATTTGTGCTCCATAATGTGCCACTGTGACATTTGTGTTAATACTGTATCACTGTAGCTATTACTTCAACTATATTATCCTGTGATTAATGACCGGCTGATAGTCTCCAAGCTTGTTCCATTATTTAATAGTTTCCTTCGTTCTTAATCTAACAAAAAGTAAAATGATAAGGCTTCATGTCTGTTCTGCAAAAGAATCCATTGATTACCATGGTGAAACTCAGTTGATTTTCATGGTGCATCAGGACAACGGTTCTTCGAATCCCAGAATGGTAGTTTAAAATTGTTTGACTAATCACTGTTAGGTCGTGTGGACCCAGTAAGTAGTGTATGCTGCAAGGTTGTCACACAGGCCTTGATTTTAAAGATAGCATTAGAACTAAAAGATAATGTAAAGGACTGTTAGATCATGTAAAGAACGAATAGAACTTGTAATCATACTTGAATAAATTTCAAAACAAATAGTAGACATTCGTTAGAACTCTGAACTATCAGCAAATAGTAGACATTCGTTAGAACTCTGAACTATCAGCAAATAGTAGACATTCGTTAGAACTCTGAACTATCAGCAAATAGTAAACATTCGTTAGAACTCTGAACTATCAGCGAATAGTAGACATTCGTTAGAAATCTGAACTATCAGCAAATAGTAGACATTCGTTAGAAATCTGAACTATCAGCGAATAGTAGACATTCGTTAGAACTCTGAACTATCAGCGAATAGTAGACATTCGTTAGAACTCTGAACTATCACCGAATAGTAGACATTCGTTAGAACTCTGGAGTATCAGCAAATAAAAAAGCTAGATCCAAATTATTAGTTTTTCCTCACAAAGAATAAAACCAAAAGTAATTGTATAGTACATAAGCAAATAAATATCTAATGAGCAGTAAAAAATGTTACTATAAAATAAATAAACATTTATCTACGTTCGTCACATTCCGATATTTCCCATTTATCTCTGTGAGTGTGTGTTAATTTACTTTTTACATCAGATGTATCTAAACCATGTTTCCTCGCAGGTTCTGGCGAGTATGGCAGTGATAACATGACCGTCACCTATACCACTCTTGGATACAAACATGTCACGATCACAGCTATGGCCCCCTTGAATCAATTAGTGTCGGCCACCAAGATCATTGACGTCATTCAAGGTGTTGACGCTGAATACGTGAACGTGACGGCCTCTATAAATGTTCAACTCGGAAGTAAATAACTTTCAAAATAGATAGTTAGCACAATACGGTGGTTCTCAAAGAATTTGGGGTGGATTACAACCAAACTTTCATTTATGATAAAGGGATATATATATGTATATATATATGTATATATATATATATATATATATATATATATATATATATATATATATATATATATGTGCATTATTAAAACTCTGCGGGGAAACAATAAAAACTAATTAGACAATGCATGTTATTTAAAAACATTTGTAAGAAGAGCGAGATTGACCCCAATTTTATGTCTGTATTTGTACAATATTATTTGAGAGCAGTGGAGTCACTAGGGGGACACTATTTTACGGGTGACATCAACATAAACAATTCTAAATTTCAAAGCAGAAAGAACTCGGTGTGGTCGGGTTTTATAACCGATCATAGTTAAAACCATAAGCAGTAGCACAGGTTGCCAGCATACAGAGCAGTAGTACAGGCTGCCACCATAAAGAGCAGTAGCACAGGGTGCTACTATACAGAGCAGTAGCACAGGGTGCCAGCATACAGAGTGTCTGAAACTTAGTTAAATGAATACAGTTCAAAGCTGCTTGGATCAATCTGGAATTGTTTGCATTCGCGCTAAAACATTGACGGATATAGTCATGTGATTTTATGAAAATAGAGATGTTGTTTACAAACGCTGTTTAATGAAAATGTAACGACCACAGTCGATAATGTTTATATTACACACTTTTGAATGGCCGGAAAAGCGACATAGGTACAATGATGTTTTAATGTCATGTTTATAAAGAGTTTGTATTTTTAAGTGATACATTCCCAGTGATATAATTTGAGGTGAACTTTTTATACTGAAATTAAATTTCAAGGCTAAGCGCCCCTGTATTTTCAAGAGACAAATGTTGTTTTAAACTAATTATCTACGGTCTGGTTTCGTAAGCATTGTGCCAAACTCCATCATGGGCATGATTAATGTTACAAAGAATCAGTGTCCCAAAGTTTTTAGGTTGATCATTGTATTTAAAAGAATATAGGTCAAACATTGTATTTTCAAGAATGTGGATCATCAGAACAGGGATAAGTTAATTAACTAGATTGTCACAAAACTAAAAAATATACTGCAGTTTTGACTGAAATAATAGAATATCACCTATGGGTCCGATTAATCAGAGACAGGGACTTGAATGAGAAGACACAGTAATCAGGTTACTGTAAAGTAAGACAGGATAGAAGAAAACCAGCGAAAAGCTTCCACGCAGGGATGTGAGTATTACTAGTAGTTTAATCTTATAATAATGAAGACTGACGTCTTTGTCTAAAACACTTCAATCGGTACATTACTGCCACCCAGGGACAGTGTTGCCGGTCATAGTCATATTTATAGATAATGCTATATAATCATACTGTGTTTATTGAATATAGTTAGCATAATAATTCATAATAAAAAGACTACAAGTTTGAATATATATATATGTATGTATATATATATATATATATATATATATATATATATATATATATAGGGCTGCTGATTAAACTGCGTTAATTTGGGATTAACGCGTCAAAAAGATTTGCGATTAAATTTTTTAACGCAACACCTAAATGCGTTAATTTGACCAAAATATTGCAAGTTCAAGAAATCGATAAATAACAGTATTTCACTCAACAAATTTGAAGTTAAGGTTTGTTCACTTATTAAGTAGATCTATCACCACACCCTGTTGCAATCCGCATACACCCTCTTCCCCAGAAATGTCGACAAAATCCCCACTTGTAATATAAATGAAGATGTTATTGTTATATAGCCCTTCGACAAGTAAACCTCCTGCTTCATTCCCGGTCGATGTAAAAAGAGAAAAGTTTCATTCACTAGTTTACATTATATACTGTAGTGTATTATTGAAGTCTACTTGAAGGTAAAAAAAAATAAGCGTATAATGAGCCAGGTTAAAACTAGATCAAAATAACGAGATGCTAGACATTTTGTATCATCATTTTTTTGCGCAAGTTTTTTTTTATCGCATTTTGATAATACAGCATTAGGCCGGTCACGTCTGCAACAGCTGCACTAATAGTTTCATGTACATGACACCTGTCACTCAAGGTCTAGACTGTACACGAGACAGTGGTTGTATTTTTCAGAATTATTGTGACACTGTGCTAAATTTAATATTTTATATCGGGCTGTTTTTTAACTGCTATTAAAGCGTAATTAATGCGTTAAACATATGCGATTACATTTTTAACGCAAACACCTAAATGCGTTAAATTTTAGCCAAATGTTGTCATTTCAGTAATCAGTAAATAATCCACTTCTATAACCATAACTAGATCAGACGAGATTTAAAAAAAAAAAATCCACCGAATACAGAAATTGTCACGCTTACATAAAATCATAGCAGCTACATGACCTTGAAACAATAGGATTGTCTTTTCTTAATAATAATTATGACACTCAATGATACCATTGATTGACTGGTGCCATGATTTGGAAAAATGGGACAGCGGGGGTACGGTACGGTTGGAAGTAACGTCATCTATGTGGGGAGAGAAGCTGCTAAGTGTGTAAAAAATCTAACAGGGTGGGAAAGGGGGGAATAAAAAAAACGCGTTAATAATAAGTGAGCAAGTACTTTCTGGCTATAGGCTACTATTATTTTATGAAGGAAAAGGCACATATAAGATATAAATGACGTGTGTATTTTGTTTTGGAATGGGAAGTGAAGGGGTTAAGTACGGTAGTGGAGGGTTGGGTAAACAAGACATACGTGGGGGCAAAGTGTAGCAAAATATGACAGGGATAGAGAGGAGAGAGGTTGAAATACGTCATTAGCTCGGAACCTATGGTACGATAAAAACACTTGTTTGGCAATGTTGTTGATTAAAAAAAAAATAACTCGCATCACTTGACGTGATTGATACATGTCAATAAACTGGTCTCAATAACTAATTCAACAGACATTAGTGCTGATGCTTAATAAATCTGTTACAATTAATTATACCTCTTTCGTAAATTAATCAATTGCTTATTATACCAATCTATGCTATGATATTCTAACTTACATGTTTGAATAGAAAAAAAATGTGGTATATGAAATCGATTAGGGAGTACGTTAATTTGCTATTAAAAATTTTAATCAAGCCGTTGAATACGATCAATTTTTTGATCTGAACAACAGCTCAATATATATATATATATATGATGAGTATTCAAGGAGGGGGGGCAAGGAGGGGCATTTGCCCCCCCCCCTACATTTTGGAAAAATTTCCTGAAAGTTTATTACACTGAAGAACATGTACATATATCAAACATAAAAAAGAATTATATCCGCAAGTATAACTTATTACATTATTGTAAAATTTTCAAAATAATGGTTTCAGTATCAAACAGTTACTATACTAAGAAAATAGAGTATAAAATAAATTGCACTGATACAGCAATAATATTGTAATTTCAAACTATTTATTCTGGAACAAACATTGTAAACGTTTTGGTATTTGTCCAGAATAGATTGATAACATTTTCTTCAATTGTTTCCTTGTTTTGAGACATTCTTTTTCTACGGATATTCATCATACAAAGACCAGATAAATCTAAATGCACTGACTGTAATTTTTGGGTCACAGTTTCTAGATTTGATGAATATTTTTGTATAATTACTAATCAAACAACAAATGTACCCCAACCCTAAACTCCTTATGCACAAAGTAACCGATGTGCAAGCTTTTATATTTATGTGTTCATCTAGTTTTACATATCAAAGGAACATTTGGTATTAGTTTTCTTTGCTGATTAATTTCTCAGAAAAACACTATAATTGACTTAATTTTTCCTCTTGTGTTTCGTACAGCATTCACATCATTTAAATCGTTCACGACAAGATTTAGTTTATGTTAACTGCAATGTACAAATGCTGCTTTTGGGTCTTATTTTTAAATTATTGCTTTTTTACCTGCCATTGTAGAACATCCGTCTTATCCTTGACCAAACAAGCTTTGTCATATCTAATCCCAATTCTAATGAATTTGTAATGATGGTGTTCTTTGACAAATCTAACACCAAGTGACATCTGCTAAATGCCTGAAATTATGTTGCCTCGTCGGCATTTAAGTATAGAAATTGCAACTGAATTATTTTCTTCACGAACAATGTCTTCACACAAGAGAGACCCACAAATTTCGATCATAGTGTTTTGTGTAGTTGCCGAGATGCACTTAGCAATACAAGAACCATTTGACAAATGATTACCTAGAACTTCATCTCCAGATTCAACACGAAACTCTAACAGGTCGTAAAAATTACCAGAATATGTTTCTTTTCCACGAAGTGCCAAATCATGCATACCGCAAAAAAATAAAAGGATTGTAGAAATGGTGGGACCCAGTTTGTTGCAATTTTCTTGATGAGTTTAACTGATCATCTATAGAAATCGCTTTTGCTTCCAATAATGCTACAAAATAGCTTGCATCCATAAGAGCCTTTGTGCTATTTGGTTTGCATGTGGCTACGTGCATCTTCAATGAAATCTTTAAATTGTGTGCATGGTTTGATGACAAATGCCCCCTGAACTACTGGAATTACTTTTTGTGGAAACAACACATAAAATTTGAAAAAGGCACCTTTTAACATTTACGAGTGTACAACCCACGATAAATAGTCCGATACACAAGAATATCTAAAACATATGTTATCACCACTGTCAGCTTTAAAAATCATATTTTTATCAGGGGTCCAACAATCAAAGATCAGCAGCATTTTCAACTCATTTGAAAGGTCGTATGTCAAGACATACCTTCCTATATCCAATTTAGGAAATGAAGAAGTGACAGCGACAATCAAATAAGAAATAGTTTATTAAGTTATGTCTGGCTGTTGAACTTGTACTGTTGTCCTCAATGCATATGATAATTCAGATGCTGCAGACGCCCTAAACTCTTCTAATAACGGCTTTTCGGAATCCCGCGATTGTTCTACTTTTCGTTTTATTGAGCCTGTACAACAATTTCTGATATCCATCTTTTCATATTAATTTAGGATAAATTTAAAAAAATCACTCAGTGGCAGAAGATTATAAACTAACAAGAGTTGCCAGATTAAAAAAAAACCTGAATGCAAAAAACATTTTCGAAGGACTAATTAAGCTACAGAATGCAAAAAAAAAAAAAAAAAAATTAAAATCGGAACATGCTTGTGCTTGTAGTCGAAATGCTTGAATTTTCAAATACATTTATTTATGTCAATATAAATAATTAATGATATACTTAACATTGATTTAATTAAGAAATAAACCTGTATGGCATAATCAGTTAAAATAAAAAAGCGTGTTTTTTGCCCCCCTCTGGAAAAACTCCTAGCGACGCCCATGTGTGTGTGTATATATATATATATATATATATATATATATATATATATATATATATATATATATATTAGGGCTGCTGATTAAAGTGCGTTGATTTGCGATTAACGCGTCAAAAAAATTTTGCGATTAAAATTTTTAACGCAACACCTAAATGCGTTAATTTGACCAAAATACTGAATGTTCAAGAAATCGATAACAGTATTTCACTCAACAAATTTGAAGTTTATAGGTTTGTTCACTTATTAAGTAGATCTACCACCCCACCCTGTCGCAATCCGCACACACACACTCACCCCCAGGTATGTCGACAAAATCCCCACTTGTAATATAAATGAAGATGTATTTGTTTTATAGCCCTACGACAAGTAAACTTCCTGCTCTATTCCTGGTCGATGTAAAAAGAGAAAAATGTCTATTCACTAGTTTACATTATATACTGTAGTGTATTGTTGAAGTCAACTTGAAGGTAAAAAAAAATTAAGTGTATCATGATCCAGGTTATAATTAGATCAAATAACGAGATTCTAGAAATTTTGTATCATCATTTTTTCAGCAAATTTTTTTTTTATCACTTTAATAGTTTCATATGCATGACACCTGTCAATCAAGGTCTAGACTATACACGAGATAGTGGTTGTATTTTTCAGAATTATTGTGACACTGAGCTAAATCTACTATTTTATATCGGGCTGTTTTTTTAATAGCATTTAAAGCGTAATTAATGCGTTAAAAATATGCGACTACATTTTTAACGCAAACATCAAATGCGTTAAATTTTGAGCCAAATGTTGTCATTTCAGTAATCAGTAATATAACCCAATTCTATAACCATAACCAGATCAGACAAGATTAAAAAAAAAAAGCAAAAAAAAAAAATCCCCGAACACAGAAACTCACGTTGACATAAAATCATAGCAGCCATATGGCCTTGAACAATAGAGTGTTATTTCTTAATTCTAATTATGACCCTCAATGATACCATTAGTGAACATCTGCAGTAGCGTGCTCCTAGTTTGATTGACAGGTGCCATGGATTTGGAAAAATGGGACAGAGGGGGTACGGTGGTTGGGTAAGCTATAGGTAACGTCATCTTTGTGGGGGAGAGAAGCTGCAAGGTGTGTCAAAAATCTAACAGGGTGGGAAAGGTGGAATAAAAACGCGTTAATAATAAGTGAGCAAGTACTTTCTGGCTATACTATTATTTTATGAAGGAAAAGGCACAAATGAGATAGAAATGAGGTGTGTATTTTGTTTTGAGATGGGAAGTGAAGGGGTAAGTACGGTAGTGGAGGGTTGGGTAAACAAGACATACATGGGGGGCAAAGTGTAGCAAAATACACAGGGATAGAGGGGAGAGGGGTTGAAACACGTCATTATCTCGGAACCTATGGTACGAGAAAAACACTTGTTTGGCATGGTTGTTGATTAAAAAAAAAAACTCGCATCAGTTGACGTGATTGATACATGTCAAAAAATTGGTCCCAATAACTAACTCGAATGAATGTATGTGCTAATGCTTAATACATCTGTTACCATTAATTATATCTCTTTCGTAAAAATGTAATCTGACTTGTTTATTATATTGCACTTTTATATGCTATGATATTATGACTTACTAGTCTGAATACAAACAAAATGTATTATATTGTGTCGATTAAAAAGTGGCGCGTTAATTTGCGATTAAAATTTTTAATCATGCGTTAATTTCCGATCAATTTTTTTAATCGAACAAATGTAGCTCTAATATATATATATATATATATATATATATATATATATATATATATATATATATATATATAGTCAGAGTTATGAACGGCAACACTCACGCCTCGTCCCTGCTGCCACTGTAGTGCCACTCCTGCTGTTGCACTACAAAAATCCATCTGAAGGTTTATTATTATTCTACCAGTGCTGTTAATAGATTTTCAATAAAATTGTGCTATAGACTTTAACTAATATAGTAATATACATTTCAGAAATATACAAAATAATTTATTATATTTTGTTAACTTTCATGCTCAAGAATATACCATTATACCACGTGGAGTACATACATCAAAAAGGCCCAGTAGATGTCAGCAACGAATAGTCAAAATGAAAATAATTGAATCTCTATAATTGCTCAATGGATCCATAATTCAATAAGTCAAGAGACCAAATGATGACAAAGGTTCATCAAAAAACTTTGTTTATCATCCCACAATTGATACTGTGTCTGATTCATCCTATGCTAGAAGTATGTAATGTATTCTGGAGAAATAAGAGAGATTGACGCTGAACTACATGGAATAAATTTGGAAAAAATTGATACTGAAGTGGAGGCTGAAAACGATAGTAGCCACGATACTGTAAACATTGTTATGTCAATTTAATGAGAAGGATTGGACTATTTAATCAGATACTTCTTTCTGGAATGTACCAGCTCCAGATCATTTGTGAGTAGAAATTATCAAAAGAGGAAATCTTTATAGAACAAGGATGGACTGTTTAGTGGTGTGACGATGCAAAATGTTAAAGCTAAAGGAGATGTTAGCCAATATCCAAAGAATTGTTTTACAAGAAAATGCCAAATGGTGATGAAATACTGAGGTCAAGGATGGTTTACTCAATCATCAGAGAGAAATTATACTGTCTTTAATGCGGACTCTTTGATGTGAGTGTTGCAGAAACATCATCCAAATTTGTCATTGGGTTTCAGAAATGGTGGAAACTGAGCCCAAAATTATATAATCATGAGATTTTGGAAGAGCGCCTATGTTGCCGTGAAAAATAGAAAACATTGTCAATAGGACTGAAGCTGCACAAAACAATTGATGCAGAAAGTTTTGCTTTGATACGGAAAGCTACAGGCCTATTTCCCTCACCTCATGTGTTGGGAAGGTAGCGGAACGCATGGTAAACAGAAGGTTGATGTGGTACCTAGAGGGAAAATGGCTCATAACCCTGAACCAAGGAGGCTTTAAACGGGAGAAGAGTGTGATGGATCAAGTTACGCTCCTAGTCCAAGAAATAGCCAACGGCTTTCAGAGAGCTGACTCAACGGCGGTAGTTTTCCTAGATTTCAAACAGGCTTATTATAAAGTCTGGCAGAGGGTCTTTTGTTGAAGCTATGTGTCACCGCTGAGATGTATGGCTGGTTACTCAGTTTACTCACCGATGGACAATCATGACACACGTTGGGGACAGTGTGTCGAGGAAACAGACCCTTGAACAAGGTCTCCACATGGTTCCACACTGAGCTGTTATTTGTTCTTATCTTTCATATATGACCTGCTGCAGTATCTGGGATATAAAAGCCTACTATATATGCTGACGATTTGGCAATTTGGAAGACTGGAAAGAGTGCCCCAGCCTTGAGAGGGCACTCCAGATTGACTATGGTTGGCTGTTATGCGAGGATTGGGGACTTACAGATTAACTGCTAGAAGGCCGTCTACTCGCTGTTCAATTTGGCCACGATTATCCTTAAGGAGACGATTAGATCCTATCCAAGAGATTCTAATTAGGCCTATACTGATGCTTCTCTAATCAGTAAGGACGGCCAAACAAGAGCTTCGTTTGGGGTCCACATCAGATTCCTATAAACCCGATTAGTAGAAGATATTACAGGCCATGTGGTTCACTCTGTGCGTATTAGGCAGAGATGGTAGCAATAGTAGAGGAAGCGACATTAGAAGAATATATTGTTTTACGGCATTTTGAAATGAATTTGTAATTTTAAAATGTTCCTAGATTTTAAAAAGTAACTATATATATAACCGTGTAAGATGAACAAGTCAAGCTGCAGTGCTGTAGATCTGTAAATTACGGTATGTTAACTTTTAAGCTCATTGTCTTAGCAAAGTCACATATGACGTCCTCAAAGTTTATTTAGATTTCAAATTGAAAAGAAATAAGGGTTTCTTGAAAAATATTTACAATGAAGTCGGGGAGGGCTTACGACTTTGAAAGTGCCTAGGGCCTACGATGACCTTAAAATGGCCCTGGCCCTGCATATACATGAATGTTTAAATCATTGTTGGTATATTGAAACTTTTATTTATAAAAGAATGTTTACATCATTATTGGTAATTTGAAACTTTTATTTATAAAAGAATGTTTACATCATTGTTGGTATATTGAAACTTTTATTTTGTATACATGAATGTTTACATATTGTATTTTACAGCCCCAACATATTTTATAGTCAGCTATACAGGCAGCCAATTTCCATCTAGTCCATTGGTTATCTTTGATTACTATGGAGATGGATCCACTGTAAATGGCCCTTTTAGTTTTACAAATCCTACAACTAATCAGCACACATATTCCACATCAGGCCAATACAATGCCAAAGTCATTGTCAAAAATAACGCTTCATTGGTGGAAAAATTGATTGTGGTAAGTAATGTGCACATTTTTTGTGTCTACATGTCTTTTAAAATTTTAGGAACTGAAGGGGGTGTGATCATTGTGCTATAATATAACCTGAATATGCATCTCCATAGAAATTGTCAGTAAGAGATTACAGGTTCGACACCCTGCGAGTCCCTGTCACCTACACGTCTTCGTTATGCTTTCATGGCCATTGGACTGCATTCGCTGTGGTGGGGATGAAAGAAGGGCACTGCAAAGTCCGCCCCATTTATGGTCCTAAAATTAAAAATCTCATCATTTTAGTGAATTGTGAAGGAAAAAAAATATTACAGGATTGCACACCCTGAGTAATTTGTGGAAATTAAAAGGTGTGACATCATTATAGGACTTTTCACTTGCATAAATAAGTTGAAAAAATAGACTTACACTAAAAAAAATTTCGCTTCTACTTCATTACCTTTTAGTTAATTTAATATAATGGCATGTAAAACTAAATCTATTTGCTGAGAAAAAATCTCTTTAACTATGAGCTTTCATGATCAATGCACTTTAAGTTTTCCTCTTTAAATATATGTATATAGAGTTTGTTAGTTACGAAATAAATTATGTAATGTAGCGACCTCGAGAATTCCCGATTGTGTTTCGCCGCAATGGCATTCTAATGTATTATTGTAATTGATTTTCTATTCAAATCAATGTTTCTAAGCAGAAGTTTTGGTTTGTTTACCACTGTGAAAAAACTTTACAAGCAGCGAAAATGAAAATAAATTCAAACTAATATGAATATTTTGATATCATATGGCTACAATAAAGACATACCTATGAGGCCTACATCAGTATGGTGGTACATATTTACCGGTATCCGGACTAAAACCTCAGCGGACAAAACCCCTAACGGACAAAACCCCCAGCGTACCAAACCCCCACTTGACCTAACCCATATATTTATTATAAATTTTATTATTCGGCCCAATTTTTATCATGAAATGGTAAAACAGCATAGACACATGAAAAACATGCCTATTGATATACTGTGTTTACAGACATAATGTAAAGTTTGTTTCAATTTAAAAGTGTCTTGGGCTCTAATTCTACTGTTTTGTTTTTTTGGCGCCTACAGGTTGGGGCTTACTCGGATTTCATCAATCTAAAAGTCCTAGTCACCTATCCAAGCCAACAGATCGGTGCTATTACTCAGAACACTACAGGAATGGGCGCTAATAAAGCACAGTTTCCATTAGATGCTTCCATTACATTTACACTTACAGATGACAGTGGAGGTAAATATGCTCATTAAATGTTACTTGCGATACGTGTTTTATTGAATGGTGTTTGTATATTTAAAATGTGCATGTAGTGATAAATCAATTAATCTGTGTATATTTAAAATGTGCATGTAGTGATAAATCAATTACATCCTATTAAAATATAGATTTGCAATCTGCACATTTAAAAGTTCGTTCTAATCTCAACAATATTATCATATATATGTTTTCTTTTCAAAAATGGCACGCGTTATATTTTAAATAGTTCAAGCATGCGGGTTTAAGATGCTACTCTTCTAAAGATCATCTCTCAAATGAATGGAATAAAACTGTTTGATTCAGTTAAAAAAATAAAAAATAGCTAAATCCAGACATTTAAAAGAAATCAAATTAGCTAAGAACATTTTTATTGTAATAAAGGAGTCTCATGGGAAGCTATTCACTTCTGATTCATCCATACAGATTTCTTTAGACTACTAAAATTAAGGTCAAATAATTGCTTACTCATAGGCAAACATTGTTTCGTTTTCACATATTAAGATATTTACACTCTAATGTCTAGGTGATGTTTAATTCTTGTATTCTAATTAATAGTTGCATTATAATTAATAATGATATTATGTGTAAGATTTATATATTTCAGCTTTTGCTACATCTTATGAATTACTGTCAGCTCAAAATCCAGATAACTTTTCCAAAACTTTTACTTCCAATGGATTTTCTTACAATTTTCAGAAAGTAATGTTTTTCCTTTTCAAATTAAAATAAGAAATTAATATCACATGAGTTTTATGTGATACTTGGTACCTACATCTGAACCAATATTAAAGTCAAGTGTTATTTTTATTTCATTTGTTTCTTGGATTTTTTTTTTACATTATCATACTATTTGCTCTTCTATTTGGGTTTAAATGTTCTTTATATTTCTCTATATCCTACCATCAGACCGGCGTCTACAACTTAATGTTAACAGCCATAAATCCACTGTACAGCAGATCTGTGTTCACTGTCATTGAAATGGTCAAACGTGTCCACTCTATGACAGTCAAAGAAGTAGAGTCTACAGTTCTCCCTGGCTATCTAAAATATTTTAATGTAAGTTGCGACCAGGTCATAAATCATTCGGTTTATGTTATACTTGATTTACTTAAATGTAAGATAGGTTTATGTTATACTTGATTTACTTAAATGTAAGATAGCTTTATGTTATACTTGATTTACTTAAATGTAAGATAGGTTTATGTTATACTTGATTTACTTAAATGTAAGATAGGTTTATGTTATACTTGATTTACTTAAATGTAAGATAGGTTTATGTTATACTTTATTTACTTAAATGTAAGATAGGTTTGTGTTATATTTCGTTTACATCAAAGTAAGTTGGATTTATGTTATATTTCATTTACTCTAATGTAATTTGGGTTAATGTACTGCTTCGTTTAAATTTATGTATGAATACTGACACTGAAATGTGTAGGCCTATATTGATTTTAGGTTATTAATTTATTTACAAATTGTATGAAATCAACCGCTTAAATAGAGTTCATGAATCAGATACTTATGCCTTTTGTTCATTTCCTTATATTACGGTAATCATATTTAAAAAATCAAAAAGGCAAGGAAAGGTTTGAAAAGAAAGAATGAATGGTAGCGGAAAAATTTGATGGAAAGTAAAGCAATTGAAAGTCAATAAGCATTATAGATTAAAACTTTTGTATTGTGTGACAGCTAATTGATTCAGTGGCAGACTGGCTATTGATTCATTAGCATATAGACCACTTGAACAATAATGTTCATAGTTTAACACTATCATAGCATCATACTGCATTGTGCATACTGACAGCATACATTTTTATAACCAGTTTTTTAATCCGTTTCATTATAAACTTGTATGAACATGGACTCATCTTTAAACGGTGCATAATGAGTGCATAAAATATTATTTTAAGTTAAAATTGGTCGATGTTACGTTTTTCGGGTTGGTCATAAGTTACCTGATAATTCAACTTTACTATAACATTTATATGAAACAACATAAAGCAATTTAATCAAATTCACTAATTTAAAGACTAGAGATCTTCTAAAACTGTCAAAAAGTCTACTATATGTCTATATCTAACTACTATGATTGTCTTGCCTTAAGCATCAACTGTGCTCAAAACTTATACTAAGTTATACATATGTATCCAAGTCATCCTAATTTTTTCATATCACTGGAACACCAATCAGAAGACAGTACATATTAAAGCAGTTTCTATAGATGAGCAGTTGAGCTCATCATTTAGAAGACAAATTCTAAAAAATTGCAACAAACTGGGTCCCTCCATTTCTACAATCTTTTTTTTTTTTTTTTGCGGCATGCATGATTTGGCACTTCGTGGATAAGAATCACATTCTGGTATTTTTTACGACCTATTAGAGATTCGTGTTGAATCTGGAGATGACGTTCTAGGTAATCATCTGTCAATTGGTTCTTTTAGTGCTAAGTATATCTCGGCAACCAGTGCCGCCAAGAGGGGGGGGCAGAGGGCAAATGCCCAGGGGCCCGGCGAGTTTTAGGGGCCCGGAATGAGCTTACCAATCAACTTTTGAAAATATTATTATCAGCACGAGAGGCCCGTGACAGCCCTGCCCAGGGGCCCGAAATTTCTGTCGGTGGGCCTGTCGGAAACTACACAAAACACTATGATCGAAATTTGTGGGTCTCTCTTGCGTGAAGACATTGTTCGTGAAGCAAATAATTCAATTGCAATTTCTCTACTTGCCGACGAGACAATATAATTTCAAGCATCGAGCAGACGTCACTTGGTGTTAGATTTGTCAAAGAACACTATAATTACAAATTCATTAGAATTTGGATTAGATACAGCCCCGTAGCGTGAAAATTCTACAGCAGGGGCCAGTCATTCTACAGCAGGGGCCAAGCTAAAGCGGGGGGGGGCAGGAAATAAATTTTACTAAGTAGAGCACACAAGCAAAGGGGCCAGACAAAACGCAGGGAGGGCCAGGCTACCCTGCCCCCCCCCGCACGCTACGGGCCTGATTAGATATGACAAATTTTGTTGGTCAAGGATAAGACGGATGTTCTACAATGGCAAGTAAAGAAGGAGCAGTCCAAGCAATAATTTAAAAAAACAGACCCAAAAGCAGCAATTGTAGATTGCAGTTCACATAAATCGTGAACGATTTAAATAATGTGAATGCTGTACGAAACAATATAGGAAAAATTAAGTCAATTATAGTTTTTTTCTGAGAAATTAATAATCGAAGAAAAGAATTTCCGAATGTTCCTTTGCTATTTGAAACTAGATGGACACATAAATATAAAAGGTTGCGGATTTTTGCTGAAAATGTAACAGAAATTGTTAAACAACTGGAATATTTAGAACAATGGAAAAAGCAAACAAGTTGCACATTAGTTACTTTCTGCTGTTAGAGGTTAGGTTTGGGGTACATTTGTTGTTAGTTTAGTTATTATACTTTAATATGCCACTCAATGCAATTTTTTTTTTAAGTTTCATTGTCTCACCCCCTATTTTTTTCCTTTTGCTATGTTAAGTAATTTTACAAAGTTTCATGAAGATACAGTGATATTTAGAGGAAGCTCAATGGACTCGATGTTTTATATTATATGCGGAAATACCTGTATTTGACATACAGGGCAAACAGGAGGCAATTTAATTTACTTTTTTATATAATTTCTTTTACTTATTTATATTTTCATGTCATCAGAATATATATATATATATTATTTGCTTCTCTGTTTTCTGCTTTATCACAAATTTTGTTATTGATAGTTAATTCTATTGTATTAGGAAAACTACTGTTGTGCAGTACAGCTACCATTCGACAATAACGTAAGTGTCATTATCATCATCATCGCTTCAAAACTGAAGACATAACATTTTTTGAAGCACAAAGAGAGAAAGGAAGGTGTGGTTGCATGGGTCCATTGGATATAGTGCTAACTCGGAAAGAACAAAGGTCTCATAAAAGGCGCTTAGAGCAAGAATATCGTGAGGAAAAGGAGGCTAAGCCAATGAAACATGAGGCAAAGAAGATGTAGTTTAGTGAAAGCAATGACAGTGACACAGAGGCTAAGAGCACCGGTGGTTGTGATCCCGATGATCCTGATGAATTCCCCGAACCACCTGAAGTGTCTACTAAACCAGTGAGGATCGTCCGATCCACCAATATTGTGAGTCCAGGTTTGACAGCTGCATTAGACAGAAGTAAAGTCAGTGACAGGAACGCAGTTTACATAATTGCAGCAGCATCAGAATCACTTGGCCACAGTACTGCAGTCCTGACGATTAACAAGGAATCAGTCAGAGGTAGTCGACGTAAACATCGTGAAGCATCAGCTACAGAGATTCATGCATCTTTCATCCAAACTGCCCATTAACTGTGCACGGGGGTGGAAAAATGTTGCCTGCAATAACATCAAAAGAGTTAGTTGATCGTCTGATATCCGGTGATGGAACAATGAAGTTGCTGGGAGTACCAAAATTGCCAAATGGAACTGGAGAGGCAGGGGCAACTGCCGTGTTTAACCTTATTCAAGAATGGAACATTGCTGATAACATCAAGTTCATGTGTTTCGACACTACGGCCAGTAATACTGGCATAAATGCAGGTGCCTGCATTCTTCTGGAGAAGAAACATGGTAGAGAATTGTCACATTCTGTGATTTAATGGATGAAATCAAGTCCAAGCCCTACCCTGCTTTCATCACCCGAGGGTGAGATAAGATAATACCTAGGATAGACAAAGACTTTCTCTTCCCAGATTTTGGTTTTCACTGTGGTCGGTCTGTCTAATACCCACTTATCACGTTGTCACCTGGGAAGAGAATGTCTACATAGGAGATAAGCTATGCCCTCGCTGCATACAAGCGGAACGGGGCGAGAGAGGAGTGTTCCTTTATCCCCCCCTCCTTTTATCTTGAAGGTTGGAACCGTCCACGAGTGAGGCGTCGCTGATCACGCGTGACGGTTGTGACGTACGCGGTCACTGCGATTGGTCAGCGAGGTCGCTCTCGAGCGAGAGCGGATGTGCGTGACGCACCTTCCGGTCGAGTGAGAATTTATCATTCAGTGGGGAGAGAGTGACGGAGTGAAGTCGAACGATTGGACCCGGGTTGGATAAACGAGTCTGGGTTGGTTTCGACCGACTCAGCACTGAGTTCTTGTGAGAACTATCCAACCCAGGTAAGGGCCATTATGTACATGTATATTAGGCTGATTATAATGCTAATTGTCCTTTTGAGGGCACCATATGCCTGTTTGCCTTTGTATAAATAAACTCTACACGTTGTAACCGTACGTGGTTGGTTATCATTTCTTGTTGTGTTGTGCGTCCTGTATAACCACGTGGCTGAGACAAATATAAATGCTGGCCAGAACTCAGTAGGTGATCATACCCATAGACAACGACCGCAGGGACCCCGCAAGGGGACCTTGACAAGAATTGAATCAGCTTAGCATGCAGGCGCCACATAATAGAACTCATTGTGGCAATTGATTCACTGTTTGGGGTCATCTAGTGGACCAAATATCAAGTTATTCTAGAGATTTCGTGAATATTGGGCTCAATTGACACATCAATGTATGCAAGTAGAATGGATGTAGATTGTATTGCAGTGGTTCTCAATCCAGTTCAGGATGAACTCATTCCCTTCATTTAGCATCAGCTAACAGTGTTTCAGCCCAGAGATGATTATCGTGAGCTTCTGCAACTGTCACTACTTTTTCTAGGTGCAGCTAGTGGTGCAGATAAAAAGATTCTAGCTCCTGGAGCTTATCACTGGGTCCGGTGGATGGCAAAACTGATTTACAGCCTTAAGATTTTCATTTTGCCTTCTCAGTTTCACTTACTGCACGTGAATTGTCATCGCTGGGTCATTTCAACACCTTCATACTTAAGGTATACCTGAATTCTTGGTTTACATCACCATGTGCTACATCTGCTCCCCGTAGAGATTTGCAGCTACTTCAACAATGGGAAATAAATGACACCGTTGCCAAAGCAGCAATAAAATCATTATCTGGACACTTGTGGTACTTGAGTGAGATTCTGGTAGATTTTGCATTTTTTGACAATGATGTTTCATCTGAAATGAAGTTAGTCATGGTTGCAGCACTTGAGAAGATAACAACAGATCATCCTCGCAGAATATCCTTCTGTCCGACATTTCAACAAAATAAACTCTCTGATTTTGTATCGCAACACACCAGGAAACTTTTCACAGCTTTGAACATACCACAAGGTTTCCTGACCACGAATCCAGACATATGGGCCACTGATAACAACTACATTGTTGGCCAGAAGAAAGTTGCGAGTTTGAAAGTCGTCAATGATACAGCCGAGCGTGAAGTGGCCCTGATTCAAGCATTCAATGGAGTATTAACCAATCAAGAGGAACAAAAACAGTTCTTATTACAAGTAGTAGACAAACACCGTCGTGACTTTCCTAATGCTAACAAGTCCACCCTAACTGTCCCAGCCGCAGCTAGAATATCATTACTTGGACTAGAAGACATGTAATTAGTGAATTGACTCTTTATGTTTATTAGCAGAATGTTCTGAAAGTTACTATTCTAGTGCCATGTACAAAACAGTTGTTAGTTCTCTTTTACAGCAATATGTGTCTTCAAATAACTTTTGATATTTTTTTGTGTTACAGCAGGATTACCGATTACCGTATGGTAATGTCGCGAAACACTGATTATTGCAAAACTTTGACACTGTTGAGCTACCAAAAAAATTATATATATATATATATATATATATATATATATATATATATATATATATATATATATATATACATATAAGAATGGGTAAAAAAAAAAATTTTGATGTTGGGAATTTGAAACACATAAAAAAAATTGCCTATGATCCTACTGATTGTAAAAATGTAAAATTTGTAAAAATCAGATAATGTCTTCCACTCCCAACTTTTAATTCAATATTCAGGATTATGTCATTTTTGTTGAAAATTTTAACTGCATGGAGCTGGTTTAAGTCGTAACAATTATTTTCCAGTACAGGCAATATAATAGATTGATCAGCAGTATCCAGGTTGTGGAGCAGTTGTATCGTATAGAAAAAGTTTCTAGCCCCACTTTGACAAGATTGATTACTTATTATGTAAAACCATAATGGTCTATACATATTCACACTAAAAATCGTTATTCTCTTTAACGGAACTGAAGGATTATTTTTGACTTATAAAATCGCAAAATTCTTTTCACTTTTGTTAACCATCTTGCATGATTTAGAGAACCCGGTTGACTTGCTTCTAGAAATGGTATATCTGAGCATTTGTCTGATCCTAGCTGGACGGCTAAGCAAGCTTTTAGGAAATATTTTTGATCTGTGCTTAAATTATTTTTAACGCTTTCATCCATATCAGTTACTTTGCCGGATGCAGACAAAAAAGAAACTATTGGTAAAATTTTTAGGATCAAAATTTAGTTTTGATGATATAACACCTGAAGAAGTTGAAGATCCTGTTGTGTGTGCGTAATCGATTGCTGCTAGATATTTCCTAAATGGCTATTCATTTAAATGCAGCATGCATATTAACCACTGCAATGGTCTTCTAGACTTTCCTCCAGTCTTCTGATGATTCCATTATTTTTGCCTGTGTTATTATTTGTACCACCACAAACAATTCCTCTTAGAGTATCTATTGAATCAGTTTCAGCAATCACAGACATAATCTCTTTATATCATTTGCTTTACTGCTTTTGGGCACAATGTGATCAACATATTCACCAAATGGAAACGCAACAATGACATAGTGTTCTTTAATCTTACGTCTACAACCAGGACATCTGACAAGAGTAATATCCTGCTTCCCGTCAAAACCGATGCAAACAAGTTCATTGTTCTCATCAGTATGTTCTTTGGCAGCCCTATCTCTCCAAATTTTTCTATTTCGACGCATCTTTGCTGGATCCAGAGCTGTAGATGGTGTTAACATGTTTAAGTCCTTCAACACACCATTAACGATAAGACATGTAACACTATTGCTTAGTTTACATCGATCCACTGCTTTGCATAATTCTTCATATTGATATCTGTTTTGCTCTTTGTAACATTCCTCATCGCCGGAGAAGTCAGCATCAAAGTAGTTCATCATCTTCAGCATCCTGATCTGGAATATCATTATCTTTCTCATTATTGACGTTATCATTTGTGGTTCCTATCTAATCGCCACCCTGTTTTCTTTTCTGTCGATTTTCTAATATTTTTGTTGTTTGTTTGTCAACATTGCCTATGAACATATTTCTTGCCGTCTTTTGATCCACCCAAAATACCCACTCAAGCACAGGAAATTTTACTGATTGTGGACATTAACAGTCTCCTCTATCACTAACACCTGCATCAAAGCATTTACATGGGCAAATGTCAAATAACTTTTTGAAGGAATTGTACCCCTCTTGAAAAGTAACCGATGATCGCTTTATATCTGAATATTTCTCAAGTTCATGACTTTTGGCTATAAGTCTTTTTACTCTAACAATTATACTGGTAATGTCATTTGTAGGGATACTAGCCTGGTCATATAATTATTTAACTTCATGCGCTAATGCGTGCGCTCGTGAATGAAGGCTATGATTGTATTGTTTCATTTTAAGCATCCACATATAAGCCTTGAAAACATCTTCACTGGTTGGAAGTTGTCTCATAGGCAATTCAGCTGCTGACCCAAACACAGAATGTAGAGTTGCATTTGTTGTAGAAGAACTCATATTCATAGAAGAACTAAATAAAATAATTGAAAAATTAATCAAAAATGAAATAAAACAACTATGATAATGAATACATGGTACACAAATTATATTGAGAAAAAAAAGGATGCAATGCTTATCCCAGTCGTCTGAACTAATTAGTTATTCATAAAAATGTTATAAAAGATAAAACACAAATTGTATATGCATATGATTTCTTTTTCGAATAACCTAGGTCGCAAATTTAACATGTTCAGTTACAATCAGGGGCGCGGTGTCCATGTTGCCTGTGTTGCCTGCGGTAACAGCCTTATAAACACTTTTAAAATACTATATATATATATATATATATATATATACTAATAATAATAAAATTGTTTTTGCCTCCTCTCATAGAGTCATATGACAATTAGACCTATAAGTATATATATATATATATATATATATATATATATATATATATATATATATCTACGTTTGACATTCATTGGCTGAACTATGGGGACAAAAATCATACATGAATATGCTATATATAGATGCCGATAGTCAGGCCGGCAACTATTTGTAACTGCCAACTTTCTCACCAAAGAATTATTTAAATTAATTGATTTTTTAGCAATTCTTGCGAAAATTCTTCAGTCAACGGGTCCTTTTCTGACCTAAGAGATATACGTAATAGCAAAATAACCAATATCAGAAAAGAGTCACTGGATGTCATTGATGTCAATGAAATATTCACTTTTCTTTAAGATAAAGGGGGAAAATACTTTCAATGACAAAGTGATAGAGTTATTAATACAAAAGAATCAACGAATGGAGCTAAACTATAAGTAGTCATCATAGTAGAGGTAATTTAACATGTAATTATTAGGTTATTGGTAGACGTATTATATGTAAAAGAAAGTTTTTATATCAATAATGACGGTGACACCCTTGCAAAAGTTACGCCTCGCCCCTGGTCACAATAAATATGGTTAAAATTTCGAACAAAAGTTGGGAGTAGTAAAACTAAGTAGTTTTTCTAATATTTGTACTTATTCCGTGTACTACCTTTATGTAATAACTTTTTGATAATGTTTCATTAAAAAATTTTTCCCCAACCCTAATATATATATATATATATATATATATATATATATATATATATAGGCCTATATATATATATATATATATATAATGTAATATGATATATTATGATATGATATAATATAATACAATATAATATAATTTAATATAATATAATATAATATAATATAATATAATATAATATAATATAATATAATATAATATAATATAATATAATATAATATAATATAATATAATATAATATAATATAATATAATATAATATAATATAATATAATATAATATAATATAATATAATATAATATAATATAATATAATATAATATAATATAATATAATATAATATAATATAATATTATATAATATAATATAATATACAGAGAGAGAGAGATTGAGAGAAAGAGACATAATTTTTCAGTAAATACAAACCCTAACATTAACTAATTAAGTCAATGTAATGACACTGTAAGGTTTGTGTGTCTTCCAATGTAACTGCCTCAAATTTTGCTTTTAACCAACAGATTTCATTCACGGACTATGGCCAGGATACATGTGTGTACATTGACTGGGGAAATAGTCTTAGCCAATCAAAATTTGGTGACAATTTAAATCTTTGTAATGATCCCAACTACAGTCTAGCAGTAGCAGAAGGAAATATGAATAAGTTGGTTACTCAGCTGATTGGTATGAAGTATTTAGCAGAAGGTACGTTTTTATTGGTCTTTTTGTCTCATCGGATGATTGTCCAGGATTTAGAGTGTGAGTCATACTTGATGTATTTCCAGCAAAGACTTTTTTATAAGAAATATTACATTATCTTTTTTTTGAATTTATAGTAGTCAGCTGATGAACAATGATGAATTAAATCAATGCATCTGAAACAGTTTTTCTTTCCATCTTTTACTTTGATCATATTTGATTAAGTGTTATGCATCATTATTTACTTTCTTCAGGAATGTATACAGCCAAATTTACTGCCAGCAATGCCTATGGGAATGATTATCAAGAAGTATCATTTCCCATCTCCCGCTCGCAGTGTACAAAGCCCACAGTTAATATCGATCTTAAACAAACAGTCTTCTATAAAGCACCGAAATATAAGCGAGGAAATATTATACGTATTAGGGGTCTAGCAGATATTGAATGCCCGAGTAGTCTTGATAATGTAAAGGTAAATAAATTGACAAATAGATGTTTAGTTATGTATAAACTTTGATTATAAGTCTGAACAAACTAAAATTTATAGTCCTGCCCAAACTAAGATGTCAAGTAGGCAGTACGGGGGGGGGGTCATAAGAAAGAATTGTGTTGGGTCTTTTTTTTACATATTCTTTGGTACAAAATTATTTACGATTGTGAAATTTTTGCAGATCCTGAAAATTTCCATTCTCAAAACAGTGGCGTAGCGAGCTTAACTCAACCTCGGGGCACAATACCTTTTTAGCGCCCCCCCCCATTCGAAAACCATATAATATTATATGTAAAATATACCGTTTGGCGCCCCTTTGTGAGTAGCGCCGGGGGCATGAAGCCCCCCTTACCCTCCCCTCGCTACGCCACTGCTCAAAAGGTATATTATGAAATGACGGAAATGTTGGTGCCTAGTTTATCATTTAAATTATATATAATCTTTGACTTTCGTAAAGTATCAAGCCATAAATGATTATGAAAGAATGCAGAAAATTAATATTATTAAGTATATTTACATTCAAAGCTTCGATAAACACATTTTAATGTGTTTTTTTTTCTATTAATTTTTTTTAAAAGAGCGCCACAGACATATAAAATTTAAAGAGTGCAGCAGACTATGAATAATGTGCTACACAACAAAACAAACATTATGTGGCTTCCGATAAGAACATATCTTTTTAGTTAAATCCGCCTCTGAATTTGGATAATGGTCGCAAACCGTCTTCCTCGTTAAATTTCTCGATAAATTAATTATATGTATGAAACTATCGGTTTCCCTGCACCCTTGAGAGGTATAAAAAACAAACATCATTCAGATATTATTTTGAAAGCTATGTACAATCTCTGAGCCAAATGTATTAGTTCCCTCTAGCAAACAATTCTCCACGTACGACAGCTGTAGCTTTTATATTTTTCAAATGACCAAATGTGAATTGTGATACAAAGTGGCTACAATGTGCTCATATCTTCTTATTAATTCAAAAACAAGGCGATAAAGCAAAATGCATAGATGAATGTAATCGTCTCTGTTTGAGTATAAATATTCATAGTGTCACCAAGGCCCGATTAAGGCCTAGGCACGGGCACCGTGCCCAGGCTTGCGGAGCCGCGGAGCCGGGAGCCGCTACTTTTTGCTGAAAAAATCTGGCGGCTCCACGGATCCCAAATGTTTTATTTTTACAGCAGATTTTTTTTAAGCTTTAAAATTACAAATTTGTTTGATTGTTTGCCTCCTACAATTTGAAATGTTGTCATTTTTACGAACGCCACAACAGTAACAGGCACATCACCACAAGAAATCTCTAATGGGGAATCGTTTTGTGTTTGTTTTAAATCTTGTTTACCCTCCGAAATTTTTTTAATGGCATGTTATTTTGTTATATATAAAGTTAAAACAGTTTTATTTCATAGAATAATTGTATCAATCATTTAAAAATAAATTGTTACTACGACAACAAATAGAACGCGTCATTTCGTGTATTATTTGACCGCGAATCAGTAATAGACTAAAAACAAAATGGTCGCTTTCTGTATTTAACAATTTTATTATAAACAGAATATCTGAAATAGAGTAGATACATTTATAAGGCTGTGGCTATTCGGACCCGGATCCCAATAAAATCCGATTGTTATTCGGACCCGTGGCGAATATGCACTAATCGTAGCTATATTTAAACTTTATAGACGGAACCCAAAAAAATAATAATACAGACTCCGCTTAGTGGAACCCTAGACACTGAGAAACGATTGAATCATCTATAATACAAATTTTACATCATATGTTCCGGTTTCCGTCTGTCATCGCGACTTCCGTCTGTCATCGCTACTTCCGTCTGTCATCGCGACTTCCGTCTGTCATCCAAGATGGCGGCATAGACAATTCAAAAATGGCAGAAACATTTACTGTTTTCTTCTTAACATGCATAATCCGGCTACCAACTGGCCAGCCGAGTAAGAATAGTCTCCTACATGGCTGCCAGAAATGACATTGGACCAGCCATTTGTTTAGTGCCGAGGTGACAAAACACCGTACACTAACATACGGCAGGTAAGATCGTGAATGCCAAATGGCAATCACAATGTGATACTGTTTTCGACCGCCTCAATCATTACCAAAGGGCAAGAAGCGATCTTAGGTGAAGTAACACAAAATCATGCCAAATATTCTGTGATACTCTCCGAAAGAAATTTTATAACAGAAAGTGGTTCCAAAGGCCTATCTATATCTCACAGTAACGTAATAAATCTATGGTGTTCAATTTGTTATTAAATGAGAAGCGATCGTAAAAGAAATATTTACAGAAATCGTTCAATTAATATTCTGTGTTATGTTCCACAATCTCAATTTTAAACCAAAATTATGGATACCTAAATATAATGTAATATTTATATTGTTTAAATTGTTATTATTTCTAAAATATGTCTATTTCTAATGTACAATTATTTCCCTTTATTACTAACCTAAAAAAAAAATACGTCACTTTTTTTTCATTTGTTGACTATTACGTCACATGAATGAATTGAATAAGGGTTGAGATTGAGTAGCGCCGTACACAACGTTTACAATGCAAACTAACCCATTTATGATGGGGGCTTCACACAGAGGGTGTATGGAGGGGGCCCAGATTGAGGAGGGCCCCCAAAATATTTTTTACACTAAATATTAAGTACATTATCTCATGTCAAAATGTAGTGGCTCCCGAAGATGCCTAAAATCCCTTGGTTCGGCATTGGCTTCACAGAACTATAATGTTGAAAGCTTTGATATGTCTTTCTTTTTTAAGAGGCCTAATGTTTTCTGCGTCTGCGGCCTCAACTGCATTGATGGAATACTATGTTTTTAATTGAAGGTCAGCTAAAGCTACACAACGATTCTTTCTTCTCGGGACCAAGCTTGAGAAGCGTCAAAAAATTATCTCATGCCAAAATGCAGGGGCAGCCCCCAAAGAGGCCAAGCCACCGGGCCCGTAAATCCCTAGGTTCTGCACTGCCGGGTCGGCAATTTTTCTTAGTTAATTGTACTATGCTACAATGTAAAACAGAAAATAAACCACCTGTTAAACATGTAGCGTTTTGCTTAACACAAGCACTCACTCACGTCTCTCTTTTTTTTAAATACGCCATGTTGAACGTCATAAAACATTAAATGAATAACTGTTTGGAAAGGAGTCCATTAAAATATTATGAAGGAATATGATTTTAAGAGTTGTTGTTTATGTTTACCCATAGTGAGGATTATTTTTTTGGGGAGGAACTATTTAACATATGAATTTTATTTGATGTATTATTAGGTGTCCCTATTCTCAAATGTATTTTGGCTACAATAACCTGTTCATGTCCTTGGGGCCACTGCAAGTATATAGACCAGAGATGAGCGGACAGCGGACGCGTCCGCTTGCGGACGCAGTTCCGCAGACTTTTCCGAATCAGCGGACTGACAGCGGATGCTTCGTATGGTTAAGTTGCGGACTCGCGGACTGTCGCGGATCTTCTTTAGCGTTACCATAAAAAATTTCAAGTCATTTAAACAGCTAAATTTCAGCAATGCGGACTGACTGCGGACCAATGTTGTAAGATTCTGCGGACGCGGACGCTGATCATTGATAGAAATCCGCGGACGGACGCGGACGCTAAATTTCAAGATCCGTACACCTCTGATATAGACTGATTGTTAACGCGCTAAAATATATATCACCATTTTCAACTCCAACTGTGTGCCTACTCGCCGGTCCGGGTACCGGGCCTATGATAACTAGTCTATAATACAAATTTTACATCATATGTTCCGGTTTCCGTCTGTCATCGCTACTTCCGTCTGTCATCGCGACTTCCGTCTGTCATCCAAGATGGCGGCATAGACAATTCAAAAATGGCAGAAACATTTACTGTTTTCTTCTTAACATGCATAATCCGGCTACCAACTGGCCAGCCGAGTAAGAATAGTCTCCTACATGGCTGCCAGAAATGACATTGGACCAGCCATTTGTTTAGTGCCGAGGTGACAAAACACCGTACACTAACATACGGCAGGTAAGATCGTGAATGCCAAATGGCAATCACAATGTGATACTGTTTTCGACCGCCTCAATCATTACCAAAGGGCAAGAAGCGATCTTAGGTGAAGTAACACAAAATCATGCCAAATATTCTGTGATACTCTCCGAAAGAAATTTTATAACAGAAAGTGGTTCCAAAGGCCTATCTATATCTCACAGTAACGTAATAAATCTATGGTGTTCAATTTGTTATTAAATGAGAAGCGATCGTAAAAGAAATATTTACAGAAATCGTTCAATTAATATTCTGTGTTATGTTCCACAATCTCAATTTTAAACCAAAATTATGGATACCTAAATATAATGTAATATTTATATTGTTTAAATTGTTATTATTTCTAAAATATGTCTATTTCTAATGTACAATTATTTCCCTTTATTACTAACCTAAAAAAAAAATACGTCACTTTTTTTTTCATTTGTTGACTATTACGTCACATGAATGAATTGAATAAGGGTTGAGATTGAGTAGCGCCGTACACAACGTTTACAATGCAAACTAACCCATTTATGATGGGGGCTTCACACAGAGGGTGTATGGAGGGGGCCCAGATTGAGGAGGGCCCCCAAAATATTTTTTACACTAAATATTAAGTACATTATCTCATGTCAAAATGTAGTGGCTCCCGAAGATGCCTAAAATCCCTTGGTTCGGCATTGGCTTCACAGAACTATAATGTTGAAAGCTTTGATATGTCTTTCTTTTTTAAGAGGCCTAATGTTTTCTGCGTCTGCGGCCTCAACTGCATTGATGGAATACTATGTTTTTAATTGAAGGTCAGCTAAAGCTACACAACGATTCTTTCTTCTCGGGACCAAGCTTGAGAAGCGTCAAAAAATTATCTCATGCCAAAATGCAGGGGCAGCCCCCAAAGAGGCCAAGCCACCGGGCCCGTAAATCCCTAGGTTCTGCACTGCCGGGTCGGCAATTTTTCTTAGTTAATTGTACTATGCTACAATGTAAAACAGAAAATAAACCACCTGTTAAACATGTAGCGTTTTGCTTAACACAAGCACTCACTCACGTCTCTCTTTTTTTTTAAATACGCCATGTTGAACGTCATAAAACATTAAATGAATAACTGTTTGGAAAGGAGTCCATTAAAATATTATGAAGGAATATGATTTTAAGAGTTGTTGTTTATGTTTACCCATAGTGAGGATTATTTTTTTGGGGAGGAACTATTTAACATATGAATTTTATTTGATGTATTATTAGGTGTCCCTATTCTCAAATGTATTTTGGCTACAATAACCTGTTCATGTCCTTGGGGCCACTGCAAGTATATAGACCAGAGATGAGCGGACAGCGGACGCGTCCGCTTGCGGACGCAGTTCCGCAGACTTTTCCGAATCAGCGGACTGACAGCGGATGCTTCGTATGGTTAAGTTGCGGACTCGCGGACTGTCGCGGATCTTCTTTAGCGTTACCATAAAAAATTTCAAGTCATTTAAACAGCTAAATTTCAGCAATGCGGACTGACTGCGGACCAATGTTGTAAGATTCTGCGGACGCGGACGCTGATCATTGATAGAAATCCGCGGACGGACGCGGACGCTAAATTTCAAGATCCGTACACCTCTGATATAGACTGATTGTTAACGCGCTAAAATATATATCACCATTTTCAACTCCAACTGTGTGCCTACTCGCCGGTCCGGGTACCGGGCCTATGATAACTAGTACAATTCAAACAATTATAAAAAAAAATAACTTAACAAAAAAACAATAATAAAGTTTATTTATAGCTAAGCTAAGTGCATATTTGCCACGGGTCCTAATAACAATCAGACTTTATTGGGACGAGGTCCGAATAAAAATCGGAGTTTATTGGTACCCGGGTCCAGGCCCGTAGACAGAGGTGGACTAGGGGGGGGGCTGAGCCCCCCCCCTCGTTCATGATCTGAGCCCCCCCCCTCGTGCATGATTTGAGCTTTTTGACAAAATTTTAATAATAACGGCTTTAAAACATCAATCATTTTGTTCAATTTTGCTTTTAGGGCCCCGGACTGAGCTGGCCAATCATTTTTTTTAAATATTAATATCAGCACGGGGGCCCGTGTCACCCCTACCCAGGGACCCGAAATTTCTGTCGGTGGGCCTGTTCGCAACCTTGTAATAGTTTTATATATTGATATCTTCTGAGGACAACTAGCAACTTAAATAAGTTAATAAAATAATATTGACTTCTTACTTCTTTTTTATACATATGTATAATAAAATAATAGAGTACAAACTCCGTGATTTCTGAGTGATGTTATTTAATTTGCAAATTTACTTTTTAGCAGAATTAATTTTATTTTAAATTGAATAATTGCGACTGGTCAATTTGTTGTTTGTTCTTTGTTTTCAATATTTTATAAGAAATATTACACAAATAGCTAAGCTATATTCGTGCATCTTTGTCGTTCTTCCCGGGTTGTACGTTAAATCAACAGTAAAATGATATAAATCAGGTATCTATTATGTAACAATTGTGTAGCAGAACAAATGGTCAATATATTTATAACAGGAATCAGAAATTGCTCAGCCTCAATAAATTTTTATTATTAAAACTCTTTACTATTTAAATTATTTTTAACAAAACTGCAACATGCCATGCGTTAAAGGAACGTAGTTAAAATTATATACTTCTAACTAATAGCTAAACAATTGGTACTAAAATGCACCATTCCAGATATGGAACTGCAAAAAATTTCTTGGGGATGGGACTCACTGAGGGGCCCCCTCCCCAAAACCCTCCTCTCACGTTCGCAAGCTTTCGGCGCTTCGCACCTCCATCTTCGCCTCCCCCGAACATTTCTACTACCCCACCAGGGGGCGAATTAGGGTGAGGTCAGGAACATGTCCCCCTCCCCGATTATCGCAAGTTTAGGTAATACATCATTAAATTATCGAAATATTTTTTGTTCAAAGAAATTTTCAACAATGAAAACAGTTTCGCCCCGAGTCAAAGTTCTGCCCATCCCCACTCCGTCAAAGTTGTCTAGATCCAGTCCCCTGTACCCCAGGATCAGTTCTTCTGCAATAATCATGGCTACGGGCCTGCCCGGGTCCGAATAGTCACTTCGAATTTATAAATAATAAATATAAATACTGAAGTCTTTAAAATATTTTAAATAATGTATCATTTTACTATTTGCTAATTTGATCATTGAAATAACTTTTTAGTACTTATGAAAATGGCGACTAGTGAAACCTCGATCGAAAATAATGATAGTTTCTGGATGCACTGAAATGGTTTGTTTTTAGTAAAACCGACAATGCGTATATTTTTCAAGTTCCTGACTATGGGGGTGAACGCGGCAAAATTTGCATAAATTTTTATCAGCGGCATGTTAGCGTGGAGCAATTACAAAAATTTTTGTCTCGTGTGATACTATCTTACTAGGGAGCCGGAGCCGAGCCTGAGCCGTCAAATTTGTGGGAGCCGGATCCGGAAAAAATATGGCGGCTGCGCAAGCCTGGCCGTGCCTATGGTCTACAAACAAAAAAAGGGCCTACAAAAGTGAAAAAAATACTCAATCGTGAAGCTTCTTCTTCTCATCTTAAGACCCACGAATTTATAGTGCCTAGGGCCTACAAAATCCTTAGTCGGGCCCTGAGTGTTACTTTAAACAATTACTTTGCCAATCTTAGTAAATCGTTACGTTTTAAGTCACAAAACTTCACGAAATCTTCTTTATTGAAAAAATAATAATACCAGAAAATCGATATTCAAAAAAACTTCAACATAAAAAAAATATATGTTTTTAGTAAAAGGGACTGGGATTGCGACCCACAATTTTGACTTTCTTAATGAAAAATTCACACATTCCAGATTTGGGCATTAATATTATGAAAAGAAAATAAATTATGAAGTTCACTCTTCACAATTGAAGTTAACCTATTTATATTTTAATTTAGGCATGAATTTTTTATTAATAAACACTATACATGTTTGTTTATTTTATAAATCAAACTTTGTCATTAAGGTTTGGACGTATTGCGGATGAAGTGGTACAAAAAGAAATGGTTCCGTGATTGCACCTATTGACATACATAATTTGGAAATCTACAAAGCAAGAACTGAATACATCCCAGCACGAACTTTACCTGTTGGTTTGCTGCAAGGCGACTTACTCTCTAAGTTGATGTAACGGATTTGCTGCTATACTTAACAACTCTGGAATACACATTCTTTGAGGTTTGTCTCTTAAAATTTTCACATACGTAATTTCACAACTCCAGTGACTTGGATTACGAGTTGCCATTGTTTTTTTTCGTAACATGACTACAATTATATTCTTACTTATATATAAATATACCAGCAAAGCCTATGTAGTATGAGTTAGTTGTTATTCAGGTGCATCACCTTAAAAAAAGGTTGATATTTGAGATCTGTCTGCTAGTTTAAATTTGTTCTATTTGATACAAAAAAGATTGTGTAAAAAAAAATAAAAAAATACTTGACAATATTTAGAGGTCCCCCGGACTTCAACAAAGTTTGCATAATCAAGAGAAAACTAGATTAAACCATCAACTACTTGCCAAAAGTGTTCTTACAAAACTTACTTACAAAAAGTTACGCGCTATCTAAATTGTTTTATAGTCTTTGGTTTTCTAATCTGTTTCTGCTTTCATGATTGATTTTGATAAATAGTTGTGCTAGAAATTAAATTTAAATTTGAGCCTCATATTTGGCTGACTAGCAAAAACAACACTTTTCCATTACCATATTGACGACTTAAGGTAAGCATTTTAATTTTCTTTATTTATATAATTTTAATTTCTGATACACTCGACCTATAAAATCAGAACATGAAGTAATATGGAAAACAACAATATGTTTTTTATACCTTCTAAGGATTTGATGTGGGACGGGTGGCCGAGTAAGTGCCTAGAACCTTTCGACTGCCAACCTGGAGAGTCCTTAGGTTCAGATCCTCGGTGAGGGCCTATGAGTACACTTTTCCAGGTCAAATTTGATACTAAGTCGTCCTCAGCTTTAAATGGTACCCTGACTTAATTTGGTAAAAGTAAAGGCGGCCAGGAGGGCATTGTTCTGATGCATGTCCACTTTATATGCCGGTGTATGGAAACAGATGAATCTACACTTCATCTGCCCTATTGGCCCGCTAGGGTTCAGAAGGAAATCACTTTACTTTTTGGACATGCTTACAATGATCCTGACACCACTTCAACAGAGTCATATACTAGAATAAATAAAACCTAAGTTGGCAACAACTTTTTCAATTGTGGCCTCAAAATGTTGAGACTATTCTCCCAAGAATGTAGAAGATCCAACGTATCTTGAGGTACTATGACAGGAGAGAGCTTTGGATCATTAGACAAAACACTTTGCAAAAGTCGCTCGGCGCTATTCACGGAGATGCCTTAGCCATTGAACTCAAAAGAAAATATGCATCGCCGTTCAATGATACCATGCCTACATAACGAGGGTAACAGTATTTGCAAACCGTGAGTTCCTTCTTCTGAGAGATTGAAGATATGGATTGTGTTGATAACGATGCTGTTTGATGATACCAATGCCATCAGAAAAACTGAACCAAGCTAACAGGAACTTTGGCATTTACAGCACCTCAAGATGTTTTAAGCCGACTAAGTCGCCATGTCTCTAGGGACAAGACCTAAATAATACACCATCACAGCAGGCAGCTTTCTTACGGGGACTTATTAGTGAGTCTGGGGTGATGTATCAATGGTGGCTTCTTCACTAAGCTTACTGCAGATCATTAAAGTTAATAAAGTTGTAGAAATGAGATAACTACAAAGATCCATGACTCCTGAGAACCACATGCAAACTCTTGCACGCTCCACTGGGATGGTTAGCTGACTTGCCTTCTACCAAATCATCATTGTCTACTGAAGAATACACACTTTAGTTCGTTGTTGCTGATGCAAAAGCATTCGAAATTGCTAGGGAGAAACCCGTTGGTGCAGTAATTGCATAATTAACCTCTTTGAAGCTACGGCAGGAGTGGCATTGTAATGATTGTTTCAGCATCGTATGATCTGACAAAGGCTAAAGAAGCTCAAACACTGCTAATCATCAGGACTGTTGCATGCATTGCCTTACTAATTAAACCTGCATTACGTGCATGTTCCCGTGGTCAAGTTGTCTTATCACATTGTTTGAAGTTCTCCTGTCGGCATATTCTTTGCAGACATAAAAAATGATGTAAGTTTCGAAATCCCCGGATATCAACTTTTTTCACCGAGGCTGCAAAATAATTGGCGGCTCATGATTGCTCACATATGAACGTCTTACGTTTACATTAGTTGATCATGATCTGAAGGCTCAAGAGCGATTGACGATATTGAGAGTGGTAATTGCACATGCACAACTCTAGTTAACTAATTGAATTCTTGCGAGATGATAACTACCACTGAATTCTTTAAGCTGTTTTCTTGAATGCTACCAATAAGGAAGTTAACAAAAAAAGACCAGGATTTTTCTACAGAAAGAGCACGATGGATGGCAAAGCTGATATATTGTCTCAGATTGCACTTTGTGAGGAACAAATTCTATTATTGCCTTCAGGTTCTATTACCATGAGTGGACTATGCCGAAGATTCGTGCATTTGCTACATTTGTAACACATGTTTATGTCCTCACTTGCAATAAGAGTGTGGATATTACCATCGGAATGATCTACAGCTCTACAAGCGACTTTTGGATTACAACAATGTCAACGAAGATTATATCCAAGTCAGCAAAATCCGTTTTTCTGTATGAGGCATCTATGGAATTTGAATGCAGAAATAATCCCAACTTGCTCTGTCCAGCAATGAAGTACATGTGTTGGAAAAGCAAGCTCTAGCAGATGCTCACCAAGCTTCCAATTGGTAGTTGCTCTCCACACCACCTCGAATCGATTTGAAGATTGGTTGGGGAAAACCACGTTCCAATCAATCGATTCTTCAACTCGGTTGTGCGATCTGGATGGAGTTGACTTGTGGTTTACTTATGCAAACTTCAATTCTTCAAAGGATTCCTCGAACTTCTGATGATCGGTGCTAACCAGCTTCTTACATTACAAGTGCAGAAAATCGTTGCTGCTATTTACAATGTTAATGATTGTGCTGAGAGAGGAGTTAAACTAGCATCCGACTTTGTTAAAGCAACGCGAACTGATAAACATCTTTAAAACATTCTTCAAAGTGGCTGAGGTGACATTAATGTATCACGATCTAAACTTTGCGTAAACCTAACACACGTGTAACAAAGAGAAACAGAGTCGATGTAACAGTAATAAACAATTCAATACTGTTTGTGTACATTTTATATGAGGCTAGATAAAAACGTTTTTGGCGATTTCTTGGGAGGGGGGGAGGGGGACGTCTAAATCTAGCTCGATTTGTGTGAAATTTTACAAGTTACTATTAATGATATCAGGACAAATTAGAAACATGAGACGGCTCAAAAACAAACAATTAATTTTTTCCTCTATTGTGGTGTTGCACCCTATTGTACATATTTGCTGCTTCTTCTCTCTGAATTTAGCTGAAAGAAAAATAAAATGCGAGAAATCATTTACTTTTAAGGAAATATGGGTGCTCTGTAAAAAGTGGGAAACATCTTGAGAGCTAGGATAAATCTATTTAATGACAATGTCATGTTACATTTATGTGAAATATGTTTACAAAGATAGCAAATTAAGATTAACATATTGTACTGTTTCCATGTTAAAGCCACACATAGAGAAAAAACACGATGAGCTAACATTTTACTGCAATTATGATAGTAACTTAATGAAAGGTATTCCATAATGATTTAATACAACTATTACAAAAAAAAAATTTAAAGATTGAAATAGTATTTATTATTTTTGCCCATACAAATGTTTTTATTTTTTTAGAACCAATCACTTTAGTTCCACCTATATCTGCTGGGAAAGTCTGGTTCGAGGTCTTCATTTTCTATGTACTGTGGGCTTTTTTCTGGGACCAATGATGCTTGTAAATTGTCAAGTTCTATACTGTATATTTAATTTTGCCGTGTTATTTCTTTTAACGCTAGGAATGTTGGTTTGCATTGATCTAGGACTCCGCATAATGATGTGATTTTTACCATTCGTTATCATTGCGTTTCATTCTAAGCCACTCCAAAGCTCAAATTTAGTTTCTTACCAGTTTGGTGGTTACACTAGTTTTTTAATCTTGCATTAAAAGAAAAAGTAAAATTCATTACTAAATGACGTTTTTTTTACACTTGCAAGGCTAACTTGAGTTTAAGGCTGGACATGCTTGTCTTATGTTGAAAAGACTTACGCTGAAACTTTGATACATAGCACGTTCATCCTCTTTTTCATTTTGATATTACATCTATTCCGATTTAGTAGCTGTATTAGTTGAAGATGGATGATTCAATGTATCACTACGAGGTTCCCTACAGACTATTTTATTGGAACCACTAAATTAATCAATGGATCCAGACTTAACTTGCAGACCCACAGGTATAATTTTTAAATGTAATTTTGAATTTGTCCATATATTTTAATATTTACTACACTGTTCAAATGTCTTTAGAAATTTTCTGATGATTTTTACTTTTACACAAATTTTTTATTGAAATAACAAATAATTTAATTATGGCTGCTAATTAACATCAACATAAAATTAATTAGGTATCATTTGAACTAACACGTATAAACTTATAAACTGGTCAGAGTTAAAAATTGTATATACATGACTCTATATTAATACTTAATAGATTGTATTCGGTGCGAACTGATAAAATTGAAAAATACATTACTATACAGGCCATTTACCAGAGAGGCTGAGGCTAAACCCCCTAGACCGCGAACACCGACCCCATTACATAATTGCAGTTTTGAGACAAATTTTAATATATAACGATATAAAAAACATCGTGTTTTGTGTTTAAACCAAATCAATAAAAATAAACTTAAAGTTTATATTTGGCAATCATTAGAACATTCTTTGCTCATGTACTTACATATAGTAACTATCTATTTTGGGCATAAAAAGATTGAATCTTGTGAAGTTCCGCCTTCTGGATATTTGGAGCGCTTGTGTGTTGAACAGCTCTCTTCTCACGATGCTCTACACACCTATCGCTGAATCAATGTTACAAAAACGTCTAAGCAATCTTTTTTCACTTACGACTTTGAGAAAAAGTTTAATAGGTAATCTAGATACTGAAGCGTTTGAACAATTAGTTATGAACTTGAACCCAGCAGCAGGTCAAGAAATAGCGAAATTTAATGCCCAATAGGGGAACACAACGTTCAATCAATATGTGACGTTATTATCAAATATCATGACATTGTTAATGTTGCTGAATATCAACAACAGACTGGACTAATGTTTCTATATGACTTTACAGCCACGACATACTGCATGTATGCTAACTATATCTTCCAAACTTGGTCTTAACCTACTTCTCTCTCTTTTTAAATGTTTATAACAATTGAATGAATATACAATATACAACATAGATACTTGTCTACTTATGTCTTTGTCTACTACCACACCCACAATCTACAACCACACACCGAACAAACATATCTACTACTCTATTCATTAATGTGCTTGTTTGTCAGCACCGTACTAAAATAAAAAGGTCCAAGGTCCCCAACATCTTTGTCAAACATCAGATAAACTACAGATCGGGGGTGCGTAACAAACATTCCCACAAAACATTTTGTGCAGGGACCTCGACCATTGTTGAATCTGAATATTGAGCAATGGCCGTTGGATGGAACCAATACATGGGAGGAAGTGGAGGTAATTCTACACAAAATCTTCCACACGTCACATATACCCTCTTTCAAGATTTACATCATGGCTCTGCACATAAACTATATCATGAAAGATATAATATAATAATTATGTTCTAATAGAAAAACAGCATGGAAATATGTATCGCACATTACTAATGGTATATATAAAATCGTAACAATGAAAATTAATAAATATTCTCAAATTGGTTCATGATTTCTTTTTGTCATGACACCAATATGATATCACCATGATGATTGTAATGTCGATGGACTGCAGGTGATCCAACAGGTGAAGGTCAGTAAGAACGTGGACGCTGGCCACTGTCAGCAGCAAACAGATGGCTTCTGCCGACTCTCATCGCTGTACTGCTGTATGGTAGACATCCTGTATGATATTCTCTCGTTTGCGTGATGGATGGTGAAAGTGATGACTGTGGAGGAGACAGATGATCTGGCAACTAATCTATTTACAGAATGAAGGACAAATTTTGCCCACTTTTAGAGGAAAAAATATTATGAATGTGTAGTATCTTGTAGTATCTTGAAGGTACTTTGAAGTCAAATAAACAGGGCATCCAAAGCACAAGTGTGATATGACTACTGATGTATTAAATTCAAGTACCTCTGATCATACCACTTACCTTTCTCCTGATGTCACAGTTATACTAATGTTGTTTAACGAATGTTGAGTACACCGTGAGAGGTGTCTGCCAGGTTTATTCAAAGTACCACTATCATTATTTGCAGAAGTTATATCCCTGCCCGTGTGGGGTATTATCTGTGTCTTTTGTTTCTTATTTCTTCGTATTAATGGTAACAGGGCATGGTCAGTTGGCAAAGTAAATTCAGCTTGGCAATATCTGGACAATTTGGTAATACACCAGACGATGGCTGACCTCTCTTTCAGAACCAATGGCATATTTCTTTGACGAGGAACAGTTTTTTCTGCTCACGTATGACTAGATGGTGTTGTTGTGTAGATTTAGTTAACAGAACACCTATTGCGATTTGGGGACGCATCAATAACAAGGACAAATTGCTTGTTAAATGTCAGGAAGTTTCAGAATGGGTTCATTGAAGTGTTTGCTTTGTTTGCTCGATGACTCCTGACGTTGTTGAAGCCAATGGACTTTGATGGTGTTACTTTTTGGTTAATAACAGGTTCTGTTGTTCAGAAGCAGGAATGAATTTTCTATAAAGTTACCACAACTAATAAACTATAGAACTTGATTTCTGTTTTGAGGCTGGATGGTTGCCCAGTGCAGGAAACAATTTCTTCCATGGGATAATCAGTTGTTTGATATTTTATATGTGGAAAGAAATTTACAGCTAATCCTATTTGTATTTTTGGAAGACTAACTACACCAGGAATGTGCTTTCAGATGTGAAATATATCATATAAACTTTATGTGTGTTCATCCATGTCTCTACTTTAAATATACAGATGTCATCAGATAAAGAAATGTTAATACTTTCTACTGCTAAGATATTATCATTCTATTGAGTGTGGCAGGGAGCGTTACAAGACAAGCCTCTAACGTTCCATGAAGACTCGAAAGGGTTGTGGTCTACCGTCCTGGTTTGGCATTTCTGAACCATGTGAGTCCAGTAACCCTCTGAGCAGGTCAAGTTTTGCTGAAGATCTTAACTTTTGTCAGGCTGCTACATGTCTTCAAGGATTAGGCGCAGGAACGGTCAAACACAGTCACCTTATTTCAACTGTCTGTAGTCGGCACCAGGCAGAGACTCCCTCTTTCTTATTCTTGTTAAAATTTGCATGGGGAGTTAGGTGCTCTGAGCCCCTATTTAATCCAGTCATTATAGCTCTCTGGTGCGTTCTTAATTTTGGTGAGATTGGTGTATTTATGCCAATTTGACCAGGTAGTATCAATTCAGGAGTATATGTATTCTACCAGCGAATATTCTGCATAAGGAGATAAGTAAGATTTCTTATTCACAGCCACACAATTGTATTTTTCCTCTGGTGTGGTGACAACTGTTAATATCTTTCAACATCTGGAATTGTTACATTATGGGGTGTGGTGTGGTCGTTCCTCATCGCTGATTATGTCATCTTCCCTCAAAGCTGTACAACAAATGGTCATCTGAGACGTCCTGGGCTTTGGTTTCGTTGAATTGCTGTAGTGTTTTTATGCTGATTTATTTGCGTTGAATTTCGCCGTCACATCCTGGTCTTTAACTACCTGTGATCTCTCAACTTAATGAATAAATTATTTTGGTTTCTCCGGAGTAACATGACCAGTCTGGCGTCTAGCGATCAGACACCTCTATTGGTTCTTCCTAACTGGTGGTTCACATACCTTTATCTCTGGTTTCATTGGCTGCCTGCAGGCCTCGCGCGATCATTTCTCTGGTTCAGTAACCACTTCATGCTTATCAGTGCATCCTCACCTGTCGGTTGTAGTTGTAATTTGCGATGGAGCCTCTGAGACACCTCGGTGTGGCTGATGGAAAGCCGTGCTCTATTGGAATTTCTCTCCCACAGAAAGACAGTATGGCTCAGAACGACTGGTTAATCTTTGGTTCATAGTCACGACTTTAGAGCCTGCTCCATGATGTTTTGTTGAACCTCTCACACCATGCAGAAATTTAACTGTGGTTGGTAGGAGTTCTCGCTTTACCTTATTCCTAACATCTTAAAAATTCCTTGAATGATTAGAATGGTGTACCTCTATCGACAGTGTGTTCCATTTCAGACTGACCTGGAAAATCAGATCTGGCCGATTGGCGACATCTCCATGCTTCTCTCTTCTCAATGGATTGTCAAAGCCCATCATTGGCTCCTACCTTCCACCGTACTGCGAGTATAACGCGGTAGCCCTGTGACGCTGACGGGCATGGTTCTCTGAAATCACCGACTTTGAGCGGCCTTTTCGTGATGCCGTTCGGATCAATTTTGAGTAAATTTCGCCAATTCCTTCATCTGACATATTCATGATTCTTTGCCACTCTGATGTCCTTTCCAATGTGAGCCCAGTAACAATCTGTTGAAATCTGTGTTTGATTCTATTTATGCGGTATGCTCCTGCCACCAGAGTATATCATTATTTTCACTTGAGCCCACGGTCTATATTTCCAGGTGCAGTGACTGTATGACTTTATACTATATTCGTTATATATCATTTTCAATGCTGATTGATCATATTTAACAACACGTTTATTTCTGCTGTGCTGCAATATTTGAACTTAACCGCTGGAAGGATCAGCGTCACATAAGTGAAAAGGTATTCACATCTCTCTACCTGATTCATCATTAACGTGTGCTGTGTATCTTTGTCGGCCCTTAACTTGAAGATTGTTGTGGGAGGATGACATGAGTGATGAAGCTACTTTATACCAGTCGGTTGATTCTTCGTGACAGAGGATTACATCGTAAGTTTCGTTCCACCAAGTAACGCGCCACTTTTGTCATTGTTGAATTTTGCTGTTGGTTTCTTTGTAGCTTGCGCTCTTTGGTGTGTATTTTTCAACGTCAATCTTTTATCTCTACTCTGGTCACACCACACTCAGGGCCCATTTCAAAATTGAATCTATTGGGGCGTTATCGAAACAGAACCAGAATCGCCATATATTGAGGTTCTTGTATGGATCTTCGCTTCTTTGGGTGTTTGATCTATACATCGAATGCCAATTACTGTTGTATATTCGGTGAATTGATATTTGATATACAAATATCGTTTAACAGGGACTGTTGTAGCTGTATCCGCAAAGCTTTGCTGGTGGTATACCTGCATTAGGAAGTAGTGCAACCACCATTGCATGTTGTGGGCATGGCAGCTATGTATTGGTTTCTGAACCCGGTCTACCCCTATTTGCCGCTACTGCAAAATTCAGACCAGACCTATACCAAGAATAACCATACCCGTTTTATCACTACCAGACCCACTAACTCTTTGATTCTTAAGACGACAATGCGCTGCTGAATGGCAGCATGACGCTGGTGACCGTTACAACATACCTTAAGACGGTTTCAGGCTGGCGACCACTCTTATTACGCACACACACTTTGATGCTGTTCTTACCGCGCTACCACGCAGATGGAATACAGCGGAACGCTGCCACATGTTTCTTCTGGCGTCGTGCAGCATTATTCGATTACTGTGGCAAACTATACGGATATATGTCTCTGCGAAGGCATTTGGTTTGTCTGGGTGGGCTGCACCCTTTTTGTCGAAGATTACGGCTGTCGACATCGCTGGTCCCTTTCTAAAATAAATGGCTTCATTCTGGTGTAGGAATTATTGGCCTTATCCAACAAAAGAACGTCTCAATGATTCAAAAGTATGTTGCGCATTTATTATTTATCTGAGCGATACTAATTGTCGAAATATCCGGGGATAATCGTCTTTGGCAGCGTTTTGTTTGGTGAAGGCATTCTCAAACGCTTTACCATACGTAAAACATATATGAAGCTGTTTCCAACAACTACATTAATTGTCTTGGTTGGCATATGTTGAGGTGTGTCGCTGGTAATGATTTACCTAGTAGAACATGTCATTTGGTTGAAGTCGTTCGCTTCAATATCCGTTCAGAAGTTTGGTGAAATTGCAATATTATGATAACTGTTTCGTCGAATGAATTGACATTTATAATTTGACTTCTTCTTGCAGGAACTTATGATCTATGGTGTGTTGAGGTGGTGGAGGTGGGATTATTGAGCTGACTTATTTAACAACTCTTTCTGAATTTAACATCTGATTTTAAGTGGTTTAACCCGTTTCCTTCTCATGTTCATATCTGTTTAACCTACTATTACATCTACCTATCACACATAATTACTAAAAAACTCCACCTAATGTTTGTACATCTAATAGACGCAACCTTGTAATAGTTTATATATTGATATCTTCTGAGATATTCAACAGCAAAATAAGTTAATAAAATAACATTGACTGACCATGTTATACATATATAAATAAAATAATAATTTCAAACTCGCTGAATTTCGGTGATATTCATTGTTTGGTGCTTTTAGCAGAATTAATTTGCATTTTCCAGTGAATGGTTACGATTAGATTTTACAGATGAGATCCATTCTTTGGTTTCAAATATTTTATGAAGCATATCACTGATAATTCACTTATATTCAGTACATCTTTGTCGTTCGTCCCCCAGGTTCAGTGAAAGCTTTGAGATATTGGTGATCCCCCCGTTTGACCTCGAACAGTGTTATTTCAAGGGGTGACAGATTCCAGCAGAATAAAATAAATCGAAAATATAAAGATAAAAAATAAATAAAATTGATTTGAGAGAATCGCAGGAAATTCAAAAATAAGAGAAGACGAAAATTGCTTAGAATGGCGAAAACTTAAATAAAGGTGAAAATTTGGATAAAAGATACTAATTTATTAAATCACTATTACGACATCCCTTTCTATTTTCAAAATTATTTCCCCATTTTGCATTTAACACATTAAAGTTAAGAACATAATGGAAGTTCACCTTATCCATTGCTTCGGGAGATATAATTCGATAATATTAATTGTTTTCTTATTCTAAAGCATGATACAAAGCTTGGAATCAAAATTCCGATTATTGATTTATCCAAAAACGAAAGTAAGAAATTAATTTTCTAATTACCACTATACACCCATTTATTACTTGGAGAAAAGTCTTTCAAAAAGAAATGGTTGGTGCATTCCCCGTCGGCAGAATAAAATATATTGTTTTTGCTGCAGGATCTCACAACAGAATTGAAATGGCCTTAACATTACACGAAATTATGAATGAAAAATATGTCAAGTATATTTACAGCATCGAAAAATCAGATCATTTAATTAGTTATCATGATTGGAAAGAACAGAAGAAATGATGATAACAAATAATAAAATATTGGTGGCGTGGATCAGCGCCTTGATGTTATTGTGAAACAGCGGACTGGAAGGATTTCTTCACAGAAAGATCTTTGATTAATTTATTGCATTGAATTCAAAATTTACCCTGAGAGGGACAGTTCTGATCGTTCCATATACATCTCATATTGAAAACTTTTTGAAATTTGTTTGAAGTTATTTCTGACTTTGGTCAAATAATGAAAAGAACATATAGAAACATATTAAATCAGATGAAGGTCATGACCCATTCATTTAGGAAGAGATATTAAGAATGATCATTGAACTGTTTGGGTAAAGGTTGTATGACTAGAAAGCTAAATAAGTGATCCCAAAAATGCAAAAATATTATGTTTAATTTCTCGAATTTTTTTTCAGACGTGAATCACAAACAGATAACGCAATGATTTTAGATTTGTTATAGCAAATAAATCGAGCAAATGAAACAATGCTGCAAATGTTTCTATCAATGAAAATTTTATTGGTTTCGTACGAACTTGGAAAATCCAAGGTGCAAAAAGTATGGTGTGAAATTTTATTAAAGATTTCTCAGATCCAGTGTTATGGTTAGATATGGGGGATGCATTTCAATAGCGGAGCAGGTATTACTGAGAATACATATTAATTATCCAACAAGAGTTAAAGAGCTAAATCGAGAAAACATTGTATTCCCATACAATGTACATTCGTTGAATTTGATGATGAACCAAGTACGTAAACTATGGCTAACTGTAAACAATAAAGAGTTTTGAGTGGTCATCCCCATCTTACACTTTTACACACATAGACATCGCTGGAATGTATTCGTCAACATGTATCAAAAACAAAAGGCAGCAGTTTTACCTATCAACAAAAGAATTATGCGCAACACGATGATAAAATAGAGTTGAACTACCTTTGAAATCAATTCGATACCAAACAGTACAATTACGACAAACTCGATTTCAATTGCTGATGCAATTTCCCTTTCCTGGACCAGATTGAATCCAAAAAAATTGACAATTGAGGAACATTGAACTAATGTGCTCAAGTTTAAAGAACATTGTTATTGACGATTGAAAGTGGTGGTTTGTTGGAGATCAATATATCAAACAAGCGATAAAAGAAAAGATCTTCCGAGTAAAGAATAAACAAAAACAACTGAGATGGACGCATTGAAACTGTCCAGAATTCATTGAACGGTAAAAACAGATGAAGATTTGCCAAGAAAAGCGATTACCGCGCAAAATCATTGGCTGAAGAATTTGGTGTTGAATGTTGTTTGACTACAGGACTTACGTAAAAGATCTACAATTTTGAAAGAGAAAATGTTGAAATATAAAGAGTTTCCAGACGATCCAAATTCTCCAGGCAATATGGATTACAAGAACAAGAAAATTTTCTTATCACATTATTGGATATACCCCGTTAAATCCGTTAGCAGAATAGGTTCTTTGAAGTTAACATCACGCTTGATTTATTTGGATTTTGCCTGTAATTCGATACAACGATAAAAGAGGAGGTTTTAAAAGTTTGCATGGATCTTCAGATGGCTTTAATCTGAAAGCGAAAAGTTAAGCGTTAATATTGCAACGAACTGTGCGATGAAATTATTTGCAATATTAAGGAGAGTCATAAGAAAAATCAAGACCTGAAGTTATATTGAAACTATCTATATGGGATGGGCATGATTTTCCAGAATTTATAATGAAACTATCTATGTGGAATGGAGCAAGATTTTTCGAATTATATTAGACTACCTCATAGCAAGAATGGGCGTGGTTGACTGAGAGTTCCGACTATACATCTGGAATGGATGAAGCATCAATTGGGTTATATTATACTCTATATGCAGGATAGACTGATTGCCCTAGATTTATATTGAATATCTATAGAATGGTAGACGATGGTTGTTCAGATTTACTTGAAACTATATATGTGAATAGGGCTAACTGTTCTTTTTCCAGAAGTATGCATGGCATTGAAATTTGCCCCCTTTGATAACGTTGTAATCCCATTGAAAAGCTTTTCGAAGCTCAAACTCATAAAAACCTCTTTCGTTACCATATATAAAGATCATTTGATTGGTTTATTACAACCTCTATGAGAAAGCTGATGTAGAAAGTGAAAGTTTGCCTCTGCACACAGCTAGAAAAGCATATTTTTCTTGAATTCTCTTCTTTTAATGCTTAATAACCCACAACATTTCATTTTGTTTTATTTTTTTCATTACTTTTTTAACTTAGCAAAAAACAAATTACCTAAAGTACACTAAGTAAGCTTTTGAACTCTTTACTCAACTTTTATAAAAAGTTGCCAAATTTAAAAAGAAATGTTATGAAGAGAATGAAGACCAGTAATGAAACTATAAATATATGATATTTTTATTTTCATAATTTGGATTTACTTCAAAAAAATTGCATTTATAGAGTTTTCTTAGGAAAATGAAACTAAAAAGGAGACGGCATTTCTGTCTTTGCCTATATCACAAAAATGTCTAAGGCCGGCACTGCCCGGGTTGTACGTTAAACTAACAGTATAATAATATAAATCAGGTATCTATTATGTAACAATTGTGTAGCAGAACAAATGGTCAATATATTTATAACAGGAATCTGAAATCGCTCAGCCTCAATAAATTTTTATCATTAAACCTCTTTACTATTTAAATTATTTTTAACAAAATTGCAACATGCCATACATTATTGAAACGTAGTTAAAATTATATATTTCTAATTAATAGCTAAACAATCGGTACTAAAATGCACCATTCCAGATATGGAACAGCAAAAAATTTCTTAGGAGGGGACTCGCAGGATCCCCTCCCCAAACCCTGCTCTCCGTTCATAAGCTTTCGGCGCTTTGCCTCCATTTCCGCCCCCCGAACATTTCTTCACCCCACCAGGGCGGATTTAGAGGGAGGGTCGGGGAACCATACCCCGTTATCCAAAGTTTAGGTAAGACATCATTAAATTATCGAAATATTTTTTGTTCTAAGACCGAAAATTTTCAGCAATGAAAACAGTTTTGCCCCCCGGTCAAAGTTGTCTAGATCCGCCCCGATCATTTCTTCAGCCTTGAAAAAAATTTCTTCGCCCCCCCCGAAAATGTCTTCGGGCCCCCACAATCAATATTCCTGGCTACGGGTCTGTTACTATATATTTTATAGAATAATAAGGGTTGCCTTGAAATTTTTATTTATGTTGTTAAATGCTACACAGAGTAACACAACTTTCAATTCGACACTATTAGTGAATAAATGTAATAAAATAATAGAACATTGCTGTTTTGTAGACCCATACAAAACTCACACTAAGAGTTGCATTAGGCTACCATGAATATCTTTTTATAACTACAGACAATATTGTTTGAATACTAATAATATGTTAATTAATTTGTGTCGATTAAACCTGTGTTAATTTTTATTAAATATTTAATTATGGTTAATTTCAATAAAAAATTAATTGAATGCCAGCTCTAAATTTAAGGCAAATGTTTTTAAATAAAATTTTATTCCTTTTTATGAATATTGATCATCAAATGAATAAATATGATGCTTTATTCATGACCTTCTATATCAAAATTAAGCTCCACTGTGGTTCTCTGGGTCTAAGTGTAAGCAATTGGTCTTGTGAAGAATCAGTGAATCTAACTAAGACACCTTGTAACTACAGCTTATTTCTGAAAGCTTCACTTTTGGATGTCAGTGGCTCTGCTCTAAAACAAAATCATACCTACATTTTTAAAGCTTCTGTTACTAAAGATAGTCGTTCAGCTACTGCTGAGTTGTATGTTTTGAATTCAGGGACTAAGCCACCGAATATTGTGATTAGGTAACTTTTTTTATAAAGTCAAAATAGTGTAACATTTAAATTTCAACCTTTCATAATGTGTAATTTTAACATGTAAAGAAAAATAAACTTCTGCACAGAATTATTTTTTTCTAGTAAAGAAATAAAAAGTATTTTGAATTACCATGTTTGATTTAGTAACTTGAGTAATTTTTACTATATATTTTCCATACTAAATATTTGTCATAAGACTTTATTTAGCAAGTAGACAGTGTGAAGATTTTTTTTATCTTTATTTCCTAGCCTGCTTAGCTTCATGGCAGTGTCTGCTATCCTCGTACTGGTGGCTCACTATTTTAGAAAGTTCTAGAGTATCCTTTGAACGTGTTCCTGCCCAGACTGTACAAGTAAAGCACAATATCGATGGGGAGTCTCAGTTTACGACTATCTGTGGAATGATGGCTGGCGGCCTAAAGATAGTAAGTAGTCACCGAGAAAAGTATCAGTAAGTTTTATAGTCAATGTTGATAATCATTCACTTGACCATTTTAAATGCATGCTAACAGCTTGTTAATAAGATTTTTTTCTTAATTAAATTATTAAACTTGACAGAAACTTTTTTTATTATTAATTTATCACTAACTAGTTGTTTGACTTTTCATGTATAATAATATTTTAATCACAAACCAGTTGTAGGTCTATAAAGTAACATTTAATTCAATCCATATGTTTTTTTTACCATTATTGTAACATTTTAACCTGTTGCATTTTCTGTATATTTTATATATTGAGTGAATTAATGATTATCTTACTGCTGAAAATAACAAAAAATAATATTTGTTGACGTTTAATAAGCATAACGGTGAGATATGTAAACTTTTTTGACACTTTTAAAGTTTCATTTGAATTAACCAAAATGATTCAAATAATTCACCAAATAGGTCAAAGTGTAGTAAATATTGTTCAATTAATGACCTTTGCTCTTTTTTTTTTTGGAAATTTTTGAAAATAAATTTTGATGGAAATAATTGTATGAAAAATGTATATGCATTGTTGATAACAACTAATAACTCGTTAATAATTATTTAAGTTTTACTATTCAGTACACTAACCTGTTTAACATTCATTTTCCACCTACATTTTCTTGACAGGCTCATATGGTAAGATTAATTGGTTCGCCTAATACGAGCTTGTTGTTTTATTGAGTCACAAGCTGTCTAGATCAAAATATTAATCAACACAACTTAGCTGTTTTTGAACTTTCTATTAACATTTCATTTAGACGAAGAATTAAGATTTGGGAGTCGGACGGTCTGTTAATTACTGTTTGTCTTTTGACTATTAATCTACATATATATTTCTCTAAAATATTTTTTTAAGAATGCAAAATAGTTCAGAGTTCAAAGAAAATTATTTACTGTTTAGGAAACGGAACCCTTATCATTAAGGCTTTGTCTCACATTTAACCAGCCCCGTAGCATGAAAATTCTACAGGGGGGGGGGGGCAGGCATTCTACAGCAGGGGCCAGGCAATAGAGGGGAGGGGCCAGGTAATACATTTTACTAAGTAGAACAAATAAGCAGAGGGGGACAGATAAAACGCAGGGGGGGGGACGGCCCTCCTCACACCCCCCCCCCGCATGCTATGGGCCTGCATTTAACTATAATAAAGATAAAAAATATTAATCCAAGCTAATTTGTTTGATCTGAAGTGTATAAGTTAGTAACAAAATGCAAACCATAGTTGATAAGATAAATAACATATTAGGAAGAAAGTAAAGGTGGAACAGTTATAAAATGTTTTCATTTCTTTTTATGGGGTGTTTATCTATATTAATTTCTTTAGTCTTTCTCTTCATTAAGAGAGTGTTCCCCAATCAATGCGCTGTGAAACTGATTACATCTTTTTTTCTAAAAAGTGTATAAGCTTCCCTTTAGATCAATTAAACAATAGGATTTTGTAATATAAGCAAATTTAACTTTTAAAAAAATGAAACTAATGCACTAACCATTCAACAGTTTTTCCTATTGCTGTACATCAGCTTTTTTTAAGGCCAATTACCTGCAAGAATATTTGGGATCCATCATAAAGCTAATACATTTTTATAAAATCAGAACAACTTTTATTCATGGCTTTTTGAATTGATGTCAAAAGCTCAATAGATTCAGGCTTACTCTGACAAAATAAGCTATATGATGATCACAAGAATGAACTTCATCAAAAACCTTGGGATTTATTCAGGTCCTGGTAAAAGTTCCCAAGTCTACCCAGCTTTAAATGGGTACCTGACTTTTAAGTTGGGGGAGTAAAGGCGGCTGCTAACCACACAATCCCTTTATATGCTGAGATTACTGAAACAGATGAATTCTACACTTTATTTTGCCCCCTTGAGCCTTTAGGGGCTTAAGGGAACTTTACTTTACAAGTTAACAAAGGTTGGGAGCATTGGTTTAATTAAAAATTTTATTTCCTAAAACACAGTTTTAATGCTAAAAATTAAAGTCTGTAACCAAATTATAAAATACAAAATTTTGCAACCACAGAAAACATTCCTTTTCAAATTAATTTCATACCCCTGCTGTTTCTGTTTTCATTAATTATTGTATTACAGTTAATCTTTGCTTTATATCATAAAATTATAATAAAAATGCATACTCAAAAAATGACATATTTTAGAAAAAAATGCTTTTATATTTTTTTATGAGGGTTTAAAAGCCAGATGATCAAACCACATTATTTGCGCACATTTTGTTTATTTTGTCACTTTTGCACCGAGATAGCTAATAAATTTCTACATGTTTAAATAATTAATTAATTTGGTAATAATGTATACCTTGATTTATGATAAAAGTGATTTTGAACAAGAAGAAATGTAATTTTTAAGTTATTTAAGAGCTCATGATAAACTTTATTTTTATCTAAAATTTGCCCAGGTTTAACATCAAAGCAGTTGTCATTGGAGAAATCACTTTTGAAAGAATATACAAAACAGACAGATAGATTGCGCATACAGTGCAAAATAAATGATAGCAATTATTTAGTCAGTGCAGACACACATTTGTATGTCAACAAGCCGCCCTCAAGTGGAAATTGTTCTATACAACCTACTAATACAACTGCTACTCTTGATGTTGATAAACTTTGGTTAATCCAGTGTGTTGGTTGGACTGATCCTGATGGAATTAAAGAGTTTCAATTCTTCAGTAAGACTAAAAATAAGTTTCCATTTCAAACAAAATCTCAAGAATTATTTTTTTTTAAATTTACAATTTTATACCCATGAAAGAATAATAACTCTGACATTTATTAAGTTTAGTATCAAACAAAGAAGACATTTTTCTGCAGGTATTTTTGACGATGAGGAAATAGAAAGAGAGATCACGTCTTATCCCTGGAGTGGTAGCACTGAAGCTAATGTATTAATCAATGTAAGTCTACCTGTTGGACCAGAGTACAACAACTACAAACAAACTGTTAGAGTTGTAATAAGAGATACTCTCAATGCAGAAACTGACTTGATGTAAGTAGAACTGATTTTTTAAAAATGTTACAGAAATTAAATCCTAACATGGAAATTAAGTAAACTGGGAAGCTAGTATCTCAAGATTTTGACACTTAAAAAAAATAATTTGTTATGAAGCTGGATCTTTGAGGCTTTAATTAGTTAATCTTAACATTAACACAGATGTCCAGTGTTAATTAGTTAATCTTCTCATTAACACAGATGTCCAGTGTAAATTAGTTAATCTTAACATTAACACAGATGTCCAGTGTTAATTAGTTAATCTTCTCATTAACCCAGATATCCAGTGTTAATTAGTTAATCTTCTCATTAACACAGATATCCAGTGTTAATTACCTTTAGTTCCTTCTTACTGCTAATGTGACTATTCCTTTATAGATTAGCTGATTGAATCCATAATCAATAGTGACACAGTTTTTTGTGTTCTCATGTGTTCTTCTATTATGACCTGAACTCTATTACAGGTAGTGGCAGTATGAAAAGTATCAGCCATACTATGGGTAGTGGCATTATGATGAGTACTAATGGCCATACAACAAATAGTGGCCATACTACAAATAGTGGACTTACAACAAATAGTGGACATACAACAAATAGTGGACATACAACAAATAGTGGCCATACTACAAATAGTGGACATACTACAAATAGTGGCCATACAACAAATAGTGGCCATACTACAAATAGTGGACATACTACAAATAATGGACATACTACAAATAGTGGACATACAACAAATAGTGGCCATACTACAAATAGTGGACATACTACAAATAGTGGACATACTACAAATAGTGGTCATACTACAAATAGTGGACATACTACAAATAGTGACCATACAACAAATAGTGGCCGTCAGCCCCGCTTAAAAAAGTAAAAGAGGAAAAAATAAAGAAAAAGTAACTAAAATGAGAAAAACTGCCCCCTTGCTGGGTATTGATGCCCCCCTGCTTACTTTGACCTGGCTATGGGCCTGGTGGCCGTCCTACAAGTCTTGGTCTTACTAGAAGTATTGGTTATGCTACAAATAAATCTCCTGAAGATCTTTTTCACAACCAAGTTTAAAGCACCTTCTAGAAGTATTATATTATTTGTTAACCCAAAACAAATTATATTATTTCCTATTTAAATCTATGGGAAATTGTGTTTGACACAATGCAAGTATATTGTATGCACCACAGGAATATATTATTTTATAGGTACCACACTGTATTATATTAATAACTTATTTAAGTTTGATGTTGAAATAAATCAGTCATTTTTTCTATTTATAATTTAATATTTTTTTTTTTATTTTTTTGTCTTTTTTCAGATTGAGTGATGTGTTTGTTTTTCCACCTGATAACTCTCAATTAAAGCAATATGTGTCCAGTGTATTGAAACAACAAAATGATAATTTTTACAAAATATTCCAAGAAGGGGACCAAAGAAAAGTTTCTGAAATGGCTACAGCTTTTTTATCATCAATGAATCAAATTGCCAGAGATAACAGAAATGGTAAGGGTTTTTTTTCTGCCATTTTTATAATTAACATTTATTTTTACTTTGACCCTCTACTAACAGTGACACACTTTCAAAGTTGTTTGCACATCATTTTTACAATTGTTATCATTCCTCATTTAAAATCAAGATAAAAAACAGTTTGATAAAATAATAGCACATATAGGTCATAATATTATGTATTTTTTCTACACTATTTCTTTGTATCATTTTAGCATGGTTACCTGATTATTGATCTGTTTACATGTATTTTGTATATGTATACTAGCATACCAACTTATTGATCATTTTACATTATGTGTATACTATCATGATACCAGCTTGTTGGGCATTGGTGTTAATAATAAAACAAATGCCTTTTTCTACTTAAAAATTGCCTGTAAATTGAAAACCATCTTGGCTTTCCTCATTCTAACCAGTTAGTTATCACTATCCAAGATTTGTTTTATGAAATTTAGAGTTAGTAATTTTATCTCTTTACAGAAAATTTGAAAAATCATAACAGAGAATATTCTTATAAAATTGTAGGATTGTCTCTAATGACATATAATAGTACATTCATTCTTCAGCAACTTTGAAAAAAAAAATTTTACTCAAAAGAAATTAGAATATCTTATTCAGGGAAACAGTTTTGGTCCCTCCCGCCTTCGCTTATTTAACATCTGTTAAAAAGGGTCATTGTAATGAATTTCTTACTTTCAGTATTGTGAAAGAAATAGCCAATTGGCCAATATTTACTTCCCCCCCCCAACGAAAAAAAAACAACAACAAATAATTAAATTGGCAAATTTCTAAATCTCAAGTTGACTTGATTTCAACTTTCACAGTTACTGGTTACTATGGGTAATGGGAGGGAAAATGGGAGAGGAGTTAGACGATATGGTAACCTTTAACCACTACTGATGAGGACAGATCATGGTAAGTTAAAAATTCCTTCCGCCAGGTGCGGTATCGTGACAGGGGAGAAAACACAATGTATTAAATAACAACACAACAAATAGGGTACAGTGTCACATTCGTAGGATTTAATTTTAAAAAATAGAGTTGTGAGAGAGTGGCTAAGAGCTAGAAGTAAGACACTTTGAAGGATAGCATTTTAGATAGTATGAGATAGATATGATAAACTTGGTGTGTGTGTGTGTGTGTGTAACGGTTATTAGCAAGTAATTAAGGGTAGTATGCTCTTTCTAACATAAACAGGATGGTGCTGCAGTTGAAAAGTGATTTCAATAGTAACTTGATAGTTTTAGCAAAATGCAATCTTATCGTTTTGGGCTTTTTGCAAATAAGGTAATTAATAAAAGTAATTAGAAAAGGGCGATCTTATGGTTTAGGGTAGTGACTTAATAGCCTTAAGATTGCATTATGCCAAAGAACAAAAATAACTGTTCTGCTGTGTACCAATTCTACATGAACACAAAAATTGAAGCTAGCCCTTTGTTATTTGAAGTTCAGAAAGCCAAGATGTTTGAAAGGGATAAAACATCGCACATGTGAATTTAGAAACAACAGAAAAGCATGGATGAGGTCAGTTGTATTTGAAGAATGAATGAAGACTGAAGAGAGGATAATTTACATAGATGGCTGCTCTTCTCACAACATTGTTCCTCGCCATTAGGATTATGTAAAAGTTTATCCCCCCTCCCCTGAACACTACCTCAATTCTACAGCCGCTGGATCAACGCAATAATTAACACAGCACAGTGGCATTACTGAGCTTATGTCATCATTGGTATGCTATGTAATATTACTTCTACGAGAGACATTGATGTCAACATATTGGAGAGGAGATGGGCGCCGCCAAGTCTATACGCTTACAAGAAAGGACGTTTGAAAGCACATCTGTTGATGTGTCCATTCGCCCCCCCCCCCCAATCCGACAACCGCGTTGATAAGGAAAAAAAATGGAAGCAATGCAGATGTTCAGTGAGTGATGCACGGAGAGCTTTTAATGAAGAAATACTTTTAAAAGCTGGTTCATGGTGATGCAGAAACAAAGGGGAATTTGGTTTGTTTGAGTTTGTGAAAAGCTAGGAGTCTAACTGACTATGTCAATGTAGACAGTACTAGATAGTAATGTGTAGTTTAAATACGTCAATGTAGACAGTGATGTGTAGTTTAATATGTCAATGTAGACAGTGATGTGTAGTTTAACTACGTCAATGTAGACAGTGATGTGTAGTTTAACTACGTCAATGTAGACAGTGATGTGTAGTTTAACTACGTCAATGTAGACAGTGATGTATTAGTTGAAACAAAAGTAACTCCTGGTGAAACTGTGGTGGCCATCTATATATATTATTCTCTTCGTCACCCAACCATGCGGGATACCACGTAGCAAGACGCAAAGTCTATATATAGATAGATTAGTCGCGTTTTCGGAATTCCGAAATTCCTGCATCAGGTAACTGATTATTTCTATCATTTCTATTATATTACTGGAAAAATCATCGACGAAACTGTTGCTCTCGAACTCCGCAAGATGGCTGTAAGCTTTGTTTGCGAACATTGGGATAATTATGGCGACGCCCTGTCCGTTGTTCTTACTCACGGAAGCACAGTCATACACTCTGCTCGACAATACGCTGCCTACACGAATACTTCCGGCGTTTATGGTGGCGAGGCTGAAATTGTGGCGACTGGCGATGTTTGAAATACTTCCCGCTACTATCACTATTCACTTCCGAGAACGTTCACATGACCCTCCTCGAGTTTACAATCCGGGTCAACGTCTCTCCATATCCCTGCTATTTATCGGTCCTTTGGATCATGGCCATAACGAAGTTCTCTTGCCTGTCACAAACACACGTGATGACTTCTGGTGCCATCTGTTGACAACGTCGACAAGTGCACCAACATTACAAACCCATGTGATCTTAACATTGATGTGACGTCACCTTCCCAATCACCTGTTACTGATGAACATTTACAAACGCCGGATTTTCATGGCAACGTTTGCTCAGAAAACATGCATACGCATTCCAGGCAGTTGACATGTTGTTATGTAATCTCACAGGTGAGACGCAACCATTTGGAGGGTAAACAATACTATTGGGTGGAGATTTCCGACAAATACTCCCCGTCATTCTGCGTGACTCCCGAGCACTCACTGTCGCCAGCTGCATTAACAAGCAACTTTTGTGGCGTCACATACATGTACTTACACTGACGACAAAGATGAGAGCTCTTCCTGACGAACAACATTTCGCAAAATGGCTTCTCGATGTTGGAGACGGGACAAATGGATCACCTGTAACATTACCTTCACATTGTTTGCCTGTTCATTCAGATCCCGTTCAACAACTATATGGCGACCTCGACTTCTCAACTGTCTCTTCGGAACAACTCAGTACGCGAGCTATTTTAAGTGTCACGAACGAAGACTCCCTGCACCTGAATGAACAAGTATTGAAACTTATCCCAACCGATGAAGTAACTTTCACCAGCGTTGACTCCATCGTCACAGACGATTCCGCAGATCAACTTTCATTCCCCGAAGAATTTCTTAACAGTCTTACCCCTACTGGCATGCCTCGCATTAGCTCAACATTAAAATTGATTCAGTCGTCATGCTTCTTAGAAACCTCATGCCAGCAAGAGGTCTCTGTAATGGCACTAGACTGACTGTTCCCAGCATTCACCGCAACGTACTGGAATGTAAAACTATCGCAGCTGCTACCTCCCTAACTGTCCTTATTCCCAGGATATCCCTGACTCCATCATATTCAAATTTGCGTTTTACCTTTACACGCAGACAATTCCCTGTTAGATTAGCCTTTGCCATGACAATTAATAAAGCACAGGGACAAACGTTCAAAAAGATACGCCTGTATCTTCCAAAACCTGTTTTCAGTCATGGACATTTGTATGTTGCTCTCTCCAGAGTTCCTTCTTTTATTCACTCAAAGTCGTTTGCCCAAACCCATCCCATTTGGACAACTGTGTCTTCCAGGAAGCCTTCACCCGTCACTAAATAGCGGCATATGCTACGCCGTGGGTCGGCTTTTTATAATTGAAAGAAATCAGTGTAATGATGAGGTAGAAATGGGAGACTCCCTCATGGAAAAAATAGCGTTTGACTGTTACAAGCTATAAGCCAGGTATGTAGTCTTCAAGAGTTTCTTCTGTCACGAAGTCATGTATCAGAGTCTGAGATAAATTCATGTGACGTTGTTGGGGAATCCCTCTCTCTGAACTCTCTGTGATAACTGTGGGCTGTGACAGTCTCTTACAGCCTGTGAGATCAAACTCGCTGTGTCCCTCAACATCTGGGGCAAGCGAGCTACCCGACTGGTCCATCATGTGGTCCGCCAACCCGGGGCATTAAAAAGCACATGATCCATGGTTTCCTCCACTTCTCTGCAGTGTCGGCAAAGGGAATGGACATTGGGCCTCAACGTCCCAAAGTACACACCTGAATGACGATTCTCTGTGCGAAACTGGGAAATTAGTGCCTGCTTGATCCTCCTGAGCCCCCACCATGGGTCAGTTTTGGACGGCCGTTCCATCTGACTGCGGATATTTCTGCCGTCACCCCATTGTCCCAACTCGATAACCATCGAGTTGGTCAAAGAGCCTGATCTTGGCACACTCTGTCTCAATTGAGCTCTTATCCGCACCCACGGGCTGCGCTTGGGAATTATCGACCTTTCAAGGAAGTCGGCCCTGTCATTACCGGGCACGTCCATATGCCCGGGGACCCACTGAATGGTCACTACTACACAGTGTTGGGACCTAAGATTCTAAATTAGTAAGAAATTTACGGAGAGAAAATATAACCTATTGACCAAATATCTTTGAAAAATATAAAAAAAATGACTTAATATCTTGGTAAAGATACCAGAATGAACCATACCAGTGTAACAAATTTCAGTATTACAAATAATTTCCGAGTTCCCATCAATTTCGTTATAGTAACATTTCATTTTAGTGTATTTTGCATTAAACACAATTTTTAGTTGATACCAATAGTTCTCATTAACGAAAATCTAAAATCTAATATTTGTTTCTATAATTAATTCACCTTTTTAAGTATGTTCAGCTTTAAACTTAAGTCTCATTAGTAATAATTTCCTTTGTGTGTAATTTATTTTTATTTTTAATCTTTCTAGAGTATGAACAATATGAAGTTCCCAGTAACATGATTTGTACCGGCTATGGTCCTTATGATAATCCTAGACCAAATGCTTATGCTACGGTTAGAATTTATATAATTTTCTAATTATATTATAATTTTAAAAATTTAATCAATGCATTTATTTTAATAGGTTTGTCTTAATAGGGCCATTTTTTAATCTGCACAATTAGGCTACTGAAAGAAGAACATATTTTTGACTCATTATTTCTGTTATATTGATTTATTGAATAAAATCTTACATATTTCATCTTAAAAAAATTCAAAAGAAATGTAACTTATATGATGAATAATAAATTAAAAAGAAAAAATTGAAAAAACAAAAAAAAATAATTAAATAAATATGTGTATCATTAAATTGAACTTTGGATTATAAAAAAAAAACTAATAAACTTCATAATAACATGGTGAGATATAACTTTAAAAAATTATAAGATACATTATGTGAGATACAGTAGACTTCTGACACATTCAGGCGGCCAATAGTGGGTGTAGGGTGTACTGGATAGAGTTCTATACATGCTTATTTTTAGTTCAATTACATGTACCTCTTTTTCTTATACCAAAACCAGCTCTTACTCCTAATTTTTCAGTTCTTTATATAAGCCAGTATGCATTTTATTTGTTGTATTAAAAATATATATTCAAAAAGAGAAGATAAATTAATTGCAGTAAACATAAAAGTATGTACATTATTTATATGTACTACATACTTGTACACAAAGTATGTACATTATATATATGTACTACATACTTGTACACAAAGTATGTACATTATATATATGTACTACATACTTGTACACAAAGTATGTACATTATATATATGTACTACATACTTGTACACAAAAGTATGTACATTATATATATGTACTACATACTTGTACACAAAGTATGTACATTATATATATGTACTACATACTTGTACAAAAACCATTAATAAAAAATAAAGTATGTTGCATTTTATTTTTTTTCTTTGCTGTTCTTTGATAAAATTATGGAAAAAATAGTTTTTTGAAAAATCTAAGTCACAATAATTTAAATGTTTAAAGGTTTTTAAATATGTTTTAAATTGGCCTGCTAAGATTTTTGGCTACTTCTTCATTACATTAGGTCCTTTCAGAAGTTGGACTGTAATGTAATGTTTAGGATTCGTCACTGAATGACTGCGTGCAAAACAATCACATACACCCATGCATATACAAATTCACACCCACACAGTCACTCTGAGATAGGTATCTTTTATCTTGTGACCTTATTTAAGGCTCGGCAATGATCTTTGAAGATAAGATTTTGTACACTAGGTGAAATGCACATTGTTAGTGTCATAATTAGTTTTATTATGAACAAATTTTTTTTAACTTGGTGAGACAAATATTAAGTTTAAAAAGTCACAAGCCAGATAGTGAAGAGGCTACTGTATCCTACAAATAATTGTATTTTATAATAGAGCTCATTTTTTAATAATAGTTTAATATCAAAGAACATACATACACACTAATAATTTCAATTGATCATTACTTATGTTATGTTTTAATTTATTTTCAGCCTCTCAAAGAAAGAAGCGAGCAAATGCAATACAACTTTGACCTTGAGAGAGATCAGAGGGCTCAGGTATTTAATTTTGAACAGTTTTAATGTCTTGGTTGGTATAGTTAGCTTGCCTTTTTTATCATAGCTGAAATTGAACTATTGCATATAATATATATATATATATGTTTATTAAAATTATTTTTAAATTATCTAATTTTAATTACTTAAAGCTCAGAACAACAATAGTAAGCTTTGCCTCAAATTTGAGTTATGAGGATCCTATTGCCATCCAACAAGTTGCTGGACTTTTAGCAATTGCATCTGCAGAACCTACTGAAATAACTCCTGATTGCATGGTGACAATTTTAGATAAATAACAATAAATTTAAATTTCAGTTTGATGGACTATTTTAGAGAATATATTTTATTTTTTTTTGCATGTCTTTATAATGTGACCAAGTAAATCATTGTTTTTTCAGGACACAATAATGCAAGTAATTTCTAAGATGATTAACAATCTCAATGATCCTTTGAAAACAGCCAATACACCACAGGAAGACATAGAAAAGGCCATGACTAAAATTTTTTCAGTCATAGGCGCTATTATGGAAGTCAGTACCTTTGGTTACCAAATAAAAAGGCCAAGATCTGATTTTTTAAAAATATCTTTTATGTTAAATGAAACATTATTTTTTTATGTGCATTTTTGTTTTTTTCCTCAGGCTGCAGGCACTAATGGAATCTATCCCACCCTGCAGGAAATGGAAAAAGCCACAAAATATCCAGTATGGAAACTATATGACACCTCCATTTATGCAATGGGAGACAAAAATGGTGAGAGAGATGAAATAAATTTAGTACCTGCATTACTTTTACTAAAACATTGTTATTACCAGAAAGGTGTAAGGTCTATTCAGCCCAATAAGCAGGTTATATTTATATATATATATATATATCTTTTCTGGCTGAAATACTGTACTGATAGATTTCATTTCTATTATCCTTCCTTTTATTGCTAAGTTGTTGTTTTTCTTTTTTCTTCATATGTTATTCATTCTTTGTTCAGTAATTTTATTTTCACACCACTTTCTGTTTTTAACAATATCACAATCTATTTATCTCAAGTGACATTAATTTTCTTTAAAATCTTTGTTTATAATAATTTACTGAAATGAAAGCATACATAAATAAAATATTTAGTGGAAATGTAAGTCATATAAGTTTCTATTAAAAACAATTTTAAATATGGCTTCTTAAAATCTATTAAAAAGAAACTTTAGTAATGCTTAGGTACATCTGTGTTAACGCAATCAGTTGATCATAATATAATTTGGTAATTGCATGCAGTTTTAAAATATACACACACATTAAAGCCTTAAATTATGCTGATTTTTTTCACGTTTATTTAAATTTACATGTACATGGTTTCTGTTGTATACGGTAAAATAAGGTATAGGTTACTATAATATTTTGCTATAAATGTGATAATAATTTATATTAAAGACATTAAAATTTTAAGATTCTCAAATGTGATTTTTTTGCTTTTTTCCAGTGGGAGACTTCTCATACCTACTAGATGTGCATGTTAATTTATTAGAAACTTAAATACTTTATTTTGTAATCAAGATAAAAGGTTTAATGATGTAGCTCTTTGGGCCCCAAAAGCTGCCTTAAGGCAATGTACCAGCCGCATCCCAATTATCTCAGTGTCATACATACCCTGCCAATACAAATGCTTGTCAAATTACTAATATTAATATATGCATAGATGTGCCAATATTATAATCATTATTTATACTTCCAGATGTTGAATCAGAGGAAAGTATAGATAAAGCCTTAAAACACCATACAAGAAATGTTTACAAAAATGCTTTTGTTAAAAAGGTTTGAACCATTTATTACTTAGCATTAAGTGAAATGCATTTCTTCTTATAGATCAACATAAATAAGGGAAAATCATTTGATAATTACTTAATCAACTATTTCTAATATTTTAATTTTATATATTATAATTTCAGTTTGTTGTCTAGATCATGCAACACCAGGCTGTACAATTAATATTAATGATCATAATTTCTTTATTCAAAATAATTATTTTCCTGTAACATTTAAAATAAATAAGTTTAAGTACAAAAATCTTGGGACAAAGCAGTGTCCATTGCTACCTAAATATATATTAAAATAGAGCTGCTGTTCGATTAGAAAAATTGATCGAAATTAACGCATGATTAAAAATTTTAATCGCAAATTAACGCACATTTTAATCGACACAATATAATACTATTGTTTGTATTCAAACTAATATGTCATAATATCAAAGCATAATATTGGCATAATAAACAAGTCATTTTAATTTACGAAAGATGTTTAATGAATTATAACATATTTATTAAGCATTAGCATATAAGTCTATTAAATTAGCTATTGAGACCAGTTTATGGACATGTATCAATCACGTCAATGATGCGAATTGTTTTCTTTTTATTTCACAACAATGCCTAACCTTTTTTTTCGTACCGCACTTTCCGGACTAATGACGTATGTCAACCCCTCTTCCCTCCCCCCCTGTCATATTTTGCTTCACATCGCCCACACGTAAGTCTGTTTACCCTACCCTCCACTTCCCATCCAAAAAAAAAACATACACATGTCATTAATACTCAAATGTAACTTTTCTTTCATGAAATAATACCATAGCCAGAAAGTTGTCGCTAATTTTTTTATTATTAACACGTTTTTTTTTCTTTATTCCAACCCCCCCCCCCTCTTTCCAAACAAGTCACATTTTTAACACACACTCTCTCCACTTAAAGATGTACCAAAAACAAGTTGACACCGGTTCCATTGTTTCAAACTAGGAGCACGCGTCAGAAATGACAATCCTCTTGTTTCAAGGTCATACAGCTCCTATGATTTTACGTAGACGTGACGTTTACCCCACCAATACTGTTGTTCTTTTTTTTGTGTGTCAACATTAAAGATTCTTTCTTTCATTTCATTTTGGTTATAGGAAGGGAGCAGGAGGTTTACTTGTCGAAGGGCTATATAACAAAACATCTTCATTTTATATTACAATTGGGGCTTTTGTCGACGTACCTAGGGGTGAGGGTGTGTGTAAATTGTGACAGGGTGGGGGTGGTCGATCTACTTAATAAGTGAACGCAACTTGTAGCGTGAAATTTCGTTATTTATCGATTTGGTGAACTTTCAGCATTTTGGTCAAATTAACGCATTTAGGTATTGCGTTAAAAATTTAAATTTTTTTTGACGCGTTAATCGCGAATTAACGCAGTTTAATCAGCAGCCCTATATTAAAATGATGCTGATATTAATGCAATGTGAAGATATAGAAAAAAATTTGTTATTCTTAAAATCCCCATATTTGGACTCATAGCATAATCATTAATGCCAAATATTTTAAGCTTTTTCAAACAATCAAAACAGCTATCATAAATCAGTCTTTTTTATAAAATCAATAAAATTGTGATTTTAATATTATTTTAAAATGTGCTTTTTATGGATGATTTGTCATTAGTAAACTCCAGCAACTAATGTTTTTTATATTACTTTGATAATTTCTGTTGTATTAAAAAGGGAATTAATGCAGGACATGAAGCAGTTGCCTTATTAAAGAATATGTCAAAGCTTTTCAATAGCTTTGCGATTCCTGGACAAGTTATGAATGGAACTTCTTTTAGAATGAAATATATGATGGAGAAAAATTACAAAGATAAGTTTGATGGCAAAACAGTCAATCTTTCTAATTCAGAAGTTCAAATTGTCTTACCAAAGAATTTATTTCCTAATTTAAGTAAATTAGAGGCGCTTACTTTTCAGGTAATAATTTTTTTTATTTTAAACTTTTGATTAAACTTTTGCTTTTAAACAGTTACCATAGTATATTTTTTAATGTCTCGAAAAAAACATGTTATGTAGATACTAAAGTTATGCTCTGTCTCACAGTCACTGTATATTAGGGTGACAAACAAATGCATTGTAAAAAAAAAAAAAAAATTTTGAATGATCTCAACCTTTTATTTGGTTCCATTTAATGAAAAAATTATATTGGGAAATTTTGGAGACAATCCTTTGATGTTTAGGGGTTGCTCAACGCAGTTTAAGTTTGCAAGGTTACTCCAATCCATATTTTTTTCATATGTTTTTCATATTTATCTCTTCTATTTTAATAATTAAGTTGAGAATGTTATCAATATTTTATTTTTTGTTTAATTTATGAGTCATCATACACAGTACACATCTTTTTTTTGTGAAAATTAATAAGTTAAAAATAAGTTTGCCGAAATTCAGAACACCCACTGTAATATTGCATCATTGGACAAGCTTTAAACTATTGGAACATTTCATGACAAAATTATGGCACTCTGTTTTAATACTACTTCAAGCAACACAGGTATACATTCAGGTGCTTGTACCCTGCTGGAGAAATTAATTGGAAAATCTTTATTATACACAGCATGTCGACACTATATTCATAAAGGGATTTTATCCCTTGTTTACAAAACATGTTTTTGAGCATCTTCTGGTCCATAGATTAATTTGTTTCAATGATTTCGTGATCAGTGGAGTAAACTTAATTCTGAATCATGGCATTTAACTGATGCAGATCTCTAAGTTTATGGTTCGCTTGTACCATAAGCAGTAGAATTGGCTGTAAATATGCTGCAAGGAACAAAACAACCTCACAACGATAACAAAGAATTTTTGCAACTGTGGATAATTTTTTTAGGTGAAATTCCTCCAGGCCAAAGCGGAATAACTTTTCTTAGTCCTGGCGCTATGCACCAAGCATGATGGATGGCAAAAGCGCTGTACTCTATTAAAATTTACTTGTTTCGATATCAATTTCATTTTTTTAAAAATAAAAAAATAAAATCTACGATTTTCGATTTTTTAAATTTTGATTTACATGGAACATTGGTTTCGGGCTCCCATCTCTTCATTGCTCCTCCCAATGACCTGACTTTGATTAAGAAATTAAATAATTTCAAAATATTTGACAAAGAAGTCACTGAATCTGCCTTTAAAACCATTGCATGACATTTATAGTATTTAACTGAAGACCTGGTGAGTCTCTTTTTTCAGTAGAGATGTTGATAACCAAACTAAAGGAAAAATGTTGATTGCACTTGAAAAGCCAGCCAAAAAAAAAACAGGTAAAAATGCTTGAAAGCAAAGTATTGATGGATAAAATTGCAAGAATGAACTTTGTAACAGTGAGATTAAAATATGTATTTGAAGTGCTTGGAATAAATTGGACCTTCATGAATGAAAATCATCCAGACACATGGAGTATAGCAACCAAATACCAGGAAGCACATAAAATTGTTAATTCTATAAAAGTTGTAAATGATACAGCCGAAAGAGGGGTGAAACTCATTTCAGATTATGCAAAAGTTTTAACGAGAGATGAAATTCAATTGCAATATATTTTGCAAACCGTGGAAGAACATCAAATTCCAGATATGCGAAAGTCTACAATTGTGAACGCATTAATGAAAACACACGCACAATCAACAGGTGAAGTATTCTGAAATCAAACATTGTAAAAAATCATATAAATAACACTTAATTTGAATAACTTAGTTAAAAGTTTGTATTAGAACAAAAATATAAATGCATTTTTTATTTATTGTTGACCCTTAAATATGATAATTTCAAGTTCATTGAGCAACCTCTAAATATAAAAATATCTTAATAATATTCTGCAGAGTTCATTTTTTCATCAAATAAAGTGTTGAGAGTCCGATTTCAAGCACTTTGATTTTTTTTGTCACCCTACTGTATATTGTATAAATGCACAAGTGAAAAAGAAAATATAAAGTAAATATCAATGTAAATATATAGAAACAAGCTCGTTATAAATTAGTGTGTTTTAAATTTATTCAGCTTAAACACACAAAAAAGAAATTCCTTACTAAGACTGCTAAAAAACAGATAGTTGAAAGCACATTAGATACTATGCTCAGGGTCCAGGAATTTACAGAATCCCATAAATGTCTAATAGTATCAATTTTAATCAGGACAATCCTAATTTCCTTTTTAAAAAATGAAAATATATATTTTTTTACTTAACTTTATTTATTTTAGGTAATCAAACATTTATTCATAGTATTAAAAATTTCTTTATAAATAAATAACTTAGTTATATAATAATAGCTTTTTGACTTTTTGCATAATCAAATTTGACATCTTTAAATGACTTTTCCCACATTAGCTAATATTTAATTGACAGTAGTGCAAGCAGGGCAGCTGCCAGAAAGTCTTCAATCTCTAGCAAGGACTATTTAGGACCACAAAAAATATTTGAATACAGAAAATTATCAAATGTTTCTTAATCTTCCTCATCAAATCAATTCTGCATTTGCTTGCATATCCTAGGGTTGTGTAGTTTCTTAGTACTCAAATCCTGTGAGCCTAAATACCAGGCTACTGTTAGGTAACATCAATCAATTGATGTAAATCTTTCCTAATCATGTCAGTGCAGTATCAAAGCAGTCCAATGTGACAAGGCTATTAAAAACTGTTGGTAGATGATGCTTGACATCAACTTGAATCAATAAGCATACAAAATCACATGTAGCATCACTTCACACAAATTTTCTTGCTGAATTAAAATATTCCTATTATTGATATTCACCACGTGTAATAACAAAATATTAAAAAATAATTTGAAAAGTACTCATAAACTTATCTAGTTCTTTAGCTTTGATTCAGCCAAAGTTATTGTTTTTGCTAATTGTACCTTTACAGTCAAACAGGGATCATATATTCAATACTCAATAACATATTTTTATAAGCTTTTAATTAGTTTCACTTTTTCTTACCTCATTTTAGTAAACTTACTACAGTAAAAATAAATTGTTAGTTTAATAAGGCATGATTTTAATTATTAGTTATTATCTTATATATCAATGTGGCCCTTTAGAAAATGAGCTAAACTTCCAAATTTATATAAGAGTATTGTCTAAAAAATATTTACTTTATCTTATTAGGTATCTCAGACAACAAACTTTCCAAATCGTTATACAGATGTTGCTACAGAGAGTATACAGACATACACCCATTTTGTAACAATGAATTTCTATAATAAAAATGGTGATTATTTGCAAGTCAAAAACACTACTTCTCCAATCAAGCAAGTATTTTATTTTTCCTTGTCTTCTTCAAATTTTATTTTATCAAATTCTTATACAATTTTACTTTTTTAAAGTCTTACTGAAAAAATTACTATGTTTTTATAGATAAAATCTAAGCAGCTTACCATAAACCTTTGTGATCTATTCACTAAAAATAATAAATTATAGTACAGGTATAAAAATCTTACTGGCAATCTATAAAATTAGGCATTAATGGGGCCAGCAAAACTACAAATTCATTCATATATTATATAGTAAACTAATTTTTTTAATAAACTGAGCTATTTATATAATAATTATAACAACAAATGCTTCCATCACAGAATAACAATTCCCCATGATCCCAATGGACTGAGAGGTGATAAGAAATTGATACGTCCTTTAGTTACCCAATGGAACATGTTTCAGTTACATCAGACAGAGACTAGGTCAAAATACTCTTCAATACATCTTCATTTTGAGGTAAGTAACTGCTCCAGTTTCTTAATGAACATTGTTGTAAATACTAAACTGTAATGTTTTACAAAATAGCAGCAGATAAGTTTAACTAAATCAAGGAAATAATATGAACAATTTAATTAAAGACTATATAATCTGAAACACAACTTCAAAAACATTATAGATAAATTGATAGTCTTTATAGGAAATGACATTGGTTTCTTTCAAACATATTGTTACAACTCTTTAAAAATTCTTGTTTATGGAATTAAAACAACACACAGGCTGGCGTGGATTCCAAGAGTATTTACTAATATCTATCAACTTAAATCAACAACAACAACTGCAACATGGCCAATTTCTTCCGGCTTCCACGTCACTCTCTCTCTACCACGTCATAGCGTTCAATATCTCCATGCACGGTGCGCACCGGGGGGAAAGTCGTAACACTGCCCCCCCTCTTAAATCTGTCCGTCCCGGACAGGTCAGTTCTCACAACAGTCTGTCCACATGAACCACTTTCATCTTGGTGCGGGTGTTTCTCTGTATTCTGTATACGACGTCGATTTTGATGTTGTTTTTTTTCGAACCATAGAATGTAGTTCCTCGAGTAGAGATCTCAGGCCATTGGCATAATCTTTTTCCATGGAGGGAGCGTCTCTGGGAAGCCCGAACAAAGGGTCACAAGGTAAGCGGAGTTCCCGGCCAAACACTATCGTTGATGGCGGGTGACCCATCGTTTGGTGGGTTGCTCGTCGGTAGGTTTTATCGTAGGTGCAGGTGTTTAGCCGTCTGATCTCCCTGCATATTTTGGCGTCAGGGATGCTGGCGTAGAATTTGGATCGATCGGGGTGCTTGTTCCTCTGGACCAGCTCTTGGGACTGGCCACCAGAGCAGGCGCAGCAAGTGGGGTCGCTGGCCTCATTGGGTGCTGGGTCTTCATTGGGTGCTGGGCCTTCATTAGGTGTTGGGCCTTCATTTGATGCTGGGACCTCATTAGGTGTGTGGCCTTCATTATGTGCGGGGACTTCATTAGGTGCGGGGACTTCATTAGGGTATCCGCAACAATCATTGTACTCTCTCCGGTTGTTATTGCTGCATGGCATGTTTCCCTGCCAAAGGCTGGCTAAATTGTTTTCACTAGCATCCATTTCTGCTGTCTTTAATAAATGTCCACTCGCGTTATTCAATTGTATGTCTTTGATTACATCGGGTCGCAGGATTGAGCGTGATGCCCCAGTATCCAATAGAAATCTACACTCAAACTGTCCAATTTTTCCTTTTACATACAGGCTTGATTTAATCCCAATGGTTGCAGTGGGAATGACGACTTTACGGGCTTTGTTGGAGTGTTTTGCCAGCTTCCGCCCTACGGAGCTGGCAGACGTTAGTTTCCCTGGTAGTTCCGGCGGTTTGGGAGCTGGGGGTTTCTGTTCTGTCCGGCGAAATACTGCCTCTGTCTTGGACAGTACCGCCGAACATGACCGGAGGCGCCACAATTCCAGCAGCGAGTATCACCCATATCAGCATTCCTCGAATCGTCGCTTATCTTTTGCTCTTTTGAGGTAATGACCTCTTCGAACACCTTGCGAATCCTGTTAATTTGCTTATCTTCATCAACTTCCAGTTGCCTGGCATGGTGGTCGGTCCTGGACGCGTTCTTAGCTGCTTCGTAAGACAGAGCATACACCAATGCTTCACTGGCCTTGCGTTTCCCACTTATCATAATGGCCTTTTTTAGGTCTGGATCACGAATGGCATCGATGAAATTGTCGTTTATTATGACGTCCAGAAATTCCTGTGCCGCGGCAGGGTAAGACAGGCGCGCTAACCTTTCAATATCTGTGTTTAATTCCTGCAAAGATTCCCCGGATTTTTGTTGCCTCGATTTCAACTGAACTCTGAACACTTCTTGCATGTGCTCGTCGCCGTACCGTAACTCTAGTGCTTTTACAACAGCTTGATAATTTCCCGGGTCGTTGACAGTTCGGAGCATCTCAGAGGCCTTACCTCTAAGAGCCAAGACAAGGGCCGTGGCTTTGTCTTCTTCTCTGGTCCAGTTGTTTATTTGCACTGCTGCCTCAAACTGTCTCTTGTATACGGACCATGAAATTGTGCCATCAAATGTAGGCATGGGCATCTTGCCTGCGGTTGTTGGGGTTGCAGTCTGTGTCAACTGAACTTTCCTCAGTTCTTCCCTGATATCTCCAATCTCTCCATCATACCTGGCAGTTGTATCCTTGATCTGAGCCTGGAGTTCCATTATCCGGCCGTCGACCTTTTCGTTAATCTCAACCTTCACCTTCTCAATTCTAGTGTTGAGATCTTCCTTCAGATCTCCTATTTCGTCTCTTATTGCTTGAAGTAATTCTTTCCTTTCATTCTTAAGTAATTCTTTCATTTCATTCTGGCCTTCTTTCATTTCCCTTCTTAATTTTTCAATTTCAGACTCTACAACTAGAGGTTTACTTAGCTTCTTACCAGCCATTTTCAGAAAAGAAATCCCACTTCTGACACCAATTGTTACAACTCTTTAAAAATTCTTGTTTATGGAATTAAAACAACACACAGGCTGGCGTGGATTCCAAGAGTATTTACTAATATCTATCAACTTAAATCAACAACAACAACTGCAACATGGCCAATTTCTTCCGGCTTCCACGTCACTCTCTCTCTACCACGTCATAGCGTTCAATATCTCCATGCACGGTGCGCACCGGGGGGAAAGTCGTAACACTATTTACATATTTAAATAAATAGAAACATGAATTTAAACAAAATAATTTGAACACTTTTAATCCTATTAAAGTTTTGAATGAACAAATTTAAATTATGTAGTCCATTTACAAGTAACAATGGTTTCGGGAAAGATCTTCAGTCCATAACATGTTGGATTATTGCTCTATACATGTATAGTGTATTTTCTTAGCAAACAAAATGCACTTCTTGTTTTAGGAAATATCATGATGGAAGATCATTGAGGTCTCCTGGCCAGGAAAAAATACCCTTTATTTGCAACAGGGGTTGTACTGTGGTCAGTTAGGATAAATTGAAACCATTGTATCTCAGGTGATGGATGTGGTCGGCACACAACACCTTTCCATTTTGTCCCACCAAAGCACACTGTAGTAGCCTGCCATTTCTTGTTGAGGGGTTATCCACACTACAACCTCCCTGTGGTGGTAGGCGAATCCGATCAGCAGTACACACCGTTCCGGTCTGACTATGCTTGCAGATGTAGTGGGCCCACTCTCCCAGCCACTATGTAGACATGGGAGGCATGCAATCAGTGCTGCCAATAAAGCTGCTAGCAGTGGTGGCCAGGCTTGCGGAGCCGAGGAGCCGGGAGCCGCTACTTTTTGCTGGAGCCGGAGCCAAAAAAATCTGGTGGCCCCATGGCTCCCAAATGTTTTTTTTTAGCCTTAAAATTGCAAATTTGTTTGATTGTTTGCCTCCTACAATTTGAAATGTTGTCAAGTTTTACGAACGCCACAACAGTAACAGCATTTAAATGATAGCGTGTACGCACATCACCACAAGAAATCTTTAATGGGGAATCGTTTTGTGTTCATTTTAAATCTTGTTTACCCTCCGAATTTTTTTATATGGCATGTTATTTTGTTATATATAAAATTAAAACAGTTTTATTTCATAGAAAAATTGTATCAATCATTTAAAAATAAATTTTTACCAAGACGAAAAATAGAACGCGTCATTTCGTATTATTATTTGACCGCGAATTTGTAATAGACTAAAAACAAAATGGTCGCTTTCTGTATTTGTCAATTTTATTTTAAACAGAATATCTGAAATAGAGTAGATGCCGTATCCCACTTGTGCTCTAATTAAATCAGACGACACAACTCCTTGTATTGTAAAAGAATTAACTGAACTTTTTAATGCGTGATATTTACAGATGAGAATATGATAATACAATATAAACACTTGAGAAGATGAATCAATAAATCACACGTATAATTCTATAATTTAACACACACGATAAATACTAAGATCAATATTCGATGAGAGATGTGGCAATAAATCACAAGTAACTGCTATCACTATAAACCAGTACACGAGTCTATAACTATTATAACTCTCGACTGCACTGTCCACTTAGTCCACCTGTTATATCTAGTATCCCCTTTATGGGTCTCTAGTCTCTCTCTCTCTCGTGTGTGTGTCACTGGGTGATTGCATCACTGGGTGATTGCATCACTGATTGCATCATTGATTGCATCACTGGGTTGATTGCATCACTGGTGATTGCATCATGCATGCCTGACCCTGCAAGCACTTACAAGGGATAGGACACCCCCATTATCCCCAAAAAAATTTCATTACTTAATGAAATTTTGGCAATATCAACAATTTTAAATAAAATCATCTAACATTACTTTCTTGCCATTGTTTATAGCATTACATTATTAATTATTCTATTATTTCTCAATCTTTTCAATAAAACAAAATGTAATACATGTTAATCTTAAAAAAAATATAAATACAATTACATCTCTAGACAGATGTCAATAATAAACTAATGTGTAACAAAATTTGGAAAAAAAAATATATGGTTCTCCATGAGTAGATGTGTAGTTCATCATCTCATCAACATCAGGACGACGACGGATATGTGTAACATGTTTCTTACTATACTCTGTCTTGCTTCAATGACGTCAGGTCAAAGTTAAGCACAAAAAAAAAATCAATAATTGTCTCTTCACATAATAGTCTCTACACAAAATAGTCTCTATACTAATAAATGTCCATGGCAAAATTGTTTTCACAGTGTTCACGTTTAACATTGTCAGGATGACAATATGAGCAACGACTGCTCACAGTAACGATGAATTGTTCCATTAACTGCGACGAAAAATTGAGCAAAGTGTGCTCAACGATAACTTGCGTTGATAAAAACAGTCTTGTGACATCAGCTCAAACAACAATAACTTAATCAACATACATTTGTGTGTGACAAAATCGTTGAACATCTCAATGACGATGACGACAGCATAAAATCTCCATTTAAGTAGTAATGCACATTCATTAATTGTCTGTAGATGTGTCACGGGTTGTGACTAATATGTCGAAACTATCCCCTTACTCCAACCCCTAACTTAATAATATTACTAACGTTAAGGTGTATATTATACCATGTATAGTAATATACGTTCCCGTGCTCCAGTTTCCCCCCTTTTAACCCACCCCCGTTAATTGCGTCATCAGCCAGGTGTACGAGGCAGGGAGGTAACAGAAACACGTTACATTCCAGGGGAAATATTCTCTGACCACCGGACTATTCTCCGGTCGGCTTCTTCAAAGGGACAGCGACCCGCTCGATGTCCAGTTACTAAGGTCTTTGTCTATACGACGTATTTCTCCCCCCCCCCTCCTCATCTAGGCTCCACCCCCTAATTTGAAAGTTTGAAAGAAACCTATATTATATTTGATTGGCTAAGGGTCACGTGGGAGAAAGGGATATGAAGAATGAAATATAGATTCGCGGACATTCGACGGAGGGTCTGAGTAGTGACCGAGTCGATTTTTGTGCCTCTGAGTGAGAGAGAGAGAGACAGAGAGAGAGAGAGACAGGGAGAGAGAGAATTAACTAGCGATAACGCATTTGTTCCCATCATTCATTTTATATTGGATTATTTGCTGCAGTTTGAATTATCTTTGCTTTTGACAAGTCACCAGATCCCTATTACGGACTGGTGCCTTTGTATAATAAACAAATCTTAGTGTTGTACACAAGCTTGTGGAATTGATTATTCATCACTTGTTATACGTCTAATTGTTGGTGAGACTGTGTGTGGCAGAAACACAAATATAAATACGAGTCATCATTGAGTCAGCCCTCATACTCTTAGCAACAAGCCAAGGATACCCTCAAAGGGGACCTCAACATCTGGGGGCCCGTCTGGGATCCTCAACAAGATGTCCCAATTATCATTCTCGACAATAGATCCGGTATATGATTGTTTGTACCCTTTATGTATTTAATCTGGAATTTGTAGTCAGTTAGTAACAAATGCCATCGCATGATTCTTGCATTATTTATTACTTTTTGAGATGTTAATGGTTTATGATCCACAAGTATGGTAAATTCATTACCTAGTAAATATTTCTGTAGTTTTTGTACTGACCAGACTATGGCCAACGCTTCTAATTCGATAACAGAATAGTTTTTCTCTGCACAAGTCAGTTTTCTACTGATAAATTTTACGGGTCTGTTCTGTCCATCAATTTCAATCATTATACAAGCACCCAATCCTTTCCTTGAAGAATCTGTGGCAAGTATTATTGGTCTGTTTAAATCAAAAGGTACCAGTATCTGGTCACCTTTGAATTTGCCTATAATATCATTAAGTGCCTTCTGACAATGTTCTGACCAAATAATTTTGTTAGGTTGACTTTTCTTTGTTAACACTATCAAGGGTTCTATTAGCCGAGAAAAGTTGTGAAAAAATCCTCGGTAAAAATTACAGAGTCCTAAGATGGCTCTCACTTCTTTCTTTGTGGTAGGTACTTTGATGTTTAAGACCTTTTCTTTTATCTCTTCTTGCATGCTGCAACCACCTCGTCCTATTTTAAAACCCAAAAAATTTATTTCTTGTTGACCTATTTTGCATTTCTCTGGTGCTACAGTTAATCCATTCTCTCGCAACTTGCCAAATACCGTCTCTAGTACAGTTAAATGATCTTCCCAGTTTTCAGTGAAAATACATATATCGTCCACGTAGTGAACAATATTCTTCACACCTCTGAATATCTGCCTCATCATTTTACTAAATGTAGCCGTGCTATTAACAAGGCCAAAGGGCATTCTTGTCCATTGATAGAGGCCATCTTTTGTTTGAAATGCAGTATAATGCTTCGAATTCTGTTCTAGTGGAATCTGCCAAAACCCTCTCGTCATGTCGAGGTGAGTAAATATCTTTCCTTTTGCAATTTCATTGATTAAATCTTCCGCTATGGGTAGTCGTTCTCTATCGATTAGAGTCAGTTGATTGATCTTACGATAATCACAACAAATTCTCGGTTCTCCGTTTTTCTTCTTCACAATAACGATAGGTGAAGCATAGCTAGAGTATGATCGCTCAATCAGTCCTTTATTTAACATGGCTTGCAATTCTTGTTCTACTTGCTCTTGATATTTCAGGGGTATATTGTATGGTTTCACTTTGATTGGTTTGGTATCTGTTAACTTTATAGTATGCTCTATACACTTTGTACTTCCAGGTTCATTGTCTATAATATCTTTATATTTCATTAATGAATTGTTTACTCGAGTTCTGACAACTTCTGGTACATTATGAGGTAAAATGATACTTAGTTTCTTTGATTGTTGTCTCATGTCTAACACTGGTATATCTTTTAATTCTGCGTCTTCTTGACTAATAGTTAAAGCACATAACTTTTCTTCCTCATGTTTTGAATGTATCTGAAGTACCTGTTCTGCCAAATGCTCAGGTAAGCTGTCCAGTTTTCTAAGGCGATTTATATGGAATGTTCTGTGATTACCTTTGATGTTCACTATAAAATCAACGTCATTAATTTTGTCTATTATCTCATAGGGACCTTGCCACTCCTGCTTAAAACCTTTTTTTGTAGGTAGCAATACTAGCACCTCATCACCTGTTTGCAAGCATCTCAAATGTCTGTGAATGTTGATTGGCAATCTATCTTGTTCATGTCTGTCCTTCAAATTTTCTGTGGCAATTTGATTTGCATAAACAATTTGTTCTCTCGTTTGTGTAACTAAGTCATAAGGTGTCAACTTTTGTCTGTTTGGCATAATGTTTTCAACAAATAAACTAACAGGTCCTCTAGCGTTAGCTCCGAACACAAGCTCAAAGGGACTGTATCCTGTTGCTGCATGAGGTATTTCTCTATATGCAAACAACACCATTGGGAGAAATAAATCCCAATCTGCTTTTTTGTCCTGTACAACCTTCTTTAGCATAACTTTCAGCGTTTGATTTGCAAGTTCTACAGAACCATTGGATTGCGGATGGTATCTTGCTGAAAATGTTTGAGTAATATCTAAAATATTTGTAAATGCTGCCGTTATTTGTGACCGAAACTGAGTTCCGTTGTCTGAATGTACAACTTCAGGAAAGCCAAATCTAGTGAACACAGACATCATGGCACTACACACACTCTCAGCAGTAATTTGTGTGAGTAGAATCGCTTCTAACCACCGTGTAGCCATGCAGATTATGGTTAATACATAGCGATGTTTTCTTGAAGACATTATAGGCATAGGCCCGATGATATCGACTGCAACTCTTTGAAAAGGTTTCTGAGAAATGTCCATGGGTTGATTGGAGCCAGATGTTTAGGACCAATGTGATTGTGTGTTCTGTATTCTTGACAAGCATCAATATAACTATGTATATCTTTTTTGTATCCTAGCCAAAAGCAATGTCTTGCAATCCTTTGCAATGTCTTTGTTTTTCCCATGTGTCCTGCCAGTGGGTTTGAGTGAGCACTTTGCAGCAATAGTAGCCTCATTGTTTTTGGAATAACCAATTGTGTGATGTTTTCATTTTTTGATTGTACTTTTCTTACTAGTACACCAGCCATCAATTCATATTGCGTATCATATTTGTTGCTTTTCTTTAAATTCTCAACAATTTGCCTCAACTGTACATCATTTTTTTGCTCTTTAACAAAATGTTTCTTGTCTATGTTCATCAGCACCAATTTATTTGTATCTTTGATAATTTGTTCTTCATTTGTATTGCTTTCCTGCATCATATCTTTCTGTTTGGTTTGTTATCTAGTCTTCACAGCTAAAAATTGTTCTTTGTGATCTTCTAAATGTTCCATTTTATTGCAAAGCTTGTGAATAAGATTTGCCTTCATATTATTATAACAGTCTGAGTACTTAGTAGCTATTGCATTTGCTTTCTTGTGTACTGTTATTTTATTTTTAAGAAGCATAATCTTCTCTTCTTCCGTGGTTAATCTGTCTATATTGTCTTCCATGCGTTGTATGAAGCAACATATTTCTTCTGTTCCATTCCATTTTTGTTCTAATAACAATCTTTGCTGTTTATCATGTACACAGTTGTCATTAATGAAAGTTCTCTTTTTATCGATGCAGACACAACAAATTTCTATATCTTCATTTCTTTTTCTTTGTATCCAGTTAGTTACAAGAGTTTCTATGTTATCTTTCGATACTCCTGGCACATTACCAATAATCAAATCACATACAGGATTATCTAGTATAATAGCTTCACATATACCAGCCAACCATGGTGAGTCTATTTTAATGGTTGCTACGTCACACGACTTTATAGTACCATCTCCTAGCGTGATGTGTGTTTTCTTTGACATGTACTGATCTTTGTTAACCAGACTTCTTTTAACAACTACAGTAGTACAACCTGAATCTCTAAGACATTTTATTTGTTGACCATTAACAATAGGAGGATGAAATATTATTTGACCTTTTGTATTTATAATATTTGCACAGTATTGTTCTGTTTCACCATTATCTTGAACTTTCTGTTTTGGATATTTTCTATCAGCATACTTTTGCGTAGAATTAAGTTCTGGTCTGTTTCTGTTTTGACGTAAGTGAAGTTTTTCTGGTCTATGTTGTTCTAGTTCTTTCTTTCTCAAGTAGCAGAACTTCAAAATGTGACCTTTTCTCTTACAATAATGCCAACTTTTCTTTCAAAATAAACAGTATTATCTTTAGATTGACTCATGTATCTTGGTTTGTATCTATCATTTTTAATTTGTATGTTTCATTCCGTGGTTTGAATTTATCGATAGATGCACAAATGTCTGATATACTTATTTCATCATTGGGATAGCAATCTTTATAGTCACTTAGAACTTTTATTAGGTCTTTGACAGTTTTTACATTCCTTTGTTTAATGAAGGAAAACCCTTCTCTGGTGCACATGTTAAGAACTTTGTCGACTACCATCATTTCTAAAATCTCAGTTGGTTTATTTATGTCAACTTCTGCCATCATAAGCCATGATTTTAAATCACTCATAACTAAATCAATGAACTGTTGAGGTTGTTCTTTCTTTGACATTTTTAGTTCATGAAATCGGTGACGATAATGTTCTTCTGTTTTATTAAAATATTTCAGAAGTTTCATCTTTATATCTTCATAAGTCTACTCAGCATAGTTATGTATTGTCATGATTGCTTCTCTTGCATCATCTTTTACAAGCTTAAAAAGCTCTGACTTCCAGTCACTGATTGGAATTTTTTGTAGTTGACATTGTTGTTCAAAGAATTGTAAACATGAGTCAATATCTTCAGTTTTACCATTGAAAGGTTTCATTTTTAATTGAGTCGAGTAATTTCCTTTTGACTCTTCTATTACAGTTGTTTTATTATCTTTAGTTGCAGCTATTCTTGCTAGTTCTAATTCATGATTTCTTTTTCTTTCTAATTCTCTTTCTTCATAGTTTCTTTTTAATTCTCTTTCTTCATAGTTTCTTTTTAATTCTCTTTCTTTTATTCTCTCATCTCTTTCTCTATCCTCATTTTCTTTTTTGTCTATATATTCCAACAATTCTTTACCTTTGAGACCTAATTCTTCCCCTCTAATTTTGTATTGTCTCCATTTTTCTTCTTCTGGGGTACTAGCCATTGTTATGTTCAGAAGTATATACTACAAATTGTGAACTTAAATACAGTTGTAATGTGTTACAACAAATTGTGGGCTTACTTGTGCTTATAGCCCATGGCCACAAATGAAAACGTTGGAATGTCACGTAGTAATATAACTAATCCAAAATATGACGAGAAATATATCAAGAATAAAATGTTATTCTTACCATTAAGTTTCAGAAAATTCTTCCTTTGTAGCGTATGTTCAATGAAGGAATGCACAAATAACGAAGTCCTTTAACACTGCGGAGACGTACAACTGGATTTACTTTCGCTTTTAGCTGCCACCAAATAATACATAGGTTTATACTTTCCATGAGACCATGTGGCAATATCAATCACAACTGTTCCATCGTTGTATAATACTATATACACTACAAACAGATAAAATGCTAAAATTTAATATTCGATGAGAATACCAGGATTATACTTTCTTTTAACTGTTGATGATTCAGATAAAATCCAGTCTCTTCGAAATATACTATTTTATCAACACAAGTGTTACTCACCACTGGGGTGTTTTTACCGCTACCACCAGATAAATACCAGGATTAATATTAGATGAGAGATGTGGCAATAAATCACAAGTAACTGCTATCACTATAAACCAGTACACGAGTCTATAACTATTATAACTCTCGACTGCACTGTCCACTTAGTTCACGTGTTATATCTAGTATCCCTTTTATGGGTCTCTAGTCTCTCTCTCTTGTGTGTGTGTCTCCGTCCCCTCTCTCAACCGTGGTAACTTCCCTATTTATAGGATATATCACCGCTGCCACCAAATAATACATAGGTTTATGTCGTATCCCACTTGTGCTCTAATTAAATCAGACGACACAACTCCTTGTATTGTAAAAGAATTAACTGAACTTTTTAATGCGTGATATTTACAGATGAGAATATGATAATACAATATAAACACTTGAGAAGATGAATCAATAAATCACACGTATAATTCTATAATTTAACACACACGATAAATACTAAGATCAATATTCGATGAGAGATGTGGCAATAAATCACATGTAGCTGCTATCACTATAAACCAGTACACGAGTCTATAACTATTATAACTCTCGACTGCACTGTCCACTTAGTCCACGTGTTATATCTAGTATCCCCTTTATGGGTCTCTAGTCTCTCTCTCTTGTGTGTGTGTCTCCGTCCCCTCTCTCAACCGTGGTAACTTCCCTATTTATAGGATATATCACCCCCCCCCCCTCATATTGCATCATTTGTGTAATTGCATCACTGGGGTGATTGCACCACTGATTGCATCACTGGGGTGATTGCATCACTGGGGTGATTGCATCACTGGGGTGATTGCATCACTGGGGTGATTGCATCACTGGGGTGATTGCATCACTGGGGTGATTGCATCACTGGGGTGATTGCATCACTGGGGTGATTGCATCACTGGGGTGATTGCATCACTGGGGTGATTGCATCACTGGGGTGATTGCATCACTGGGGTGATTGCATCACTGGGGTGATTGCATCACTGATTGCATCATTGATTGCATCACTAGGGTGATTGCATCACTGGTGATCGCATCATGCATGCCTGACCCTGCAAGCACTTACAAGGGATAGAACAGTAGATAAATTTATAAGGCTGTGGCTATTCGAACCCGGGTCCCAATAAAATCCAATTGTTATTCAGACCCGTGGTAAATATGCACTAAGCTTAGCTATATTTAAACTTTATTAGACAGAACCCATAAAAAAATTAATACAGATTCCGCTTAGTGGAACCCTAGACACTGAGTAACGATTAAATCATGCAATTCAAACAATTATAAAAAAAATAAACAAAAAACAATAATAAAGTTTATGTATAGCTAAGCTAAGTGCATATTTGCCATGGGTTCGAATAACATTCAGACTTTATTGGGACGGGATCCAAATAAAAATTGGAGTTTATTGGTACCCGGGTCCAAATAGTCACTTTGAATTTATAAATAATAAATATAAATACTGAAGTCTTTAAAATATTTTAAATAATGTATCATTTTAATATTAGCTAACTTGATCATTGAAATAACTTTTTATTACTTATGAAAATGGCGACTAGTGAAACCTCGATTAAAAATAATGATATGTTTCTGGATGCACTGAAATGGTTTGTTTTTAGTAAAACCGACAATGCATATATTTTTCAAGTTCCTGACTATGGGGGTGAACGCGGCAAAATTTGTATAATTTTTTATCAGCGGCATGTTAGCATGGAGCAATTACAAAAATTTTTGTCTCGTGTGATACTATCTTAATAGGGAGCCGGAGCTGGAGCCGTCAAATTTGTGGGAGCCTGAGCCGGAAAAAAATATGGCGGCTCCACAAGCCTGGTGGTGGCAAAAAAGAAAATCATAAAAGACAATATAAAATGCATTCCTAAATTATATTGTTATAAGTGAAAGTCCATGGGACATACTATGATTTATGGGTGAAGATTATTGTGGTTTTCTGGCCAGAAAAAAACCCATCTTTTAGTGACAGTAGCAGTAGCAAGGTCTATGAGGTTTAACTGAGTCCCTGGTGCTCATAGCTGGTGACAGTAGCAGTAGCAAGGTCTATGAGGTTCAACTGAATCCCTGGTGCGCACAGCTGGTGACATGTGGGCTCTGCACATAAAACCCTTCCACTGTGCCATACTCAAGCACACTCTTGCAGCCTGCCACTTTTGGTGGAGGGGCTACACATATTATATCTTCCCCTCTGTCCCTGGGGATGGAAGAAAACCTTTGCCTTGTCATTCTGGTCAATCTGCAGTGGCAAAAAAAAATATTAAAAAAAAAGGTTCTTTTTTATATTGCTTTTCTATACTTGAGCTTTACTAACAAACCAAATAATTATGTTTGACAATTTTTTTAGATTCAAGATGAGGTGCAATTATTGGTTGTTGCAAAGTATAATGGCGTACCTGATCCCACTCAAAATGAAACAGACTTTATTTTTGTTGTGCCTCCTACAGTTCCACCAGGTAAGATAGTTTTACAACAAATAAAAAATAAAATTTGTATGGATGAATTTTTACTTCATTGTTATTTTATTATTAGTTTGGATAATATTTTACTTTATTTTTAAGGAGAAAGTCCTAGACTTTGAAAATATTCTTTCTGCTTTGAAATATATTCAGGGCATTTATTTCTTAAGGATTATTTATCTGATGTTCACATTTCTTTCAGATCCTTCTTCTAAAAATCCTTATACAGTAGTCATCACAAATGTTGATTTAAATGGTAGGAAAGGCAAATGGTGGTTTGGAACTCTAGAGCGTGAAAAAATTGACATAAATAGCCCTGTGCCCACCAATCAAGAAATCGCAGCTAAATATAAAAATGGTTCTGGGGAATTTAAAAATAACTATAATTTAACTCTATGGACATCAGGATGTTTTTATGTAACTGATAATGATTCAGACTGGAACTCTGATGGCTGTGAGGTAAAAATAATGTATATTGCACTAATTTCTACATTTTTATTTGTAAAACTATGTACATGTATGGCAGACAAAAATAAAGGCAAAATAGCCAAACAGTAATGAAGAAAGTAATTAGTTTGATTGGTTTTTATTTTGATCTCAACATGTAAATTTCAACAAAGTAAATGTCTTAAACTTTAAGTTTATAAAGCAGAGCTCCGCACATGGTTGCTGTACTAGGAACATTCAAATTAATGGGTGCAAAGATAACCTAAAAAAGGAACAATTAAAATGAGCCACATTAAACTCACTTCTGTTTGAGACTACAGTTGCAAACTGATCCACAAGGCAAACTTGCATAGAACGTGCAGCTCCCCATTTGGAAAAGGACTGTCACCATCATCTAGTGGCTGCAAAATCTAGGAGTCATCCTCCTACTATTGTTTCTGTTAGCATGTCATGTTTTTGTTACAATAGTCCCTGTAATCATCAGTAATTAAAAAGTAATAATAATGCTATCATCCAAGAACAAAAAAAAAACAATAAAGTTAACAATGCCATCCTTATAAAACCAAATCCTTTTAATTTACCTCCATAACTAAATGTACTCTCTTTATGGCATTCCTGCTTGAAATGGAAGCATTTTATATTTTAATAAGACTCACAGTAATACAAATAAGTCATTTTTAAATTTGAGCGCCAATAACAAAAAGAAAACCTTAATTTAGGCATATTCTGATGTCAACAACAATGGCTGATTCAAAAATACTCTTTGTGAACTAAAATTATAGTACACTATTGAAGAACTTTTTTTTAGTGTTTCAGTATGTAAAATGCAGCTAGTACATGTATATATATATGTTTAAATTGATTCTATACTTTTATTCCTCACATTTAGGTAAGCCGAGAGTCAACACAAGATAAAACAATTTGTCTCTGTAACCATATGACAACTTTTGCTGGTGGATTCATAGTTGTTCCCAATACTATTGACTGGAATTTCGTATTCAGCCATGCAGATTTCTTGTCCAATCCAACCTTATACATCACCGAAATATTTATTGCTGTTGTTTTTGCCTTAGCTTTCTATATGGCCAGACAAAAAGACAAACGAGATATGACTTTGGTAAATAAAAAAACTATCTGAATATTGTTGAGTACAAGAACTAATCATCTATTTTCTTATTTTTTTGTTAATATTTGTCTTTTATGTTACAGATTGTGTTACATTTGTCTTACTTTTACAAAGTGATTTACATTTGTCTTTAACATTTAGATTTATATTTCTCTTTCATTTACAGATAGGTTTAACACCTTTAGCTGATAATGATTCCCGTGATAAGTACTTTTATGAAATAGTTGTCTCTACAGGAATGAGAAGAAATGCAGGAACAGATTCTAAGGTATGAAAAAGAAAATATGTTAAATATGTGCATAAACCTATTTAAGAATCGAGGTGAAATTTATGAATGCTTACAAGCATATTTCACATTATGCTAAATATCATTTTATACCAGAACTAATTGTTATCCCTAGACAGATAATAGAAATGAAAACATATTCATTGATATGCCACAAAATTTGTTAAATGATAAAAGTAAAATGAATTTATATATATATATATATATATATATATATATATATATATATATATATATATATATATACCTTTATCTAATGTTCTTCATTGAATGAGTCTGAGGTGATATGTGTGCTAATGCAAATTTTATTTCAGGTGTACTTTATTCTTTCTGGAGAAGATGATGAATCAGATGTTAGAATGTTTAGTGACTCTAAACGACCTATTTTCAAAAGAGGAATGACCAATAGGTTCTTGTTGGCACTTCCAGAGTAATATCCCATTTATTTTCTTGAAATGGAAAAAAATATTTAAAAAAGGCTAACAAGCTTATTGTAACTAAATTATATATATTATAATATTTCATTTTCAGCCATTACATTTCATTTGTTTTAATTAAATTTAATATTCAGAGGTAAATTGTAGTTGAAAAAATCTATTTTGTTTTAGATGTTTGGGACGTATCAATTACATCAGAATATGGCATGATAACAGTGGAAAGGGAAAATTTGGATCTTGGTTTCTAAATTATATTGCAATAAAAGATTTGCAGACTGATGTAAAACAAGTATTCTTAGCCAATAGATGGTTGGCATTAGAAGAAGATGATGGACAGGTAGTTTACAAAATGTTTAGAGATATTGTTATCAGAAAAAAATTCTCCACTACATTAATTGTCTTAAAATAAGATTAACTGTAATAATGCTCAGAATTCATTATTCTTACACACGCAAAAACACGAGTTCAAATCTTTTCTCACAGATAGATCGTATCATTCCACTTGCTGGCAGGGAACAGATGTCTGACTTCAGCTATCAGTTTGGTGAGCGTAGTAAGAAAAATTTAGCAGATGGACACCTATGGTTTTCTGTAATAGCCAGACCACCAGGCAGTTACTTTACTTGTGTGGAAAGAGTGGCTTGCTGCCTTTGTCTGCTGTTCATGACCATGTTAACCAACGCTATGTTTTACAACACTGAAAATAACTCGTCCACCACAGCTTCTTTGTCATTTACATTTGGTCCATTTTCTCTTAGTGTTTCACAGGTAAAAATACTTACAATTTATAGATAATTTGCATCCTTACAGGCTGAATAATGAGGTCTTGTGTTAGCCTTCTACAAAAAATAACCACTAAAAAATAGACACTCGACTGTCGACCTGAGAGTCCTGGGTTCGACCCTCAGTGAGAACCATGGAAATTTTTCCATGTGAAATGTGTTTCAAAGTCATCCCACTAGTCCACCCAGCTTTAAATGGGTACCTGACTCAAGTTGGGGAAATAAAGGCGGCTGGGTGTTGTGCTAACCACACAATCCCTTCATATGCCGAGGTTATAGAAACAGATGAATTCTACACTTCATCTGTCCCAATGACCCGTTAGGGCTAAGGGAACTTTTTAAAAGTAATATACAATATTTGACATTTAACTGTTTACCTTATGAAAGAAAAAAGTTAAATCAGAGTAGTGCCTTTTTTAAAAAATGTTTTTGTTTTTTTTTAGATTGTATAAAATAAATAAGTTAATATAATATGAACCTATTGTATAATAAAAATTAATTTAATTGCACAGTTAAATGCCAGACAGGATATCAGAACTCAGCTTTAGGGTGTGGCAACTAGGGTGATCTAAATATCCTGATTTACTCCACATCTAAACCTGAGTTCACATAACTGAAACTGGGATAACTCAACTCATTATGATTGTGAACCAGTCTTTAAACATCGCTATCACTCAGCTACCATACTAGAAAGTTCATTCATATTTTTTATAAAATAAGCACCATCATCAATATTTGCAAGAGATTGTATGTAAAGAAACCACACAAAATTTAGTAGTCAAAGTTTATCTCAACAAACTCTGCCACAATGACATTTTAATTGGGTAAAGTTGTCCTTGATAAGTAACCTAGCAAATAAATGTGACAGTATTGTAGGTGTTTACATTTTAAACCTCAGGATTTATTGAATTTTTTCGCTCAATTTTTTTTCAAACATCTAGTTCAACAGTGGCCAAGTGTGGCTGGAATTGAGAGTGTAGTTCTTATTAAAAACACCTTTTTTCATAAGGTTTCTTACTTTTATTCACTAAATCTTGCAAAATTGGCTATGTTGTGGCACTTATTAGCATTTATTACTTTATTAAAAAATCAGCTTTTATGTGGCTTTCATTCACCTGGTAAAACCTGATCAACTATACAGTTTAGGGCAAATATTTGCAAACTATGACATGTTTGGCTGCTTAATCTGGTCTGTGCTCCACCAGTTTACATCTGCGAGGTGTACATTTCATTTAAATTAGTTCATATAAACATTCAGATTAACCTTTAATTTTATCTCGAGCAGCCATCGAGATTTGAAATAATTTTTTTTCAGATCTTTATTGGATTTATCAGCACAGTTATAGTATTTCCAGTCAATTTCTTGCTTGTATTCTTGTTCCGGAAGGCCAAACCCAGAAATATTAACCCAGGTCATATTGGATCATCTTTTGGTGGCTCAAGGCCTAGTACTGCTAAACTTAGCCAAGTCCATCCACAAGTAAGAGAAGAGTCTAAAAATCTAATCTTTAAAATGTTATTTCTCACAAAAAGCACTGAACAAAAATTGATATTAGAAATATTTATGTCTGTTAAACAAAGTGTATTATTCGTTTCAACAGGTTGATCAATCCAGGTCAACAATTAGTTTGGCAACCACTGCATCATATCCTGATGGCAGAAGTGACTGTGAACAGCTAGTGCATAATTCAAATCAAGGTCACATCTAACACTGTATTTATATGTTAAAATTTGTCAGCTGGTTGAAAACCTTTTACAATAGATAACATAAAATGTTAATGTTAATAGGTTTTTAGCAAAAAAATAAATATAATTTGGGCAATAATAATTTTTTTAAGTAACTAAATGGTAACATTTTAAAATGTAATAAAAAACATCTAACATTTTTTTTACCAATATTATTATTTAGGTTCAGTTTCTCCTTCTCAAAATGACCTTAATACAGCAGTGCTGAGCAGCAGCAAGAAAAAAAAATGCCAGCTGCCTTGGTGGTCCAAAATTGTTGCCTGGGTTTTGCTTGTTCTTTGTACTATAATGTCTGCTGCACTAGTCACATTCTATGGCATTTCATTTCAGGTATATAAAAACATTTTAAAATTCATATTTATTATTATCATTTAAAAAGCTTAATCAATAAAATAGTTTGATAAATACAATTACATGTTCTAGCTTTGTATGCTTTTTTTCTTTGTATATATATATATATATATATATATATATATATATATATATATATATATATATATAGCCTTTTCTAAAAGAAAATATTGTAGAAATCTCTAGATCATAGATATACAAGCCTTTTAGAATTTAATATGAATAGATAGATCATGGGTGGCCAAAATTGATGTTGATGAGAGATACAGTCTGGTTTTTTTACTTAGTAAAGATTACTTTAAAGATCTGTACCATATATCAGATTATCAAGATTGTGAACAAAAGTAATTAAATGAAAGAAGAAACTTGCTCATTGGAGCTGCTTAAAACTCATGAACAGAAAAGGCCTTTATAGCTGTGGATGGGGGGGAAATACAGGGGGAAAATTTCAGTGTAAAAAAATCTCAGTATAATGTATACATTATAAGTTTTGTTAGTTTTGTTACAGCAACATTTCACTGGATGTATATACATGGGCATCGCTAGACATTTTTCCAGGGAGGGGGGGGCACAAATACACATTTTTAAATTTAACTGACAATGCCATACAGGTTCATTTTTCAATTAAATTTAAGTAGAACATTGACTATTTATATTGACATAAATAAATACATTTGAAAATTCAAACATTTTACAACAAACACAAGAAGATTTCGATTTTATTTTTTTTTTTTGTTAATTTGGCCTTCTATAACTTGATTAGGCCTTCAAAAATGCTCTTGGTATTCAGCTTTTTTTTTATCTGGCAAATCTTGTTGGTTTTAATCTTCTGCCACTAAGTGAATTTTTAAATTAATGCTAAATTAATTCAGACCCCTGATAAAAAGTATGATTTTAGAGCTGACAATGATGGAAACAGAGTTAGCATGGTTATCAGACTATTCACCGTGGATTGTAAATATGTTAAAAGGTGCCTTTTGCAAATATTGTGTGTTGTTTCCACAAAAAAGTAATTCGAGCAAATCAGGTGGCATTTGTCATCAAACCATGCACAAAATTTAAAGATTTCAACGAAGATGCAATTAGCCAGATGCAAAGCACATGACACAAAGACTCATGAATATGCAAGCAATTTTGTTGCATGATTGGAAACCAAAGCAGTTTCTATGGATGAGCAGTTGAACTCATCATTTAGAAGACAATTTCAAGAAAATCGTAACTAACTGTGTACCATCATTTCTACAATCCTATTTTGTGGCATGCATGATTTAGAACTTCGTGGAAAAGAATCAAATTCTGGTAATTTTTATGACCTGATTCTTGGTAATCATTAGTCAATTGGTTCTTGTAGTGCTAAGTATATCTCGGCAACTACGCAAAACACTATAATCAAAATTTGTGGGTCTCTCTTGCACGAAGCCATTGTTCGTGAAGCAAATAATTCAGTTGCATTTTCTACACTTGCCAACGAGACAACTGACATTTCAGGCATTGAGCAGATGTCACTTGGTGTTAGATTTGTCAAAGAACAAAATAGGAAAATGGTGGTTACAGAAGAATTCCTCGGATATATTCCTATATTTGTTGTTTGTTTAGTTATTATTCAAAAATATTCATCAAATCTAGAAGCTGTGACCCGAAAATTGCAGTCAGTGCATTTAGTTTTAATGGCAGTACAAACATACATTGAAGAATTGTTGACTACATTGGCTGTTGATCGACAGAATTGTGATGAGAGGTATAACGAAATTTTTGAGTTACAAAAGTTGTTGCAGATGACATTGGTGTCGACATTCAACTTCCACAACAAGCTGGAAGACAAATGAACAGGAAAAATCCAAAAGTTGATTTGCCTGAGAGTTATTTTAGAATAACTGTTTTTATACCATACCTTCATTCTATTATATCATCGCTGAAAATTCGTTTTTGAATAGAAAATAAACCAGCATTTTCCCTTTTAGTTTTGAATCCCTTTTTGATGACAAAACATGAAACTCGCATTTTAAGGATCAAGCCAGGGCTATTGCTGATTATTACGCATTTGACAATTCAATCGAGGAGAGTGAAACCTGATATGATATTGGAAATGTAAAAGTAGTAAAGGGGAAAAACAGAAACAATGACACTTTGGGAGGTTTTAGATGGACCAATTTTTTCCCCATGATTAAGATGGCTTTTTTTGACAAGAGGGATGTACGAGGGCATCAAAAAGGCAATAGGCCCAACTCCCTCCAAAACCGCCCCCCTTATATCCAAAACAGGAGAGGACATCAAGGATCAGGAAAAACAGATGCAGAGGTGGACCGAACACTACCTGGAGCTATACGCAACCCAGAACACTGTGACTGATGCCGCTCTTGGCGCTATCTCAGATCTGCCTGTCATGGAGGAGCTAGACACCCCACCCACCGTGGATGAACTAAACAAAGCCATCGACTGCCTTGCAAACGGAAAGGCACCCGGTAGTGATGGAATCCCACCAGAAGTTCTGAAGAGCGGAAAACCAACACTGCTAAAGCCATTGCACGACCTCCTAGGTCGATGCTGGGAACAGGGCTACATCCCCCAAGACATGAGGGATGCCAAAATTATCACACTATACAAAAACAAAGGGGACCGGAGCGACTGTAATAACTACCGGGGCATCTCCCTCCTCAGCATCGTCGGCAAAGCTTTCGCCCGCGTCGCTCTAAACCGCCTGCAGGCCCTCGCCTCCCGAGTCTACCCAGAGTCACAGTGTGGCTTCAGGGCAGGCCGACCAACAGTGGACATGATCTTCTCACTACGTCAACTTCAAGAGAAGTGTCAGGAACAGCAGGTGCCACTCTACATCGCCTTCGTCGACCTCACAAAGGCGTTTGATCTAGTAAGTCGAAGCGGACTCTTCAGCTTGCTGCAAAAGATTGGCTGCCCCCCACACCTGCTCGCAGTGGTCATGTCCTTCCACGACAACATGCATAGCACGGTTTGCTACAACGGCGCAATTTCCGAGGCCTTCCCAGTCAGCAGCGGAGTAAAACAGGGCTGCGTCCTTGCACCTACACTCTTCGACATTTTCTTTTCCATGCTCCTCCAATACGCCTTTAAGGATTTCAGCGAGGGTGTTTACATCCATACAAAGTCCGATGGCAAGCTCTATAACATAGCCCGCCTCCGTGCAAAGACCAAAGTCACAAAGGTCCTAATTCGCGAGCTGCTCTTTGCTGATGACGCAGCCTTGACATCACACACTGAAGACGGACTGCAGCAGCTTGTCACCCGCCTCTCTCATGCATGTAAGGAGTTTGGACTGACTATCAGCCTGAAAAAGACGAATGTCATGGCCATGGTACAGATACACCCCCAAGCATTGACATCGACGGGCACACCCTTGAGGTCGTCGAGAACTTCACCTACCTCGGGTCCACCATCTCCAGCTCGCTATCCATAGACCTGGAGATCGATTGCAGAATCGCTAGGGCAGTCACAGTCATGGCGAGACTAAAGCAACGTGTGTGGGAAAACCCCAGCCTCACCGAAAATACCAGATTGCGCGTCTACCAGGCCTGCATACTTAGTACCCTCCTCTATGGATGCGAGACGTGGACCACTTACGCGAGGCACGAAAGGAAGATAAACAACTTCCACAAGAGGTGCCTGCGACGTATATTGCAGATTAAGTGGCAAGACAAGATTCCCAACACTGGGGTGCTAGAGAGGGCCAACATAAGCAGCTTGTTTGCAGTTCTCAGCGTGAGACGCCTCAGATGGCTCGGTCATGTCAAAAGAATGGACGCAGGCCGCATCCCGAAGGACCTACTCTATGGCGAGCTAGTTACCGGCCAGAGGAAAACAGGGCGACCTAAAATGCGCTACAAAGACACCTGCAAAGAGGATATGAAACAATGCTCCATTAACCCCAACTCCTGGGAGAGCCAAGCAGCTGACCGCCAGTCCTGGAGGCTCGCTGTCCGGCAGGGTTCATTGCGCGCAGAGGCTGAACGACAGGAAAATGCTGCCCTGAAAAGAACAAGACGGAAGCGGAAAAAAGAACAGCTACAACAACTACAACAACCAACTATTTTCAAGTGTGACAAGTGCGGCAGGGATTGCCACTCCCGAGTCGGACTGCACAGCCACTCCCGGCGGTGTATTGTAGACTCAACTTAACTACACCATCGTCTCTCGAGACGGACGGATGCCGAGGAAGATGGCTTTTTTTGACAGATTGGCTCTTCCAGTGTGTCCCTAATGGGACGGTTTCTATGGTGCCCTTCTTTCATCCCCACCATAGCCGATAGTGCAATGGTCATGGAGGCACCACGGGAGATATAGCGGAGAAATTAAGCCATGACCTGAAATATCCATTGGTCCTCACCGGAGATCGAACCAGGGACCCTCAGGTCGACAGTCAAGTGCTTTATCACACAACCATCCGTCCCCTTGGCTCTTCCAGTAGCAACATGCACAATTGAGAGATCATTTAGCATTCTAAGGCTCAACAACTGGTGTTGATCGTTTATCTGGTCTTTGTATGATGAGTATCAAAAATTTAAAGAAAATGTTATCAATCAATTTGAACAAATACCAAGACGTTTACAATTTTTGTTCTAGAATAAACAGTTTAAAATTACAATATTATTTCTGTATCAGTGTAATTTATAATTTTATACTTTTATTTTATTAGTATTGTAACTGTTCGACACTGAAACCATTATCTTAAAAATTACAATAATGTAATCAGTTATACCTGCAGATATAATTCTTTTTTATGATTGATATATGTACATTGTCTTCAATGTAAGAAACTTTCAGGAAATTTAGTTCACTTTTATTGTAACAACTTTATGACATTTTCCAAAATGTTGGAGGGGGGGGGCAATGGCCCTCCTTGCCCCCTTGAATACGCCCATGTGTATATAATATTAAATAATTAAATTTTTATTCCAATTAAATTTCTTGTTTTATTTACTGTTATTTAAAGAATTGCAGAGTATTACTGCTATTTTAAAAGTGTTCTTAAAAAATACAATTGTTACAATTCTGTTTGTAGGATGATACTTGCAAGAAATGGATCACATCATTAATAATATCTTTCTTCACTTCTGTTTTTGTTACTCAACCTATAAAGGTAATACATGTTACTGGTTTATAGACAATTTTCAAAAGAGATAGTTTTTAGACTAATCACTTTATCTAAGTATGGTTTCAACCTTATTAATTAAAGTTTATGTTGAAGAGTGAACAATGAGTGCAAATACTTGTGTTTTCATGTATTGAAATAATTTTATCATTTTTTAAAAATCTTTTTGGACATATAAAGGTATAGGAGATATTTATTTAATTAAGAGTGACATTTAAAGAATCCATATGTTACATGCGTGGGATGGATGGCCGAGTGGTGTAGATACTCGACTGTTGACCTGAGTGTCCTGGGTTCGATCCTTGGTAAGAACCATGGAAATTTTCCCTGGTGAAATTTGTTTCATAGTCGTCCCACAAGTCCACTCGGCTTTAAATGGGTACCTGACTCAAGTTGGGGAAGTAAAGGCGGCTGGGCATTGTGCTAACCACACAACCCCTTCATATGCTGAGGTTATAGAAACAGATGAATTCTACACTTCATCTGCCGTGATGGCCCGTTAGTGCTAAGGGAACTTTTATATGTTACATGCAGTAGACTCAAATTGTATAGAGATTGGGAAAGGGGAGAGTTTGCCTAACTTTTTATTTAGACAAGGCTCTATAAAATGGTTAAAAAATTAAATAATTAGAACAGTTACTTATTTAATAAGAGACAGAACACTAAAGTTGATTCTAAATCATTGTATTTAATGAGTATTTAAATCTTGTTATAAAGGTTATTCTAACAGCTATCTTGCTGTCATTAATAATAAAAAATCCTGGAGAAGATGATGATGAAGAAGAAGAAGAAGAACATCTTTACCCTGTTAATACTGAAGATGAATATTTGCATAATAAACAAGATGGTAATGACTACAAATTTTTTTTCATGTACCTCTTAAATAATAATGAAATATAATAGTGTGTTATGTCATCATTTATTTACTACATAATAGTACAATAAGCTTAATTCAATAATGAAAAAATGTGTTTGATTACAGGAGCATTTGAAGCAGCAAAACCAAAAAAAGCTGGATACAAGCCTTTGAATCCTAAAGAGCTTGAAAGATTGAGAGAAGTTAGATTAAAGGAGGTTAAAATGTGGGCAGTAATTAGGGAGATCATTTTCTACAGTTTATTTTTGTGGATTTTACTAGTTATAACTCACAACAACAGAGGTCCAGATAACTTTCGCTACAAAAACAACATGGTGAAAACCTTCATAACCAATCAGAATCTGAATAAAACCTTGGTTAAATTTAATGATGTAAGTTGTGTTTTAAATCTTTATTCTAAATCACTTTCATAGTAGTCAAAACTACTTTGTAAATTTCCTTTTCTTCAAAATCTGATTCGAATAACAAATGAATGTGGCGTGTGGTACATATGGTACATATTGTGTTTCCATATTTTAAATATCCATCTATAACTATACATTTTATTCTCCAGATTTTGGACTTAATATTCCTTATGAACACATTTTACTTTTCTTCTAATTTAAAATAAAAGCTTAAAATCTTAAAATGGAAAAAAGTTAAGAGAAAATAAATCAATCTTTTACTATAAAAAGAAATATTTCTTTAAAAAATACTTTATAGCGTTGTTATTTTCACTAAATAAGCTTTGACACATTGTTTTGTGAGAAAAAAGAAAACCCAATATTCTTTTATAATTATAATTATAATGCTGGCATTCCTAATAAAAGCTAAAAGTAAAATATATATAAATACTCTGAATATAAGTTTTACAATTGTTTACTCTAGGTTCAAAGTGCAAGTGATTTTTGGGAATGGCTTAATCATGGTTTCATCACTGGCATATTGGCTAATGCTTACTACAATGATTACCCACCTCTCAAATTACGTTCTTATATCAATGATAAAACATCAAGAATAATAGGACATGCTGTCCTTCGACAGCTTCGTATCAAAGCTGGTAAAAAAAACCGGTTTAAGTTGATTTGAAATATTATTACATTCTTATTGTTAATGACGTGGGATTATTTTTAAATGTGTAACATATAAAATTTCTGACAGACCTGTGCAGTGTACCAGGTATAATGAGCTCAGCTATTAAAGAGTGTAACATTGCATATAACATAGCGGATCAGGAAGAAGGTAACTTCAATACTAGCTGGACTCCAATAAACAAGTCAGATACAACATTTGCACCAAAGTCTGAATATAGCTATTCATCAGCTGAGTCACTCAATGGTTATCCTTATTGGGGTAACATGGCTCTTTACTCAGGTACTTTACAATAACATCTTGGGCATTATAACAATGTAGAAAGATAATTGAAAAAAATTACATTTGATCAATCTGTCTTGTTGAATAGTAGTGTCATTACTAGGATTAGCAGCAAGACTTGCTGTTTTGAAAAAATTCAGGTGATCTTATGGGATTTTCTTTGTTAAATGACGTTAAATTTTGGTTTAGAAAGTTAAAAATACATTACAATTTTCATAATAATAATTATTTGTATAACATAATTTTTAGTAAGTATAAGTTTAATTATTATGTTTAATATTTCACTTTTATTTGAGGACATTAAGCTTCATAATTCTTATCAGTACTGCAATCTATTGAAATCTTTTGACATAATAATAATACATAAAGTTCTGAATTCAAATTCTGTTTCTTTAATACCAATAAATTTAGGAGGTGGTTATGTTGCTCATTTAAATGGCACCCAGTTAGATATTGAAAACACATTACAACAGTTACAGCAAGAAAGTTGGATAGATAAATACACAAGGGCTATCTTTATTGAATTCACAGTTTACAACCCTCAGGTTTGATTTTATATAACTAATTTGATTTTTGTGTGCATGAATATTGCATGTCTTAGAATTAAACATTAAGTAGCTTCACAATATCCTGCTCATCTACATCTCCTAGTTCTGCTGTTTTGACTAGATTGACAATTTGACCAACAATAAGCTCTTCTCATTGATAATCCTGGGACACCTCCGGCCATATCTTCTTCCACACTCCATTAATTCACCTCTTAGTTAATTCTTGCTAAGTGACGTCAATATTGGCTATGTCATCCAGGATGTTATATTTTTTTCCAAAATTGTCTCTTTATCTTCAACTTCTGTTTTATCAATAAATGGTTGAAATATAAGCCTCCCCCCCCCCCCCCAAAGTCTGGTGATATCACCTTTGGCATGCAATCAGTAAATGTTTTCAACACACTGTTATAGCAAATCAGTGTTAATCAAGGTAGCATTAAGCAAGGTCTTACTGTATGTTTATTTTTAGACATCAGTGTGATTTTTTACCAGACATGAAAAGATACTAAGTCTCATCCACTTATTCAAAGAAGAAAGTTAAAGTTAAAATATAAAAACCAAAGTATACATGTACCAATATTGGGCAGACTGCACGACAGTGCATAAATATACAAGTACAATGAAATTCTCAATTTGCTTGATAATAATAAATTATGTATATTTTTACCTTTTTTAAAAATTAGGGTCTCATCTGATTGTACTGACATGTAAATTATTTATTACCAGTCTGTGTTTCTTATATCCTTCAGGTTAACTTGTTTTCAGTTAATATGCTCCTAGCAGAGTTTAACCTGAACAATGCCATTTTACCTTCCTTCCGCTTTGAACCAGCCATGTTATTACCATACATGACTAATGCAATGATATTCCAAATAGTTTGTGAAGTCATCTTTGTTCTTTATATCATTGGATTTATTGTGAAAGAACTTTTGCAGGTTATCAAGTAAGTTAACCCATTAATGCATGAGGTCTCATTTTTCATTGATATTTGCATAGTACGTGTAGTTTGGGCATTTATTGACTATACCAAACGTAAAAATTATAAAAAATGTGTATAACGCAAATTAAGGGCCCCCAAAGTTTTGTCCTTAAAAAAGGACGCTATGCGTTACATCCCACCTGAACTTGAATATTGTCACATCAAAATTCTAGACAATTAAATCTTGACAAATGCTGTATTTTATCATCTAATGCAAAGAAACAACATAAAATATATAATTAAAATGCATAAGTCAGAAATACTGTTTTAATATAATTTTCAACTTTTAATAATATGACGTAAATAACAAAATAATAGTGTAAATGTAAGTATGTTTCCAGCGTCACCATAAAGTGTATTAGTCAGTCTAGTATCAGTGACAGATGTTGATGTTTTGCCGCTTCTGACAGCTTGTACAGTTGCCAAGCATTCTGCACACTGGCGTCAATGGCTAAACAGAATCGAGCCCACCAACATTACTTGATGGGGATGTTGATGTGAAAATTTGCGATGTTTTGGTCCATTCTGACTGTCCCTCCCAAAAATTGATTATAACGGGCAATCATATTTCGAATTGATATTTGAATATGTTTCTTTTCGCTGGTTGACCAACGCTTGGCTTGGGCTGTTTGTTCCACACCAAAAGCAGTTTGATAGCATTGTAACGACATTGTTATTGTTGCAAAAAAACTGAAATCATTCCGGACTCCCTGTCCACACGACTGTCAAAGGATGTTCATGATTCCTTTCTCATCTTATCATTTTCTTTCAATGGACGCTTCTCCATCCTGTTTACTAGAATAATTCCTGTGACTGAATAATTCATGTCCTTCAAATGATCAAGCAGTCGTGGTGTTGTAAAAAAAATCAATATATGCATGTCTAGCAGGTAGTTTCTTCATCAACTGGACTACCACAGAGCCACCAAGACCAAGATCCGCGTTGAATGGAGTTTGTTTTGATCATCGTTGTGGAACATTTCAAATAGAGCTGACGGTGTGTGATCAATACCTTGTGCTGACGGTGTGTGATCAATATCATATGCTGAAGTGACATTCCATGGAATTTCTTTTTCTTTCAGGTCAATTTCAACCAATTTCTTGTATGTGGTGTAGTTTTCTTCGGACGTGATGACTTTGTTGGACCCACTCCATTGCAACTGCTATCATCATGACTAGTTGTAGAACGTCTTTGACGTTTTGAGTCCTTGCTGCCCGATTGGATGTTGACTGCTGCCATTCGATAATGTCTGTCCAAAGTATGTACTTCAGCTAATGGAAACACATCATTTTCAGCTTCATCGTCATTATCTTCAGCAATGTCGTTAACGCCTATATGCTTTTTGTCAAAATCGGAAACGAGTAGAGTATCTTCTGCCTGAGCACGTAATTGATTTCCAGAGAGATTATCAATATCACCAATATCATCTTCGGGACCACTGTCTCCATTAGATTTTGTACCATCTTCCGGTGGCAAGATAAAAATAACTGCACTTTAAAAGTCTTCTTCTAGCATGCTAAACACCTCAGCCTTCGTGTAAGATCTAGAAAAAGAAAATTCGACACATTACTGCTAAATCACCCAACAGACATTCAGGTGGGGTATAACGCATAGCGTCCTTTTTTAAGGACACTATTTTAATTATATGAAAAACAATATTAGCAAACTCATTGCACAATGACTTGCCCACAGGCATTAGGAAACAATATTTACTATATAATAGTTACAAAAATTACATTAAAATACACATAAACTGTTCATGACATACCTTTTACGTGGAGGCATTCCTAAAATAAAACTTTCCAACAAAATCGAATTTTAACCATAAAATAAAAATACAAAATGTCAGCAAATACGATAATATCCGGTTTAGACCATTGCGAAAATAAACAAGGGGTGCACAGATTTATTTGTTTCATACCAATATTCAATGGTGTTAGGGTAGTGCACATTTGTATAGCACGTCCTTAAAAAAGGACACTATGCGCTAATGGGTTAAGAAAGTTGTATTTTTTTTGTAAAACACTTAAATGAGCCCATCATTAATGAGTCCATATAAAATATACTAATACTGCAAGATATGTTCTTTTTAATTAATTATTTTAGTACATGATATGCATGATACAGTAAGGACTCCATTCTGGGCAGCCGAGTAAATAAATAATTTCCCAAAACATGCATTAGGTTTCAGCATTCTGCTCAGTAGATAATATTGTAAGGGAAAAAACTTTGAATGAATTAAAAAATTGTAAAGAATATACTAATTAGTTATATACTTTGTTTCCCCAAAAATAAACCTTGCAATGAATTTTTGCAGGATTTTATCAGTATATGCCTTACCCAATCAATAACTTTTTGAGAATATACTGCATTTGATCATTTAAATCTGTTTTTTATGTGTGTAATTTAGTTTAGAAAATATCTCCTTTTGTTGAACTATAATATGATTTCTTTGATACATCATTTTTGGTTTTATTTCTCATCTTTTGATCTAGACTGAGAAAAGCTTACTTTTTAATGTTTTGGAACTGGGTAGAGATCTCAATAATTTCTTTTTCACTGGCAGCCATCAGCATTTATTTTTATAGACTGTTTGAAACTAACAGTTTAACTAGTAAAGTAAAAGTAAGTATTTTTTTTTAAATATAAAATTTTGCTTTTAAAAAAAATGTTTATTGCATTCCCAATAAAAATTGTGTAAATAAAATTTATCTGTGCTGATAATTTGATTATTGAGCTGTATACAATTGGTTGACGCATTTCTATCATGTTGTGATGTCATAATTTGTGTCTTATGCAAACTTGTTGATAAAAGAGTCTCACTAATTTCAACACCTACACAACACCAATTTGGTTTACAAGACTGCAATGAAGCTTTCATTTTTTATATCTTTCAGTCTGTATTTAACAACATTAATGATAACTTCTCCTAAATGGTGTCATACTTTATTGATGTTATTGCTGTTAAATCTTTGATGTGTCACTATTGTCTTTTTCATTCTCATGCCATAATGCATGTTATTTAATAATTCAATGGTTACATTTATTTATTTATTGTTATTATTTTAATTAGGCCTTCTAATATTTTAGTTTACTAATTGTCAAGTTTAAGATTTTACATTATAAATTGATTATCAAATATTTTTTATTTCATAAAATCTTTTTGTTAATAGATTTTTTCATATATATATATGTTTCATTTATTGTCGCACAATTAGTACTTAACAACAAAGATGGGCTACTGTTTTACCTATTACTGTACTCATACTTGCAACTTTGGTACTTGTACCTTGGGTACTTGTACTCAGTCTTGAATGTTGGGTATTTTTCTTATTTTCAATTTTAAAAATCTGTGTACTTGTACTTGCATATTGGATACATGCACTCATACTTTTACGTACATGGTCAATCTTTGGAACATCTCTAATTAACAATAATAATGTTATAATTATACTCATATTTAGGCTTCTTTTGCATATTTTAGTCTTTAAATTATGCAAACTGAGTGCTTTCTAATGACAAGGACATTTGATATTTTGTAGGTTTTAAACCAGGAATACAAAATTATACATTTTCAGTCATACCTGAAGCATAGATAATACAATACACAATTCTGAGTCATTCATTTTAAGGTTGATGTTTTTTCCTACAGTATTTTGTTACAAAAACTGAGTCATTAAAAGAAGAATTTGTGCCATTTTTAAAAAGTTTGAATAGTTAATTTATGCTTTAACTTTACAGTTCTCCTATTGTTTTTATTTATTATTTCTTTTTGTGCAAAAGTACCATTTAGTTAAAACCTTTCTGTATCAGTCTTTTTAAATTAGCAGTTAGTTGAGAATTTTATTAAATTTTAAAATTCTGAATCTATTCTTGTAATAAGTATATATTTTGCAGGAAACAAATGGTAATGGATATGTTAAATTCCAGTATGTTGGTTACTGGAATGAAATGTTTTCTTACCTCATTGGATTTGTTGTCTTTTTGGCAACAATCAAATACCTGAAACTCTTAAGATTCAACAGGAGGATCTCAATGCTATCTGATACACTGAAACACAGTGGAAAGCAATTGTTTCATTTTAGGTATAGTGGTTTTTTTGTATTATTCTCAATCCTGTAAAAAATAATTCAACTCTATTACAAGTCTATTAATTCATACTATTAAAACCACTGAATTTTTAACTACAGCATCATCTTCTGGATTATCTTTTTGGCCTTTGCCCAGCTGTTTTTCATAACATTCCAGTTTGGAGATGATCAATACACAACATTTATTCAGTCATCAATCTCATTGATTCTCATGCTTATGGGTAAATTTAGTATCTATAGCATGAGTATGGTGGATCCTGTTCTGTCTCAAGTAAGTCTGAATAAATCACACTTTGATTATATAATTAAATATTATACATGTATTAGTATATTTTAATTTCTGAATAGTTTATATTGATCAATATATTAATGACACACAATAGTTCATAGAGTAATTCATACATTTAAAACTCTAAAGTATGTTCCTATTGACAAGTTTACATTTTGGTGTATGTAGTTCATACAACATTTAGAACTATAAAATATGTTTCTATTGACAGGTTTACATTTTGGTGTATGTTATTTGGCTTTCATTCATCCTGCTGAACATGTTTGTCTCCATTTTGACTGACACCTTCTCAGCTGTTAGAGAAGATGTACAGAAACAAAGTAATGAATATGAAATTGTTGACTTTATGTTGGGAAGGCTAAAGAAATGGACTGGTCTTGGATCATCACCAATAACTATTGATCCAAATGTTAATAAAAATCTAGATGCTAGTTGTGACTTTGGTAATAAAGGTATTTATGCAATCGTATGATACATTTATCTTTTTATTTTTAAATAAATTATTAACTCTATTTTGTATTCAAAGATGACATAAAAGTTTATTACTAAATGAATTGTTGGCTGATGCTCTTGGTTTTTAAATAATGGACCATTAACTCTATTTTGTATTTAAAGATGACATAAAAGTTGATTACTAAATGAATTGTTGGCTGATGCTCTTGGTTTTTAAATAATGAACCATTCACATAAAAAAAGTCCACCACCCCCCTCAATCCCATTAGAAACAAAAATTGGCCACTCCCCTTAATTATAGGGTGTTACCTCAGACTACAAGTTTAATTCCTTCCAAAATATGTCAGAGACTCATAACAATGAAATTGGTGAAATAGAGACAATTAATTTAAAAAATAAATCAATCATTCTTTTTTATTAACATCCAGTCATTTACCTGACAAAAATGTAAAGAATATATGTTCTTTATATGGTAAATAAAGAGAAATAAAACAGCCAAGTAAATCAAATGTAAAAAAAAAAGATTAAGTCTGTCTTTCTTACCAAGAAAGCAATTATTGAAATTAGTCATATTCTTTGCTATTCTGAATAATTAGTTTCAGGAGTTTGTTGTACTATTTCTAGGCAGCAGACTTGAAATCTTTCTGCCCCAAGAAACTTTCAAGAGAAAATTATCACTTCCTTTGCTGGAAAGAAGGCCATAAGGTTTATCATTCATCAGGCTTACTGCCCTGTCAGAAAGTTTGCTCAGATGATGGTTAACAATAAAGTCTTTGATGTCTGCTTGCTTCAAATTTCTTTAATCCTGGGAGTTGAAATGGTCACTTGCTACTAAATATAAGTTGACTGCTACTTCTTTTAATGTCAGATGACTGCTACTCTTTTAATGTCAGATGACTGCTACTCTTTTAATGTCAGATGACCTCTACTCCTTTAATACCAATGACTGCTACTCTTTTAATGTCATATGACTGCTACTCTTGTAATGTCAGATGACTGCTACTCTTTTAATGTCAGATGACCTCTACTCCTTTAATACCAGATGACTGTTACTCCTTTAATACCAGATGACTGTTACTCCTTTAATACCAATGACTGCTACTCTTTTAATGTCAGATGACCTCTACTCCTTTAATACCAGATGACTGTTACTCCTTTAATACCAATGACTGCTACTCTTTTAATGTCAGATGACTGCTACTCTTTTAATGTCAGATGACCTCTACTCCTTTAATACCAATGACTGTTACTCTTTTAATGTTATATGACTGCTACTCTTGTAATGTCAGATGACTGCTACTCTTTTAATGTCAGATGACCTCTACTCCTTTAATACTAGATGACTGTTACTCCTTTAATACCAATGACTGCTACTCTTTTAATGTCAGATAACCTCTACTCCTTTAATACCAGATGACTGTCACTCCTTTAATACCAATGACGGCTACTCTTTTAATGTCAGATAACCTCTACTCCTTTAATACCAGATGACTGTTACTCCTTTAATACCTATGACTGCTACTCTTTTAATGTCAGATGACCTCTACTCCTTTAATACCAATGACTGCTACTCTTTTAATGTCATATGACTGCTACTCTTGTAATGTCAAATGACTGCTACTCTTTTAATGTCAGATGACCTCTACTCCTTTAATACCAGATGACTGTTACTCCTTTAATACCAGATGACTGTTACTCCTTTAATACCAATGACTGCTACTCTTTTAATGTCAGATGACCTCTACTCCTTTAATACCAGATGACTGTTACTCCTTTAATACCAATGACTGTTACTCCTTTAATACCAATGACTGTTACTCTTTTAATGTTATATGACTGCTACTCTTGTAATGTCAGATGACTGCTACTCTTTTAATGTCAGATGACCTCTACTCCTTTAATACTAGATGACTGTTACTCCTTTAATACCAATGACTGCTACTCTTTTAATGTCAGATAACCTCTACTCCTTTAATACCAGATGACTGTTACTCCTTTAATACCTATGACTGCTACTCTTTTAATGTCAGATGACCTCTACTCCTTTAATTCCAGATGACTGTTACTCTTTTAATGTCAGATGACCTCTACTCCTTTAATACCTATGACTGCTACTCTTTTAATGTCAGATGACTGCAACTCTTTTAATGTCAGATGACTGCTACTCTTTTAATGTCAGATGACCTCTACTCCTTTAATACCAGATGACTGTTACTCCTTTAATATCTGTAGCTGTTCATGCTGAAGTTCCAAAATCTCTCCCGTGAGCTCTACTGTAGTCTTTATCTAGATACTCCATATCAAGAGTCTTATTTTTATTGTTATTTAAAAGACATTAAATCACCCCACCCTCACCTATATAATGGATTATAACAAAATTCAAAACCTGTTCCCCAATATACAAACAACATCATTGCTGTGAATGATCCCTAACTACTCTGTGACCAGTTATCAGATCTCATTAAAATTAATTATTTCAGCCAGAAAAAAAACATACCTTAAAATTCTAATATTTCATATTATTCACTAGACTCATTCTAGTAACTGTTATTCACAGGTGATGAAACTGAAGATGATCCATGCAGCAGTGAACCTGTCAACTCTAATATGACATTGTTTCCTTCAAGGATTGACAGATTACTTCAGTCACTAGCAACAATCTACAGAGAAAATGAAAATGCAACATTGGTATGTACATGTTTGGATTACAATTCTCATATAGATGATTGTAACATGATCATTGTTTGGTTCCAGATTATGTTGATCAGCTTTTAAATAGTAAAATCCAACATCCCAAAATGCTACAGATAATAAAAAATTGTAGGTAAATAATATCATAAAACTGAAACATGTTGTTTTTATTTGACAAAATAATATTTTTGACCTAGAGAGATTAGTTTTTGATGTTGCAAAATTATAACAAATCTTCAATAAGTTTAACATTTTTAGCAAGTACAGAGCGTAGGTAGCTTAGGATTTAGGCTTTAAAGATAGATAGAAAATGTATCATTTTCAATAATATTGATGGTAAGAATTTTACAAAAAAATCTTAGGTAACTGCATGAGCCAACTGCTCCAAGGGCAGTGAGATTTGAGAATATGTTGTTGAGAGAACTGGTACCATGGAATTGTGTACTCTCTGAGTGGGGGCTGATTCTAACACTTTTACATTTATATGTGGAAAGAATAAGGGCCTTTTAGAGGAAAGGGGCCTACTTGCAAGCCATTTATTAGAGGGGTCCTAGTTTTTCTGGCTGCTGTCCTGGTGCATTTTACTGTTGTTCTGCAGTGGTTGTTGTATCAAATAGACAAATGACATGAGTGGACAACGTAACTTCCTTCTCTATATATCACTCTGAGTGCCTACTTTCTTACATTTTATTAAAACAGATGTTGAAACTCTTCTAATTGTGCAAAATACAACTTACAATGTTTGATCTATTTGCTTAATAGCTGATCACATAAATCACTATCCACTATATACAGCAAGTTCAGCAATTTACTAATTGCAAAGAATTTTTATATCATAACCCGTAAAATAAATGTTATTTTTATGTGTGTCTGACAGAAAATATCAGTTGCTACAGAAATTTCAATTATACATGAAACTTCACTATAAGAAATTATGTATATCTTATTTTGTGGTTTTTTCATTTTACTTTTGCTAATAAGTATCTATTGATGAAATATGTTTCAGATTTTTTTCCCCATTGTTTCCATCACTTGTTTTTTTATTCTTATGGGATAATTCTACAATTAAATGTAGGCATATATTTTTATTAGTTTTGTACTCAAGTCTAAATAAGTACAGTAATGAACATTTTTTACCCTTTTTTGAATAATACAATTATATTTCATTAACCAAAGTGTGTTGTTTGATATAAATATAAGGCTGTTTTATAGAATTTTTAGTGAGAAATATTTTATTGGCTTCTTCCAAAATCTCAAATGATTAAAAAAATCTTGCTTTGTTTCACTTTGTTTCAAGACTTCAACAGCCAAAATAAAGTCTACTATATTATATTGAAATGAAATAGATTTTTCTCATATTATTTATTATCATTTAATTATATTAAATAAAGTAACAAATAATTTTTTTCCTCTTTGATTGAAAAATGGTGCCATTTTTTTATAATCGGCAGGTAAATTTTAGTAAATTTATTTACCAATTGACTGGTAATAAAATATTTTGTTAAAATGATATTGTTTTCACAAACCTTCCCTAAACTTTTTATGTCAATTTGCCAATGTTCACAGCCATGGATGAAAAAACCATACCAAGCCCCTCCTCTAAAACAAGAATATCCATTCAGGCCAGATAGTCAAGCTGTAAAGAGAAGATCAAGTTTGGCAAAAGTTGAAACTTCTTAAATTAATATTAAATTTACTATCACCAAGTTTGGCAAAAGTTGAAACTTCAGAAATTTAAAAGATATACTGTGATATATTTTTTATTGTTTCAGAAATAATATTAATGGTCAAATGCTTTTTGTTGTTTTTTAAGACTTTTGTTTATTTCTTTAATTTAAATAGTTTTTTTTAGTTCTGTTGATTAGTCAAACAAATCCTATTGGAGATTTAATATTGTTTATATTGTTACTTCTGCTACTAGTTATATAATTCAAGAAATTCAAAATATCATCCAGTTGTAAATGTTTAAGTATTTTAGACTTTATAAAATATAGGAATTATTTTTTTTATTAACATATTACCAACAATTTAAAGAAAATATTGCTGCATGATCTTTTTTATAATGTGATTAATAAAAACACTTTCTTATACAAATATTATGTTTATCAACCTATGGTACTTTGTTTAATTTCTTATAGTAAAAAATACATCATATATGACTTTTAATCTTTATAAGTTATCAGATTTTTAAAACTTTCTTAACCGTCTCAACCATTGACTAAAACTATTTAGGTGAAATATAAATTACATTATGTATATCATTGACTATAAAAATATTTAAGTAGAATATAACTTACAACATGTATATCATTGATTATAAAATATTTAAGTAAAATATAATTTACATCATATAAATCATTGACTAAAACTAAGTGAAATATAGCATATATCATGTATATTTGTAAGCTGTTTTTCTTTACTTTTGTTTGCCTTTATATTTATAGCTATTGATGGGAAATTAAATGAACAAAAATCATAGTAATAATAAACGGAGTAGTAAGTATAAGATATGTGTACAACTGTACAATGCTATTTGTGTCATACATATGTGACAAAATTAGTACATGTATTCTGGAAAAACAAAAATAATCTGGTAATATTTTTGGACAAAGTGATTTTTTGTCAGCTCTTATTTTTTAAAAAATGGACATCAAACTTAAATCTGATAAGATAGTTTAAACTTTATTGTTAATATTGTACCATCCAGCTCTTCAAGCAGCTGTAGCTATCTTAAAATCAACTGGAAATTCCTCTTTATATGTGTATTACTAAAGATTGCAATGTTTCACATATTGATAAAACGATAAAGAGTGGGGTTTTTTTTACACTTTTATGTAAGCTATAGAAACAATTAAAATTTTCCTTTATATGTACTAGTATGTGTTATGCTGTGATATAATTTTGTGTAAAGCTATTGTTTTATTTATGTCTTTTTTTATTATTAATAATTTTGAATATTTATTAGAAAATAAAAAAATTTATTCTGAAAAAAATATCTTTTTATTCAATTATTAGTTTTTATTGTTATTTAAAATAAAACGAAAGTAAATTAACTTGATTATGAACAGTCTATAATGTATTAATAACACTCAAAAGTAAAACAAAAAGCTTTAAGTTTAGTGTAATTGTAAAATGAAATTTCAAATGTCAGTGATAAAAATTAGATATGTGCTTGAAAATGTCTTTCATTTTGATAAAGATTTATTTCATAATCCTTAGTTACCAATCTGTTCATCTTAATTTCTCTAAAAGTTCTTGTTCTAGTTTTAATGGATTCTTAAATATCAGTCAGTTTCGATTTTATATCTAGTTAAAATTGACTACAAAATTCTATGAAAAGAAATTTAATATATAAAAGTCCAAAATAAGAAACTCAAAAAGACCGGATTGACATTATTATCTAATTATGAACTGATGTAGATGTTTGACAGACATTATTATTTAAATATGAACTGATGTAGGCGTTTTGACAGACATTATTATCTAAATATGAACTGATGTAGGCGTTTTGACAGATATTATTATCTAAATATGAACTGATGTAGGCGTTTGACAGACATAATTATCTAAATATGAACTGATGTAGGCGTTTTGACATATATTATTATCTAAATTTGAACTGATGTAGATGTTTGACAGACATTATTATCTAAATATGAACTGATGTAGGCGTTTTGACAGACATTATTATCTAAATATGAATTTATGTAGATGTTTTGACAGAAATTATTATCTAAATATGACCTCATGTAGATGTTTTGACAGATATTATTATCTAAATATGAACTGATGTAGTTGTTTTGACAGATATTTTGTTTCCCTCATAATACATCTCGTAAATTTTTTTTTTTTTAATTTGGATGACTACCTGGTAGCCGAATTGTATTATTCACGATATAATCCTACATTACCTCTGATTTAATCGTGTATATGTAATAACATTTTTGCAATTGAAAATGTTAATGCTTAGAATGATGTTATAATCACATCGCTTTTATAAATCGACACATTTGGAAACATGTATTTGTGGGGATAATTTATCAAGAATTGCATTTCTATATTTAGAAACATGTTTTTGCAAGTACTGTTTGTGAAATGGATCAACTAAATCTTTTTGGCACAAAATCTGAGTTGATTTAACTTTTTAAGTGAGCTGACTGTCTCAATTCAAGCCATTCTTTATCTTAAAAAAGATTAAAAAGTGGCAATTTAAAATGGTTTAAAATAATAGGCCTACATTGGAAATCTATCGATTGATTACATTTGAGCTTTGTGACATTTCTTCATTAATTTACTTAGAATGCATATTTGGTCTATTTATAAATTAAAATGAAATAAACTTTATCTTATAAATGAATGAACTAAATTAATTTTTATTCCAAACACGTTTGCTGATATTCCATGCCACATAAGGTGATTCCAAACACGTTTGCTGATATTCCATGCCACATAAGGTGATTCCAAACACGTTTGCTGATATTCCATGCCACATAAGGTGACTCCAAACACGTTTGCTGATATTCCATGCCACATAAGGTGATTCCAAACACGTTTGCTGATATTCCATGCCACATAAGTCCCTAAGTGATTGTCACACATTGCGTTATTAAAGAAATGCGGAAGATCCAAGGCATCGATAATTGAGAATAGCTGATTCATTCAACTGAAAAATAAACATCGACTGAAGTTTGAAAGATAAAGAAAGTCTCATCGATATTTAATTCCAATCTGCTGCACTATGAAGCTCATTATGAATCAACTCTCATGAACTCCCTTTACTAATTATCTTACTATCTAAAAAATCATTCTGGTTACGAAAAACAGTGTTAATATCTTTTCTATCAGCACCAACAAAATTTTGTATTAGTATTATCAGCAGCTGTGTCTTTGATAACTCTCTCTCTCTTAGGTAATGAAATAGGATGTCTGCTGTTTTACCTGTTATCTTTTGTAGTACTAGACGTTTTACCATAATTCCTGATATAGGTTGAAAGTGCCTCAAAACAACAGGAAACAATTTCATTAAGATTTGAAACATCTATTGCTAAAGATAAAAAGTTTTCAGTATTGAGATCATCTGTTCATTAACTCATTGCCCTTGGAGATAAGATATTGACTACAATGACTTCAAATTTTGTTCTGGCTCAAGCAAACTTGGGCTAAGATGTATTTTGAAGAAAGTTTGAAATTCAGTCCATTGATTTAAAACTGTGTCTGTGACACACTGACTTAAAGGCAAGCTGTTAACTATTCACAAAATTGTGCGTTTCTGAAGAAACAAAAGTCGATGGTATAAAGGATACAAACTCAATGCTGCCTTGAGCTCATCAGTTTGATACAAATTTAAGTCAACGGGCAGCTGAATGAATTTTTTACGTGAAAACACGTTAAGCTTGCAGTTTTTTTATTTTTATTTTATAACAACTACAAATGCATGCTTAAAGGAATGTGAAAGTAAAATAAGATTACAAATTTCAATGCGAAACTCCCATTTAGCTAGTGATATGCAAGCAATAAGTGTAAGGAAAACAATCAAATGTTGCAGTGGCTTTACCAATTTCGACCACCAAGATTTTCACATGAACTCATATTTGAAATAAAATATAACTGAAATAAAACTCTTGAAAAAAAATCTATTGAAATAAAACTTTTGAAATAAAACGATGCGAAAAAGACCTATCGACGAAACCGCAGTTTCTCAGTAAACAATATTTATTTAAGATTGCTTGATTGTTTACACTTGAAAATATTACAAATTCCATCAATGTTCATTGGTATTATTTTACTTCTTTCTATGTAATCTATTTCCGCAAGGCCAATGTCAAGTTTTAAATGAAAACAAATGTTTACACTTGGTCGGATGGGGACTTAAAAGATTTGTCTCCCTTCCTAATCGGTGGGTCATATAAAAGAGAGAGCTTCCAGACCTCTGTAATGAGCCGGTGTCTTCGAACTGAATTTTTTTTTTTTGGACTAAAAAAAAAGGGTAAGAATTCATCAATTATTTTGTTATTTAATTTAATGTATCGTGTAATTTAATTCAAACTTTTTACTTCTGCTACTATTCAGTAGTACTATGTACTATAGGCTCATTGCTTCTAGGCAGTAGTACAATAAATTAATTGCTTCTAGTCAGTAATACAATAGGTTATTACTTCTAGCTAGTACTACAATAATTGTATTGCACTAATATTAATTCTGCCTACTTTTATTGTGAAATGTTTTCAACTAGTCTACAGTGTATATGCCATTATTTTACGGATTTAACCACATAGCGTATCAAGCTAAGGGGCCGTCCATAAAGTACGTCACGCTCCAAGGGGGGGGGGAGGGGGTATAAGAAAGTGTGACAGTTTGTGACAGGGGGGAGGGGGGGGTCAGGCCAAGTGTGACGTCACATTTTTTAAATATTTTTAATTTTATTTCTAATTTAATTTTTTAGTTTTTTAGTAAAACTTAATAGTTTTAAAAATAATTTTCAAAAAAATTTCTAAAACACTTGAATTAGTTTTATGTCAAAATAGCATAAAATGCATATCTTTTCAATGTGTTGTTCACAATTCCTCATGCTAGTTAGGGGCGCTAGTATACTGTTGCGAAGCCTTGTTTTATTTGTGGCCTTACCAGAAGTGTTATTATTTCTTTGTTGTCTGCTGCATAAATATATCACTGATCAAGAAATTTGGAATTTGTATTATAATACAAAAAAGTAATTGAAGTTGCAATCCATCACTTCGTTAAAATAATATTGATGCATTATTCCTTGCAACCAGTGCGCCTGGAAGAAGTGCTTATAATCGCGTGGAAAATGGCTCCATTTAGCAGAGAACTATCTGGTGTCATATTGCCAAATGAACAATATGGCAGTCACTTTGATTCGCAGGGCAGAACAATAAATGAGGATTTTGAAAGAACAAACTTCAAGTTTGCAGGTGAAACTTTAGCTGAAATCTGGTTGCATGTGACTGTTGACCAATTTCCAACAGTTGCAGAATATATCAACCCTGAGAAATATGAATTGGATGCAGTAGGAATGATGTCGAAGGATAAGAATGGTCTGACCATCATGTTCGCACCAGCCAATACTTCACTCAAATTGTGAAATGTCAGGACATAAAATGTTGCGACAAAGTACGGAGCTCATTTTTCAACGTTTTATCTTCTAGATTATTTCCTCCTCCAAATCCAGTCCCAATCAACCAAACAACTGATGGACTCAGAGCTTCAGAATGAGCAGATGCAGATGCTCATACATTTCCTTCATTGCTTGTTTGTGGCACAAACTCTCAAATTTGATGACATTATGCCAAGATCAACAGGAGTTTTTAAAGTGCAACCACATGATCTTTATTGTCCATCTTTGCAGACCAGCATACATGATCGAATTTGCAAAGCGTGTCACTTATACTTTGCCTCTCAAAGGATGTTGAAGAAACATACAGGATAATACAGAGCTCGGGCGCAGGAGAATGTAAAAAAAGTAAAGTTTCCTTAGCCCTAAAGGGCCATCGGGGCAGATGAAGTGTAAATTTCATCTGTTTCTATAACCTATGCATATGAAGGGATTGTGTGGTTTGCACAATGCCCAGCCGCCTTTACTCCCTCAACATAAAGTCAGGTAACCATTTAAAGCTGGGTGGACTTGGGGACTTTCACCAGGACCTGAAAAAGTCATAAGGTTCTCACTGAGAAGCGCTCTACACCACTCGACCACCCGTCTCCTAGGAGAATGTGCCAACCCCAAATTTTTCAGAATCAACTCAGATAAAACGCATCCGTCATTTGAGAATCGCTGCTAGAAGGCAAAGAGAACTCATGGCAATTATTGGCAGAATGGAAAATGCACATTCAGAGGATGTTGAGTGGCTAGATGAGGATGAAGTTGATCTGTCTGCATCCTTCCAGGAAACGATGATCGGGAAAGATTTACGTCAGTCTTAGCTATGGATGAACACTTCACTTCACCATGGATGGATGATGTCTAGTGAATATTTTTTTTTAATTAAACATAATTCACAGGCCCACTATAAACATATTCAATATAGCACCAGAGCTGCTCAAATAATTTGTCAATCTAGTCCTTTTTTTAGTCGCATTATTTTGTTTCCATTTTTATTATTTAATCATGGTTGAGGTCAAGTTTCGCTAATCTACTTCTTATCCTGTGTCAATAGAATGCATAATCGGAAGATTATCTAAAAGTTCACCTCACCCATTGTAAATGAATAGGTAGCAGATAAATGATGTTTATTATGTAATTGTCAAGTCTAATTTTTGCAATTTTTTTTTTCAAATTCAATTGATTGAGTTACTGTTTCAAAGAATAACTGAAACAACTACATGTATTGACAATTAGTTATTCTACTATTAAACTCATTTAATAATCTGATAGTTCTTTTAATATTTATATTTTAAGGCAGTTTAATAGTGAAGTGCGATTTAAGTTTTCGATTAAATTTTAATTAGTTGTTAATTAAAAAAAATTTCGAAAGTGTGACGTACTTTAGGGGGGGGGGTTCAGAGATTTGTGACACTTTGTGACAGGGGGGGGGTCAAAAATCGTCAAAAATAGCGTGACGTACTTTATGGACGGCCCCTAATCAGTTTAGTACAATTTATAGCTTATAAACTATTAACAAAGTCAATAAACATTGGTTCAATAATCTAAATAAATAACTTATATAGCCTCGTGGAAAAAAAAAACTATTTTAATTTTTTTTAAATTGTACATGGCATCTAGATGACTGGATGACTGCCTATTTTACTTGGCATCTAGATGACCAGATGACTGTCTACTTTACTTGGCATCTAGATGACCGGATGACTGCCTGTTTACGTGACATCAAGATTACCTGATGACTGCCTATTTCACGTGACATGTAGATGACCGGATGACTGCCTATTTTACGTGACATCTAGATGACCGGATGACTACCTATTAGGGTGGTTCATTTAGATATGGCAAAAAATGAAATGTGTCCTATAGAGCAAGGCACCCTCCCATTTTTTTACATCTGCTAATAGTAATGTTTTGGTAAAGTTTTAGTTTTAAATTCCAACTACAAGACGGTGCTCAAGAGCAATATAATATCCAATTTTACGAAATTCTAGCAAAATGAAGCAATACGCATATGTTGAGTGTTTTTAAATTACAACCAGCAATAGCTTTTTAATATCAACAGTTCAACACTTTTTAGCAAATTAACCATCTAGCTTAAACAAATGGCTGTTGTCATTTTTCACAATTAAAAGGTTAAATTGTGCTATTCCATCAAAAAACTAAAAAAAATAACCAACTCAAAATCAAGTCACAAAAGCATGCATTATAAGTCAATGTTATTGTCATTCTGACATCAGGGCCTGAAAAGCAGACTTTTTGGTGATATGTGTTGGAACAGCCTTGCGGTTTGCTTCCAATACTTGCAATAAGAGTTATATTTCTTCTTCGTCTTTAGTAAGCAGTGTGTTGTATTCTTCAAAAGCTTCACCGTCGCTCTGCCGTGTCGTTCACAACACGTAATGACTTGAATCTTGTCTGGCCATATCGATACTGTTCACGTGCAGGCCACTCTTGTGATAGCAAATCAAGAAATGCACTGTCAATGTTATAACTACAAAGAAGGTTTCCATTGCGGTAGTTGCAAAGTCACCTAAACATACATCTGGTTTCTTTTCATTTGCCAGCTTCACTGGTGATTCCCTGCACAATTCCCAACTTTGCAGCTGCTGTCACATGATCTGAGAACAGGGCTAATCCAACAAGCTCGTCTAAAAGATACCAGAGATGATTTTCTAGGACTTTTCTTGCATCTGAACTGATGTCAGGATCGATGATCTAGTAACTGCTGAGATCAGTCCACAGCTGTAAATCACTGGATGGAGCTTCAGTTGCACGAGGACCAGTTACCCAATTCTTGGTGTAAATTAGTGCACCAAATTACAAAGCGCTCAACTTGGGCTTCTTCTTTGTAAGCTTGAATACATCTGTTTGGTTGCGGAAGATATTTATTTTCATGGCATAAATTAATTTTGCCATCCAGCGAGCACGATGTACTGGTCCTGGAGCCCTTCAGTGGATTGTACACGGTGGATGTTCCAAACAATCAGTGTCAACTTAATAAGCTCATTGTAATCATCTTTAACTTGTTCCTGTAAGGTGCTCTTTGGTCAGGACTGCAATGGTTACGTGATAAACTGGAAGCTTCAGGTGTCACTTGGAATTCTGAATAATTCTGCCTGGTGATGAGACTCCAACAGCCTTTGAATCGTTTGAAAAGCGGGATATATGTGGAGTTTGAAGGTCCAAAGCAGATAGTGAAAACCTTTGACAAGATGATCTCCATTACATAATGAGGACAGGCTAACCAATGAAGTTAACGACCTAGCCTGTTTTCAAGGCCAACACATACGCCATTTATTCTGCCGGTATTTACTGAGTCAGTGTCAAAGCACATAGCTTGAACCCTCTCAACCAGCTGCCACTCCACCAACAATTTGTGAACAGCATTAGCTTCAGTATCACCAGTTCCAGAGCTCACCTTTGGTACACCTAACAATTTGTCCATCCCATCACCTGAAACTAAAACTGGTAGCCTGTCAACTGAGCCCTCCCAAAATATTGCTGGAAGTATCTTTGCATCCAAATGGATCACTAATGGGCAAGTTGGCTCAAAATTATCTTTCATTGCTTTAGAAATTTCATGCCTAGCACTAGAATGCGCTCGTTGTGAATAGTGCTACGTAAAATAGAAAGTGCATTTGGATCGTGACAAAGGGCTGCAGCAATAGGAATAAGTAGTCAAACAGCTTCACGATCAGATGTTTTATTACTGTCAAAGGCACTTGTTACACTTGGAATGAATAATTGGTCTTGAGAGGTTTTCTTTATATGAGTTGTCTTGTCTTGCTGATTACCTGATTTGCTAATTTTGGTCGGTATATACTCATCGTCATATTTAGTTTCATCATCAATAAAACTGCTTGCAAATGCACAGTCATCATCAACAGGAAGTTACGACATAGAATAGTTAAACAGCCAACCCTAAGTAATTAAAATATAACACAAAGAACATGATAATATGCAAAATGTAAATTACATGAAAGTTCGGCAATTTTCGATGAAATTGTGAAAATCCATGGTCGTTTAGAATCACCTTGCAGTTGGCACAAGAGGCTGAAACTCTGCCCTAATTAAAGGTTTGCTATAAGGAAAAAAGTTAGAGGGTGTCTTGCTCTGTAGGTGAAAGTTGAGTTTTTTGGGCCACCCTACTGCCTATTTTACGTGGCATCTAGATGACCGGATGACTGCCTAAAGTCTACGCCTGCAAGAGAGTCCCCTGTTTGGACTTTAATTGTAGCATGACCAAAAAAAACAAACAAATTAACGTTTAATCTTTTGTTACTTAAAATAGTAATTTTCTGAATAGTCTTGTTAGTCAATAGGTGTAGACCCCTATTACTAGTTTTAAAAGAAACACATCAGGTAATGTTCATATTCTAGCAGATGTACTTAGCTACTTCCCTTTATGTGGTCTTGTTTTTATATAAAATTAACACATTAAAAACGTATAAAATTTGTTAACTTTATTCTTGGCGATGCGCTTAAGTAGAGCACTCACAGTTAGAACAAAGGCGTCTATTATTTCTAATATTTTTTTAAAGTCCGGAGACAATGTTTGCTACTGTATTTTTTTCTGCGTAACATTATCCCACTCAGAGGCACCAAAAACATTCTAAATCCCGTCTGTTCAATCTTAACCCCCCCCCCCCCGAAAATACTCTAATCAATGATGAAATGAATTAACTAGTAAATGAGAATTGTTTCAGCATCAGACTGTCTAATTTAGCTCACACTAAAATGTAGTTTTAGCGTATCACTATATATTAGGTGAACAAACATCATTCCATGTATTATAGGTTCTTGGCGATACCGGGTCAAATATTGGTGAAAACTGTTTGAAGTGCAATGTTTGGACATTTTTAGGGCATTCTGTATGCAAACTACACTTGAGATAAAAACACCATTCCACTCAGGATAAAAAAAAATGAGTAAATACTGAACATTTCAGTTTTTGAAATATTCACGTTTAAATATCGCGAAAATATAAATGTCACGGGAACTCGCGACTACCCTTAAAACTTTAAAATATCATATCTCAGAATTTTTTTGACCAAATGGCCTGAAATTATTTTCAGGAATCACTCAACTTTGTATGTACAACAAGCCCTAAAAATTTCAGGAAGATCTGAGAGGGTCGGGTGGACAATTGTCAAAATACTGGTTGAGTTGACATGGAATGACCCACGTATGAAATATAGTTAATTTCTGCACATTAGGTAGTTGGTATAAATTAGCACCCATATCTTTACCTAATGGTTTGTAAAAAATGTTTTAAGTGTCACGTTTGAGATTGTGACTTACTGGGCAACGCCGGGTACACTACTAGTTCAGATACACAAGAGTATGGATTAGTTAAAACATTGTAAAGAAAATTTCATCAATACACTAATTGCTATTTTTAAACCTGGTGAGTCCATATCGTTGTTCTAAATAAAGGTAAATGGCGTCTATTGAAATCTTCGATTTAATATTTAGGATGCATGATTGTCTTGGAACATTTTGAATTTCAATACTGAAGGGTTTGTTTACTAAAAATATAACAAATAGTATCACTGTGAATGAAATTACTTGTAGTTTCACAATAATGATAAGTAGTATCATTGTGGATGAAATTATTTGTAGTTTCACAATAATGATAAGTAGTATCACTGTGAATGAAATTATTTGTAGTTTCACAATAATGATAAGTAGTATCAGTGTGAATGAAACTACTTGTTATATCACAATAATGATAAGTAGTATCGCTGTGTATGAAATTACTTGTTATGTCACAATAATAAGTAGTATCACTGTTAAAATGTCGCCATATTCTTATTAGGTCATCATGGGTCAAAATGGCTCCAGATCCTCCAATCAACAGTCAACAAATAAGTGCTACCCACCACGGTACACTGGATCTCAAGAGTGGCCTAGGTGGGCCACAGGACTGACACAGGGTCTGCCTCAAGATGGGGATCGTGGTTTATTCAGAGGGGAGTTTATTTTGGTCCAAGCTGCCCAGCCTGTGAGTAGAAACGTAGAGACACACCCACGTTGTATGCAGCTGTACAGACAACACATTCGTAAGTTCATCAACATTATTTTAACTTTCCGGCTTCTTTCTGACTTTTTCTGTTTTCTAAACTTTAGTATTTATCAGACCTAAACTATACCATGTGAGTAGCGCTGACCAATAGATTGTATTTAGAAGGTGAAATCTAAGGGAAGTTATCTTGGAATGGATACATACAATGGAAATAACGAATGTTATTGTCTTGGAATGGATACATACAATGGAAATAACGAATGTTATTGTCTTGGAATGGATACATACAATGGAAATAACGAATGTTATTGTCTTGGAATGGATACATACAATGGAAATAACGAATGTTATTGTCATGTCTAGCTTTAGAAGGTTGAGACTCTTTCCTTTGCTTGAATGATGGTTCTTTTTTTATTGGAATTTCTAAATTACTTGTGTTGTTAATAATCTTGTTTTATTCAATACATATTCTCATAATTTGAACCTTTTTTTTTTACTTACAATAAATTAGGCTTTACGTGTAATACTGTATACCTTTACGTGAAATAGTTTATACCTCTACGTGAAATACTGTATACCTCTACGTGTAAAACTGTATACCTCTACGTGTAAAACTGTATACCTTTACGTAAAATAAAATAAAGTTAAATTAAAACAAAAAATCGTAAAGAAAGTAGAACAAATCAAGAAACAATACATAAACTGTTCACAATTTAAAAACAACTAAATGCGCAGGTGTTACAAAATTCTATTTCACATTTCATTTAATAATGTTCTAGTAAGTCAGTAAAAATGAATATATTTATCTATAGATGTGTGAATATTTTCAATCGGGAATTTTCTTATGGTTGTATCCATACTTACGTTTATTCTTACATATATCTATATGTACGATCATCGTCATAAGAGAAAAAATATCAAACTATTTCTTTTTCCCCAGTAATGGCTTTGTCTTTACAATAGAGGCGGCAAAATAATGTTTGTATCTGGAGTGTCTCTTTGTAACTAGACTGGCTTAAAACGTTTCAGTTACAGTACAACAACTAACTATCAATTAAATGCACACACATACACACAAAATTGTATTTGATAGTTACAAAAATCATTTAATAATTGCTTCTAAATAAACCAAGGTTAACCAGTGATTCTAGTTATTCCATTTAAAAGTTTATTGTAGTAAAATGTTTCAAATTTCACGAATTTTTGTTACAGAGAAAGATAACTTTATAATTTTTAAATACAATAAACCAATCAGTGTAAAAATAATAATTTAAAAACAAACAAAAAAAATCAATAAAATTGTAGTCGGGACCGTATCCAAAAAACTATTACACAACTACGTAAATAGAAGGATACATCATAGATAGTCAACACAACTAAATAGAAGGATACAACATAGATAGTCAACACAACTAAATAGAAGGATACATCATAGATAGTCAACACAACTAAATAGAAGGATACATCATAGATAGTCAACACAACTTAATAGAAGGATACAACATAGATAGTCAACACAAATAAATAGAAGGATACAACATAAATAGTCAACACAACTAAATAGAAGGATACACCATAGATAGTCAACACAACTTAATAGAAGGATACAACATAGATAGTCAACACAACTTAATAGAAGGATACATCATAGATAGTCAACACAACTTAATAGAAGGATACAACATAGATAGTCAACACAACTAAATAGAAGGATACAACATAGATAGTCAACACAACTAAATAGAAGGATACATCATAGATAGTCAACACAACTAAATAGAAGGATACATCATAGATAGTCAACACAACTAAATAGTAGGATACATCATAGATAGTCAACACAACTAAATAGAAGGATACAACATAGATAGTCAACACAACTAAATAGTAGGATACATCATAGATAGTCAACACAACTAAATAGAAGGATACAACATAGATAGTCAACACAACTAAATAGTAGGATACATCATAGATAGTCAACACAACTAAATAGTAGGATACATCATAGATAGTCAACACAACTTAATAGAAGGATACACCATAGATAGTCAACACAACTAAATAGAAGGATACATCATAGATAGTCAACACAATTAAATAGGGTGCATCATCTTAATGCAATTAGTCAACCTGAAGATATACTACCAAGTATCGTCTGACATGTCAAGTTACTGTAGCAATATTTGTTTTACCATTGGGAAAAATCTTAACGAGTGCTGCTTGTATACTTTCCCGTGTTCTGATGTACCCTGTGGTATGCTGATGTACCCTGTGGTTTGCTGATGTAACCTGTGGTATGCTGATGTATCCTGTGGTTTGCTGATGTACCCTGTGATTTGCTGATGTACCCTGTGGTATGCTGATGTACCCTGTGGTATGCTGATGTACCCTGGGGTATGCTGATGTACTCTGTGGTATGCTGATGTACCCTGGGGTATGCTGATGTACTCTGTGGTATGCTGATGTACCCTGTGATTTGCTGATGTACCCTGTGGTATGCTGATGTACCCTGTGGTATGCTGATGTACCCTGTGATTTGCTGATGTACCCTGTGGTATGCTGATGTACCCTGTGATATGCTGATGTACCCTGTGGTTTGCTTAGTCTAAAGAACATCCCAATGGACTCATTGCCATAGCGAGCTTAACTCGCACCCGGGGCACAATACCTTTTTAATTCCTTTTTATCGCCTCCCCCCCCCATTCAAAAACCATTTAAAAACCATATGTCTAATATACCGTTTGGCGCCTCTTTGTGAGTAGCGCCCGGGCATTAAACCCAGATTTGCTCACCACTTGCTACGCTTCTGAATGGACTTGTCTGACTTATAAGACGTACCGAAATACATTTAAAGAACAAAGGACAATTGTAAAGTAGTAACGACTGATTATGGGATTCAATTTGTGGTTGTAACTCTGAGTTATAGGCTTTTGTTGTCTTTCCCAGCAAATGTTTTGATTTTATCTCTTGATTCTAACTTTTATTTATTACATTTTAAAACATTTATGATAAACATTTATAATAAAATCCCTCTTTTCTTCCTGTCTAAAAACTATCACAAATAATTATGTTCAGCAGTTTCCTACGATGTCTATTGATGATCTGATATGAACAAAATGACACTATTTCCTGAGATAATGTAAAATATCGTGGTGTGCAGTTTTAAACATTAAGCTGTAGCAATTCCTTCCTCCCATTAACCTCTTACAGTATAAGTCTATTGTTTAAATGACTACGTATAAGTTTCAAATGTTGAAGTACATGTTGGAGAGTTGAAAGATATTACATAGGACTGTAACCATTATTTAATGGTTAAGGTTCAATATTATAACTATTATAAGGTATGCAGTATTTGTTCTTGATTGTACAGGTACCTTTGTTTAAATATGTGATGTGATCCTGATTCTAAGTGATGTCTGTTGGTGTTGGTGTAAACCATTCACTTTCATTACGATGATCATCTGTGTTGTACATTACTTAATGTAGTGTTGTACATTACTCAATGCAGATGTACATTACTTAATGCAGTGTTGTACATTACTCAATGCAGTGTTGTACATTACTCAATGCAGTTGTACATTACTTGATGCAGTGTTGTACATTACTTAATGCTGTGTTGTATTACACATTACTTAATGCTGTGTTGTACATTACTTAATGCTGTGTTGTATTGTACATTACTTAATGCTGTGTTGTACATTACTTAATGGTGTGTTGTACATTACTTAATGCAGTGTTGTACATTATTTAATGCAGTGTTTACATTACTTAATGCTGTGTTGTACATTACTATAGCTGTGCTGTGCATTACTTAATGATGTGTTGTACATTACTTAATGATGTGTTGTACATTTCTTAATGCTGTGTTGCACATTATTTAATGTTATATTCTAACGCTTTAAAATGTAGGATAACGTTTTCTTTTTGTGACTGAACAAATGCATTGTAAAAAAAAAAAATTAATGCTCTCAACCTTTTTGTTTGGTTCCATTTAATGAAAAAATTATATTGGTAAATTTTGGAGACAATTCGTTGATGTTTAGTGGTTGCTCCAACGCAGTTTATGTTTGTGAGTTTACTCGAATCCACATTTTTCATGTTTTTCATATTTATCTCTTCTATTTTAATAATTAGGTTGAGAATGTTATCAATATTTTATTTTTGTTTATTTATGAGTCATCATACATAAAACAAATCAATTTTTTTGGGAAAATTAATAAGTTAAAAAATAAAATAAGTTTGTCGAAATTCAGAACACCCACTGTAGTATTGCATCATTGAACAAGCTTTAAACTATTGGAACATTTCATATGATAAAATTATATATATATATTGGAATTAATTTATTAATAAACATGTTGATTACACTTTCTAAGATATGTTATCCATTTCTTTGTTTGATTGTAATAGAAATCAAGTTAAATTAGGTACAGCTTTATTAAAATATTTTTTAAAACAAAAAACCTGTTATTTTGACAGATTTATCTTTCTTTACTCAAGATTGGGGAAATAATTTTAGTCACATTCTTCAAAATCTAAATGCTTAATACTGTTTTTTGCTATCTAGAACTTAAAAACTAAATTTTTATTCTATTTTTCATTCTTATATCTTTTTTTATGTCAGGCGAGAAATCACTACTTCGTTCGAAAGAGTTACTATTTAACTCGGTAAAATCCGGTTCCTGTTCCGATTCCGGCAGGATTAAAATATTAAATCCGATTCCGGTTCCGATTCCTGCAGGATGTAAAAATTATAATCCGGTACATACCTAATGAAAACACATGAATAATCAACAGGTGAAGTATTCTGAAATCAAACATTGTATAAAATCATATAAATAACACTTAATTTGAATAACATAATTAAAGTTTGTATTAGAAAAAAATATCAAAATGCATTCTTTTAATTTATTGTTGACCATTAAATATGATAATTTCAAGTTCATTGAGCAACCTCTAAATATAAAAATATCTTAATAATATTCTGCAGAGTTTATTTTTTCATTAAAAGGAACGCAATAAAGGGTTGAGAGTCCAATTTCGAGCACTTTGATTTTTTTTTTGTCACCCTACTGAGCAGCCATTAAATGATGGATTGTCTGATACTGTGGCCCACTTCTGAGAGTCTAGACTGGATTGTCTGATACTGTGGCCCACTTCTGAGAGTCTAGACTGGATTGTCTGATACTGTGGCCCACTTCTGAGAGTCTAGACTGGATTGTCTGATACTGTGGCCCACTTCTGAGAGTCTAGACTGGATTGTCTGATACTGTGGCCCACTTATGAGATCATCCAACTCTATAATCTAATCTAAAATGGCTCCATATTCTATTTTAAAGCTATTTATATGACACCAGTGGCGTCACTTCCACTATGAGCAATGGAACATATTTCAAATTTTACTGCCCTAGACCTTAGAGAATTTTATTTAAAATTCTCTAGCAATAAAAACAAGAGTATTACAGACTTTATTTCAGAAAGATGTAGGCCTACATTACTTTAATTAAATTTCATAAAGCCACGTGACTACATGCGTCCTTTTTTTTTTAGAACGTTCGCTAAAAAAAAACTCTAGATTGATCCGAGAAGCTTTGAACTGTATTCATTTACCTAAGCTCCTGGCGCTCTGCATGGTGGCACCCTGTGCTACAGCTTTGCATGTTTGTACCCGGTGCTACTGCTCATGTTTTTAACTTTGATTAACCAATAAAACCGACTTTATTGATTTTTTTTTCCTGCTATGAAATTTATAGTTGTTCATTTTGGTGTCACCCCTAAAATGGTGTCACCCGGCGCGGCCCGCACCCCCTAGTGACGCCACTGTGTGACACGCCGAACAGTCAATGTATAAATTACTATTTCATTTATTTATGTCAAACCTTACCATGTCTGTCATTGTTTATAGTTTTTATATTGAAGTAATGTAGATTAAAATGTTGAATTATACAATATGTTTGTTTTAAACAGTTCAAATAGGTCGGTATATGTTAATATTGGTAATACAAGTAATATGTTGGCATAGGTTGGTAAAACTAGTAATAGGTTAGCATATGTTGGTAATACTAGTAATAGGTTGGTATAGGTTGGTAATACTAGTAATAGGTTGGTATAGGTTGGTAATACTAGTAAGAGGTTGGTATATGTTGGTAAAGCTAGTAAGAGGTTGGTATATGTTGGTAAAGCTAGTAATAGGTTAGCATATGTTGGTAATACTAATAAGAGGTTGGTATAGGTTGGTAATACTAGTAAGAGGTTGGTATAGGTTGGTAATACTAGTAAGAGGTTGGTATAAGTTGGTAAAGCTAGTAATAGGTTAGCATATGTTGGTAATACTAGTAATAGGTTAGCATATGTTGGTAATACTAGTAATAGGTTGGTATATGTTGGTGATTTCTTTGAAATATTTTTAAAAGTGTTTGCTTATTGCAGGTAATCCTTGTGTGGCTGGTCTAGCTGGGGATAACTCTTTACTTTTTTCACAGACTGGACGGATGACGTTATCCAAACGAACTTTTCATAGCCTGAGGTGAGTTGGTCTAACAGAATGGTTAAAAAAAAAACAACAGTGGTGCACATAATTTGATCCTAGCAGAATGGTTTAAAATAGTGGTGCACATTATTTGATTATAACTAAATGGTTAAAATAAACAGTGGTGCACATAATTTGATCCTAGCAGAATGGTTTAAAAATAGTGGTGCACATTATTTGATTATAACTAAATGGTTAAAATAAACAGTGGTGCACATAATTTGATACCAACAGATGGCTTTGCACGATTGCACATTATCTGATCATGAAAGAATGGTTAAAAATTAAAAAAAAAATGGTTTCATTAAATTTGGTACATTACACTATTTCATATAGGTACATTACATGCATTTCATATAGGTACGTAAATTGTACAATAGGCCTATGAAATAAAGATAAAAATACATTGGCAGCATATTATTCCACCATCTGGAAAATTGTTTAAGTTTTCATTAGTAAATGATGAAAAATGAAATGACATATGCTGTACCTTAAGAAATGTTTTACATAAGACATAATAGATCTTAATTACCCGTTTTGATTTAATTCGATACACGTTCACTCCTCGTTTTTTATTTATTTTTGTTTTTCAAATATAGGATTAGATTGAATGGGACATTTTCTTTTTGTCTCTAATTTGAAAAAAAAAATTAACAAAACGGACAAACCATGATTTGGGGGGGGGGGGAGATCTCCCTTTTAACGACTTTCTGTGTTTTGGTTCATCTGGCTACAAATTAGTTGAAATAAAAACCTCTATACTGAATGTCAGAGTATTAAAATACAATACTGAATGTCAAAGTATTAAAATACAATAGTGAATGTCACAGTATTAAAATACAATACTGAATGTCAGAGTATTAAAATACAATACTGAATGTCAAAGTATTAAAATACAATACTGAATGTCAAAGTATTAAAATACAATACTGATGTTTTCGTAATTCCATTCAATGGCTCAGGAGACTGGTAAAGAAATTTAACATGTGTTATTTATTTAATATATCAGTCTATAGACAGCGAGAAATATATCAGTCTATAGACAGCGATAAATATATCAGTCTATAGACAGCGATAAATATATCAGTGTATAGACAGCGATAAATATATCATTCTATAGACAGCGAGAAATATATCAGTTTATAGACAGCGATAAATATATCAGTCTATAGACAGCGATAAATATATCAGTTTATAGACAGCGATAAATATATCAGTCTATAGACAGCGATAAATATATCAGTCTATAGACAGCGATAAATTAGTAATAATACATCCCTAAATCCTAAAAAATACAATTATATATCTTAAATAATCAATAACATACAGGGTGGCCAAAAAGTAGGTTTACGGTTATCTTAATTTACATTGTTTGCCGTTAACCCTGAAATAAAAAATAATAGCAAGTCAAAAGTTAGCTTACATAATCAAATAAATTAAAATCAGCAAGGCAAGAGCTGTTTATGTAAATTGCATTTATACTCTGGATAATGTTTTATATTGATATTACCAGGTAAGTAACTTTAACCATATAAAAGGTAGTTTAATTACTGTAAACCTACTATTGGGCCACCCTAGGTACTAACACTTTAATATGACTTCAGTATCTTTGATTTTCAGAAATTTCTAATAAAATAACAGACTAAATATTAATGATATGGGAACTATGAAACCTTTTACTACAAATAAAATTGTTATTAGCATTGTCTCTTTGCTGTCGCGAATGCGCTACTGTTTTTCTTTTTTTATGAAGTCAGTAAGTTGCACAATTTCTTCCAAAGTCGCACATTAAATATGTTTTGCTACACACTACTTTCGGAAATAACAGTAAACTGCTGTGTAGTATCAACCATAGATATAAAATACTTGATCGTTTGCCTGAAAAATAGCTGTGATAACCGCCGGAACAAAGTATCTATATCTCAATGATATGTACAACTGTGTCCATTTAGAGCGTAAAATTTGCGTAAAGCAATATTGGAAGTTGATTTTTTTATATAAAACATGTACATTGTTTTGGGATGTAATTTTTTTTCTAGAGTGAGCTCGCGGTTAAGTTGGTATAAGCTGGTATAAGTTGGTATAAGTTGGTATAAGTTGGTATAAGCTGGTATAAGTTGGTATAAGCTGGTATAAGCTGGTATAAGTTGGTATAAGCTGGTATAAGTTGGTATAAGCTGGTATAAGCTTGTATAAGTTGGTATAAGCTGGTATAAGTTGGTATAAGCTGGTATAAGCTGGTATAAGTTGGTATAAGTTGGTATAAGCTGGTATAAGTTGGTATAGGTTGGTGTAAGTTGGTATAGGTTGGTATAAGCTGGTATAAACCATTAAAACAAAAAATGAATCAAATTGTTTTTTATTGTTGTTATTTTAATTAATTTATTGAAAAGTTTGGTCTTAAGTTACATATGTCTGTGAAACAAGATACAATTACTTTTTTTTTAATAAAAAATATAATAGCTGTAAAGTTTAATTTGTTTTCCCAATATCATCCAGCCCGATTTTTAAATGCCTGAAATAGATTGTAGATGAGTTATGTATGCCACTGTATTTCATTTTTGCTCCAACCATAGACATATTACATAGTATTGTGCGAAGATTCAATATCCATGATCAAAAGCCGCTTATGACTAAAATAATAGCGATCTAGTATTTGTATCTATGGCATCATCATTGACTCATTTGTGTTTTTTTTTATTTATTATATGTTAAACATTGTTACCTCCAAAGTAAATTATAAAGTAAATTATTGTTTATCACTTTAGTGATTCACGATGATCAGTGTTAATCGGTTAATATATCATAGGTAATATGGAAGTTTCCTAAACTGAGTAAATTTAACATTATAAGGAGATATGCGAATATTTTGATTGGACATAGACTATTTGAATATTTTGATTGGGCATAGACTATTTGAATATTTTGATTGGACATAGAATATTTGAATATTATGAATGGACATAGACTACTTGAGCTCTTGTGCAGTTTGTACAATACACAAGAGCATGCCAACATTGATGGCAATATTTTCCATTACAAAATATGTCAAAAACGTAGATTATATGTTTTATGACTTTATAGATGGTCATTTTAAATTGAAAGTTATATTGACCAGAGACATAGTTATGTGCGTCTTCTGGTAAAAAACAAAACACTAACATGGTACATACAAATAAGTAGAGGCGGACACTTTTGTGAACTGAATGTTGACGAGATAAAAACTGACGAGACATGTAACAATAATTTGTCTGACATGGTCAACATTATACATGTCTACAAATCACTGACACTGGTGTATTGGTTAAACATTTTAGTACACGGAAAGTCAACTAACTACAGTTGAACGTCAAACTTGGCAACAGATGTTTGTTGCCAGCTAACCAAGGGTCTAAGCCAAAACCAAACTGTAACGACGTCATGTCCGGTTTTCTTTACCTCGTTAAGCCAAAACAAAATATTTTACTTTCGATTTCCATTGCCTAAAGCTTAAATCTCTGCCGAGTTGTATTTATTCTAAATAAAATTGTATGGAACGTTAAAGTTGTTTTCTTTCTACTCTGAGGCAATAAATGTAGCTAAATATACATAGGCGGATTGAATGGTGTGGGGGGGGGGGCACGCTCCAGGTAAATCCCAACTTGATATTCTTTTTGATGTCTCTCTTTTTAAAGGGGGGGGGGCAAGTATGTTATTCTGTGCCCGGGGGCCTTGACTAACCAACGTCCACCTCTGGTCATTTGGGCAGCTTGGCTGCCGACATTGGATATTAATTTATTTATTTTAAAATGTATCAATGATTGTACTTTAAAGACATATTACTACTGGCATATTTAAAATGTATCAATGATTGTACTTTAAAGACATATTACTACTGGCATATTTAAAATGTATCAATGATTGTACTTTAAAGACATATTACTACTAGCATATTTAAAATGTATCATACTTTGTTTAATGTAAGGTATATTACTTAAACTATACTTTGTTCAATGTAAAATACACAGAGCTAGAAGTCCTGATTATTTCGATGCTGTAAATGTTGTCGTTTCATAAATATCAATTAAAGAAAATGGTAGGCTACTCACGGTTTTAGTCAATATTAATTCCATAAATATTTTTTTTACTTTTTAGTAATTTTAATTAAAGTTTTTTTTTTAAATTGTATTTTTATACATTTTAGTGCTAAAACTATCGCATTGACTCTAGTGTGTATTTGTACCCGCTCTATGTCCGAGTGTAGATATTTTGCATATTATAATTTGTATTGCCCTACAATAGATCATCAAAAATTCTTTGCACTAAATCTATACACTTCCACTTCCTTTATCTATATGCTCCCCCTCCCTATATTGTATTAGTTTCCCAATCCTATAGCATTCTCTCTGCCGACCCACCATAATGACCCAGTCTGCCGACCCACCATAATGACCCAGTCTGCCGACCCACCATAATGACCCAGTTTGCAACTGCAATTAAAATACCCCCCCCCCTTTTCTCTATTCTCAATCCGAATATTCATTCAAACTTGAACCATTGACAAGAACCAGCACATAGGAACAAAAACATCAATAAAAGGATCAATAAAAGGATGATTTATTAAAGAAATAATTGACATTGTGAAATAGATACAGGATGTAATAATACATCCAAATAGTACATAGGTCACTTTATACACTTATCAATGTACATATCACTTTCACTATTAAAGATTCGAAGCTCAAACAAACGTCATAGAATAATCTTTACAAAAACATTAGAATCCATTAAGTACTAAATAGGAACACCATAATATTAGACATGCCCAACCTGCTGGGTGGTCTTTTCCCAAATGATTTAAGTGAACATCTCAGACACCTGCAAGCAACTCACTGTTCATATCAGTCAATGTCTAGTTACCTGTGGGGACACCCGTAGCAGAGCTGAACTATAAGTCAGGTGACATCATGTTTCATCTCTAAGGTCAACTTATAATCACAGCTAGCCCACTAACGTCGAAGCTCGTTTGATTTTAAAACATTGACATCCTGGAACATTAGACCGGATGTAATTTGTAAATACATACAGTTCCTTTTTTTTTCATAAAATGACTGCCAAAAGACATTTCCCCCTATTACGTTAATCACGTCAAGGGTTGTCCTTTGAGAGAAACATCAGTGGTGTTGTATCATATTTAGACAACAATGGTGTCGTATCATTTGTAGACATATGTGGTGTCGTATCATTTTTAGACATCAGTGGTGTCGTATCATTTTTAGACATCAGTGGTGTCGTATAATATTTAGGGGCCTCCACCAGGTAGTATTATTATTCTTTTGTAGCCCCTTTGCTGGGAGTCGTTAGCAACGCCACAGTGCAACATACATTTTTATGTTCAGCCTTTTCTTGTGTTTACAAATAAATCGACGAATATGCCTACACTGAACTTAAAATAAACATTAAAATCTCAACCAATAGAAAATGTGACGTTAAAAATACATTTCCTTTTTATTTCCGTCAGAGATTTTTTTGTTTAGTCCAAAGCTAAAAAAAAAAAATTGAACTATCCCGAGAGATCAAAGTGTAACAGTTGCCAATTGGCCCGTCATAAGCCATCTTTAAACTTGGCCCACTGGTCAGACGATCAGTAGTTGTGTTGAGTGGTCACTTTTTTTTAACCACATTCTTTACATTCGTGACATAAGCCATGAACTGGGGGGGGGGGGGTGATTGTTTTTATGACTTTTTGTCGGTTTTATTAATGGCTAAATTATTATTATGTTTTAAAAAAATAATTAGAAGATTGAAGGAAGAGATTTAGTAGAATATACCAAGTAGATGACTTACTTTCAGACAAAAAAATTGTTACATCGTAAAATATTTTAAGGCTCAAATTTACGTTGAAATCTTTAAAAATCAGAGGCAAGGTTTGAACATCCATTTAGAAAATATCTTTTAGATATCTTTTAGTCTTCAATGTTGGCTTATAATTAAAGTGACATTTCCATGTAGTCTTCAATTTCTATTCATTTTTAATTATTCGCCTAACTGAAAGTAGCTTTATTCCTTTCTCGTGTATGAAATGAATAATATATTTTTTTCTTATTTACAAACATTGTGATGTCCATAGCCAGTGTTAGCCATATTCATAATTAGTTTATACATAATGTGGATACTAATATAAGGACAAATAATTTTATAAGTGGATTTAATGTAGAGCTGAGTGTGGGACACATGATTAAAACGATTATATAGAGGCAGTTATAACATCTGATCATAGATTGTAATGAGGCAGTTATAACATCTGATCATAGATTTATTGACGCAGTTATAACATTTCATCATAGATTTATCGAGGCAGTTATAACATCTGATCATAGATTGTAATGAGACAGTTATAACATCTGATCATAGATTGTAATGAGGCAGTTATAACATCTGATCATAGATTGTAATGAACCAGTTATAAATCTGATCATAGATATAGTGAGGCAGTTATAACATCTGATCATAGATTTAGTGAGGCAGTTATAACATCTGATCATAGATTTAGTGAGGCAGTTATAACATCTGATCATAGAATTAGTGAGGCAGTTATAACATCTGATCATAGATTTAGTGAGGCAGTTATAACATCTGATCATAGATTTAGTGAGGCAGTTATAACATCTGATCATAGATTTATTGAGGCAGTTATAACATCTGATCATAGATTTAGTTAGGCAGTTATAACATCTGATCATAGATTTAGTGAGGCAGTTATAACATCTGATCATAGATTGTAATGAGCCAGTTATAAATCTGATCATAGATATAGTGAGGCAGTTATAACATCTGATCATAGATTTAGTGAGGCAGTTATAACATCTGATCATAGATTTAGTGAGGCAGTTATAACATCTGATCATAGATTTAATTAGGCAGTTATAACATCTGATCATAGATTTAGTGAGGCAGTTATAACATCTGATCATAGATTTAGTGAGGCAGTTATAACATCTGATCATAGATTTATTGAGGCAGTTATAACATCTGATCATAGATTTAGTGAGGCAGTTATAACATCTGATCATAGATTTAGTGAGGCAGTTATAACATCTGATTATAGATTGTAATGAGGCAGTTATAACATCTGATCATAGATTTAGTGAGGCAGTTATATTGATATAGCACATATTTCTATTAGTATAGCACATATTTCTATTGATATAGCACACATTTCTATTGATATAGCACAGATTTCTATTGATATAGAACATATTTCTATTGATAAAGCACAGATTTCTATTGATATACACATATTTCTATTGATATAGCACATATTTCTATTGATATAGCACACATTTCTATTGATATAGCACAGATTTCTATTGATATAGAACATATTTCTATTGATAAAGCACAGATTTATATTGATATACACATATTTCTATTGATATAGCGCATATTTCTATTGATATAGCACACATTTCTATTGATATAGCACAGATTTCTATTGATATAGCACAAATTTCTACTGAAGGTAGAATGATGTGGTACAGAAACAGCTAACACTTTGAAGTTGATATTTTGATTTCAGTGTGAAAATATACACTTTGCTTTGAGAACAAACACGATGTACATATTTTTGTAAATGAAACATTACATCTTTGTTTTATCAGGATTTATAAATGTGCTATAAATAGCTTAATGTTATGACATTTTTTTTTATTTTAAAAACAATATCAAGTTGAAAGTAATTTAACTGAAATAAATTCAAACGGAATGTAATATTGTTTTATTTTATGGTTTGCCTCGTCATGTTGTTTATCAGTAAATACATGTCTTCTAAGTAACGAAATATTTCAATAGCCAAGCACATTTTAAAAAAAGAGGCAAGGGTGGTCGAGTGCTGTTTAACGCTCAACTGTCGACCTGAGAGTCTTGAGTTTGATCCTTGGGAACCAAGGGATTTTTCCAGGCCTGCTGAAATGTTGTTTCGACGTCCCTAAAGTTTAATCAGCATTAATCACACAATCCTTTATATGCCGAGGTTACTGAAAGAGATGAATTCTACACTTCATCTGCTCCGATAGTCATTTAGGGCTAATGGGAACTTTTCATTTTTGCATAAAGCTTGTTTTTTGCACAGTGAAGGTTCAAAATACCAATGTTCATATCAATATTTTAATATATCGAATATTGAAATTTAGCTTCTGCCTGATATTTTAATTCAACGAACTATTGTCATAGAAACTTTATTTTGAATAACAACAAATATTGAATTAACGTTGGGGAGGGCACGCGCATGGTGCCCCGAATTCTGATTTGCCTTGAAAAGCCCAACTTTATACCCGCAAAGCCCAACTTTATACCCACAAAGCCCAACTTTATACCCGCAAAGCCCAACTTTATAACCGCGAAGCCCAACTTTATACCCGCAAAGCCCAACTTTATACCCGCAAAGCCCAACTTTATAACCACAAAGTCCAACTTTATAACCGCAAAGCCCAACTTTATACCCGCGAAGCCCAACTTTATACTCGCAAAGCGCAACTTTATACCCGCAAAGCCCAACTTTATAACCGCAAAGCCCAACTTTAAACCCACAAAGCCCAACATTATACCCGCAAAGCCCAACTTTATACCCACAAAGACCAACTTTATAACCGCAAAGCCCAACTTTAAACCCACAAAGCCCAACTTTATACCTGCAAAAGCCCATCTTTATACCTGCAAAAAGCCCATCTTTATACCTGCAAAAGCCCAACTTAATACCCGCAAAGCCCATCTTTATACCTGCGAAAGCCCAACTTTATACCCGCAAAGCCCAACTTTATACCCATTAAGCCCAACTGGATATCCTTTTATGATACCACCCTAAGTTTTAAGAGCCCATTATTTTCTTCTGCTCTGGGGGTCTCAACTGAAATTTGTCCATCTCTGTCTATTCAAAATATAAAAACAACAGATCAATAAACTTCTTTCTTATTTTAATAATTTACAGGTTGCCAAGTGATACAAATGATTGGATCAATTCTCAGACTCGGCTATTCCCACAGCTAGTCAAGACTCAGCTGGGTTATATTCCTGAAGAAGATGAAGAAATTCTGGAAAACAATAGTGCAGATAGGTGCAATAATAGATTACAAGTAAACGACACTGAGGGGAAGGACAACCAAAGAAATGGAGGTTCTGAAAACTTAACAAGTTCTGTTATGTACGAAGGTAAACCTGGTGTAGCTAAAGACGACAACGATGCTTACCATTACTTCGCTCACAATGTGATCAAACCAGTTTTTGTGACTTCCCATCGGTACGGTGCATTTCAAACAATGACATCTCGTTATGAAGACAACAAATCCAGAGAGGATGTTAACAAAATACAATCTCTGCCCCGATATAAGAATTCCAACAAGACAAAATTTCTCACTGTCAATAAAAGTCAGCATTTGAAAGCAGAAGACGTTCCATCCAACAAAATGTCTTTTACAAAATGTCCATCTTCATATCGAAAAGATTTCGTTTTTAGCAATTTGTATGATGTCGCTGAGATCTCACGATCAAGAAAAAATGGCAGACCAAGTTCCCCAACTAAAGACTACAGCTCCAGTGAGTCTGGCATATCAGACAGTGATGATACGACCGGTCACTTGATTCCTCGACCAGGCAAGGTCCATGGTAGACGAAATCACAACAGTACCAGAACATCTGATGTGATGGTGTCCAGAAGTAGACGAAATAGCTCATCAGCTGACTCGGCTTTTAAAGAATTCGACAATTGTTCGTCTTACAGTTCAGACAAAAATGAATACGACAGTCCATCCAGATCAATTAACTTGTGTAGAAATAGAACGAACTGGAGTTCTTTGAATGAAAGGAAAAGTAACAAGCAGAGGGGACGCCGTTCTAAATATCATAATAAAAGACAGAATAATTGTGTAAATCAACAAACATCTGAGAAATTAGAATCAGAAGACGATTCAAAAGAAAACAGTGAGGAAGATGGAGACAAAAAAAATGTGCAAACAACTTTTTCAGTTTCTGGTAAAGAAAATGTCAATGGAACACGAGCAATAGACGTGCCAACCGTCAAAGAAATTCCTTTAGAAAAAAATATTAGAACAGACTCTATTGGTATGAAAGAAAATGTTAAAAACATCAAAAGTAATGTGGCCAATTCCTATTGCAATAAAACTGACTTCAAAATTCAAAACTCAAAAACTGATTCAGAAAATAAAAAGTCTCTAGCAGCTTTGGAAGAAATTCTAAACGCTGACCATCTTGTAGAAAATAATCCCCCTCAAAATAAAGGTGTGTATATGACGATGAAATCTTCTTGCAATAAATTCAATTCATTTGGCACATCATCATCGCCTGAACATAAACGTGAACTTGATGATAAAATACAAGCTATTGATAAAACAAACGTCCTCACTCTGCATAGACCTAGTCTGATTAAATCATCTGAAAAGGTTTCCATACAACAGAACTGTAAAACTAAGATCAAAGAACTCCAAGAAATTCTGATGCGACAATCTTTACCACTGACAACTCCAGAAGTATTATCTTCACATCAGTCTGTCAGTCCCAGGTTAGTTCGCAGTAAAGTAATTCAGATGGAAACTGGTAAGGAAGAAGAAAACTCTTCAACTCAACCTAAATCCCCAACAATACTTCATTATGGCAGCCATACAGAGAACACAATATACACTAATAACAAATCATCTCAACAATATAAAGTAAATATATCAAGTGTAAAGATAAATACTAATGCATCTCCCAACACAAAACACAAATCTGATATTGGCGATATCCAATCAAAACATGTCACTGATCAGGACGAGGAGTCTACAGTTAAGTCACAAGCTGTATATTCACAGATGAACTATTCCAGTCCAGGTTTGAATGCAGAGTTCACTGACGTCACGCCACCCCCACCCCCTCCACCCCCACCTCCACCACCCCCACCTCCACCTGCTCCACCACTTCCCGACAGTCTGAAGCGTTCAGGCATCTGAATGACAACATACAGTTGGTCAGCCTTCGGTGGAAATATATAGTGAACTTTCTGATCATCTATACTGACTATAACAAGAACCATCTCAGTTCCTAAGAACGTGTGAGTTCGAAATACAGTTATACCAGTTACTTATACCACCTACATATACAGGTACACCAGTTACTACTACCACCTACATATACAGGTACACCAATTACTTCTACCACCTACATATACAGGTACACCAGTTACTACTACCACCTACATATACAGTTATACCAGTTACTTATACCACCTACATATACAGGTACACCAATTACTACTACCACCTACATATTCAGGTACACCAATTACTTATACCATCTACATATACAGGTACACCAGTTACTACTACCACCTACATATACAGGTACACCAATTACTTCTACCACCTACATATACAGGTACACCAGTTACTACTACCACCTACATATACAGTTATACCAGTTACTTATACCACCTACATATACAGGTACACCAATTACTACTACCACCTACATATACAGGTACACCAGTTACTACTAACACCTACATATACAGGTACACCAATTACTACTACCACCTACATATACAGTTATACCAGTTACTTATACCACCTACATATACAGGTACACCAATTACTACTACCACCTACATATACAGTTATACCAGTTACTTATACCACCTGCATATACAGGTACACCAGTTACTACTACCACCTACATATACAGGTACACCAGTTACTACTACCACCTACATATACAGGTACACCAGTTACTTATACCACCTACATATACAGGTACACCAGTTACTACTACCACCTACATATACAGTTATACCAGTTACTTCTACCACCTACATATACAGGTACACCAGTTACTACTACCACCTACATATACAGGTACACCAATTACTTATACCACCTACATATACAGGTACACCAGTTACTACTACCACCTACATATACAGGTACACCAGTTACTACTACCACCTACATATACAGGTACACCAGTTACTTATACCACCTACATATACAGGTACACCAGTTACTACTACCACCTACATATACAGTTATACCAGTTACTTCTACCACCTACATATACAGGTATACCAGTTACTTATACCACCTACATATACAGGTACACCAGTTACTTATACCACCTACATATACAGGTACACCAGTTACTACTACCACCTACATATACAGGTACACCAGTTACTTATACCACCTACATATACAGGTACACCAGTTACTACACCACCGACATATACAGTTATACCAGTTACTTCTACCACCTACATATACAGGTACACCAATTACTACTACCACCTACATATACAGTTATACCAGTTACTTCTACCACCTACATATACAGGTACACCAATTACTACTACCACCTACATATACAGTTATACCAGTTACTTCTACCACCTACATATACAGGTACACCAGTTACTACTACCACCTACATATACAGTTATACCAGTTACTTCTACCACCTACATATACAGGTACACCAATTACTACTACCACCTACATATACAGTTATACCAGTTACTTCTACATATATTCAGTGGGCTAAGTGTAGCCTAGCTTTATCACCTGTCTGGCCTTAATGAGGCCTTAAAGTAACTCCAATCTAACCTCAGTGTTGCCTCAATGAGTCAGTTATGATAGAGATATAGTTACAAAAGTGTAACAGAAGATAATTGTGGCTCTGACAGAAAACTCAAGATACCAAACATGATAATAGAAATGTTTAATGTTTACATTTTGGAGATTAAACCGGATCTAGAGATTACTTTTAATTTGTACAAAACTATTTATGGAAATTTTTTTATATTAAATACGTATTAATCTTTGTATGCTCAAAGTTCAATTTAGCATCATTTGCAATATTTAATTTAAATGTAAACTATAAAGAATAAATTATTTCTTCATTTCAAATGATCATTGTGTTCCAAGTTTATTTGAACTATAGTCATCTACTTCATTCTGCACATCTTCACAATAATGTAAACAAAAAAAAATTTAAAAAGTGAATTGCATTTGAATTTCATATTATTAATGAAATTAATGAATTATTAATATATATATATATATATATATATATAGAGAGAGAGAGAGAGAGAGAGAGAGAGGGGGGAGGGAGAGATAAAGAGAGAGAGAGGGGGGGCAGGGGGAGAGAGAGGAAAGGAGGGTAGGAGGGAGGGGGAGGGGTAGGGAGGGGGATGGACGGGGGGAGAAAAGGAGGGGAGAGAGAGAGATGGGAGACACTAGAAGTAGTGCACACAAGCACATGCAGTGGAAAATTATGAATTTTTAGCGTATCTGGAGTTCTGACAAAAACTCATGCTTTCATGATTTCTGCAAAAAGATGAGAAACTGACGAAAGTGATCACCCGATCCATCAAAAGAGCTAAAGAAGGCCGTGTATGCTATGGGTTTTATGTAAGCAAAACAACCAGAAGAAAGAAAAAACTTGATGGGGAGTTGAGTTCTGATGAATGGCTGTCTATAGAACTGCAATTCAAACGTGTTGCGACAGAAGTGCTGGACATACTTCCATATGGAGATAAAAAAGGACACATTCCAAATGCTGCGAAATCATGTGGACACCTTTGTGTTTCTTCCTGAACCAAGACACATGTTGGAGTCTATGGATGATGACACGCTGATGACAAACTGTGTTATTTTGTCCTGTTTGTATGATGAATCGCTTGTTCCATGATATCATTGATGCACGAGCACTTTTCATCAACAAACCAGTACCACAATCACCAATTGACAACTTGAGGAAGCTGGCTTCCTGTGGTAATGATATGTTTTCAAACCTTGCAACCTCCATCCGAATACTGCTAACTCAGGCCACTTCCATTGCATCATATGGGAAATCATTCTCAAAACTCTAGTTAATCAAAATCTCAGGAGCACAATGGCGCAAGAAAGACTTAGCAGCATGGCTTTAATGTCAGTGAAGTCAAAAATACTTAGACAGAATTTATCTAGATGATGTTATTGACGTCTTTGCTGCACAGAAATCACGACGTGAGGCGGTATGAATTGAGAATTGTCTATTGTGCATTAACTCGCACTTAAACAACGGTATTATTCATTTAAAGTCTTGATGATAATTTGTTGTTAATTTTACTGATACATTGTACCAATTTGAATTTTGACTTATATATTTATTAAGTACATTATCTCATGTCATGATGTCGAATGTCAAAATGAAGAGGCCTTCAAAAAGGCCAAGCCCCCCCCCGGGCCCCCAAATCTTTATGTACGCCACTGAGTAAACCTCTACAAAACGTGAACTTGAAAACGTGTACTGATTTGTATTCTTCACTAGCTGATCACTTGCATGAATCTAGGAATGAATTGAAGAAGCTGCAAAAGAAATAACACCAGGTGTAGATTATATGTCAACTTTGACCGTAAACGTAAACAAAAGACGGTGGTCATTGATGGTGATGCCCCTGAGTGTCACGGGTTGTGATTAATTTGTCGAAACCATTCCCACTTTGCTCCGACCCTTGACTCACCCGGCCACCTCCTAATAATACTAAAATGTCTAATATGTAGTGTATAGTAGTATACGTTCCAGTTCTCCCACCCACCACCCCTTTTACCCCACCCCCGTAATTGCATCATACCACAGATGCTGGAATGAAAGGTCGCATCCCGACCAGGGAGCCGACTTCATAGAGAAATTGACCGAGCTATGTGAATTCGCACCTCTGTTGACCGCTCGACCACTGTTTCCCGATGCGGCTATCTTCAAAGGGGGAGAGACCCCCCTCCGAAGTTCCACTACACTCGGCCCCTGTTCAAATGCCGACAAAGTATAGATCTCCGGTTACTCTTGTCTTTGTCGGTATGACGTACTTCTCCCCCCTCCCATCATCTAGGGCTGGGATTTAGCCACCCCCTGTGATTGACAGGGAGAGGAGTGTCGTTAAATGATTGGTCAAAGTCCCGTGTGCAAAAGTGTGTGAGTTAACGAAAGGTAGAGGAGTAATGTAAGGGGGTTGGTTTTGGGACATTCGACTGAAGGTCCTAGTTGTGACCGGTCGAGATTCGACTGGGTGGTTTTTTTGAGAAGAGAGTCGATTTACGTGGTTCTGATTGAGATAAGAGAGAGAGAGAGAGAGAGAGAGAGAGAGAGAGAGAGAGAGAGAGAGAGAGAGAGAGAGAGAGAGACATAACGTCCCTTTGATTATTCATTTTATATTGGATTATTATGTTTACTATTGTTTTGGATTACCTTTACTGCACTTTTACTAGCCACCAGCTTCCATTACGGACTGGTGTCTTTATGTGAATAAATATATCTTGTTGTACACACAACTTGTCGAATTGATTATCGTCCCGTGTTGTACGTCTAATTACTGGTGAGACTTTGTGTGGCAGAAACACAAATAGAAATACGGGTTTTCACTGAGTCGGCCCTCTAGATACAAGTCAAAGGATACCCTCATAGGGGTCCTCAACATTGAGGTATATCTGAATGCCAGTGGTCACTGATGGTGATGCCCCAGAGGTATATCTGAATGCCAGTGGTCACTGATCGTGATGCCCCAGAGGTATATCTGAATGCCAGTGGTCACTGATCGTGATGCCCCAGAGGTATCTCTGAATGCCAGTGGTCACTGATGGTGATGCTCCAGAGGTATCTCTGAATGCCAGTGGTCATTGATGGTGATGCCCCTGAGGTATCTCTGAATGCTAGTGGTCATTGATGGTGATGCCACTGAGGTATCTGAATGCCAGTGGTCATTGATGATGATGCCCCTGAGGTATCTCTGAATGATAACGGTCATTGATGGGGATGATGTTGTGAAGGACTAATAAATGCTTATCCTGAAGATCTGAATAATAATTAAAATACTTAACTACAACAGTTCCACTCATATAGGCTATTCGCCATAAGTTCCATGCATCAAAATCTGAAAAAAAAAGCGTTTAGGCATGCAGAATCATACCAAGTAATTGTTAGAGACAACATCCAAATTTAGAAATCGCCTTGCGCATATTTTTAACATTAATGGTTACGAACTGTTCAACTGAGTGCTCTTTTTTACAACGTTTTTCTTAACTTTACTTCTTGTCTGTTTGTTTGTTTGTTTGATTGATTGTTTGTCCGCGGAATTTGGCAATCCAATTTTAGACCACTTTCCGATAAGCTATAGCTCAATAAAACTCAGAACCCGATGACAATGCAATATTCTTACTATTTCATTATGATTTGATGAGTTTCTTAATAAATTAAATTAAATATGTATGGCGAATATGTCACAGCCTTGTCTAAATCAAGGGAAATTACTGGTGCTAAATATAGTACACAGTAACGGAACTCGGCACCAATTTTCGACCACTTTCCGATAAGCTATAGCTCTGATTCTTTCAATATGGCTCAGAACCCGATGACAATGCAATATTCTTACCATGAGTTTCTTAAGTATTTTTCGAAAATAAAATTATTGTGGCTAAAGAAAGAATACTCTACTGCGCCTGAACAGTGTGACGTCAGAGCTCTCCGATATGTTCGAGCAGAATAGATATAGTTTAATCGGGTCTGTCGTACTAAAAAAGCAGAAAATAATTTCTGAATAAATTGGTAAGATGGTAATAGCAATAGACTTTATAAGAGCTTCTGATTTTTATAAAAACGAAAAACGTTGGGCGCATGAACACAAACATCCAGACCTTTATAACATACTCTAAATGAAAACCTGTTCAAAATAATTTCACTATATTAATATATTGATTCAATTGACTTTACAAGTATTACATTCTATATCATGAGTATAGGTTATACAACACTATAATTAATTTTACTTTAATTGTTAACATTTGATGATTCTAATACTGTAATACAAACATTCACATAATATAAAGTTCATGCGCCCAACGTTTTTCTTTTTATAAAAATCAGAAGCTCTTATAAAGTCTATTACTATTACCATCTTACCAATTTATTCAGAAATTATTTTCTGCTTTTTAGTAGGGAGCGACCGATACTCGGATCGGTATCGGACCGATATTGGCAATATCGGTTAATATCGGATCAACCGATTTTTGTAGGGAGCGACCGATAGTCGAACCGATATTGGCACTATATATTAACTATCGGACCGGCCGTTTTTTGGCTGCCGATACATTTTTTTTTTCACAACAGAGTTGCAGAAAAAAAAATCCGTAAATAACCCAATTCTATAACCAGATCAGACAAGATTTAAGGAAAAAAAAACCCGTACACAGAAATTGTCACGTCCATAAAAATTGCATCAGCCATATGACCTTGAAACAATAGGATTGGCATTTTTTAATTCTAATGTATGACCTTGAATGATACAATTAGTGAACATCTGTATGTATTTTTTTTGGGATGGGAAGTTGGGGGGGGGGGGGGGGGAACAAGACTTACGTGTGGGCGAAGTGTTACGAAATATGACAGGGAAGGGGTGAGCATGGGTTGACATACGTCATTAGCTGTAGGACGAGAAAAACACGTGTTTGGCATTGTTGTTGTTTAAAAAAAAATATATCGGTATCGGTAAAAATGCTGGGGGAAAATATCGGTATCGGACTATCGGTAAAAAGGCATATCGGTCGCTCCCTAATTTTTAGTACGCAAGAAAAACGTTGTTTTTTATAAAATATTTTTTTTATAATGTAATTTTTATTCTCAGTGAAACTTACAAAAAAATCCAAGTAGATCGACAATGAAACAAAAAAAGTATTAAGTCCTTATCTCTGCTTATGATTGAGCCAGACTTGTTGCGCAAAATTAACTTAAAATTATGTACTCAAAGACTTTGCCAGACGTAAATCTAGAAAAAAGAACTTTAAAATGTAGATGTGTGCTCTTTTTTACTTTCTTATCTATTAAAAAAAGTTACATTATTTTGTCTATTAGAATTACAAAATGTATTGACTATTAATTTCAATACATAAAAACCTTATTGTAGGTTTTATGTGAGTGATGATACAAACAAGTTGGATAAAAACAACTGTTTTTCTTTGTTTTCTACATTTGGAAAAGCACACTCGATTTTGCATAATATTGAATATACCAGCGGTCAGTGGAGGATCGGGGGCTCGGGGCAGAAGGGGGGCACCCGTGTGGGTTTGTGCCTAGGGCACCAAGATTGTTTAATCAGGCCATGGGGGTGGATCAATTCTGGATACCAAGTTCAACATTCCTGATAATTTGATAAAGTACATTGCCCGTTCGCTGGGGAGATGGGACCGGGGGGGGGGGTAATTATAACAACCACACCTGTCTTAACAACTGGCTGTGATTTATATGGGAAAGTAGGAGAACACATTCAGAGGGCCCAATAGTATAAACAGATGAGTTAAACTAATCGTGGTCCATACTCTACGAGTCGGTCCAGGCCGCAGGAGGGTTCATACTCAACGAGTCCGTTCCAGATTAGATACCGCGCCTTAGCCGTCCTAATCACGCAATACAGTAGTTGGTGTGAGTCGCCGTCCTAAACCACATTGTAATATTACTTAGCAGAAATAGCTAAGAACTCTTTTCAGAGCTTAACTTTTACTTTTACAACATGCATCTTGTAAACTCAGCAGTCAGCTATTTTAATAGTTATATATCTATTAAATAAACTCGGTGATTTGTTATTGTGCGCACACCCAACTTGAGATATTCTTCATTGTCTGTCACGTGGTTGTGTACGAATAAAGATTTGACCTCACGCATTCAATTTGGGACTCAGTTTTCTACAACGGCCATCACATAGTATCCGTGATGCAGCGCTAGCTTGTGACACCGTGAATCAAATGATACCGGGCCGCACAAGAAACATTAAATGATTACTCTTTCCAAGATCGGTATACGTGATACCCACTGTAAAGGTATAATTGTGTAAAGGTATAGAAGTGTAAAGGTATAATTGTTTCGTGTAAAAATATAATTGTTTCGAAACAGTAAGATCACTTTTAATTTAACTAAATCCGAGTTTTTTATATTTCCGAAAGTAAGAAAGAATTATTTAAGAGAGTTGAAGGTCCACTCTCGTATAGGACAGACGTGTCATTGTAGTTATTCTGAGTGATATATATTATGGTATTCTGAGTGATCACGAGAGAGTTATAGTTCACCTCCATGTTGGAGATATTGTGCTAGACAGTTTATTATATACATGTACTTGGATATTATAGATGGATCCTTAGAACTTGATTGAGTTCCTATTTGAATGTGATAATTTATTGGATTGATTTTACAATATGTACTCGGAATTTATTTCATCATTTTATTTATAATATTATTGTGTCGAGGATAAATACTTGAATCAGCAAAGTACTCTTATATCAAGTTATTTGATGTTGTGATTTGTAAATAATAAAGAACCGCCACAGCTACCAAATACACGCCTCCAGTTCACAATGATATAAAAAAGTAATAACCTGTCAAGGCTGATAGCAGTGATAGCCCAAAGCAATATACCCTGACAATGGTGGCAGCGCCAGCGAATTGAACCCTAGAAGACCAGAAAGTTCCCTTTTGCTGGACGAGCTAAATTCATCTTCCAGAGGCGGCACCAGAAGAAGTCGATTCAACCCGACGGAGCCCCACGGTGACCCACAGCACAGTGACCCACATTTTCAAGTCGACGTGTTCCGACACTGAGATCGTTAATAACTAACATCTCTAATTGATTGCGACAGTCTCTACTGTTCAGTCATTTGTCGTGCTTGGCAATTGTATGCCAAATAATTCTTTTACACTTTGATGAGTGTCAAGTATCCAGTATTACAGAATTCGTCCTTTTTCTTTTTGACATTGTATACTGAAGAACTTTGACTGCCGTGACGTCACTACACAAGAGGAATTCAGGTCAAGATGGCTGCTTGCTACACACAACACTAAAGACTGTGCTTGTTAGTGCTTGTATTAACATTATTAGGAACCAGGAGCATCGAGTTAATCTTTTGACAAGAAGAAAGAACAAGGAAGACAAGTAAATATACTTACTTTAAATTTAATTAATAATTTTTTTTCTTCTCTCCTATTTTATTTTCCCCTTATAATCAGTGTTCATTTATGTTATTTGTTTCATTAATGGGTGGTGGAGTGGTGAGTCAGTTGAACTAGTCATCTGGCGCTTTCTGTTAGGACATACTGATTTTCTTTCTGGATCTTTACACTTAATTGTGTGTTGATTGATTAATTTTGGATCCAGCTAGATTATCGATATCATGTAAATATTTAGTTGTCTGCGACTTGTTTGTTCATTGTTTAAAACCCTTTGTTTAAATATTGTCCGAAATTTTTTTTTTTTCTACCAGTTTTGTCGATGTCTTGTCTAGTTTAATCATTATTTTTCTCTCATGTGTACTATCATACTCTATTAGGAATTTTTTTTTTTCGCTGATTCTGTTATCGTTTAAGTCCTGTCTTGTAAAAACCTTATTTCTTCATAATTATTTTTTTTTTATTATTTATCATTTATTAGACACTGAACACTGACCCCCCTTCTATTTTTTTTTTTTTTTTTTACTTCAATGTACAATATTGTATAATGATTTTTGCCATGTAATTTAAGTCAATGCCAGTTAGTAGTATTCAGTGCCAGTTGTTATTGATCAGTGCCATGATTTTTGCCATGTAATTTAGGTCAATGCCAGTTAACAGTACTCAGTATTTCTTGAGGTTTCATTGATTATAGATTTATGTATTGCCAGTGATACAGTATCAGTATCATATATTTTTCTATAATAGTGATTTTTCTCACTATATTTCCCTATTTGATATATCTGAACCGGCAATATGGAGGCTAAGAATATAGAAGAAAATTTATGGGAAGTATATGAGAGGAGAGGTGAAAAATATGGTCTAACAGGAGAGAAACTCCTACAATTTATTAAAGAAAACGTTGAAAAAGAGGAAGCTAAGGCGCAAGCGAGATTGCAATTAGATAAAGAAAGACTAGATAGAGAGCAACAACTTAATAAAGAAAGATTAGATAGAGAAGACAGACTTGCCCTTAGAAACCTTGAAAAGGATAAATTAGAGGCAGACAGACAAGAAAAATTAGAAAAAGAGAAATTAGAAATGAAAAAGTTAGATGCAGACAGACAGGAAAGATTAGAGAAAGAGAAATTAGACAGACAGGAAAGGTTAGAGAAAGAGAAAATACAGTTAGAAATAAAAAGATTAGAAGCAGAAATAGAAATGAAAAGAATAGACTCAGAGCAACACACAAAAACACTGCAAAAGAATAATACAGGTGGTAGACCACATATAGCTCAGTTTAATTCTAAAGATGGTAACATTGATGCATATTTGGCCAATTTTGAATCTATACTTACAGTTAACAATATACCAGAGTCTGAGTGGACTAAATATGTACTAGAAGCATTCCGTGGTGAATCAGTAAGCGTATTGCAAATGTTAGGTCGACCAGAACATAAATCATATAATGAAATTAAGCAACACCTCTTAGATTTTCATAACAAAACTGAGGAACACTATAGGAATCTGTTCCACAATTCAATAATGACTGAAACAGAACACCCTACAGCCTATATAAATAAATTGGAGTCCTATTTAAATAACTACATTAAAATGGCTGGCATAAATGCATCTGATCCCCAACAAATTATAGAATTAATGCTAGTAGACAAAATTTTAAACATAAGCTCCAGCAAATTATTCTCTTTCATTAAATTAAAGAAGGTCAATTGCAAGAAAGATCTTATTTCCACATTATCTGATTATAAAGATAGCAATCAAGATGTCCCCATGTTCAAAAGTAAGAATGACAATACTTTTAGTGCCATTAGACACAAAAACAGATCACAATACAGTTACAATGATAATAGATATAGAAGCTTACCTGCCAGATTTCCTAATAGGATGCAAAGGACTTGTTATTACTGTCATAATCCAGGACACAATATAGCCAAATGCAAGTTATATCTCAACAGAAATAGATATGTGAATAATGGTCAGGTACAAGAAAGCAGATATATACCCAATAGACAGTATCATAGAAACAGTAATGATAGATCTTCTGGTAGATATCAAGGACAGTATCAAAATAGACAGTCACCAAACAATAGTCCTCCTAGACATAATAATGATAGAGGCAGATCCTTAAATAGAAATAACAAAGTACATAATGTTAATGCTTTGTTAAGTAACAATGGTAATTTGATATTTTACCCCTGTTTTCTCAATAATAAACCGGTTATGTGTCTTAGAGACACAGGTGCTACATGTGTAGTGGTAGATGTATCTCTTGTTCCACATGAGTGCATGTTGGACAGTTCAGAAGATATTAAATTAGGAAATGGTCACACACTTAGCTGTAAGAAAGCCATGATAGATATAGACACCCCATGGATTAGTGGGAAAATTGAGGCCATAGCTATGACATCACCAGTAGCCCCTTTAATTATAGGTAATATTCCAGACATTAAACCAGATAATTCTCAAGAGTTATTTACACTTTGGTTAAGTAACAAAGAAATAAACATACAAAAAGTACTGAAATCTATAGATAAGGACCCGATAGAAAGTGATACTACTACTATAATACAAACTATGCAGAACACTGAACAACCACTTAAAATTCCTAGATGGAATGGTTTAGGCAATGTACTTAATTATATATCTCTGGTAGAGAGTCATATGTCAGATCTCCCTCAAACTGAAATATCGGCAAGAATTGTGGACCTGCTGATAGGACACAAACATGCACATAACATTGCACAAGGCATTGCAAAGACATATAAGGGTGACTTAAATAAAATGAAAGAAGAACTAGAAGAAAAGAACAAAGTAGAGAAAAATAAAAGAATAGTTACTAAGATAGATTCTGAGGATGATATAGAGCACTCAAAACATATAAAATTAGCGCAAATATTAAATGTCACCACCAGAGCACAAGCTCTTGTTAAATGTGAAGAAGTACCTCAATTAGAGAACAGTGATATATTTACTATCTTGAATATCACTAAAGATAATTTGATTAAATTACAACAGGAAGATAAATCTCTACTTCCACATTTTGAACAATTAAATAGGGTTGGTGACAGACAAATTTCATATTTATTGGTGGATGATGTCCTTATAAGACAATTTGTAGGTAATAAAAGCTGTACACAAATAATGATACCTGAGTCCCTTAGGACTAGAATATTAAAAGTGTCACATGACAGTCCATTAGCTGGTCACATGAGCTATAGAAAAACATTAGATAGGATAAGAGAACATTGTTTTTGGCCAGGCTTAGAGAAAGACATTAAAATATTTCTCAGATCATGCCAAATCTGTACAACACTTAATAAAGACCCCTCAAACCATAAAGCTCCCATTCAGGAGATGGACACAAACCACAAACCCTTTTATCAGATAGCTATAGACATAATAGGACCAATACCACAACAGTCCCAGAGAGGACATAGATTTATTTTAACTATAATAGACTTTGCCACCAGATGGTTAGAGGCTATTCCTCTGGTGAATGTCACCTCAGAGTCTATTTGTAGTGCATTATTAACTGTTTTTACTAAGTTCGGATTTCCTCAAATTATTTTATCAGACAATGGGACACAATTTGCATCCCAGATAACTCATGCCTTTACAGACATGCTAGAGATTACACAGGTATTTTCCCCTCGTTACAGACCCCAAACTAATGGTGCTGTAGAAAGAGCAAACCAGACCATTAAGAGCATGTTAAGGAAAGTAGTTGTTGACCAGGAACATAATTGGGATAAATTTTTACCTCTGGTGTTATTTGCCTACCGTGAAGTGCCTCATGAGTCAACTAAATACTCCCCCTTTGAATTAATGTTTGGTACAAACCCTAGAAGCCCACTTAAAATTTTTAAAAACAATATTTTACCTTCTTTACAAGAAGAAAACATTCAAACCTCTGACTGGGTTGAGCAGATTAGAAATAACTTGACTTATGCAAATAAATTTGCAGAGGCCAACTTAAATAATAGCAATAAGAAAAATAGAATTGAAAAGAATAGAAATAGAAAATTAAGGACACTGAATGAAGGTGATAGTGCATATGCCTTATATCCACAAGACAGTAACAAATGGAGAGGTCCATATCAGGTTAAGAGTAGAAGAGGCAAGACAAACTACATATTAGACATAGAAGGGAAAGATACATTATGTCACATTGACACCCTAAAGAAATATATTGACAGACCAAAAAAATATTTGAACTCATTCTTACAAACAGATCAATCCTCATTGAAATATTTAGATAGTTTAGCTACACAATTAGTTCAATTTCAGAACTGGGCTATCAATAAAAAGATACCAGAAGATGACACTATAAAAATTTTTAAGTATGCTGTCACAAAATGCATTAATCAGAATAAACTTAATTGCAAAAACATTGATTCCTTCCAAATTAACCATTTTCATCAGTTGGAAAACTTGTATGAATCAATTGCCAATAACTTTACTAGTGATCAGGTGAAATCAAACCAGTTAGTTTTAGACTTATTGAATATTCATTCTGTGTCTAATGATCCTCAATTATTAAATGTCATATCTCATGACACAGAAGACAATGATATTATCTGTAAAGAAATTCCAGTCATTAGTGAAGATCTTAATGATCTTACAAAAATAAATTATTCCTCAGACATATCTATTGATAAAAAGACTGAAGTAGAAAAGTTGATGCATAATTTCAGCATGGTAATTTCTAATAAGCCAGGGAGAACAACTAGCACTCAACACAAAATCAGATTAATAGAAGGAAAAACATTTAAAGCTAAATGCTATGATATACCATATAAATACAGGGAGTTATTAGACAAAGAAATAAAGAGCTTGTTAGAGAATGGTCTTATAAGACATTCTGAATCATCTTACAAATCCCCAGTAGTTCTAGTTAAGAAAAAGAATGGAACAATGAGACTCTGTTGCGATTACAGAGGTCTTAATACAATAACACAAATAGACAAACAACCTCTAGCTAATGTAGATGACGTAGTGAATGATATGGCACATGCCAACATTTTTCTCATTTGGACTTAACGCGTGGCTTCTGGCAAATACCCATGGAAGAAAACTCTAAGAAATTTACAGCCTTTGCTACACATGACAATTTTTATGAATGGAATGTCATGCCATTTAGGTTAGTGAATAGCACTGCCACATTTACTAAAATGATGTCATCCATTTTAAAAAACCAACCTAATGTTAAACACTATGTGGATGATGTCTGTATTTTCACTCAGGACTGGGATACTCATATGAAAACACTCAATGACCTATTAATTATATTCAGAGATCATAATCTCACAGTGTCCCCAGACAAAATTAAAATAGGTTTTCAACACATAGATTTTTTGGGCTATAATATAGGTCATGGTATCAATAAAACCCACAATCACTAATGTTAGCAAAATTTTGGACATAAAAACCCCTAGAAACTAAAACAAGTTAGAGCCCTCATTGGACTATGTTTGTTATTACAACAAATTTATAAGAACTTTAGTGGGATATTATAGACCCACTTAGGGAACTCACTAAGAAAACATGAAACAAAAAGTTATGGACCAGTGAATGTCAGTCTGCACTTGACAAAATGTAAAAATCACTTTAACAATCCTCCCATTTTGAAAGCCTTTAATTCAAACAGTGTAACTTGGTATTATGTAGTGATGCTTCAAATATTACCATTGAAGGTGCGTGCTTAATGGAAAAGACAATAAAGTAAATAGACCCATTATTTTATCTAGAGTAGGAAACTGACAGAGACAGAAAGTAAAATACTCTGTTATAGAGAGAGAATGTTTAGCCATAGTCTGGTCTATAACTAAATTACAGAAATATTTATTAGGTGAAAATTTTCAGTGTGGATAGGATCACAAGCTACTGATAGAATTTAAACATAAACAAATAAATAATTCCAAATTAACCAGATGGTCTTTACTTTTACAGGATTATGATTTTCATATAAAACATATCAAAGGTTCAGACAATTTCATACCAGATATTTTATCAAGGCTAACTGAATAAATTGATCAGATATTTTGTTGCTGGCATAATAATTAAATAACAATTAATAACATACAAAATATTTTTCTTGATTGTTAAATGAAATTTATCTTAGACTTAACTAGTACACATATATACATACATTGATAAATAATGATCTTGATTTAGCATAGATATTATAAATGGAGAATAGTGATTTGAGTTAGCATATTTGGTAACACATAGTGTATTCATTTTTTTAGAAATTCTTACTCAAGAATATAAATTCAATTCAGCATGATATATTATGGTTATATTTTTTGGTTGATTCATGGCTAATATTGACATTTCATGTTAACTAAATGATCAGCAATAATTTTTTTGAAGATTGTTAATGTTAGGTTTAGTGTTAAAAACACTGGCATGGCAATTTTTTTTGTAATAGAAGAGCGTTGTGAACAATTTATTCTATATAATGGCATTTGAATCTAATTTTTTTTTTTTTGAGATGGCACTACATTGGCATTAATAATTTATTTTTTTTTTAAATATTGCATGAATTGACATTGATTAGCAAATTATTGTATAGGCTATATGGTATTGTACATTATTTTTATCATTTACTTAGTACATATTAGGAAGATTGTTTAATATAAATTTCTGGTAACATGAAATAACATTTTTTTATGACATGATTAGTTGTTACCATTACTTGTAATGGTATTTGGATACCACAAACTTGCACTTGTTCACCAAATTTTGAGGTGTATACATATTGATATAATCAAGATAAAAGTATACCACTGTTAGACATTGTGTAATTTGAAACTGTGGAATATATTATGTTGGTACTATGAATTAGTTATAATGTTGAGATGGACTTAGGTAATATTGTTCATAATCATTTGTTTTTCTCAATTAGTTATTGTACTTGGTTTATCCAAGGGTTGGTCGGAAAGGACCATATAAGCTGGCAGGGACGCTTGTATGTTGATTTGTACCCCATGAGATCAGCTACAAGTGGCTGATGATTATTATTGATGAGATTAAGAGTATGGATATCGTGTATTGTCATACTTGTCTTATTTGAATTTCTTGGGACAACTACGCATATATTTAAGTTGGGCATAGGAATGCCATAATATTGTACTTGGTTTAATGGGGATATTGAATATATTTGGCATCGTTTCAGGCATGATATGCCATGTTGTATACAGTAACAATTGATAAAATAATTAATTTGATTTTGACAATTGCTGTAGTGATTAAGATACCATTGATAAGACATATAATTTATGGTTGTAACTTCTGTCAATTTTTTTTCATGATGTTGATGTAAATATATGCCTATAATGTTATTTTGTGATGGATAACTTATTATAAATAGAAATACAAGTGCTGTATATATTGATGTATATAGATTACTCTAGTTGCAATAGGAGTGGAATATTTTTTTGATACATTGATTGTAACTTATCATAAATTAAGGATGGTACAGATCTATAGTCCCAATTACATAGTTTTTTAGAGAAATGTTGCACATTTTTTGGTGGGTGGGGAGGTGTAAGGTATAATTGTGTAAAGGTATAGAAGTGTAAAGGTATAATTGTTTCGGGTGTAAAAATACTGAATTGTTTGAAACATATGATCACCTTTAATTTAACTAAATCCGAGTTTTTTATATTTCCCGGAAGTAAGAAAGGGAATTATTTTAAGAGAGTTGAGTTGAAGGTCCACTGAGTGATATATATTATGGTATTCTCGTATAGGACAGACGTCATTGTAGTTATTCACCACATGTGAGTGGATATATATTATGGTATTCTGAGTGATCATATACGATTCTTATGGTTTATTCTGATTTCACACAAAGATAAATCATGAACACAATATATCAAATCTAACTGGTTCTACACTGTCCGAAAGATGTGTACTAATGTGTAACTAATAAAGTGATGTATATCCAAACACAACTGCTAATAATACACTTCTTTATCTATGCTTCGTCACATAACATCTAACTCCTGTTTACAACTTTCTAATACACTGCTCCCAACTGAAATCTATCGTTACAATATGGTAAGCAAGACAATATATGATATGGTACACAGTAATATATGATATGGTACACACACTATATCTTTCAGTCCAAGAAGCACCCTTCAAATAAAAAGTAACCATTTATAGTTGAAGTTAAGCTTGGGTCGTGGTCGCAATAAATCCCATCTTCCAAAAAGACAGCCAGGGGAAAATGGAGATGGACTGGCCACTGGTCAGTCATCCAGTAATGGACACCCTAAGACCTGGTCCTGCAGTTTCAATTACATGGACCAAAAGAAAAAGTCATCCACCCTTAGAAACCACTTCAGTTTATGGAATTTTTTTTGTTGCTATGCTAAAAAAAAAAATAGGACATAAAAATAAACAAAAATCTGGATAATTCTCCATAAAAGAATAAAAATTGGTAAACTAGAGTTGAGGAGAGAGAAAAAAGATACATGTCATTTCCTTGTTCTTCATTTTTTTTAAATTTTCAATAAACAGTTGCAACAAAAAAAAAAAATCCAATTCAAAAAAGATGGTGGAAATGAGCTAAGAATCTCAAAAAGTGTTTTTCATTATGTAACCCATCTATGGCCTTACTGTTTCAACTGCTACCTCCTGGAAGTAAATGACATTTGCTATATACAGATCATCTACACAATGTAATTAGGGGAGGGACGGATGGTCGTGCAGTAAAGTGCTCGACAATCGGCCCTCAGGGCACCGGAGTTCGATCTCCGGTGAGGACCAAGGAAATTTTTTGGTTCTTAGCTCCAAGTTCCCGGAAATATATCTCCCGTGGTGCCTCCATGGCACTGCACTATCAGCAACAGTGGGGATGAAAGAAAGGACACGATAAAAACCGTCCTATTATTGCTTTATAGGGATCTAGAGATTTCATTATGCCCAGTGGATCACATGCACACACAATGTAATTCTGCATAGGAATAAGAAATTTATGACTCTTGTGAACCCCTAACCTATATAAAACATTCGTCGGATTTGCATCTAAAAAAAAAAATAACATGTGATTAACAAATCTTGTTATTATAAATTTCAAAACATGAACATGAAACGTTGTAAATAGACCTTATTTATATTTATTTGTTTCCATTTTATTTTATTTCATCGGAGGCTCTGCTAAAACATGAGCCTAGCTCTGGATGGACAGTTACCAGGGGACATCTTCGTACCTACGTGACTGGGATCTAGGGTCAGTTTAAAGCTGATGAAGAAAGAAACAGTAAAAAAAATTATTTGAATATAAAAGACACTTTTTTAAATAAAAGAAAAATTAAACCTACCATATAAATAACTATTTTAAACTAAATAACTTTAGCCAACTGAATAATCAAAGGGAGCTACTCAAGCTTTCATAAAACATCACTAGAGTACTGTACAATGTTTAGTTCATTGCAACCTCAGATCTCTTTCCTAAACCGCAATGTAGACTGTAAGATGTCTGGTCCTTTAAAAATGTCAGTCTATGTTACCATGTCCAGTCCATTGTAGTATGGCACTGTGCCCAATGTGGCAATGTTTCTGTCTGTGGCTGCATGTAATGTGGTCTGTATGTGGCATGCCCAATCTATGTGTAACATGTAATGTCTGGTCTACTGTAACATGTCATGTCAGTACACTGTAACATGTCATGTCAGTCCACTGTAACATGCCCAGTCTACTGTGTGAAAAGTCCCTGTAAGGATGAGATGAAATATCTTAGATCCTATAAACCAATAATTGGGATGGGTTTATAAATTGCCCTTCTTTCATCCCCACCATAAGCCCCATGGTAGATATAGCGAGGACTTTCATGACCTGAAAAATTTCCTTGGTCCTACCAGGGATCAAACCAGTACCTTCAGGTCGACAGTCGGCGCATACTGCGCCATCATCCCCTCATGTCTACTGTAACAGTCCCATTTACTTTAACTTGTGTCTTCTCTATTGTAACATATCTGGTCTATTTTGACATGTCTCATCTACTGTAACATATCCCATTTACTGTAAAATATCCCATCTACTGTAACATGTCTTGCTTGTTTTACCCACTTCTTTATAATCCGACTGATGGTGGTCTTCATTTCATTCAGGGCAAAAATTTTGACCAATACGATTTCTGAAGGATAGAAAAAAAAATTATCATTTAATTGGTATTTTCTTTTTATTGAATGATAAGATTAAACTCAACTGTTGAATTGTAAACTCAACTGTTGGTGTAAACTCAACTGTTGGTGTAAACTCAGCTGTTGGTGTAAACTCAACTGTTGGTGTAAACTCAGCTGTTGGTGTAAACTCAACTGTTGGGTGTAAACTCAACTGTTGGTGTAAACTCAACTGTTGGTGTAAATTCCCTTATGTGTTAATAATTGTAAAAGGTTGTAAACCAGACAAATGTTAAAAAATCCGATATCCATCTCTTGGTTAACTTTCATTCACTGTTTTTAATTAATTTAAATAATGATGTCAACGAATTTCTCTGATGAAGATATTCCATGGTTTTATTGAAATGTATATTTATTGTCAACTGAGCTAATTATGGGGTTTCAATTCATATTTAAAATACACATATTTATCAAGAATAATTTTGCTATAAAACTGCAGTAATATGTGGGGTTTTTAAGAATCTAACGATATACTGGTTAAACGTTTGTTATGTAATAACCAGACACATAGGAGCTAGAATTTAAGGACTAGAAAAACACAAGTAATGGGATTAAGCATTTTATGTGTATAAGTCATTTAGTTCTAGAAAAGAACAATGCATTAAAAACAGCCGGTCAAATACATTATTTTTGCATTATTGCAAATTAACTATATGTCATCAAATGAATTATATGTCATCAAATGAAGTATATGTCATCAAATGGAGTATATGTCATCAAATGAATTATATGTCATCAAATGAAAACCAGAAAAATTTGCTGCCATCATGTGGGAACTCGTCTGAGACAGAGCTGTTTTATGTATGGATGCTCCAAATGTATAGGTCACATATTCAAACAAGTTCCATTGCATAACACAGAAATGAGACTGTTGCATGTTTGACACAAGGACCAGAAAACCAACAGCCTTGTTAAAATTAGTATTATACAGCCAAATGGGAACTAAAGGCTTTCACCATGGCTGCATTGAGAGGAAAAAAGCAAAAGATGGCATTGCCATGGCTCATGTCAAGATACTCAAAAATCTCTTTGCAGAGAATGTCTTGCTGTGTACAGTAATGGATGTTTGTTGATAGCAGAATCCCATGAGGAATTCGGTAAACAACGCTAGACTGCACTTTTCTAATGCCATCCTGTCTATTGATTAAGGAAAGCCAGCTAGTGGTGAATGCTTGTGAATGGTTCCATAGATTATGCTAATGTTGGAGGTAGCCCTTTCAGAGCACAAAATTTATTCTAAATAAACTTTAAATTTTGTTATTTTACAAAAGTAGAGCAGTCTTTCTTGTGTTGTCTGCATCTATGGAACAACGTTGCTGGGCATAGGAAATTACGTGCCAAAAACTCAAACTGTGATCCATACTAGTGACAATCACTATGGCAAAGATCGTGACACTAGCTAAAATATCACACCCTATAGGTGGCCCCATGTCAAGATGAGTGTCTCGTAGTTCCCCCAAGATGGAAAACTGTTAAAAAGCAGGCAAAATAGTGGAGCTACTTAGATACAAAAAGGGACGGGTGAATTCGTGGTGTAGAGCGCTCGACTGTCAACAGGAGAGTCCTGGGTTTGAATCTAAGTGAGAACCTTGGGATTTTTTCAGGTCCTGGTGTAAGTCCCCCAAGTCCACCCAGCTTTAAATGGCTACCTGACTTTAAGTTGAGGTGTAAAGGTGGCTGGGCGTTGTGCTAACCACACAATCCCTTTATATCCCAAGGTTACTGAAACAGATGAATTCTACACTTCAACTGAACCAGTGAGTCTGTTACGGATCCTTTTAATGATGATGCTTGTAGAGGGTGTAATAAATCAGACAACACAAATCACGAAGTTAACTCCAGTGAAGTAACATCAAACAATCATTTAATACTTGAACATGAACTGACATAAAGGTAGAATCAGGAGGAGTACAAAAGCAAACTGTAAATATGCATCCATCTACATAGATGCCCACAGCTAGACTAACTATAAAACAAAGCATGTGCTCCCAACTGTCGGTTAATATACGTCATTTGTACCAAATGACGTATACACTAAAGCTCCCAATATTTACACTCAAGATGGCGGAATGACGCCATAGATACTGCGGTGGGCGGAGCCTAGCGAATTGCGTCATCAAACTTAGACTATATTATTTCTCCACATTTCTCCCCTCTACCTAAGCATGATGTAATCATGTAAAACCCAATACTAATACCGACAAAAGGAAGCCACATGAAACAAAGTTCAATCATAGAACATATCCCAAATCATCATAACAACAAAATAAATTATACAATGATTCATCAAATCAATATTGCATGGAATTATAAATCAATACATGCAAACAATATAATAAATATCATCAATCATATGTATAAACATATTGAATTCAATTAAAATTTCTCATCATTTTAATAATTTTTTTTTTCGTCACTGATATTCATTATTTTATTAGATATTTTTTCTATGTGACTTGTTAATTTTTTTCTTTCATGTCACTTGTATATCTTTTCTATTATCTTTTTTCAGGTGACTTTTTTCATGTCACTAGTTATTCTTCTTTTTTTTTCTCAAGTGACTTCTCTTTTTTTTTATCATAATCATCAACTATTATTAAATATCATTATGTCATCATATAAACATATAATACATGTAACATAAACATTACGGTACACAGATTTCTTACTGCCAGGACATAGGTTTGTTGAGAACTTAAGCTCATTTCAAATGCAACGTGATAACGTGTCAGCAATAACGTTCTCTTTACCAGGTATAGTTGGACGATAAAATTAAAATCCTGCAGTAGGAGTGACCATCTGGCTACTTTATTATTCCCTAGCTTTTTTGGAATTTATAAATGGCAGCGGCACGTGAAGGTCAGTCCGAAGAATAAATTGGGCACCTAACAGCCCTTACCAATTTTGTAATGCACCATGTGATGGCTAATCCCTCCCCTCACTATTGTGGCATATCTTGTCTCTGGTGAGGTCAATTTACGACTGACATAGCACTGGGTGTAACACCATTGTGGCTCTGTAACAGGGCCCCCTATCCCCAACGGCGAAGGCATCTGGCCAGAACGAATTGTTTACCTATGTCGGGTAACTTTAATATGGGCCCCTGAGCGAAGGCGGTTTTAATAATCTCCAGGGCCGTTGACATTCATCAGACCAGATGATTTTGTTTGGCTCTCCTTTTTAGTTAGGTCTGCCAGAGGTTCCATTATATGAGCGAAATTCGGAATAAACTTCCGATAGAAGGTACATAAGCCCAAAAGACTGCGCACCTGTTTCTTTGATGACGGTTTTCAATATTTAATATCCTTTGACTTCACTGGTCACCTATGGGTTTTATTATATTATTTCCCACTTTATGTCCTAGGGAAAGTTACTTCCGTCAGTCCTATCTCTACCTTAGTCGGTCTCACGGTTAAATTATGTCTCTTTAAAACTGTAAAAATTCCTTAGACTCCTAACATGTTTATCCCAGTCCTCATGAAAAATACAAATGTCATCCAGGTCTCAAACAGTCTCTTGTCTATGGGAAAATGGTTGGCCATCATCCTATTGAAGGTGGCTGGTGCATTTACTAGCCCCAAAACTCATGAAATTCCATTGGAACAACCCAAATGGAGTTATAAATGCAGTCAATGGTTTGGCTTCAGGGGTCAGTGGTAGCCAACTACCACTCTTGCTAAATCCAGTTCTAGAAAAATATTTAGCTCTGGCTAGCCTGGTCATTAACTCCTGAGGATTGGGCATGGGATACGAATCCATAATGGTTATTTTATTTAACTGTCTATAGTCTACACACAGTCTGATGTCACCCTGTCTTTTTCTTAACTAACACTATGGGAGCTGCATATGGTGACTCTGATGGTTCTATGACACCCTGTTTCTGTAACCCTTCTAACTCTTTCTTGATATAGTCACTTGCGTTGATGTAATGAGAGGGTGTATGGTCTCAGACGGATAACCTTGTTTTCTGACAGCTTTATGTCATGTTGTATTATATCAGTTTTACCCGGTCTATCCAGAAAAAAATATCTGTAAAGTCACCCAAAAGTGTCTTAATACTAACCACTTTGTCATGAGTTAAGTTATTTAATGCTATATCCTCCCATGTTTCCTTGTTTCCAACCTCAGGTCCCTCATGTCTGAATGTCAGCGTCAGGTACATCTTCCTCCCTTAACATGAAACAATTTTGAACCTGTCTCTCAGCGGTCTGAACTAATTCAATTGGTCTATTATAGTATACTTTCAACATGTTTATATGAAAGACCTTTAACCTATTTCTAATATTAATTTCACCAATCCACGTCATCACCTTTCGTAACAGCAAAGGTCCTTGCCACTTAATAAATAATCTATTTGGTCTTGTCAGGTAATAAAACAAGTACATCCTCACCTGGCCTAATATGTCTGAGTTTCCTGTCCCTATTAACCCTCAATAATGTGCTTTTATTTTTGGTTAAAACATTTGATCTAGCCACATCACAGGCCTTTATCAGTCTCTGTCTTGTATCAATCACTAGCTCATAGGCAGTTCTTACGTCAGGGGGATAAATCTTTCCTTATCATTAAGTCCTTAAGTAGGGACAGTGGACCCCTTGGATTCGCACCGTACACCATTTCAAAAGGTGAAAATCCTGTTGTTTCCTGTGGAATTTCCCTATACGCAAACAACACACAGGGTAACATGAGATCCCAGTCTCCCGGATTGTCATCAGACACTTTACTGATCATTTTTTTTATACTGCCGTTCAGTCGCTCACAAATTCCATTACTTTGTGGATGGTATGGCGATGTAAAGATTTGTTTGATCCCCAATACAGAGGTAAAATGGTTGGTTAGTTCAGATACAAACTGAGTACCTCTGTCAGATAAAAATAACATCCGGGAAGCCTGTCCTACAAAAAATGGTCATTAGTGCCTGTGCTATGTCCTCAGCCCTTATGAATTTAAGAGGCACCGCCTCTGGCCATCTGGAACATACATCCACCACCGTTAAGATAAAGCGATGCCCTCTATTGGACAGCACTGGCATAGGTCCAATTATATCAATAGCTAATTTTGTGAACGGTCTGTCAACTACATCGGTTGTTTGTAATGGGGCTTCCCCCTGGTACATTTGGGCCCCTTTGATTGACACAGGTCACACGTCCTAACATATCTCTTTACGTCTCCAGTAACCCCGGGCCAAAAGAATTTTCCTAAGATCCTATACTTGGTTCTAGTAACCCCCAAATGACCCGCTAAAGGTGAATCGTGGGCTGTCCTAAGAACTAATTTCCTATACTTCATTGGGACTATAAGTTGATTCACCGTTTTATTCATGTACTGTGTCTTTCTAACCCAAACACCTTTTTTCTAACTGAATGATTTCCCTATCTCTAAATGATTTTTTATCCCGGTTGATTAATTTTGATAATGACACGTCATTATGCTGTTCGGTAAAAAAGTTCTCTCCATCTATGGTGACCCTTTCAGACATCTCACCCACAGGAATGTCACTAGATTTAACATTGTCAGTCATGTGTGGATTAGGAAAGTTGACTACATTCTCTTCCCTTTGTATAATTTTTACTTCCTGAGTATTAATTAAGCAGTTATCTGTACTACTAATTGATGACTGATTATGGAGGTTTTCCTCCTTAGCCTGAGCCCTTGTCACAGCATTACAGTTTCTAGTAGGATCATTAAGTTTTTTCCATTTATCCAATTCCATGGGATCACACTCTATTACGCCCTCAATATTGCCCACTAAAACGTCGTAAGTTGGTTTCTCGATGACTAATGCTTCAACTAGCCCTGTGTAAAATGGACTTCTAAGATTAATAGTGGCTATGGGTAACTCATGTACCGTCCCATCAAATAACGCACATAGACCCATTCTTCCGGTGAATTAACTATCTTTCACCAATGATCTACGGACACACACGCATGTTGCCCCAGTGTCACGTAGCACCTTCACAGGTACATCACCAACGAATCCAGGGTAAAAATGTAAACCATTACCTCCCCCCTGAACTAACATTGCCTGTTGTACCCTATCTCTTTGTCTCTGTATGGTCTTGTCCATGGTTTTGGTCTGTTGTCCTTTTCTCCCCTGACTATTTCCCCGGGACCAAGTGCAGTTCCTAGCATAATGTCCCCTCCCGTTACACAGATAACATAAACTATCACTACCTCCATTTCCCTTTGGCGGTCTCGCGATCTATGTCCGGCTCTCCCACATGAGAAACATAATTTGTCCCCGTCATGTCGGTCACTGGATCTATTTCTGTTCCCAGGACTTAAGCTACGGCCACGGTTAGGATATGGTACAGCTTTAGCAAAGCACAGCACATCCTGGTTATGGTCTGGCTCTAACTTAGATATGGGTTTTTCTGGATGTGCAGACTTATACTTTCTCAATAAATCAGTGACATCTTCTAAAGTTTTTGGCCCTTTTTCTTTCAAGAATGCCACTAAATCTTTATGGCACACATTAATTGCCCTATCTACTAAAATCAGTTCCCTTAAATCATGGTACTCTTGTTTCGCCCCAGACAGAGCCACCCATCTATCAAAAAACAAACTAAGGTTGGTGATAAAGAAAGTGGGGTCTTCCTCTCGTGATGGGCGACTATTATTAAATTTTTCCCTGTAACCATCACATGTGTTACCATAAATCTTCATTAATGATTCTTTCACAACATCATAATTTTTTATTTCATTTTCATTTAGTTTCAAACATACATCCAGAGCTTTGCCTCTTATGAATCCTAAAATTGACGCGGCCCATGTATTCTTCGGCATACCCGCGCTAGTAGCTAGCATTTCAAACCTAGACAAGTATGTGTCCATACTGTCAACGCCCTCTGTAAAATAAGGTAATTTAAGTGATGTGGTCACTCTATCACCTGCTCCGTTAACTCCGGGGTTAGCTAACTGTCTATTGTTCTCAGACTCTAAGCGCACCCTTTCGTTCGCGATTTCTTCCTTCCTCATTTCTCGTTCTGCGGCTCTTTCTTCCCTCTCTCTCTGTTCCATTTCCTTTCTTTCTTCCCTCTCTCTCTGTTTTTCTTCCCTCTCTCTCTGTTTTTCTTCCATCTCTTTCTTTTCCTTTTCCTTTCTTTCTTCCCTCTCTGTTTTTCTTCCATCTCTTTCTTTTCCACCCTTTCTCTCTCTACAGATACCCAGGTTTGTAACTCTTGGCCTGTATGGCCAAGTGCTTTACCAGCTTCAACAATATTTAAAATTGATGACATGGCAGTAACCAAAACCAATTATAACTAATAAATGAAAATGTTTGATACTATATATCATACACAAAAAATATTCTATTATGTCATCAACATACGAGTAATAACAAAATAAATACAATATTCCTTTTCAAAAAAAAACCCAGCAAATTAAATGTTTTGGCTGCTCAGGGTGGACCCTATTTTAACCTCTACTGTATTAAATACAGAATTCCACCAAGAACAACAAACAAATAATTACACCAGATTTCAATATTTTAGTAATAAATATATATAAAAAAAATATGCCAACTTACATATAAAGAAATACACAATAGTAAATTCTGTTCCTTGACTTTGATGGTTGATCCTCGGTGATCCCGGTCCGCGATGTTCGATGTAGGGTTGACTAACACACGGGTTGATCCTTGGTGATCCCTGTCCGCGATGTTCGATGATCCCTTGTTGATCCTCGGCTGATCCTGTATGGTGGGGTCCTCTGGACGATGAGGAGGTGATTCCCAGCCACACGGTAACGTCGGCCCCGTCAGTACACAGCAACTCTGGCCACTTTAAGCAGTAAAGTTGGCCACTTCAGCAACAGTAGGGTTGGCCTCTTCAGCAAACAGCAAGGTTGGCCTCTTCAGCAAACGGCAAGGTTGGCCTCTTCAGCAAACAGTAGGGTTGGCCTCTTCAGTAGCAGCAAGGTAGGCCTCTTCAGCAAACGGCTAGGTTGGCCACCTCAGCAAACGGCAAGGTTGGCCTCTTCAGCAAACAGTAGGGTTGGCCTCTTCAGCAGCAGCAAGGTAGGCCTCTTCAGCAAACGGCAAGGTTGGCCTCTTCAGCAAACGGCAAGGTTGGCCTCTTCAGCAAACAGTAGGGTTGGCAACTTCAGCTAACAGTAACGTTGGCCACTTCAGCAAACAATAGGGTTGGCCACTTCAGCAAACAGTAACGTTGGCCACTTCAGCAAACAATAGGGTTGGCCACTTCAGCAAACAGTAACGTTGGCCACTTCAGCAAACAATAGGGTTGGCCACTTCAGCAAACAGTAACGTCGGCCACTTCAGTAAACAACAACGCTGGCCACAACAGAACACAGCTTTCACGGCGCGCACCCAGGGTGGTGGCCGCCACGTAATTCACCGATGAATACTTAACCGGTAATTACAACGAGTCCTAATGTACTCACTCCGCTGCTCCTGAATCCAGCTAAGTCAGTCAGTTCGACGTCGGAGGCGCCAAATATATGTTACGGATCCTTTTAATGATGATGCTTGTAGAGGGTGTAATAAATCAGACAACACAAATCACGAAGTTAACCCCAGTGAAGTAACAATCATTTAATACTTGAACATGAACTGACATAAAGGTAGAATCAGGAGGAGTACAAAAGCAAACTGTAAATATGCATCCATCTACATAGATGCCCACAGCTAGACTAACTATAAAACAAAGCATGTGCTCCCAACTGTCGGTTAATTTACGTCATTTGTACCAAATGACGTATACACTAAAGCTCCCAATATTTACTCTCAAGATGGCGGAATGACGCCATAGATACTGCGGTGGGCGGAGCCTAGCGAATTGCGTCATCAAACTTAGACTATATTATTTCTCCACAGTGATCATGAATTTCATTATTGTTTATTCTGCGAAGATGCTCTTGCAAAACGGGATCAAATTTAGCTAATAGATCTACCAATCCCAAAAAATTTCCATTGTTAGCGCAATTCAAATTTTCATTTGTTCCTCAAAATGCAAGATTATTTTTAGCCAAATATTGGATAATAGCTAACAGCCTTTCAAGTACACCACGCCAATGCATTTTTTCTGCATTCATTAATCTAATAGTTTCTTCATCAATCGTTATATTTAAATTCAATCTATTCTCCATTTCGATCCAGTTTATCTGCGCGGTGATGTAGTTACATGATGTTTCATGAAGGCTGACAACTGCAAGAAAATTTTTCCAGTTATTATAACCGTCAGAGGAAAATGAGTTAGGAGCGTTAGTAAACTAGCCAACGTCTGTCAAGTGGTTCCTGATTGCAGAGTTTCCTTTTGTAGTATGCTGTTAAAAATCGTCTCCCATCTGTTTCTGGAAAATTAAAATTTTCAATACGTATTGGACCCCGCTTAACAACAAAAACACGCTGCTGATTGTTGAGAGATGACGGCCAACAACTAATGTCAGTCCAGTCGACTGCGTTGTCTGGATTCGTTATCTCAAGCTCTGAGACCATTATTTTTTTGGATACTTTTTTACGTCTATTTCTGTTTGATTTTTATCTTTTCGTTTTTCCGATGTTGTTTCTTCTGTTTTGTCGGCAATGCTATCTTTTTTCAATACATCATGATATGCTACAGCTATATGTTCTTGATCATTGTCTTCGACTTCGGACGCTTCACAAAGTAAATCGGAGGAGGACTCTAGAACAACGTCTGTATTTTTATCCTTCATCTTCAAGTGTTTATAAATAGCACCCTCTTGTGATTTCATTAGCTCCATTTCGACTTTTTTTCGTTTTCGTTTTTGTGCTCCGGAATCCGATTTAGTACCCTTCATGGCTGAAATTTTTTAGTTTTAAAAAGATTAAAAGCAAATTATCAGTGTTGTGCTTATTAAAAAACATTAGCTTGTGAAAAGAGGACTTCCAAAAGGTTTAATAACAATGATATTATTGTAATCGTTAGTTTGCGCAAGCTATTGCACGAAAATAAAATAAAAATCGTGTTTTTAAATTTTTAAAACATTGTAAATAATTTGTGATCTTTTTTAATTTTTTCAATATTTTTTACAAAATTGGCGGCCCCTTTGAATTTGGCGGCCCTGGGCAAATGCCCAGTATGCCTAGTGCTAAGGCCGGCCCTGATTAGCATGAACCATGACATGTGGTATGTGTTTGGGGGATGACTATTTTGTGCTTAATGCTAGCATTTTAGTATTAATTTTCAATCTAACTTTTGATAGTAATTTATATTTTAGTTTCATGAATATATCTGTAACATTCAAATCAGTAAATTGGTTAAGAATAAACAAAAAATTTGCTTAGTCTACTGTTACTATATACTATTGTGTGACTATAAATATAACTTATAACTACAAACAGTATGAGTGTATATACAGCTCTGCCAGGCCCGTATAGCCAGAGGGGAGCTGGGGGGGGGGGCTGAGCGTCCCCAGTTCATGACCTGAGACCCCCCCCCAGTGATGATTTGAGCTTTTTGACAAAATTTTAATAATAACGGCTACAAAACATCAATCATTTTGTTCAATAAATCAATAATAATAAAAACTTAAAAGTTTATATTTTGGCAATCATTCAGGCTATTTTACTTACATATATAGCTTATCTAATTTTTGGGCATAAAAGATTAAATCTTATTGAAGTTCACTTCTGGTTATTTTGGGCAGCATTGGCATTTGGGGCTTCAACGGCCGTGTGTGAGAACAGTTTCTCAACTCTCACACGAATGCTCACCCCATATCGCAGATCAATGTTACAAAAGCCTCTAAGCAATCTTTTCCTGCTTGAAAAAGATTTAACAGACAATCTGAATGCTGAAGCATTTGTAGGTAAATTCAGTGCTAAACCGCGACGTTTGCAAATTTGAAACGTATTATAAGTTCGCAACCAGTGCCGACGAGTGTGTGGGGAGGGGCGGGGGGCCAATGCCCAGGGGCCCCGCGAGTTTTAGGGACCCGGACTGAGCTGTCCAATCAACTTTTTAAAATATTAATATCAGCACGGGGGCTCGTGTCACCCCTGCCCAGTTCGCAACCTTGTAATAGTTTTATATATTGATATCTTCTGAGGACAACTAGCAACTTAAATAAGTTAATAAAATAACATTGACTTCTGACTTCATTTTTATACATATGTATAATAAAATTAGGGATGTGACGAAGCTGATGAAAATCCGCATCCGTCGGATTCGGATTTGGCAAATATAAATCCGTCGGATTCGAATGCGGATTCGGATTTGGGTCAACACTTGGCTAAAAGGAAGTATACCAAGGTGTCAGTCCCGTGCCCCCCCCCCCCATGAAAACAAGGATTTTTAGCATTTCTTTTGCATGAACAGCAGCATAAACTATTACAAAGCACAGGTAGCCATATAGTTAACGAATCATCTGTACAAGATGCTTTGCATAAAATAAAATTCTCTTTAATTCTACTTCTGTGGTATTTCTTATCTAATTTTTATGGGGGTTAAACAACTGTCGCTCCCCTCCCCTAATTGGCGCTAGCATCAGGACGATGGTCAAGAGACCAGTCACGTGACCTAGTTTGAGGGGGGCGGGGATCGACTTCGGTCTCCGATATAAGCTAGTGACCAGAGTGACATTAGATTTCTAGATAGAGCCGACAGTGGACACAAGTAGATTATCAGTTGATATTGATGTTATTGTACGTATTGAAATTGATGTTGGGCCATATTGCATGTGATGTACCTTGTGTTTATAATAAATATTACCTTATACATGGAATCCAGGTGCCACTGTTATAAATACTACTGTACGGAGTTTTAAAGCGTCTGTATTTAGACTATCTATAATAGAACGAGTGGCTACGGAGCAGTGGCGTCATTTGGGGGTGGGGTCTGGGAGGCCGTGGGCCCCCCTCCCCAAGATTCTTAAAATAATTAATGGAAAAATGAAAACCAGACGCCCCCCCCACCCCAACATTTTGGAGAAATGACGCCACTGCTACAGAGTGAAAGAATCCTAGGCAGACAAGATACGAAATACACAGTAGAAGTGGCACTTAATTCAGCACGCAACAATATATATATATATATATATATATATATATATATATATATATATATATATATATATATATATATATTAGAGCTGCTGTTCGATTAAAAATTTTAATCGAAATTAACGCATAATTAAAAAAATTATCGCAAATTAACGCATATTTAATCGAAAAAATACTTTATTTATTAATTGTAACATTTTTTAATTCTATCAACATGTCATTTTAAAAAAATAACAACGTGTTGTTATTTTTTTCGCACTTACTTGGCCTAAGCAATAGAGTATTAAACCTTTGTGTGTGTGTGTGTGTGTGTGTGTGTGTGTGTGAGACGTCTTTGACAAGCCAGACCTTGAAATGTTCGACTCATTTTTGACGCGAGCAAGAAAGCATCCTTGTTCATTTGTTCTCAGTCTCACATGTGGGTCGCGACTTGTTATAAAGTGTGTCGTCAACAGAAAGAACAGAAGATGAAAAATGAAAGCCGACCGATAACATCAAAGAGTGTCATTTTACACAATATGTTTTTATTAATATAACTGACAGACCGATAAAAAAATTCTTTTTTGTTGTTCACTAAAACATTGAACAAATAGTTGATAGTAAGAAAGTAAATGAATGAAAGTGAATGAAAGTTTTCTCTTTTTACACTGACAGGGAAGGGAGCAGGAGTTTACTTGTCGAAGGGTTAAATAACCAAAACATCTTCATTATATATTACAAGTGGGGCTTCAGTCGACATACCTGGCGGCGAGGGTATGTGCGAATTGCGGCAGGGTGGGTGTGGTAGATCTACTTAATAAGTGGACGGAACTTAAACTTCAAATGGTAAAATTCTGTTATTTATCGTTTTGGTGAACTTCCCGCATTTAGTCAAATTAACGCATTTAAGTACTACGTTAAAAATTTTAATCGCAAATTAACGCAGTTTAATCAGCAGCTCTTATATATATATATATATATATATATATATATATATATATATATATATATATATATATATATATATATTAGGGTGTCCCAAAAATGCTGGAAAATTTTTTTTTTTAAACCTTTTGTTTCTCACCCCCTGAAATGTGTCTCTTGGGTACAATGAGTGAATTGGTGAAGTTGTAGCTCATTTGAACAACATTTAGAGGTCCCCCAAGAGCTTTTAAAATTCCAGTATTAGGCCAACATAAAAATCCAGACGAATCATGGCTCAAATAATTTGCAGTTTTTGCATGCCATAGTTGAATAAAATGAAGTTTAAATATACTTATATTTATCTCATTGCTAATTGTGATTGATGGTTGTGATCCCGATGATCCTGATGAACTCCCCGAACCACCTGAAGTGTCTACTAAATCAGTGAGAATCGTCCGATCCACCAATATTTTGAGTCCAGGTTTGGCAGCTTCATTAGACAGAAGTAAAGTCAGTGACAGGAAACACCAGTTTACATAATTTCAGCAGCAACAGAATCACTTGGCCACAGTACTGCAGCCCTGGTGATTAACAAGGAATCAGTCAGACGTAGTCGATGTAAACATCGTGAAGCAGCAGCTACAGAGATTCATGCATCGTTTCATCCAAACTCCCCATTAACTATGCACTGGGATGAAAAAATGTTGCCTGCATTAACATCAAAAGAGTTAATTGATCGTCTTGCTGTTCTGGTATCCGGTGATGGAACAATGAAGTTGCTGGGAGTACTAAAATTGCCAAATGGAACTGGAGAGGCGAAGGCAACTGCCGTGTTAAATCTTATTCAAGAATGGAACATTGCTGATAACATCAAGTTCGTGTGTTTCGACCCTACGGCCAGTAACACTGGCATAAATGCAGGTGCCTGCATTCTTCTGGAGAAGAAACATGGTAGAGAACTGAATCAGCTTAGCATGCAGGCGCCACATAATCGAACCTATTGTGGCAAAGGTGCTTGATTCACTGATGGGGCCATCTAGTGGACCAAATATCAAGTTATTCCAGAGATTTCGTGAATGTTCGGGCTCAATTGACACATCAATGTATGCAAGTGGAATGGATGTAGATTATATTGCAGTGGTTCTCAATCCAGTTCGGGATGAACTCATTCACTTCATTCAGCATCAGCTAGCAGTGTTTCACCCAGAGATGATTATCGTGAGCTTCTGCAACTGTCATTTCTTTTTCTAGGTTAACTTGTGGTGCAGATGAAAAGATTCTGGCTCCTGGAGCTTATCACTGGGCCCGGTGGATGGCATAACTGATGTACAGCCTTACGATTTTCATTTTGCGTTCTCACTGCCAACTTACTGCACGTGAATTATCACTGGGTCACTTCAACACCTTCATACTTGAGGTCTACCTGAATTCGTGGTTTACATCACCATGTGCTACATCTGCTCCCCGTAGAGATTTGCAGCAACTTCAACAATTGGAGAACTACAAGGAAACAAATGACACCGTTGCCAAAGCAGCAATAAAATCATTCTCTGGACACTTGTGGTACTTGAGTGAAATTCTGGTAGGTTTTGCATTTTTTGACAATGATGTTTCTAGGGAGCGACCGATATGCCTTTTTACCGATAGTCCGATACCGATATTTTCCCCCAGCATTTTTACCGATACCGATATTTTTTTTTAGGGGCTGTCCATTATTAATGTCAACAAATTTTTGGCGATTTTTACCTCCCCCCTCCCCCTTGTCAACAACTTGTCAAACTTCCAGAGATCCCCCTATAAAATTACGTCAACATTTGATTACCCCCCCCCAAAAGGTGGCTTCCAAAATGTTTATGTGGCAAAATTAGTAGGAATATAGTTAGTTTAATTAAAATACTGAATGTTAAGCGAGTGTGTAACACAGAACTACAAACGCTGCTTAATTTTCCTATTTATTAAGTAATTATATTAAATTTAAAAAGTAACATTGTTGACGTCAACTTTTCTTACCTCCCCCCCTTGTCAACAATTTTCAAAATTTTCTGACCCCCCTCCCCCTATTTTGTTGACGTAATTAATGGACAGCCCCTTAAGCAACAACAATGCCAAACACGTGTTATTCTCGTCCTGTATGACGTATGTCAACCCATGTTCACATATTTTGTAACACTTCGCCCACGCGTCTTGTTTACCCCCCCCCAGATACCGATATTTTTTTTAATCAACAACAATGTCAAACACGTGTTTTTCTCGTGCTACAGCTAATGACGTATGTCAACCCATGCTTACCCCTTCCCTGTCATATTTCGTGACACTTCGCCCACACGTAAGTCTTGTTCCCCCCCCCCCCCCAACTTCCCATCCCAACAAAAAATACACACAGATGTTCACTAAAAACAATGTATCGGCAGCCAAAAAACGGCCGGTCCGATAGTTAACCCATAGTGCCAATATCGGTTCGACTATCGGTCGCTCCCTACAACAATCGGCCGATCCGATATTAACCGATAGTGCCAATATCGGTCCGATACCGATACCGATCCGATTATCGGTCGCTCCCTAGATGTTTCATCTGAAATGAAGTTAGCCATGGTTGCAGCACTTGACAAGATAATAACTGATCATCGTCGCAGAATAGCCTTCTGTCCAACATTACAACAAAATAAACTTTGTGATTTTGTATCGCAACACACCAGGAAACTTTTCACAGCTTTGAACATACCACAAGATTTTCTGACAACGAATCCAGACACACGGGTTACTGATAAGAACTACATTGTTGGCCAGAAGAAAGTTGCGAGTTTGAAAGTCGTCAATGATGCAGCCGAGCGTGGAGTGGCCCTGATTCAAGCATTCAATGGAGTACTAACCAATCAAGAGGAACAGAAACAGTTTTTTTTACAAGTAGTAGAGAAACACCGTCGTGAATTTCCTAATGTTAACAAGTCCACCCTAACTGTCCCAGCCGCAGCTAGAATATCATTACTTGGACTTAAAGACATGTAATTAGTGAATAGTGATCTTTCAGTCTAAAATATGTTGAATTGACTCTTTATGTTTATTAGCTGAAGGTTCTGAAAGTTACTATTCTGGTGCTATGTACAAAACAGTTGTTATTTTTCTTTTACAGCAATATGTGTCTTCAAATAACTTTTGATTTTTTTGTGTTACAGCAGGATTATCGTTTACCGTATGGTAATGTCGCGAAACTTTGATTATTGCAAAACTTTGACACTGTTGAGCTACCAATAAATATTATCAGAATACATTCAAATTTTATTCTTAAAACATTACTAACACATTTTGGGGGGTGGCAGGATAAAAACTCAGAATTTTTTTTTTGAGTGGCACCCTAATATATATATATATATATATATATATATATATATATATGTGTGTGTGTGTGTGTGTGTGTATATATATATATAATATACCTAAATCTATATATAATTCCAAATCTTTCAAAACATTTCAAACGTCATTCCAAATCATTCCAAATCGTTCCAATTGTAATTCCAATTCATACCAAACCTTTCCAAATCATTCAGAATGGCATTCCAAATCATTCAGAATGGCATTCCAAATCATTTCAAACGTCATTTCAACTTGTTTAAAATCATTCCAAACGTCATTCCAAGGTCATTCCAACTCATTCCAAATCATTCCAAATGTCATTTTAACTCATTCCTAAAAGTCATTCCTCCAACTCATTCCAAATTATTCCAAATGTCATTCCAACTCACTCCAATTGGTCACACATAACCAGCTTTTCGCCTTCCAATCCACACATCCACTCCGCCATTCAAATCCGCATATCCATTCCGAGGTTTAGAAAGCTCGAATGAAAACAGTGTTTGGCGTGAGGGGTGTATCTAAAATACGTTCATGACCAAATACGACGTCTAATCTATGGACAGCTGAGTAAGGGTCCAAGAGTTTAGTTTTATCTGTTTTATTTCGGGTTTTCGAAAGCCTCTAGGTTTTTAAATTTTAGTTACGATTTCTACGGCCGTGTTTGATCTGAAAACGGTAATTTTTCAAATTCGAATCCGACGAATTCGAATTTGCTCAAAAAACGTCCAAGTTCGAATGTCGTCGGATTCGAATTCGAACTTCGTCACATCCCTAAATAAAAGAATAATAATAAAGTACAAATTCCGTGATTTCTGAATGATGTTATTTAATTTGCAAATTTACTTTTTAGCAGAATTAATTTTATTTTAAATTGAATAATTGCGACTGTTGTTGATGATAGATCTGTTCTTTGTTTTCAATATTTTATAACACATATCACACAAATAGCTAAGCAATATTCGTGCATCTTTGTTGTTCTTCCCGGGTTGTACGTTAAACAAACAGTATAATAATATAAATCAGGTATCTATTATGTAACAATTGTGTAGCAGAACAAATGGTCAATATATTTATAACAGGAATCAGAAATTGCCTAGCCTCAATAAATTTTTATCATTAAAACTCTTTACTATTTCAATTATTTTAACAAAACTACAACATGCCATGCATTATTAAAACGTAGTTAAAGTTATATATTTCTAATTAATATCTAAACAATCGGTACTAAAATGCACCATTCCAGATATGGAACTCCAAAAAGTTTCTTGGGGAGGGGACTCACTGAGAACCCCTTCCCAAACCCCTCCTCCCCGTTCGCAAGCTTTCGGCGCTTCGCGCCTCCATTTTCGCCCCTCCCCCGAACATTTCTTCTACCCCACCAGGGGCGGATTTAGGGGGAGGGGCCGGGGGCCTATGCCCCCCCCCGTTATCGCAAGTTTAGGTAATACATCATTAAATTATCAAAATATTTTTTGTTCTAAGACCGATTTTCAACAATTAAAACAGTTTTGTCCGTCCCCCCCCCCGGTCAAAGTTGTCTAGATCCGCCCCTGTACCCCAGGATCATTTCTTCGGTACCCCTCCCCCGAAAAAATTTCTTCGCCCCCCCCGAAAATGTCTTCGGCCCCCCCCCCAATCCAATATTCCTGGCTACGGGCCTGAGCTCTGCTTATAATATGAGCCTTTTGTCTTTACTTATTTTGTAATTGCAAGTGTTTAACTTATAAGACAAATGCTTTGACTAGGTTTAATGACAAATGAGTGCAAAAAGTAACATTCACTGAATGATTTAGGAAAGCCGAAAGTTAGGACCCCCACCTGCATTATATGCATATTCTAAGCAACGAAATTGAAATAGTGTATAATAAACAAAAATAATATTTCAAAACATTTTTAAAACTTTTTGTTTATTTGCCATTGATTATTTTTAGTCAAACATTATCTTACATTTAACATCGTTATATTTTCTGCTTCTTTTATAATAAAAAAAATCAAATTCCGCTCTGTCACAGAGCAGAAATTCTGTAATGTCTGTCATACAATAAATACTTGTCCATTCTGCATGAGTTAGTAGTCATGCATGAACATTCCTTTAGTATTTGTATATTGCTTAATGATACCGAGTAGTGCTCTTCTTACATCTCGACCATAGCCATTTAGCACTGGCAATGGAAGCACTGCGAGAGACGTGAGGTGACTCACCATGACCCGAGATATTCCATGGATCTGGGGCGGACGTTCCAGGAAGACAGCACACATACTCAACAATCATTCCAAGATTAGACATTGCGATGTTTTGTTGCTTAAAGGAAGAGAGTGTGTGTGAAGTCCCTGTAAGGATGAGATGAAATCTCTTAGATAAACCACTAATGGGACGGTTTTTATGGTGCCCTTCTTTCATCCCCACCATAGCCGATAATGCAATGGCCATGGAGGCACCACGGGAGATATATCGGGAATTTGAGCCAAGACCTGAAAATTTTCCTCACCGGAGTTCGAACCGGGTACCTTCAGGTCGACAGTCGAGCGCTTTACCGCACGACCATTCGTCCCCTCTAAAGGAAGAGAGTAGCTCATCAATTTTTCTTCGCTTGATTTTTTACGATCGTTTTCCTTTTCTTCTCTTTCCCAATCACCTACTTTAGAAGCCCAAAATTTCTTGGCAAGAACAACCTCATCAAACAGCTCGTCAGTGTTAACCTTAGGTTTTCCGAGATTCTTGTTTATCAACTCAGCTGTTCTTTCAACGTTTTCCCATGAAATGATGTTTTCATTGATCCAGACAAAGTCTCGTGCTTCATCGAAACTGTCTTCCCACAGGTCAAAATAAGAGATACACCGACTGTAAAATTCTTTGAAGTCACTGGAAATGCGGGTGCAGTCTACATTGTCTTTCCCTTGAAATGATTTTAAGAGACATTTAACCCTGTGGGGAACGAAGTTTGACTCTTTTCTTTCTTTTAAATTCTCCTTCAACAACTGTAATAAATGAGCAACATCGGTAGCACTGGACTTACTTATTTCCAAGGCTGAAATTGTTTTATTAAACAATGTTAGCTGGCCTTGCACAAACCAAAGAAACATTTCACCACATTCATCATCAAAAAAGTTTTTTATCAGAGCTGGACACATTTCTTGAGATAAGAAGTAATCCTTCAAACCAGGAAATATTTGTAAAATTCGTTCAATTGCAGGCAAGAGGGAGAGGAATCGTGTATGACCGTGTTTTAATAATTTACGATATTCAACATCTGCAAACTCACAGAACTCTTTGAGCTGAGTGACCCGTACTGTATAGATGTGAAAATACTTGTAAATCTTTACTACAAGGGCTTCGACTTCAATGGGAAGCACATCTATTGCAGTCTGGACTGCGTTGTGGACAATGTGAGCTCCACAACCGACACCATTTATTGTTCTCCCCAGTTCTTTCTTTACAAGAGTAAAAACATTGTTTTTCCCTGCCCTCTTGACTCCACCAAAGTTTGTGTTGCAATTGTCACCACAAAAGCCCACTACTTTATCTTCCAGTTTATTTCCCTTGATGACTGTCATAAGATGACTTGTTAATATGTCTGCAGTTTCACCAGATACAGATTTAAATTCTAGTAGTTTGACTTGCACTCCAGATTCCTGTTTAAAATAACGCAAAACTATGGGGACACGTTTAACCTCTTTTCTGTTGGAGGCATCCATACTTAGTGCAACAAAATTTGCATTTATTAAATCATTCTTTAATTCTTCCAGCGCTAAAGGTGCTATTACATTTAATATTATAGCCTCACATTTGGTTTTTCCCAATGAAAATTTTGGTTCAAAAAATTTGGAAATCAATCTAGAGGAACATGTGTTGGAATTGAAGCTTATGTTGTGATTTGATGTATGATAGGCGAATGTCGCTTCTTTAGCAGCTATTTTATATTCAGAATCAAGAGGATTTGTATTTTTGAAAAAAGTTGATATTTTTGACGATCCAGCAAGGCTTAATAAGCTATTTTTGTGTTTCTTTGAGTTTAAATGGTCGTTAATATCAAATTGTCCTCCGTGAGAAACGGAAAATTCAGAGCCACATTGTTCACATTTGACTCTATCATCATGTGTACATACCTTTTTTAAAAAAGGAAATTTACTCTGAAGGCTTTCACTAAATTTGCAGACTCTTTTCGGCATAGTTTTGAGGTTAGATTCCTCGATGAAAAACACAAAGTCACACTGTCACACAAACTGTTACATTGTTTTGCCTACTTGATGCAAGGAAAACTGTACAAATAGCTATTAAATCGATTAAGGCGGCTAAATATTTAAATCCTCTAAAACACACTGAAATGACGATGAATGGTACTGCACACGTGTACACGCTATTGTAGTACGTGACTGATGGACTGTTGGAGATGGCGATCACCGCGAGATTTTGTTAGTGCTCGGTACAAGTCGGGCAGTTTCGTAAGTGGTAGGTATATTTTGAAGAAAACATATTGACAATGAAAATCACGCAGTGGGCGGGATGCGTATTGGTTGATTCAAGGTTACGTAGACTGCAGGCGTCGCCTTCAACGGACTTCTCTGCTGCCGACTTCTGTCAATTTGTATTACTGTGTTACTTACCAGAGCAGATTAATCATTCTCTGATCTAATAATTTTGCTCACTTATTTCCAAGAAACTGTGCCCTGAATCTAAACCGGGACAATTTCAACAACTGGGCGGGACACCGGAACAACCCAGTATATCCGGGACTGTCCCGGCGAAACCGGGACGAATGGCAAGCCTATTTATATATACATATACATGCGTTTCTCGGGTGCAACCTCCAGTTAAACCGGTCAGTCGTCCGGTCAGGACAGAAGCTCCGTCTGTGCATATGCTGACACATAAGGACAGTTTTAGTTGTCCTGATATGTAACCATCCAGTGCCTTGAACATTTCTGATCCTGTTGTTTTAGTCGGCAAAGATAGTTCATATACCAAATCCTCATGAACATCATCCTGATAAAGATTTTGCATATAAACAAGTAGTATTGTCTTGTTGTCGATATCTGTAGTTTCGTAAACCTGGAGTGCGTACACTTGGTGTCTCAATGTCTTCAGTTATTTCCTCAAAGCGCCTATTCATAGTGCTAGCCGACAAAGCCACAAGAGTGCTATCGTGTTAAACAGCTGTCTCTCATTGAAGCTCACGACAAAAATCTTTAGTGGAGGGCAAGATCAATTATTCATCGATAGTGAATGGGTTTTTTAGCTTCAGCAAAACGGTTACTCACCAAATATGATGCTCTCAGTGCTATCTCATTTAATGGTTTGGTGGCCCGCAGAAATTTAATCTGTCCTTCGTGTTACCGTTTTTTTTTCTTTTAAAATACTCCAGGGGCTTGGCGTTCAGGTGGCGAAGCAGTTTTGAAGGTTTCATCGCCTCATTAGAAAGCTGTTCTCTGCAGAACGGGGTTGGTGGGTATCACGTGTACCGATCGTGGAAAGAGTAATCATTTAATGTTTCTTGTGCGGCCCGGTATCATTTTGATTCACGGTGTCACAAGCTAGCGCTGCATCAGGGATACTATGTGATGGCCGTTGTATTGTAGAAAACTGAGTCCCAAATTGAATGCGTGAGGTCAAATCTTTATTCGTACATAACCACGTGACAGACGAATGAAGAATATCTCAAGTTGGGTGTGCGCACAATAACAAATCACCGAGTTTATTTAATAGATATATAACTATTAAAATAGCTGACTGCTGAGTTTACAAGATGCATTTTGTAAAAGTTAAGCTCTGAAAAGAGTTCTTAGCTATTTCTGCTAAGCAATATTACAATGTGGCTTAGGACGGCTGGGTGCGGCGACTCACACCAACTACTGTATTGCGTGATTAGGACAGCTGGGCGCGGCGACTCAAACCAACTACTGTATTGCGTGATTAGGACAGCTGGGCGCGGCGACTCACACCAACTACTGTATTGCGTGATTAGGACGGCTGGGGTGGGGGGCACCTCACCCCAACTACTGTATTGCGTGATTAGGACGGCTGGGGGGGCACCTCACCCCAACTACTGTATTGCGTGATTAGGACGGCTGGGCGCGGCGACTCACACCAACTACTGTATTGCGTGAGTAGGACAGCTGGGCGCGGCGACTCACACCAACTACTGTATTGCGTGAGTAGGACGGCTGGGCGCGGCGACTCACACCAACTACTGTATTGCGTGATTAGGACGGCTGGGCGCGGCGACTCACACCAACTACTGTATTGCGTGATTAGGACGGCTGGGTGCGGCGACTCACACCAACTACTGTATTGCGTGATTAGGACGGCTGGGTGCGGCGACTCACACCAACTACTGTATTGCGTGATTAGGACGGCTAAGGCGCGGTACCTAATCTGGAACGGACTCGTTGAGTATGAACCCTCGTGCGGTCTGGACCGACTCGTAGAGTATGGACCACGATTAGTTTAACTCATCTATGTTTATGCTATTGGGCCTCTGAATGTGTTCTCCTACTTTCCCATTTAAATCACAGCCAGTTGTTAAGACAGGTGTGGTTGTTATGATTACTCCCTTCCCCCGTCCCATCTCCCCAGCGAACGGGCAATGTATTTTATCAAATTATCAGGAATGTTCAACTTGGTATCCAGAATTGACCCACCCCCATGACCTGATTAAGCAATCTTGGTGCCCTAGGCACAAACCCACACAGGTGCCACCTTCTGCCCCGAGCCCCCGATCCTCCACTGACCGCTGGTATATTCAATATTATGCAAAATCGAGTGTGCTTTTCCACATGTAGAAAACAGTTGTTTTTATTCAACTTGTTTGTATCATCACTCACATAAAACCTACAATAAGGTATTTATGTATTGAAATTAATAGTCAATACATTTTGTAATAATAATAGACAAAAATACTGTAACTTTTTTTAATAGATAAGAAAGTCAAGAAGAGCACACATCTACATTTTAAAGTTCTTTTTTCTAGATTTACGTCTGGCAAAGTCTTTGAGTACATAATTTTAAGTTAATTTTGCGCAAAAAGTCTGTCTCAATTATAAGCAGAGATAAGGACTTAATACTTTTTTTTGTTTCATTGTCGATCTACTTGGATTTTTTTTTGTAAGTTTCACTGAGAATAAAAATTACATTATAAAAAAATATTTTATAAAAAAACAACGTTTTTCTTGCGTACTAAAAAGCAGAAAATAATTTCTGAATAAATTGGTAAGATGGTAATAGTAATAGACTTCATAAGAGCTTCTGATTTTTATAAAAACGAAAAACGTTGGGCGCATGAACTTTATATAATGTGAATGTTTATATTACAGTATTAGAATCATCAAATGTTAACAATTAAAGTAAAATTAATTAGAGTGTTGTATAACCTAAACTCATGATATAGAATGTAATACTCGTAAAGTCAATTGAATCAATATATTAATATAGTGAAATTATTTTGAACAGGTTTTCATTTAGAGTATGTTATAAAGGTCTGGATGTTTGTGTTCATGCGCCCAACGTTTTTTATTTTCGAAAAATACTTAAGAAACTCATCAAATCATAATGAATTAGTAAGAAATTTGCATTGTCATTGGGTTCTGAGCCATATTGAAAGTATCAGAGCTATAGCTTTTCGGAAAGTGGTCTAAAATTGGTGCCGAATTCCGTTACTGTGTACTATATTTAGCACCAGTAATTTCCCTTGATTTAGACAATGCTGTGACCTATTCGACATACATATTCAATTTTATTTATTAAGAAACTCATCAAATCAAAATGAAATAGTAAGAATATTGCATTGTCATCGGGTTCTGAGTTTTATTGAAAGTATCAGAGCTATAGCTTATCGGAAAGTGGTCTAAAATTGGATTGCCAAATTCCGCGGACAAACAAACAATCAATCAAACAAACAAACAGACAAAAAGTAAAATTAAGAAAAACGTTGTAAAAAAGAGCACTCAGTTGAACAGTTCGTAACCATTAATGTTAAAAATATGCGCAAGGCGATTTCTACATTTGGAAAAGCGTACTTGATGTTGTCTCTAACAATTACTTGGTATAATTCTGCATGCCTAAACGCTTTGTTTTCAGATTTTGATGCACAAAACTTGTGGCGACTAGCCTATATGAGTGGAACTGTTGTAGTTAAGTATTTTAATTATTATTCAGATCTTCAGGATAAGCATTTATTAGTCCTTCACAACATCATCCCCATCAATGACCACTGGCATTCAGAGATACCTCAAGGGCATCCCCATCAATGACCACAGGCAGTCAGAGATACCTCAGAGGCATCACCATCAATGACCACTGGCATCCAGAGATACCTCAGGTGCATCACCAACAATGACCACTGGCATTCAGAGATACCTCAGGGGCATCACCATCAATGACCACTGGCATTCAGAGATACTGTCCTATCCCTTGTGATTAAGCTTTAATTACGTTTTATGTTATTGCCTTATTTGATATTGTTTCACCACAATGATGCAATCACCCCAAAGATGTAATTACCCCAATGATGCAATCACACCAATGATGCAATTACCCCAGTGATGCAATCACACCAATGATGCAATCACCCCAATGATGCAATCAATGATGCAATCAATGATGCAATCAACCCAGTGATGCAATCACACCAATGCTGCAATATGAGTGGGTGATATATCCTATAAATAGGGAAGTTACCACGGTTGTTAGGAGGGACGGAGACACACACACAAGAGAGAGAGACTAGAGACCCATGAAGGGGATACTAGATATAACACGTGGACTAAGTGGACAGTGCAGTCGAGAGTTATAATAGTTATAGACTCGTGTACTGGTTTATAGTGATAGCAGTTACTTGTGATTTATCGCCACATCTCTCATCTAATATTGATCTTAGTATTTATCGTGTGTGATAAAGTATAGAATTATACATGTGTTTTATTGATTCATCTTCTCAAGTGTTTAAATTGGATTATCATATTCTCATCTGTAAATATCACGCATTAAAAAGTTCAGTTAATTCTTTTACAATACAAGGAGTTGTGTCGTCTGATTTAATTAGAGTACAAGTGGGATACGACAGATACCTCATTGTTGAGGACCCCTATGAGGGTACCCTTGGCTTGTATCTGGAAGTATGAGGGCCGACTCAGTGATAACTCGTATTTCTATTTGTGTTTCTGCCATACACAGTCTCGCCAGTAATTAGACGTACAACACGGGACGATATCAATTCGACAAGTCGTGTGTAACAACAACAAGATATATTTATTCACATAAAGACACCAGCCCGTAATGGAAGCTGGTGGCTAGTAAAAGTGCAGCAAATGTAATCCAAAACAACAGTAAAAATAATAATCCAATATAAAATGAATAATCAAAGGGACGTTATCTCTCTCTCTCTTATCTCAATCAGAGCCACATAAATCGACTCTCTTCTCAAAAACCACTCAGTCGAATCTCGACCGGTCACAACTAGGACCCTCAGTCGAATGTCTCAAACCAACCCCCTTACATTACTCCTCTACCTTTCGTTAACTCACACACTTTTTCACACGGGACTTTGACCAATCATTTAATAACACTCCTCTCCCTGTCAATCACAGGAGGTGGCTAAATCCCCGCCCTAGATGATGGGAGGGGGGGAGAAGTACGTCATACCGACAAAGACAAGAGTAACTGGACATCTATACTTTGTCGGCATTTGAACAGGGGCCGAGTGTAGCGGAACTTCGGAGGGGGTCTCTCCCCCTTTGAAGATAGCCGCATCGGGAAACAGTGGTCGAGCGTTCAACAGAGGTGCGAATTCACATAGCTCGGTCAATTTCTCAAGGAAGTCGGCTCCCTGGTCGGGATGCGACCTTTCATCCCAGCATCTGTGGTATGACGCAATTACGGGGGTGGGGTAAAAGGGGTGGTGGGCGGGAGAACTGGAACGTATACTACTATACACTACATAATATACATTTTAATATTATTACGGGGTGGCCGGGTGAGTCAAGGGTCGGAGCAAAGTGGGAATGGTTTCGACAAATTAATCACAACCCGTGACACTCAGGGGCATCACCATCAATGACCACCGTCTTTTGTTTACGTTTACGGTCAAAGTTGACATATAATCTACACCTGATGTTATTTCTTTTGCAGCTTCTTCAATTCATTCATAGATTCATGCAAGTGATCAGCTAGGGAAGAATACAAATCAGTACACGTTTTCAAGTTCACGTTTTGTAGAGCTTTACTCAGTGGCGTACATAAGAATTTGGGGGCCTTTTTGAAGGCTTCTTCATTTTGACATTCGACATCATGACATGAGATAATGTACTTAATAAATATATAAGTAAAAATTCAAATTGGTACAATGTATCAGTAAAATTAACAACAAATAATCATCAAGACTTTAAATGAATAATACCGTTGTTTAAGTGCGAGTTAATGCACAATTGACAAATCTCAATTCATACCGCCTCACGTCGTGATTTCTGTGCAGCAAAGACGTCAATAATATCATCTAGATAAATTCTGTCTAGTATTTTTGACTTCACTGACATTAAAGCCATGCTGCTAAGTCTTTCTTGCGTCATTGTGCTCCTGAGATAGTTTTTGATTAACTAGAGTTTTGAGAATGATTTCCCATATGATGCAATGGAAGTGGCCTGAGTTAACAGTATTCGGATGGAGGTTGCAAGGTTTGAGAACATATCATTACCACATGAAGCCTGTGTCCTCAAGTTGTCAATTGGTGATTGTGGTACTGGTTTGTTGATGAAAAGTGCTCGTGCATCAATGATATCATGGAACAAGCGATTCATCATACAAACAGGACAAAATAACACAGTTTGTCATCAGCGTGTAATCATCCATAGACTCCAACAAGTGTCTTGGTTCAGGAAGAAACCCAAAGGTGTCCACATGATTTCGCAGCATTTGGAATGTGTCCTTTTTTATCTCCATATGAAGTATGTCCAGCACTTCTGTCGCAACACGTTTGAATTGCAGTTCTATAGACAGTCATTCATCAGAACTCAACTCCCCATCACGTCTTTTCTTTCTTCTGGTTGTTTTGCTTACATAAAACCCAGAGCATACACGGCCTTCTTTTGCTCTTTTGTTGGATTGGGTGATCACTTTCGTCAGTTTCTCATCTTTCTCATCATGAAAGCAGGAGTTTTTGTCAGAACTCCAGATACGCTAAAATTTCATAATTGTCCACTGCATTTGCTTGTGTGCACTACTTCTAGTGTCCATTCTTTCAGTTGTTGATTTAGAAAGTCTCTCCAACCTCTTGATGATTTTGTCAATATGCAAGGACGTTGCTTCTTCTCTTGAGGACCACCTTGTACTACTCTCCCTTTTTTAGACTCCCGGCTCCAGTTTCTTTCCATTTGGCCCATCTCTGGGGGTGAATTGGAAAAAAAAACTTGAATTGTCATGTACAGTTCCAAAAGGTGACAATTGCTGGATCTATCTCATCAGAATGAAGAGCTGCCAGGTTGAGAGAGTGATTATCACAGTTCAGAAATGTTATCTTTGGATTTATGTCTAAGAGAGGTTTCTGTAGAACAGACAGACGGCCACTCATTGTGGCTGCGTAATCATAGGTTTTTTTTGTAGTGTGCCTACCACACCAGCATTGTTGGCGGCGCTGATGCACGTCTGCCATCCATACAGAGCGGCGGGGTGAGTGTGCCCGCTATCATCTGTAGGGATGGCAGAAAGATGGGTTTTAATCCTTACTCAAACTGGCCAGACCAGCAGGGTGTGTGTACTGCCGATCGGTCAGAATGGCAAGGAAAGGGGTTTTTCCTGCCACTCGGACAGAGTGGAGGGTGTAGTGTGCCTGTACCATCTGCCTGAAATGACAGGCTGCGCAGGTTGCGTGAGTGGGACGGAGTGGAAGGGTGTTCTGTGCCGACCACATCCGTCACCACCGCCAGCTGTGAATACTGCGGTCTCGGATAGTCCTCAATGAACACAGTACCACCACCCTTGCAAGTAGTGGTTTTTTTCCCTGACTTGAGAACCCCTATGATCCATCCCCCGTGGATCATGGTATGTCTCTCAGACCAGGAAGAAGAGATCATACAAATACCATATTACTTTATGATACTCTCCTAAACACAGATCATAGTCCAGTCCAATGTCTTTAAGAGTTTTTAGTTCAAGTTCTTCATAATGTTGTGAATCTGGTTGATCAATTTCAAAGTAACCAAGGAATGATTCTTTTATTTTGAAATTCTCGACATCCAAGTAACGAACTATAAGGGATACTTGTTCTTGGTAAGTGGAATCAAGCATGAGAGAAAAGTAACAAACTTGCTTGACTTTCCCAATAATTGATTGCCTAACTTTATTGCCCATCAAGTTTATGAACTCAATTTGAATTTTCGTTGACAAATAATGTGTCCTCCTGGTTTCAATTCTATTTAAGTGGTGTTTCGTAACTTCATCAAATTTTGCAAGAAATTTCAAAGATGCTAAGAAGTTGCCCAGCTCATCTGGTTCTGCCTTAAGCCTCTTTCTTCTTCTAATCCACTTCAAAAAAGCTTGTGGTGAACTCCTTCTACATGTTCTTTCAGTCTCTCAGGTTTCTTCCATTTGGTGAGACAAACTCCAGGTTTGCTCATTGCACTAAATGTCTTTTCTGATGCCCTGTAAAACAAAACAGACATTCCAAGTGTGGAGAGAAAAAAAGCCAAGATCGGTTGCAAATGTCTCCTGTTGGAAGCTTTCCGGTGAACCATAATGATGTCAAACTTCGTGATTTATTTTGGGTAAACTCTGTTGGAAACAAGTACTCTTCATCTTTGTTTTGGAAAAATAAGTTACCATTTGATACAATCTTTGCTCGCTGTTCCTCAGATTAACTTCCAGGCCGGAAATATCCGAAGTCTTTGTACTTAATTACATTTACTATATTCAAAAATAATATTTAATCGATCTGTTTGGTAAATTTGTGTCGTTACTTTTTTGAAAAAACCAGGGAAGGTTAATTAAAAGTCACAGAGTACAAACTAATATATGGTCAGTATTTGTTTACAAATAAACTAATCCGCCGTGTGCAAGCTAATATTTCGTCAGTATATTTCTTTTTTTCACTTTAGTTTTAAAACTATTATTTCGACAGTATTTTGTTATTTATAAAACGGTATCGTAAATTGTTCTCTAAACTTTGGTTATTCTTTTGTAAAAGCCACGGGAGGTAAATCGCTTTTACACTAAACAACTGCATCTTTCTGTTTTTAAATATTCCCTTTTAATAAACAGAATTAGAAACGAAGTCTTTCTCAATACTTACTTTTACATACAAGTAGACTTAGTAGACGGTAGCGCGTGGCCGGGTACAGCTACTATCAGTTGCGTCGAGAGGGAGAGCAAGGGGCATCATGCCCCGGGCGCTACTCACAAAGGGGCGCCAAATGCTATATTTTACATATCTCACATATAAAGGAGCTATTTTGTCGTCCGTCCTCTATGGGAACGCCGTCGTCGCTATAAATATTCTATGACGTCCCGATGGTACAATTTTTTTTTTGCCGAATGGGAGCACCGTGGCTATAAATAAAAAAAAATCCTCTATGACGTCATTTCCCGATGGGTGCTGTATCGTGCCTTTGTGGTGCGAAATGGCATAATAAAGTAGTTATTTTTTACTTTTCAGTGCATTTTTATAAAAACTTTTTTTTAATGCTTTGTTTTGATTTTAACATTGATAGAATTAAGGGCAAAACGTTTTTTTTTTAGTTTTTAATGGGACAGCTGTACAAAAAAAATTCATACTTAATTAATAGCAGTCCGTAATAATAAGTCGACCACCGTTTGTTTGTTTTTTGAAGAAAAAGGGGAATACAAACATTACTTTTTTTACGATGAACGAATTGATGAAACCTGTAGGGGGAATAGATTTTCTTATAGGAGGACTGTATTCCTTATAGGAGGATTGGATCCCTTACTGTATTTTTCAGTGCATTTTTTATAAAAAAAACTTTTTTTAAATCCTTTTTTTTAAATTTTAACATTGATAGAATTAAGGGCGAAACGTAACGGGTGAGATAAATTAGCACCAATATCTTTACCTAATGGTGTTCCGTTTGGTTTGGTTTGGCTAGATGGTTTGCTTTGGTTGATTTGGTTGGTTTGGTTTGGTTGGTTTGTTTGGTTTGGTTTGGTTGGTTGGTTTGTTTGGTTTGGTTTACTTGGTTAGCGTTGACGGGTAAAACGTAATTTGTGACGTATAAAATGTAGGTCATTTCTGCACATTAGGAAGGTGGCATACACAAGCGCCTAATTAACCTAATCAATCGTATTTAAAAATTCAGTAGTTAAATTGATTTCCAGATGGTACAATTTATCTATAAATAAAAAAAAATTCTTCACTTGGAATTCCGTGTTAATAGTTCCTATTAAAGAAGACAGTAAGACAAAATTTGCGCACAATACATTTGAATCGGAAATGTTTTGCTGGATGAGTGCACGATGGCATCGAGCCATGCTTTAGATGCAATTAATAGATCACTCAAACTGGCTATTTACTAAGTTTTTTTTTGTTATGCACTTGGAATTTCGTGTTAATAGTTCCTATTAATTCTCATATTAAACATTTTATTGAGATAAAACCTGTTAGTTGCGAATGCAACTGGCAACTACTAGTATTATTATATGGTTTTCGAATGGGGGGGCTCTAAAAAGGTATTTTTCCCCGGGAGCGAATTAAGCCCGCTACGCCATTGGCTAGTATGTAATATTTAATGATTTTTTTTCGGACACTTCTTTGGGGCCCCCTTGAGGTGAGGCCCGGGGAGACTTTCAAATTTGGACCCCCCCTTCCCTACCCTAGTGACGCAAATTACTATACTGAGCAAAAGACAAGCATGAAAGCAAATTTTAATCCTTGCATCTTTTTTGCAATGTTTTCTGCTTTATCTAAGCCGCTATGCAAATGTACAGTCATTAATTAGTGAGTTATATTGCACAAACATATCCAGGTTGTGGTATAAAAGTTAAATAATGTGCGATTCAATATTACTTTTGCGATTTGCTAATGTCATGTCGATGACGCGCGGCTACCGGGACAATATATTATTTTTTCTTGAGGACTTGTGGGGCTCTAGACACGAGTCTTATTTGCCTATTGGGCAGTAATTTAAATGGGGCAAAGGGGGAAATAGGTACGAGTAGTACCAGTAGCGTTCTCATTGTGTCACATGATACTGGCTATTATTCTGGTGGGTGCGATACATTCATTTAGGAGATGCGGGGAAAGGGGGGGGTGTAGGAGAAAGAAAAGCTACAAGTAAGATGTCATAAATATAAGTCTGTGACACATGGGCCGGTACCACTCAGTGGCCCCGGGGGTTGGAAACCACAGCAGTACAGCATACAGTTCATACCAATTAATGTAACTATTCTCTTATAAGAAAAAAGAGTTTTTTTGCTAGAATTAAGGGAGATTTAGTGAATGAATTTCATTTAACATCGGGAGAAAGGGGTCAGAGAGATCCTACTTGTAGAAGAAATTTACAAAGTGTTGGATGTAAATTACCAAGTGGTGACTTTGATTTAAGCCTCCTTATTTGTCTTTACTTAGAGCCCCGCAAAACTAAAAATGGCTTACACACAACAAAGGGACGTCTGTTTGAAATCTGACTGGAAAGTTTTTAATTATCACAAAATACACACATAGTACTAAAGTAAATAAAACACATAGTACTAAAGTCAATAAAACACATAGTAAAAAGGAAATAAAACACATAGTACTAAAGTCAATAAAACACATAGTACTAAAGTACTTTAATCTCTTTCAAGACGAGGCGATAAGACCACACAAAACAAAACTTAATATTTTAAAAATACAAACTGCGTAATTAGATACAGGGCATGTATTGAGCAAACCAAACGAGTTCCCTATACCAGTCATGTTGCCACATGCCGCCCTTTGCTTTCACAAATGTGGCCCGTAACACTTTCATAACCTAAACCTTATTTCGTTTGTGGTTAATTTTTTAGATTACAAATCTTATTTAACTTTCTAGTCTCAGAAAATTGGTTAATTCACAGTATACTCGCCACTGAAAAGGTAAAGCCACTTCACAGTACCGGAAGTAAAGCCACTTCACAGTACCGGATATAAAGCCACTTTACAGTGCCGGACTAAGTCAATGAGATACTCTAAGCACTAATTAGTGTGCCCTGCCAACACTGCTTCTATATATAGATCATGCATCCAGTTTGTTTCGTACTTGTTCTGATGAGATTTTCAATGTCTCAACCGTGATATTCTTAGTTCAGCTCAGAAGATATTGAATCAACAAAAATGCAATGTCTACTTTTGTAAAAAGTGATTTCACAATCAATATTGTGTTCTCAAATTTCAGTGTTGTTGAATTTGAATTTTATTTTTCTGTAGCACCGAAACATAGGGGCAAATATCAACGAAACACGTTTTTTTAAAAAAAAAAATAAATCTCTGGCATTTATAAATAGCGCCTACTTCTAAAATATCTGAATCATGCGTTTTTTGTGATACCTTTTGCTTGTTGTACTCAACGTATGAAAATATTTCCATTATATGTTGGTTAGAATTTTTTTTTTTTAAACTGATCTTGTCCATTACACAGTCAGCTGATGATAGATATAGATTTACAGATGCTTATTGTTTTCACCCTTATTTTGTAAGAATTCTGCACAATTTAATTATGATCACTTATCAGAAAACTAATTCTATCTTTCGAATCTGACAGCTGCTATTATTTACAGAAAACTAATTCTATCTTTCGAATCTAACAGCTGCTATTATTTACAGAAAACTAATTCTATCTTTCGAATCTAACAGCTGCTATTATTTACAGAAAACTAATTCTATCTTTCGAATCTAACAGCTGCTATTATTTACCTTTTTTTTTATTGCTTACGTCTTTTTGTAATTGACCAGAGCAGGCTTTAGATCAGTTGAATGATTCATCCATAATGGGCCCCCGCCTAAGAGGACCCCGCGTTAAAGACTATTTTACATTCGGTTTGGTACCTAAACTTCGCTAAAACTCGACTTTTCATATTATTTGAAATTTATCACCTGTTGCCCGGGAAATAGCCTTATTGTCTGACGGTGAGACAATCCAAACTTGTTGATATAAAACATTTGGTCCATCCATTGTATGAGATCAATCTTAGGTGGCCTAGGTAAGTGTCATATGTGTGGTCAATGGTGAATATCATTTTCGGGGCCTAGGACAAAGGTTTTGGTTTTCTTATTGGCCCTTTAGAAGATGGACTATCACCCCAGGTGGTAAATCTTATTGACTAATGGCTCTGTTGTGTAAATATTAGCGGAAAATTCAGACTGACTGCTACAAGCAGAGCCAATTTTCTAGTCACACATTTTCATCGCTGACTCTTTTTTTTTTTTGGTTGTGTGTGCAGAGTACTAATATATATATATATATATATATATATATATATATATATATATATATATATATATATATATGTGTGTATATATATATATATAGAGAGAGAGAGAGAGAGAGAGAGAGACATATATATATATATATATACAGAGGTGTCAATTCAAAGAATTAAATGTATGCATAGCTGATAATTAAACTGAGTATAAATATTACCATGGAGAATTCATTTTCGAAGTGAAAAATGGCATTAAATTAATAAAAAAAATACTAAATAAAATGTTTCCTGTATCAATGGTTTCCTAATGCTATAAAAACAATCTCATGAAGTGTAAACAAACATAGCATTGTGTCAAGACAAACTCTATACGACAATGCATAGAATAAAGTGAGAGTGATACGACCGCGTGGTTGTGTGTGCACCAGTGGCGAGCCGTAGCTAAGCTAGATCTAGCGGTGAAGCAGACGTCATCGGTACACGGTCTGATTTCTAGGGAGCGACCGATATGCCTTTTTACCGATAGTCCGATACCGATATTTTTCCCCAGCATTTTTACCGATACAGATACCGATATTTTTTTAAAAATCAACAACAATGCCAAACGCGTGTTTTCCTCGTGCTACAGCTAAAGACGTATGTCAACCCATGCTCACCCCTTCCCTGTCACATTTCGTGACACTTCGCCCACACGTAAGTCTTGTTCCCCCCACCCCCCAAACTTCCCATCCCAAAAAAATAAATACACACAGATGTTCACTAATTGTATCATTCAAGGTCATACATTAGAATTAAGAAAGCCAATCATATTGTTTCAAGGTCATATCTCTGATGTAGACGTGACAATTTCTGTGTACGGGTTTTTTTTTTTTCCTTTTTTTTTTTAAATCTTGTCTGATCTGGTTATAGAATTGGGTTATTTACTGATTTTTTTTTCTGCAACTCTGTTGTGAAAAAAAAACCAGTGTATCGGCAGCCAAAAAACGGCCGGTCCGATAGTTAACCCATAGTGCCAATATCGGTTCGACTATCGGTCGCTCCCTACAACAATCGGTCGATCCGATATTAAACGATAGTGCCAATATCGGTCCGATACCGATATCGATCCGATTATTGGTCGCTCCCTACTGATTTCGATCATCTTGGTGTGACCACTGGTGTGCAAACAATATGGAGTAAAATTAGACTTGTGTATGATCGGCTTATATGAGGATATTTGCAAAAAACTGGCCATCTTAAAGTAGTTTTAAACGGCGGGCTTACATGCAATGTAGGCTTGTATATTAGTATATACGGTACATCACAGTAAAAAAAAAAATGAAATAATTGAACGTTTCTCTGGCGGCCCGGTACCGCTTGGTGTGCGGTCAGGTACCGGTCCGCGGATTGGGGTTTGGGGACCACTGCTATAGACAAAGTATTTTTTAATGTACTAATACAGTTATTTCAGTACAATTATGCTTTACAGTAAGTGGCATATTTATATTGCTAGGTCTTTGTTTATTTGATTAAACTTGGAATGCGCTGGTTTAGTGACAATTCTTTATGATTTCCTTTGTTTTCTGCATAATAACATTGCTCTTTGCCAACTAGAAGTAAGCAGTACAAACAAAATGATCTGAATGCAATAAATGTTATGCAATCTATATATATATATATATATATATATATAATATATATATATATATATATATATATATATATATATATATATATGAATATATAATCTTAAAAATATAAAAGTATTTTCTAAGATAATAATGACATTAATAATATGAAATTCAAATGCAATTCACTTTTTAAATTTTTTTTGTTTAAATTATTGTGAAGATGTGCAGAATGAAGTAGAAGACTATAGTTCAAATAAACTTGGAACACAATGATCATTTGAAATGAAGAAATAATTTATTCTTTATAGTTTACATTTAGATTAAATATTGCAAATGATGCTAAATTGAATTCTGAGCATACAAAGATTAATACGTATTTAATATAAATAAATTTCCATAAATAGTTTTGTACAAATTAAAAGTAATCTCTAGATCCGGTTTAATCACCAAAATGTAAACATTAAACATTTCTATTATCACGTTTGGTATATTGAGTTTTCTGTCAGAGCCACAACTATCTTCTGTTACACTTTGTAAGTATATCTCTATCATAACTGACTCATGAGGCAACACTGTGGTTAGATTGGAGTTACTTTGAGGCCTCATTAAGGCCAGATAGGTGATAAAACTAGGCTACACTTAGCCCACTGAATATATGTAGAAGTAACTGGTGTACCTGTATATGTAGGTGGTAGAAGTAACTGGTATAACTGTATTTCGAACTAACACGTTCTTAGGAACTGAGATGGTTCTTGTTATAGTCGGTATAGATGATCAGAAAGTTCACTTTATATAGTCCACCGAAGGCTGACCAACTGTATGTTGTCATTCAGATGCCTGAACGCTTCAGACTGTCGGGAAGTGGTGGAGCAGGTGGAGGTGGGGGTGGAGGGGGTGGGGGTGGCGTGACGTCAGTGAACTCTGCATTCAAACCTGGACTGGAATAGTTCATCTGTGAAAATACAGCTTGTGACTTAACTGTTGACTCCTCGTCCTGATCAGTGACATGTTTTGATTGGATATCGCCAATATCAGATTTGTGTTTTGTGTTGGGAGATGCATTAGTATTTATCTTTACATTTGATATATTTACTTTATATTGTTGAGATGATTTGTTATTAGTGTATATTGTGTTCTCTGTATGGCTGCCATAATGAAGTATTGTTGGGGATTTAGGTTGAGTTGAAGAGTTTTCTTCTTCCTTACCAGTTTCCATCTGAATTACTTTACTGCGAACTAACCTGGGACTGACAGACTGATGTGAAGACAATACTTCTGGAGTTGTCAGTGGTAAAGATTGTCGCATCAGAATTTCTTGGAGTTCTTTGATCTTAGTTTTACAGTTCTGTTGTATGGAAACCTTTTCAGATGATTTCATCAGACTAGGTTTATGCAGAGTGAGGACGTTTGTTTTATCAATAGCTTGTATTTTATCATCAAGTTCACGTTTATGTTCAGGCGATGATAATGTGCCAAATGAATTGAATTTATTGCAAGAAGATTTCATCGTCATATACACACCTTTATTTTGAGGGGGATTATTTTCTAGAAGACGGTCAACGTTTCGACTTTCTTCCAAAGCTAGAGACTTTTTATTTTCTGAATCAGTTTTTGAGTTTTGAATTTTGAAGTCAGTTTTATTGCAATAGGAATTGGCCACATTACTTTTGATGTTTTTAACATTTTCCTTCATACCAATAGAATCTGTTCTAATATTTTTTTCTAAAGGAATTTCTTTGGCGGTTGGCACGTCTATTGCTCGTGTTCCATTGACATTTTCTTTACCAGAAACTGAAGAAGTTGTTTGCACATTTTTTTTGTCTCCATCTTCCTCACTGTTTTCTTTTGAATCGTCTTCTGATTCTAATTTCTCAGATGTTTGTTGATTTACACAATTATTCTGTCTTTTATTATGATATTTAGAACGGCGTCCCCTCTGCTTGTTACTTTTCCTTTCATTCAAAGAACTCCAGTTCGTTCTATTTCTACACGAGTTAATTGATCTGGATGGACTGTCGTATTCATTTTTGTCTGAACTGTAAGACGAACAATTGTCGAATTCTTTAAAAGCCGAGTCAGCTGATGAGCTATTTCGTCTACTTCTGGACACCATCACATCAGATGTTCTGGTACTGTTGTGATTTCGTCTACCATGGACCGTGCCTGGTCGAGGAATCAAGTGACCGGTCGTATCATCACTGTCTGATATGCCAGACTCACTGGAGCTGTAGTCTTTAGTTGGGGAACTTGGTCTGCCATTTTTTCTTGATCGTGAGATCTCAGCGACATCATACAAATTGCTAAAAACGAAATCTTTTCGATATGAAGATGGGCATTTTGTAAAAGACATTTTGTTGGATGGAACGTCTTCTGCTTTCAAATGCTGACTTTTATTGACAGTGAGAAATTTTGTCTTGTTGGAATTCTTATATCGGGGCAGAGATTGTATTTTGTTAACATCCTCTCTGGATTTGTTGTTTTCATAACGAGATGTCATTGTTTGAAATGCACCGTACCGCTGGGAAGTCACAAAAACTGGTTTGATCACATTGTGAGCGAAGTAATGGTAAGCATCGTTGTCGTCTTTAGCAACACCAGGTTTGCCTTCGTACATAACAGAACTTGTTAGGTTTTCAGAAGCTCCATTTCTTTGGTTGTCCTTCCCCTCAGTGTCGTTTACTTGTAATTTATTATTGCACCTATCTGCACTATTGTTTTCCAGAATTTCTTCATCTTCTTCAGGAATATGACCCAGCTGAGTCTTGACTAGCTGTGGGAATAGCCGAGTCTGAGAATCGATCCAATCATTTGTATCACTTGGCAACCTGTAAATTATTAAAATAAGAAAGAAGTTTATTGACCTGTTGTTTTTATATTTTGAATAGACAGAGATGGGCAATTTTCAGTTGAGACCCCCCAGAGCAGAAGAACATAATGGGCTCTTAAAACTTAGGGTGGTATCATAAAAGGATATCCAGTTGGGTTTAATGAGTATAAAGTTGGGCTTTGCGGGTATAAAGTTGGGTTTTGGGAGTATAAAGTTGGGCTTTTGCAGGTATAAAGTTGGGCTTTGCGGGTATAAAGTTGGGCTTTGCGAGTATAAAGTTGGGTTTTGCGGGTATAAAGTTGGGCTTTGCGGGTATAAAGTTGGGCTTTGCGGGTATAAAGTTGGGTTTTGCGGGTATAAAGATGGGCTTTGCGGGTATAAAGTTGGGCTTTTGCGGGTATTGATGGGCTTTTGCAGGTATAAAAGTGGGCTTTGTGGGTTTAAAGTTGGGCTTTGCGGTTATAAAGTTGGGCTTTGCGTGTATAAAGATGGCCTTTGCGGGTATAAAGTTGGGCTTTGTGGGTTTAAAGTTGGGTTTTGCGGGTATAAAGTTGGGCTTTTGCAGGTAAAAAGATGGGCTTTTGCAGGTATAAAAGTGGGCTTTGTGGGTTTAAAGTTGGGCTTTGCGGTTATAAAATTGGGCTTTGCGGGTATAAAGTTGGGCTTTGTGGGTTTAAAGTTGGGCTTTGCGGTTATAAAGTGGGCTTTGCGGGTATAAAGATGGGCTTTGCGGGTATAAAGTTGGGCTTTTGCAGGTAAAAAGATGGGCTTTTGCAGGTATAAAAGTGGGCTTTGTGGGTTTAAAGTTGGGCTTTGCGGTTATAAAGTTGGGCTTTGCGGGTATAAAGTTGGGCTTTGTGGGTTTAAAGTTGGGCTTAGCGGTTATAAAGTTGGGCTTTGCGGTTATAAAGTTGGGCTTTGCGGTTATAAAGTTTGGCTTTGCGGTTATAAAGTTGGGCTTTGCGAGTATAAAGTTGGGCTTTGCGGTTATAAAGTTGGGCTTTGCGGTTATAAAGTTGGGCTTTTCAAGGCAAATCAGAATTCGGGGCACCATGCGCGTGCCCTCCCCAACGTTAATTCAATATTTGTTGTTATTCAAAATAAAGTTTCTATGACAACAGTTCGTTGAATTAAAATATCAGGCAGAAGCTAAATTTCAATATTCGATATATTAAAACATTGATATGAACATTGGTATTTTGAACCTTCAATGTGCAAAAAACAAGCTTTATGCAAAAATGAAAAGTTCCCTTTAGCCCTAAATGACTATCGGAGCAGATGAAGTGTAGAATTCATCTCTTTCAGTAACCTCGGCATATAAAGGATTGTGTGATTAATGCTGACTAAACTTTAGGGACGTCGAAACAACATTTCAGCAGGCCTGGAAAAATCCCTTGGTTCCCAAGGATCAAACTCAAGACTCTCAGGTCGACAGTTGAGCGTTAAACAGCACTCGACCACCCTTGCCTCTTTTTTTTTAAATGTGCTTAGCTATTGAAATATTTCGTTACTTAGAAGACATGTATTTACTGATAAACAACATGAAAAGGCAAACCATAAAATAAAACAATATTACATTCCGTTTGAATTTATTTCAGTTAAATTACTTTCAACTTGATATTGTTTTTAAAATAAAAAAAATGTCATAACATTAAGCTATTTATAGCACATTTATAAATCCTGATAAAACAAAGATGTATTGCTTCATTTACACAGATATGTACATCGTGTTTGTTCTCAAAGCAAAGTGTATATTTTCACCCTGAAATCAAAATATCAACTTCAAAGTTTTAGCTGTTTCTGTCCCACATCATTCTAGCTTCAGTAGAAAATTGTGCTATATCAATAGAAATCTGTTCAAATACAATAGAAATCTGTGCTATATCAATAGAATTGTGTGCTATATCAATAGAAATATGTGCTATATCCATAGAAATATGTGCTATATCAATAGAAATATGTGTATATCAATAGAAGTCTGTGCTTTATCAATAGAAATCTGTGCTTTATCAATAGAAATATGTTCTATATCAATAGAAATCTGTTCTATATCAATAGAAATATGTGCTATATCAATAGAAATCTGTGCTATATCAATATAACTGCCTCAATAAATCTATGATCAGATGTTATAACTGCTTCACTAAATCTATGATCAGATGTTATAACTGCCTCACTAAATCTATGATCATATTTTATAACTGCCTCAACAAATCTATGATCAGATGCTATAACTGCCTCACTAAATCTATGATCAGATGTTATAACTGCCTCACTAAATCTATGATCAGATGTTATAACTGCCTCACTAAATCTATGATCAGATGTTATAACTGCCTCACTAAATCTATGATCAGATGCTATAACTGCCTCACTAAATCTATGATCAGATGTTATAACTGCCTCACTAAATCTATGATCAGATGCTATAACTGCCTCACTAAATCTATGATCAGATGTTATAACTGCTTCATTACAATCTATGATCAGATGTTATAACTGCCTCATTACAATCTATGATCAGATGTTATAACTGCCTCAATAAATGTTATAACTGCCTCAATAAATCTATGATGAGATGTTATAACTGCGTCAATAAATCTATGATCAGATGTTATAACTGCCTCATTACAATCTATGATCAGATGTTATAACTGCCTCTATATAATCGTTTTAATCATGTGTCCCACACTCAGCTCTACATTAAATCCACTTATAAAATTATGTGTCCTTATATTAGTATCCACATTATGTATAAACTAATTATGAATATGGCTAACACTGGCTATGGACATTACAATGCTTGTGAATAAGAAAAAAAATGTATTATTCATTTCATACACGAGAAAGGAATAAAGCTACTTTCAGTTAGGCGAAAAAGTAAAAATGAATAGAAATTGAAGACTACATGGAAATGTCACTTTAATTATAAGCCAACATTGAAGACTAAAAGATATCTAAAAGATATTTTCTAAATGGATGTTCAAACCTTGCCTCTGATTTTTAAAGATTTCAACGTAAATTTGAGCCTTAAAATATTTTACGATGTAACAATTTTTTTGTCTGAAAGTAAGTCATCTACTTGGTATATTCTACTAAATCTCTTCCTTCAATCTTCTAATTATTTTTTTAAAACATAATAATAATTTAGCCATTAATAAAACGACAAAAAGTCATTAAAGTCATAAAAACAATAATCCCACCCCCCATCCAGTTCATGGCTTATGTCACGAATGTAAAGAATGTGGTTAAAATAAAAGTGACCACTCAACACAACTACTGAGCGTCTGACCAGTGGGCCAAGTTTAAAGATGGCTTATGACGGGCCAATTGGCAACTGTTACACTTTGATCTCTCGGGATAGTTCAACTTTTTTTTTAGCTTTGGACTAAAAAACAAGCAATTAAGCCTGTTCCATTCTGGACACAGGACGTGTTAGCGCATTTTCATGTTATGTATCAGTACGTATGCTATCTTTCAGTAAATATTTGTAAATTTTGGAAATGTTTATAAATTCAATTGTGTAATGCATATATCTGTAAAAGAAAATTATAAAGACGTTTCTTTATATTTGAAAAAAAATTATTTTCTCCTAAATCTAACTACAAGTGGTTTGTGGTTACTGAAATAGGACTCATAATTGAAAACATTCGAAATTTTAGTCATTTAATCGTCCGGAAACTCCGTCAATTGTTGCATAGCTCTGATACTTTCAATTAAACTCAGAACACAAGCTTACTATTTCATTTGATGAGTTTCTTAATAAATCTTGGTGAAACTACGTGCTGCAGTATTTCGCACCAAATGAACGGGCTATTGAACCTACAAGGTGTATATATAATATATAAGCCCCTTTGGAGCCCTGAAGCCCGGCCCTCAGAGGTCCTATCGCGAAATGAACTTTTGATGTACACATGGCAATCCAAGACCTACAAAATGATATATACATCATGGGTCTAGGACTTATAGTTGCTGAGATATAGCGCTCCTTTATTAATATAGCTTATATAGTAAAAAACGGTACTAAGGCCCCTTTTACGGCCCTGAGAGCTCAGATCGCGAAATGGAAAAAGTCATTTCTTGGCAGGCCAAGACCTACAAAATGATATATACATCATGGGTCTAGGTCTTATGGTTGTTGAGATCTAGGGTGATGACGGACGGACGGACGGACAGACAGACAAAACGGGGAGAATAGAGCATTTTTTTTCGAAAATGCTCTAAAAATCTCTGACGGAAATAAAAAGGAAATGTATTTTTAACGTCACATTTTCTATTGGTTGATATTTTAATGTTTATTATAAGTTCAGTGTAAGCCTATTCTTCGATTTATTTGTAAACACAAGAAAAGGCTGAACATAAAAATGTATGTTGCACTGTGGCGTTGCTAACGACTCCCAGCAAAGGGGCTCCAAAAGAATAATAATACTACCTGGTGGAGGCCCCTAAATATGATACGACACCACATATGTCTAAAAATTATACGACACCACATGTCTAAAAATGATACAACACCACTGATGTTTCTCTCAAAGGATAATACTTGACGTGATTAACTGATTAACGTAATAGGGGGAAATGTCTTTTGGCAGCCATTTTATGAAAAAAAAAAGGAACTGGATGTATTTACAAATTACATCCGGTCTAATGTTTCAGGATGTCAATGTTTTAAAATCAAACGAGCTTCGACGTTAGTGGGCTAGCTGTGATTATAAGTTGACCTTAGAGATGAAACATGATGTCACCTGACTTATAGTTCAACTCTGCTACGGGTGTCCCCATAGGTAACTAGACATTGACTGATATGAACAGTGAGTTGCTTGCAGGTGTCTGAGATGTTCACTTAAATCATTTGGGAAAAGACCACCCAGCAGGTTGGGCATGTCTAATATTATGGTGTTCCTATTTAGTACTTAATGGATTCTAATGTTTTTGTAAAGATTATTCTATGAAGTTTGTTTGAGCTTCGAATCTTTAATAGTGAAAGTGATATGTACATTGATAAGTGTATAAAGTGACCTATGTACTATTTGGATGTATTATTACATCCTGTATCTATTTCACAATGTCAACTATTTCTTTAATAAATCATCCTTTTATTGATCCTTTTATTGATGTTTTTGTTCCTACGTGCTGATTCTTGTCATTGGTTCAAGTTTGAATGAATATTCGGATTGAGAATAGAGAAAAGGGGGGGGGGTATTTTAATTGCAGTTGCAAACTGGGTCATTATGGTGGGTCGGCAGACTGGGTCATTATGGTTGGTCGGCAGACTGGGTCATTATGGTGGGTCGGCAGACTGGGTCATTATGGTTGGTCAGCAGACTGGGTCATTATGGTGGGTCGGCAGAGAGAATGCTATAGGATTGGGGAAAATAATACAATATAGGGAGGGGTAGCATATAGATAAAGGAAGTGGAAGTGTATAGATTTAGTGCAGAGAGTTTTTGAAGATCTATTGTAGGGCAATACAAATTATAATATGCAAAATATCTACACCCGGACATAGAGCGGGTACAAATACAAGTGCGTATAAAGGGGGTGGGATATGTGCGGAGATTATATTGTAAAGAGTACAACGCCGAACGTGCAAGAGTAATGGATGAATCTAAAAAGTAGATAGAATACAGGTTTAGATGAAGTCTGCACTCGACCTATAAAGTTACGATGTTTGGTGTTGTGTATTGCGATGTTAACAAAAGATGCTACTATGCAGAGTTTTCGCGCTATCTTGATATTTCATAAAAACTTTACAAACCAGAGTGAATGCGATAGTTTTAGCACTAAAATGTATAAAAATACAATTTAAAAAAAAACTTTAATTAAAATTACTAAAAAGTAATCAAAATATTTATGGAATTAATAATGACTAAAACCGTGAGTAGCCTACCATTTTCTTTAATTGATATTTATGAAACGACAACATTACAGCATCGAAGTCATCAGGACTTCTAGCTCTGTATATTTTTACATTGAACAAAGTATAGTTTAAGTAATATATCTTACATTAAACAAAGTATGATACATTTTAAATATGCCAGTAGTAATATGTCTTTAAAGTACAATCATTGATACATTTAAATATGCCAGTAGTAATATGTCTTTAAAGTACAATCATTGATACATTTTAAAATAAATAAATTAATATTCAATGTCGGCAGCCAAGCTGCCCCAATGACCAGAGGTGGACGTTGGTTAGGCAAGGCCCCCGGGCACAGAATAACATACTTCCCCCCCCCTTTAAAAAGAGAGACATCAAAAAGAATATCAAGTTGGGATTTACCTGGGGCTTCCCCCCCCCCCCCCATTCAATCCGCCTATGTATATTTAGCTACATTTATTGCCTCAGAGTAGAAAGAAAACAGCTTTAACGTTCCATACAATTTTATTTAGAATAAATACAACTCGGCAGAGATTTAAGCTTTAGGCAATGGAAATCGAAAGTAAAATATTTTGTTTTGCCTTAACGAGGTAAAGAAAACCGGACATGACGTCGTTACAGTTTGGTTTTGGCTTAGACCCTTGGTTAGCTGGCAACAAACATCTGTTGCCAAGTTTGACGTTCAACTGTAGTTAGTTGACTTTCCGTGTACTAAAATGTTTAACCAATACACCGGTGTCAGTGATTTGTAGACATGTATAATGTTGACCATGTCAGACAAATTATTTTTACATGTCTTGTCAGCTTTTATCTCGTCAACATTCAGTTCACAAAAGTCTCCGCCTCTGCTTATTTGTATGTACCATGTTAGTGTTTTGTTTTTTACCAGAATACGCACATAACTATGTCTCTTGTCAATATAACTTTTAATTTAAAATGACCATCTATAAAGTCATAAAACATATAATCTACGTTTTTGACATATTTTGTAATGGAAAATATTGCCATCAATGTTGGCATGCTCTTGCGTATTGTACAAACTGCACAAGTGCTCAAGTAGTCTATGATCAATCAAAATATTCAAATAGTCTATGTCCAATCAAAATATTGAAATAGTCTATGTTCAATAGGTATATGACTTGAAAAACAAATTTTGTAATTTTACAAGTGGCGTGCCAGATTTTGATGAGCTTTTATATAAAAATAATAAATACAACAAAAAATCATCAATTTTGTTGAAAAAGTTCACCCACCAAAACATTTTTTAGTTTAAAAATAATCCATTTGGCTCTTTTTACTGAAGTTCCCTTTTACTCCTATTGTTTACCATTAAGATTCTATTTCCTGTTCTCCATGTTAGATTTTTCAATTATACTTGAGTTTGAATAATTATTTTAATTTTGCTTAATTTTATTCTTAAAAATGTCTTACAAAAAATCATCACTTTGCGTTGCTAAAAATAGGGACAAATGGGCGAGTAATTTGAAAAAATTTCAAAACACTCTTAAGAAAAGAAACAAAATTGGAATCGAGATCGAGCCATTGCATTCACATTCTAGAATGCCAAAAGAGTGGATGATAATTGGTCGCTACATGGGCTTGGCCTCTATGGAAAAATCCAGATTGAAAAGAGTTGCAGCACTCAGGAAAGAAGTAGAGCTATTATGGAGCTTTTTAAATTTCCCGATACTGTCTTTGCGATCAGTGAACAGAAAAATTGAAACTTTAATTAAAAGGTATGATGTTCATTTGAAAAAACCTGTAGGTGACACGGGAGCAGTTTGATAAGTTATTTGATGTCACAAACAAAACTGGTCAATGGTTATGTGCTGAGGACAAAAAACTTTACGAAATACAAATTCAAAGTGGAGGTAAGACAGGATATACTACAACTAAAATTGCTAGTCAAAGTACAATTCATCCGTCAAAACAGAAAATTGTTTGCAAAATTAATGAGGCACAACAACAACAAAGCAGTTTTGAAAGTTCCAGTGATTCAAGTGATAACGAGAATTCTCAAAGTAGCTCTGATGGTGCTGATGCAATGCAGTCATCCACAGAAGCTTGGATCAAAGCACACATAAGAAACAATCACAGCAATCTACTTCTAGTGCAGTTTCATTAGTTCAATCTGGGAAACTACCAGTTCGAAGAGCAGCATTAGTAAGCAAAATTTTGCATAAGTCCGGCGTAAAAATAGCATCTCCTTCTCAGTCAGGTGTCAATCGACCTGTATTAAAAGAAGCAAGTAAACTAAAAGAAACATTAATAAATACTTTGCGTAATAGCTTATGGAGTTTACATTTTGATGGTAAAATTATGAAGAAAAAAGAACACCAAGTAGTTGTATTAAAAAATGAAGCAAAAGAAGTGAGGCTAGCCGTCTTAGTTTTACCTGATGGCAAAGCTGCTACGATCGGATCTGCCATTCAAAAAGTTTTAGATGAATAAAACTTATGGTCAGCTATAAAGATGATAGTGTCAGACACTACAAATGTTAATACAGGGTCGAAGTCTGGTGTTGTGGTGAAACTTCAGAAACTGTTTGTTCAACATGGTGAGTCTGCACCAGTCTTTAAAGGCTGTCAGCACCACATACTTGATCGTGTTCTTAGACACGTGTGTGATGCATTGCTCGGTGATTCAACGGAGTCTCCTAACATAAATTATCCATTTGTAAATAAGATACTTAAAGATTATGAAATGTTAAAAAAAGATTTTGAAAGTAAAACAAAGAAATGTGCTCCAATTTTAGAAAAACAGGAAATAGGTTGGAGAGATGATATGAAATTTTTGCACCATCTAATTTGCGTTTTTAAGCATTTTAAGAGTTCTCAACAAATGCCAAAAGTTAATTTTAGCGCACTGCCTGGCCTCAGCAATGCCCGATGGAACTCTCGAGCAATTTTCGCATTGTTGGCTTTCATACTATTGCCTGGTGAACGAAAGAACCTTCAGAAATTGTGTGAATTTATATGTGGACATTGGAGTGATGCCTGGTTTAGTGATCATCATTACAAAGCTGAACAATATGAACTTCTTTTCCATGCTGTTAATGATTATCCAAAAGGGTTGCGCTGTCTTCGAACTCATTGGTCTCAAAGTCCATCTCCAATACTCACTCCATGTAGCAATGTTTGTGCAGAAAGAGCAATAAAAGTTCTGCAAGATATTATTCCCCTTTGCCACTCACCAGAGAAACTGAATTTACGTTTTATTTTTACAAATAAAAGTTTATGAAACAATACTTGAAATTATTAACAAATGTCAATTTTTCTAAAACTTCAAAATGTTTGGTGGGTGACATTTTTTCAATTTTTTTTAATAAATTTGATATGGTTTTGTGTTTCTACAATAAAAACTCATCTGTTGATGGTATGCCATACAAGTGTTGTTCTGAAGTCATATACCTAATGTCCAATCAAAATATTCGCATATCTCCTTATAATGTTAAATTTACTCAGTTTAGGAATCTCCCATATTAACTATGATATATTAACCGATTAACACTGATCATCGTGAATCACTATAGTGATAAACAATAATTTACTTTATAATTTACTTTGGAGGTAACAATGTTCAACATATAATAAATAAAAAAAACACAAACGAGTCAATGATGAAGCCATAGATACAAATACTAGATCGCTCTTATTTTAGTCATAAACGGCACTTTATCATGGATATTGAATCTTCGCACAATACTATGTAATATGTCTATGGTTGGAGCAAAAATGAAATACAGTGGCATACATAACTTATCTACAATCTATTTCAGGCATTTAAAAATCGGGCTGGATGATATTGGGAAAACAAATTAAACTTTACAGCTATTATATTTTTTTATAAAAAAAAAGTAATTGTATCTTGTTTCACAGACATATGAAACTTTTCACTAAAGTTATGTAAAATAACAACAATAAAAAACAATTTGATTCATTTTTGTTTTAATGGTTTATACCAGCTTATACCAACTTATACCAGCTTATACCTACTTATACCAGCTTATACCTACTTATACCAGCTTATACCAACTTATACCAGCTTAAACCAACTTATACCAGCTTAAACCAACTTATACCATCTTATACCAACTTAACCGCGAGCTTACTCTAGAAAAAAAAATTACATCCCAAAACTATGTACATGTTTTATATAAAAAAATCAACTTCCAATATTGCTTTACGCAAATTTTACGCTCTAAATGGACACTGTTGTACATATCATAGAGATATAGATGTTTTGTTCCGGCGGTTATCACAGCTATTTTTCAGGCCAACGATCTAGTATTTTATATCTATGGTTGATACTACACAGCAGTTTACTGTTATTTCCGAAAGTAGTGTGTAGCATAACATATTTAATGTGCGACTTTGGAAGAAATTGTGCAACTTACTGACTTCATAAAAAAAAACAGTAGCGCAGAGACAATGCTAATAAAAATTTTATTTGTAGTAAAAGGTTTCATAGTTCCCATATCATTAATATTTAGTCTGTTAGTTTATAAGAAATTTCTGAAAATCAAAGATACTGAAGTCATATTAAATTAGGGTTAGTACCTAGGGTGGCCCAAGAGTAGGTTTACAGTAATTAAACTACCTTTTATATGGTTGAAGTTACTTACTTGGTAATATCAATATAAAACATTCCCCAGAGTATAAATGCAATTTACATAAACAGCTCTTGCCTTGCTGATTTTAATTAATTTTATTATGTAAGCTAACTTTTGACTTGATATTATTTTTTATTTCAGGGTTAACGGCAAACAATTTAAATTAAGATAACTGTAAACCTACTTTTTGGCCACCCTGTATGTTATTGATTATTTAAGATATATAATTGTATTTTTTAGGATTTAGGGATGTATTATGACTAATTTATCGCTGTCTATAGACTGACATATTTATCGCTGTCTATAGACTGATATATTTATTGCTGTCTATAGACTGATATATTTATCGCTGTCTATAGACTGATATATTTATCGCTGTCTATAGACTGATATATTTATCGCTGTCTATAGACTGATATATTAAATAAACAACACATGTTAAATTTTTTTACCAGTCTCCTGGGCCATTGAATGGAATTACGAAAACATCAGTATTGTATTTTAATACTTTGACATTCAGTATTGTATTTTAATACTTTGACATTCAGTATTGTATTTTAACACTTTGACATTCAGTATTGCATTTTAATACTTTGACTTCAGTATTGTATTTTAATACTTTGACATTCAGTATTGTATTTTAATAATTTGACTTCAGTATTGTATTTTAATACTTTGACATTCAGTATTGTATTTTAATACTTTGACTTCAGTATTGTATTTTAATACTTTGACATTCAGTATTGTATTTTAATACTTTGACTTCAGTATTGTATTTTAATACTCTGACATTCAGTATAGAGGTTTTTATGTCAACTAATTTGTAGCCAGATGAACCAAAACACAGAAAGTCGTTAAAAGGGAGATCTCCCCCCCTCCCCCCCCAAATCATGGTTTGTCCGTTTTGTTAATTTTTTTTTTCAAATTAGAGACAAAAAGAAAATGTCCCATTCAATCTAATCCTTTATTTGAAAAAGAAACAAATAAAAACGAGAAGTGAACGTGTATCGATATCGAATTAAATCAAAACGGGTAATTAAGATTCATTATGTCCTATGTAAAACATTTCTTAAGGTACAGCATATGTCATTTCATTTTTCATCATTTACTAATGAAAACTTAAACAATTTTCCAGATGGTGGAATAAATTGCTGCCAATGTATTTTTATCTTTATTTCATAGGCCTATTGTACAGTTTACGTACATATATGAAATGCATGTAATGTACCTATATAAAATAGTGTAATGTACCAAATTTAATGAAACCATTTTTTTTTAAATTTTCAACCATTCTTTTATGATCAGATAATGTGCAATCGTGCAAAGCCATCTGTTGGTATCAAATTATGTACACCACTGTTTATTTTAACCATTTAGTTATAATCAAATAATGTGCACCACTATTTTAAACCATTCTGCTAGGATCAAATTATGTACACCACTGTTTATTTTAACCATTTATTATAATTAAATAATGTGCACCACTATTTTAAACCATTCTGCTAGGATCAAATTATGTGCACCACTGTTATTTTTTTTAACCATTCTGTTAGACCAGTGGTTTCCAAAGTGGTCTCTACGGACCCCCAGGGGTCCGCGGTACCATTCAGGGGGTCCATGGAAAATTAAAATTCATTTGGGGGTCCCTGAACAACTCCAGGGGGTCCGTGAAAGGTTTAATGTAAAATAGTCAAATTATGATACATTTATGTTGCGAGGCTCTTTTATAAACTTGTATTAGTTGTTCCAACAACAGTGAACAACACTAAAATATACTAAGTTGACGCCGGTTGAAAGTAACAATAGTAATATTTAATTCTTTAGTATAAGTGCATGAACATGAACTGACATATAATGGTGAACTCAGGAGGAGTACAATTACTACAGTCTAGCTTTGGGCACCGTAGTATGCGGAAATTACGTCATCAAACTCTGACTATATAGTTTCCCCTCAATCTATCGGCACGGCATAGAAAACTGTTATTAAGACATGCATAGACTGACCAGACCAGCAGGGTGTGTGTACTGCTGATCGGCCAGAATAGCAATGCAAGGTAGTTTTTTTTTTCCGGTCACTTGGACAGAGGGGAGGGTGTAATGTGCCTGACTAAACGCCAGAAATGGCAGGCTGCAACGGTGTGCTTGAGTGGGACAGGGTGGAAGGGTGTGAACTGTGAATACTATTGTCTCGGATTGTCCTCATTGACCACAGTACCACCACCGTCGCTAAAAGTTTTTTTTTCCTGGCCTGGAGAACCCCAGTGATCTTTTACCCACAGATTATGGTTTGCCTTTAAGACCAGGTTAACCAAATGGCTAAAATCCATTATAATGCAGATACTACACTTTTGATATTAGCCAAAAGGCCGAGAAACGTCTTTGCAACAATTCATCGGGACAACATCTAAGCAAGATGATGATGACTGCCATGTTTCTTATCAATTGCCGAGTCCAGAAAGCTGTATATTATTGCTGAATAACTTATTTTACCAGTTGTGTAATACACACAGTTTTGCACAAACCACATTTCGACATCATAAAAAGAATTACACTGAGTAATATTACAGTACAAAGAAATGGCTCAGTCCGTTGAAAATTCTTTATGTGATTACTTAAAAACATCTGAATTTTCTATACAGCTTGACGCGTTCACTTCAGAGGTGTAGTGAGGGGTGGACAAGGGGGGGCACCATGCCCCGGGCGCTATTTACAAAGGGAGCCAAATTGTATATTTTACATATATTATATGGTTTTCGAATAGGGGGCGTTAAAAAAGGTATTAAAAGGTTTTGTGCCCCTGGCGCGAGTTGAGCTTGCTTGCTACGGCACTGATTCACTTTACCAGGAACCGAAGCTTTACTTTTTAGCTTATGTAAGATTTGTAAAGAAGAAAAATGTTGCAAAATGTTCGGAAACCGGTACAAAAGGTGAAACCTTATTTACTAAATTAAAAAGATTTTTTCAATATAAAAGCTATACCCTTGAATAATATCATTTCTGTTGCTACTGGTGCTCCGGCAATGGTAGGAATATACAGATGCTTTCTAACATACTTAAAACAAGCTGCACCGAATGTATTTTTAGTAGGCCTACATTGTATCATTCATTGACATCATTCTGTCGCAAAAAATCTTGCATATATGACTAGATTATGTCATTAAAGCAGTTAATAAAATCAGAAGGAATGCCTTCAATGAGATATTTTCTCAAATTTGTTTGAAAAATGACGAAGACTATAACTGTTTACTACTTCACACAGAAGAACGTTGGTTATCTAAAAGTGCATGTTGAAATCAAATTGTATGCGCTCTTTGATTCTTTGTTGATATTCATGGAAATCAAAGACAATGATCTGCGACACAATTCAATTAAAGAAAAAAATTATCCTATGCATTTTGTAGCTTTTTCACTTGGGGGTCCGTAGGCAAGTTTTGATTATAAAAAGGGGTCCATGGGTCAAAAAAGTTTGGGAACCACTGTGTTAGACCAACTCACCTCAGGCTATGAAAAGTTCGTTTGGACAACGTCATCCGTCCAGTCTGTGAGAAAAGTAAAGAGTTATCCCCCGCTAGGCCAGCCACACACGGATTACCTGCAATAAGCAAACACTTTAAAAAAATATTTCAAAGAAATCACAACCTATACCAACCTATTACTAGTATTACCAACATATGCTAACCTGTTACTAGTATTACCAACCTATACCAACATATTACTTGTATTACCAACATTAACATATGCCGACCTATTTGAACTGTTTAAAACAAACATATTGTATAATGTAACATTTTAATCAGCATTACTTCAATATCAAAACTATAAACAATGACAGACATGGTAAGGTTTGACATAAATAAATGAAATAGTAATTTATACATTGACTGTTCGGCGTGTCACACAGTGGCGTCACTAGGGGGTGCGGGCCGCGCCGGGTGACATCATTTTAGGGGTCACACCAAAATGAACAACTATAAATTTCATAGCAGAAAAAAAATCAATATAGTCGGTTTTATTGGTTAATCAAAGTTAAAAACATGAGCAGTAGCACCGGGTACAAATATGCAAAGCTTTAGCACAGGGTACCACCATGCAGAGTGCCAGGAGCTTAGGTAAATGAATACATTTCAAAGCTTCTCGGATCAATCTAGAGTTTTTTTTAGCGAACGTTCTAAAAAAAGGACGCATGTAGTCACGTGTAGGGAGCGACCGATAATTGGACCGATATTGGCACTATGGGTTTAATATATTATATGTGCCTTCCCTTCCTAAAATAATAATATAGCAAGAAAGTAATCGCTCCCTTATCATTAACGCGGTTTTTTTATACCCCCCCTCCGCCCAACCCAGTTTCATTTTAGACACAGCAGCACACGTCATTTACCAACAGGGTCGGCGAGTTGAAGGACAAATTTACTTTTAATCTTCTTTTGAAGATTTTGCTTTGCGTGTCGATGTTTATAAATGTTACTCTTATATTCTTTCATTCATTTACTTTCCTACTATCAACTATTTGTTAAGTGTTTTAGTAAACAACAGAAAAGAAATTGTATTGTAAAATGACACTCTTTGATGTTACCGCATGGCAATTCAAAGCAAAATTTTGATCGGTCGGCTTTCATTTTTTATCTTCTGTTCTTTTCTTTCTTTCGTGTGTCAACATTAAAAATTATTTCTTTCGTTTCATTTTGGTTATAGCAACAGTTGTATCAGGGACGAGGCGTGAGTGTTTGCCGGTTTTAAACTCTTAGAGAAAAATCTATTGATGTTTTTATTGCTATATACAAAGCACAAACGAAAATATGCCTTTCCATCATATCGACATCGCTAGTTTCAGAACGTTAATTAATTAATAGACTTGCCAGGCAATAAATGATGCCTAGCTGTAGACAAACATTGACAGAACAATCGAAACATAGATTTTAACTTCGTAGGCAGCAGTTGAAAGATAAGTTGGCTTCAATTAATACTATATTTACAACTGCCGATTGCTGAACGTCCATACGAAGTTTTATTGGTGTTACATTACATTGGTTAGAACCTGGGCTCCTCTCAGGATAGCTGAATCCCAGGATAGGTCCCGAGAAATTTTCTTCTCTCGGGATATTGTTGGGTAAATAAAAGGAGGCTGGGAAAGGTACCACCCACACAATCCCATACAATAGCCGTGGCTACACAATTATAATTATAAACGGGTTCATTATACGTTCAACAACAATACGCTATAGTACCTTCACCGATACACTACAGTATATAATGTCAACTAGTGAATGAAAGTTTTCTCTTTTTACACTGACAGAGAAGGGAGCAGGAGGTTTACTTGTCGAAGGGCTAAATAACCAAAACATCTTCATTATATATTACAAGTGGGGCTTCAGTCGACATACGTGGGGGTGAGGGTATGTGCGAATTGCGACAGGGTGGGGGTGGTAGATCTACTTAATAAGTGGACGGAACTTAAACTTCAAATGGTTGAGTGAAATTCTGTTATTTATCGATTTGGTGAACTTTCCGCATTTGGTCAAATTAACGCATTTAAGTGTTGCGTTACAAATTTTAATCGCAAATTTTTTATGCCGCGTTAATTGCAAATTAACGCAGTTTAATCAGTAGTCCTAATTAATACATTTTACTTTTTTAGTTTGACATGAATTATTTACAACTTTATCTTACTTTTCTGTTTTTGTGAACAAGTAAAAAGTAAAAACAACAAATTGTTTGTTATAAGTTTAATTTTAAACAATAAACATGCATATTTCTGAGATTATGCAGGCATTTTTTGTGTTTCTGACTTCAGTCTTTCGGTCTGTCTTTTCAAAACTTTTGTTTTTCTAATCTTCTAATCATCTGCAAGACACCCTTTCATTAATAGCAAAATATCGGTAACGGCAAAAATGCTAGGGAAAAATATCGGTATCGGACTATTGGTAAAAAGGCATATCGGTCGCTCCCTAGTCACGTGGTTTTATGAAATTTAATTAAAGTAATGTAGGCCTACATCTTTCTGAGATAAATTCTGTAATACTCTTGTTTTATCGCTAGAGAATTTTAAATAAAATTCTCTAAGGTCTAGGGCAGTAAAATTTGAAATATGTTCCATTGCTCATAGTGGAAGTGACGCCACTGGTGTCATATAAATAGCTTTAAAATAGAATATGGAGCCATTTTAGATTAGATTATAGAGTTGGGTGATCTCTCAGAATTTGGCATCAAAATCAGACAAGCTAGTCTAGACTTCCAGAACAGAGAAACAGTATCAGACAATCTAGTCTAGACTCTCAGAAGTGGGCCACAGTATCAGACAATCCATCATTTAATGGCTGCTCAGTAGGGTGACAAAAACATCATAGTGCTCGAAATTGGACTCTCAAACCTTTATTGCGTTCCTTTTAATGAAAAAATTAACTCTGCAAAATATTATTAAGATATTTTTATATTTAGAGGTTGCTCAATGAACTTGAAATGATCATATTTAATGGTCAACAATAAATAAAAAGAATGCATTTTGATTTTTTTTTCTAATACAAACTTTAATTATGTTATTCAAATTAAGTGTTATTTATATGATTTTATACAATGTTTGATTTCAGAATACTTCACCTGTTGATTATTCATGTGTTTTCATTAGGTATGTACCGGATTGTAATTTTTACATCCTGCAGGAATCGGAACCGGAATCGGATTTGAATCCTGCCGGAATCGGAACAGGAACCGGATTTTACCGAGTTAAATAGTAACTCTTTCGAACGAAGTAGTGATTTCTCGCCTAACATAAAAAAAAAAGATATAAGAATGAAAAATAGAATAAAAATGTAGTTTTTAAGTTCTAGATAGCAAAAAACAGTATTAAGCATTTAGATCTTGAAGAATGTGACTAAAACCCTTTCCCCAATCTTGAGTTAAGAAAAATAACTCTGTCAAAATAACAGGTTTTTTTGTTTTAAAAAAATATTTTAACAAAGCTGTACCTAATTTAACTAGATTTCTATTACAATCAAACAAAGAAATGGATAACATATCTTAGAAAGTGTAATCAACTTGTTTATTAATAAATGAATTCCAATATATATATTTACTGTGGCACCACCCGATAGTCTATTTTTCCTTAGTTTTCCATAGTGACGTCACCAAACCTTGTTATTTCATTCATACTTTCCTTTAAATCATTATCTGACTATTTCCCATAAACACGCAAATTAAAATGCATTTGAAATCTAAATCAATATCACTTTAATGTTCAATTAAAAATGTATCTTCAAGTTATTTATCTAAATATGCGAGGAATTTTCTCCAAATCGTGACAAAATCCACTAAATTAAAAAATTTGCAGAAAAATAAATTATTGAGCTATTTTAAAACTGTAAACTCCCAAAAATAGATCGTTGTCTGCTCTTTAAAGAAGTTAACTTTTATAGCGAAATATAGTTTATAGAAAACACAGAATCAAAAGTAGCGGAAGGTAAAGAATCATATTACTAGACTAAATGCGGTTCAAATCTTCCTTTTTAATATATTTTTACTTACATATAGAACTAAAAGCGATCGACGTTATTGTATTTTTGAAAATGCAGGAAAGAAAGAAAGGAAGTTATTGTTTTCATTTAATTGTAAAGCGCTAAATATTTCAAAATTATGTTGCGCTAAAAGATTTCTTACACCGAAATTTCAAGAAACAAAGAAATCCGGCTTAAATCCGACACATTTTAATCGGAACCGGAATCGGAACCGGATTTATTAAAACTGCCGGAATCCTGCTTAACAGAAACCGGAATCGGATTCCGGTACAGCCATAGTTTTCATTAATGTGTTCACAATTGTAGACTTTCGCATATCTGGAATTTAACGTCGATGTTCTATATTGCAATTGAGTTTCATCTTTTGTTAAAACTTTTGCATAATTTGAGATGAGTTTCACCCCTCTTTCTGCTGTATCATTTACAACTTGCATAGAATTAACAATTTTATGTGCTTCCTTGTTTTCGGTTGCTGTACTCCACGTGTCTGGGTGATTTTCAATTATGAATGCCCAATTTATTCCAAGCACTTCAAATACATATTTTAATCTCTCTGTTACAAAGTCACATAAGTTCATGCTTACAATTTTATCCATTAATACTTTGCCTTCAAGTATTTTTTATCTGTTTTTGTTTTTGACTGGCTTTTCAAGTGCAATCAACATTTTTTCTTTAGTTTGGTTATCAACATCGTTGCTGAAAAAAGAGAGACTCACCAGGTCTTTAGTTAAATACTATAAATGTCATGCAATGGTTTTAAATGCAGAGTCATCGACATCTTTAACAAATATTTTGAAATTATTCAATTTCTTATCAAAGTCAGGTCATTGTGAGAAGCAGATGAAGAGATGGGAGCCCGAAACCAATGTTCCATGTAAATTAAAATTTAAAAAATCGAAAATCCTAGATTTTTTTCTTTATTTTTTGTTAAATAAAATTGATGTCGAACAAGTACATTTTAATAGAGTACAGTGTTTTTGCCATCCATCATGCTTGATGCATAGCGCTAGGAGTACGGAAAGTTATCCCGCTTTGGCCTGGAGGAGTTTCTTCTAAAAAAATTTACAGTAGCAAAAATTCTTTGTAATCGTCGCGAGGTTGTTTTGTTCCTTGCAGCATATTTACAGCAAATTCTACTAATGATGGCACAAGTGAACCATAAACTTTGAGATCTGCATCAGTTAAATGCCATGATTCAGAATTAATTTTACTTTACTGATCACGAAATCGTTGAAACAACTTAATCAATGGACCAGAAGATGCTCCAAAACATGTTTTGTAAACATGGGATAAAGTCCCTTCATGAACATAGTGTCGACAGGCTGTGTATAATAAAGATTTTCCAATTAATTTCTCCAGCAGGGTTCAAGCATCTGAATGTATACATGTGTTGTTTGAAGTAGTATCAAAACTGAGTGCCATAATTTTATCATATGAAATGTTTCAATAGTTTAAAGCTTGTCCAATGATGCTATACTACAGTGGGTGTTCTGAATTTCGACAAACTTATTTTATTTTTTAACTTATTAATTTTCCCCCAAAAAAAGTGATTTGTATTATGTATGATGATTCATAAATAAAAAAAATAAAAAATATTGATAACATTCTCAACCTAATTATTAAAATAGAAGAGATAAATATGAAAAACATATGAAAAATGTGGATTCGAGTAACCTAACAAACATAAACTGCGTTGGAGCAACCACTAAACATCAACGGATTGTCTCCAAAATTTACCAATATAATTTTTTTCATTAAATGGAACCAAACAAAAAGGTTGAGAGCATTAAATTTTTTTTTTTACAATGCATTTGATTTTCACCCTACTGTTCAGTCACAAAAAGAAAACGTTATCCTACATTTTAAAGCGTTAGAATATAACATTAAATAATGTGCAACACAGCATTAAGTAATGTACAACACAACATTAAGTAATGTACAACACATCATTAAGTAATGTACAACAGATCATTAAGTAATGTACAACACAGCATAAAGTAATGTACAATAATACAACACAGCATTAAGTAATGTACAACACTGCATTAAGTAATGTACAACACTGTATTGAGTAATGTACAAAACTGCATTGAGTAATGTACAACACTGCATTATGTAATGTGCATCTGCATTGAGTAATGTACAACACTGCATTAAGTAATGTACAACACACCATTAAGTAATGTACAACACAGCATTAAGTAATGTGCATCTGCATTGAGTAATGTACAACACTGCATTAAGTAATGTACAATACACCATTAAGTAATGTACAACACAGCATTAAGTAATGTACAACACACCATTAAGTAATGTACAACACAGCATTAAGTAATGTACAACACAGATGATCATCGTAATAAAAGTGAATGGTTTACACCAACACCAACAGACATCACTTAGAATCAGGATCACATCACATATTCAAACAACGGTACCTGTACAATCAAGAACAAATACTGTATACCTTATAATATTTATAATTCTGAACCTCAACCATTGAATAATGGTTATAGTCCTATGTAATATCTTTCAACTTTCCAATATGTACTTCAACATTTGAAACTTATACGTAGTCATTTAAACAATAGAATTATACTGTAACAGGTTAATGGGAGGGGGAATAGCTACAGCTTAATGTTTAAACTGCACTCCACGATATTTTACATTATCTCAGGAAATAGTGTCATTTTGTTCATATCAGATCATCAATAGACATCGTAGTAAACTGCTGAACATAATTATTTGTGATAGTTTTTAGACAGGAAGAAAAGAGGGATTTTATTATAAATGTTTATCATAAATGTTTTAAAATGTAATAAATAAAAGTTAGAATCAAGAGATAAAATCAAAAAAATTGCTGGGAAAGACAACAAAAGTCTATAACTCAGAGTTACAACCACAAATTGAATACCATAATCAGTCGTTACAACTTTACTATTGTCCTTTGTTCTTTAAATGTGTTTTGGTACGTCTATTAAGTCAGACAAGTCCATTCAGAAGCGTAGCAAGTGGTGAGCAAATCTGGGTTTAATGCCCGGGCGCTACTCACAAAGAGGCGCCAAACGGTATATTAGACATATGGTTTTTATATGGTTTTCGAATGGGGGGGCGTTAAAAAGGAATTAAAAAGGTATTGTGCCCCGGAAGCGAGTTAAGCTCGCTATGGCAATGAGTCCATTGAGATGTTCTTTAGACTAAGCAAACCACAGGGTACATCAGCATATCACAGGGTACATCAGCATACCACAGGGTACATCAGCAAATCACAGGGTACATCAGCAAACCACAGGGTACATCAGCATACCACAGGGTACATCAGCATACTACAGGGTACATCAGCAAACCACAGGGTACATCTGCATACCACAGGGTACATCAGCAAACAACAGGGTACATCAGCATACCACAGGGTACATCAGCATACCACAGGGTACATCAGCATACCACAGGGTACATCGGCATACCACAGGGTACATCAGCATACCACAGGGTACATCAGAACACGGGAAAGTATACAAGCAGCAGTCGTTAAGATTTTTCCCGTTGGTAAAACAAATATTGCTACAGTAACTTGACATGTCAGACGATACTTGGTAGTATATCTTCAGGTTGTCTAATTGCATTAAGATGATGCAACCTATTTAATTGTGTTGACTATCTGTGATGAATCCTTCTATTTAGTTGTGTTGACTATCTATGATGTATCCTACTATTTAGTTGTGTTGACTTTCTATGATGTATCCTTCTATTTAGTTGTGTTGACTATCTATGTTGTATCCTTCTATTAAGTTGTGTTGACTATCTATGATGTATCCTACTATTTAGTTGTGTTGACTTTCTATGATGTATCCTTCTATTTAGTTGTGTTGACTATCTGTGTTGTATCCTTCTATTTAGTTGTGTTGACTTTCTATGATGTATCCTTCTATTTAGTTGTGTTGACTATCTGTGTTGTATCCTTCTATTAGTTGTGTTGACTTTCTATGATGTATCCTTCTATTTAGTTGTGTTGACTATCTATGTTGTATCCTTCTATTAAGTTGTGTTGACTATCTATGATGTATCCTTCTATTAAGTTGTGTTGACTATCTGTGATGAATCCTTCTATTTAGTTGTGTTAACTATCTATGATGTATCCTACTATTTAGTTGTGTTGACTTTCTATGATGTATCCTTCTATTTAGTTGTGTTGACTATCTGTGTTGTATCCTTCTATTTAGTTGTGTTGACTTTCTATGATGTATCCTTCTATTTAGTTGTGTTGACTATCTGTGTTGTATCCTTCTATTTAGTTGTGTTGACTTTCTATGATGTATCCTTCTATTTAGTTGTGTTGACTATCTGTGTTGTATCCTTCTATTTAGTTGTGTTGACTTTCTACGATGTATCCTTCTATTTAGTTGTGTTGACTTTCTATGATGTATCCTTCTATTTAGTTGTGTTGACTATCTGTGTTGTATCCTTCTATTTAGTTGTGTTGACTTTCTATGATGTATCCTTCTATTTAGTTGTGTTGACTATCTATGTTGTATCCTTCTATTAAGTTGTGTTGACTATCTATGATGTATCCTTCTATTAAGTTGTGTTGACTATCTGTGATGAATCCTTCTATTTAGTTGTGTTGACTATCTATGATGTATCCTACTATTTAGTTGTGTTGACTTTCTATGATGTATCCTTCTATTTAGTTGTGTTGACTATCTGTGTTGTATCCTTCTATTTAGTTGTGTTGACTTTCTATGATGTATCCTTCTATTTAGTTGTGTTGACTATCTATGATGTATCCTTCTATTTAGTTGTGTTGACTATCTATGATGTATCCTTCTATTAAGTTGTGTTGACTATCTATGATGTATCCTTCTATTTAGTTGTGTTGACTATCTATGTTGTATCCTTCTATTAAGTTGTGTTGACTATCTATGATGTATCCTTCTATTAAGTTGTGTTGACTATCTGTGATGAATCCTTCTATTTAGTTGTGTTGACTATCTATGATGTATCCTACTATTTAGTTGTGTTGACTTTCTATGATGTACCCTTCTATTAAGTTGTGTTGACTATCTATGATGTGTCCTTCTATTAAGTTGTGTTGACTATCTGTGATGAATCCTTCTATTTAGTTGTGTTGACTATCTATGATGTATCCTACTATTTAGTTGTGTTGACTTTCTATGATGTATCCTTCTATTTAGTTGTGTTGACTATCTGTGTTGTATCCTTCTATTTAGTTGTGTTGACTTTCTATGATGTATCCTTCTATTTAGTTGTGTTGACTATCTATGATGTATCCTTCTATTAAGTTGTGTTGACTATCTATGATGTATCCTTCTATTTAGTTGTGTTGACTATCTATGTTGTATCCTTCTATTTAGTTGTGTTGACTATCTATGATGTATCCTTCTATTAAGTTGTGTTGACTATCTATGATGTATCCTTCTATTAAGTTGTGTTGACTATCTATGATGTATCCTTCTATTAAGTTGTGTTGACTATCTATGATGTATCCTTCTATTTACGTAGTTGTGTAATAAAGTTTTTTGGATACGGTCCCGATTACAATTTTATTGATTTTTATGTGTGTTTTTAAATTATTTTTTTTACACTGATGGGTTTATTGTATTTAAAAATTATAAAGTTATCTTTCTCTGTAACGAAAATTCGTGAAATTTGAAACATTTTACTAAAATAAACTTTTAAATGGAATAACTAGAATCACTGGTTTACCTTGGTTTATTTAGAAGCAATTATTAAATGATTTTTGTAACTATCAAATACAATTGTGTGTGTATGTGTGTGCATTTAATTGATAGTTAGTTGTTGTACTGTAACTGAAACGTTTTAAGCCAGTCTAGTTACAAAGAGACACTCCACATACAAACATTATTTTGCCGCCTCTATTGTAAAGACAAAGCCATTACTGGGGAAAAAGAAATAGTTTGATATTTTTTCTCTTATGACGATGATCGTTCATATAGATATATGTAAGAATAAACGTCAGTATGGATACAACCATAAGAAAATTCCCGATTGAAAATATTCACACATCTATAGATAAATATATTCATTTTTACTGACTTACTAGAACATTATTAAATGAAATGTGAAATAGAATTTTGTAACACCTGCGCATTTAGTTGTTTTTATATTGTAAACAGTTTATGTATTGTTTCTTGATTTGTTCTACTTTCTTTACGATTTTTTGTTTTAATTTAACTTTATTTTATTTCACGTAAAGGTATACAGTTTTACACGTAGATGTATACAGTTTTACACGTAGAGGTATGCAGTATTTCACGTAGAGGTATACAGTATTTCACGTAAAGGTATACAGTATTACACGTAAAGCCTAATTTATTGTAAGTAAAAAAAAATGGTTCAAATTATGAGAATATGTATTGAATTAAACAAGATTATTAACAACACAAGTAATTTAGAAATTCCAATAAAAAAAGAAAACATCATTCAAACAAAGGAAAGAGTCTCAACCTTCTAGAGCTAGACTAGACAATTACATTCGTTATTTCCATTGTAGGTATCCATTCCACGACAATTACATTCGTTATTTCCATTGTAGGTATCCATTCCAAGACAATTACTTTCGTTATTTCATTGTAGGTATCCATTCCAAGACAATTACATTCGTTATTTCCATTGTAGGTATCCATTCCAAGATAATTACATTCGTTATTTCCATTGTAGGTATCCATTCCAAGACAATTACATTCGTTATTTCCATTGTAGGTATCCATTCCAAGACAATTACATTCGTTATTTCCATTGTAGGTATCCATTCCAAGATAACTTCCCTTAGATTTCACCTTCTGAGTACAATCTGTTGGTCAGCGCTACTCACATGGTATAGTTTAGGTCTGATAAATACTAAAGTATAGAAAACAGAAAAAGTCAGAAAGAAGCGGGAAAGTTAAAATAATGTTGATGAACTTACGAATGTGTTGTCTGTACAGCTGCATACAACGTGGGTGTGTCTCTACGTTTCTACTCACAGGCTGGGCAGCTTGGACCAAAATAAACTCCCCTCTGAATAAACCACGATCCCCATCTTGAGGCAGACCCTGTGTCAGTCCTGTGGCCCACCTAGGCCACTCTTGAAATCCAGTGTACCGTGGTGGGTAGCACTTATTTGTTGACTGTTGATTGGAGGATCTGGAGCCATTTTGACCCATGATTACCTAACAAGAATATGGTGACATTTTAACAGTGATACTACTTATTATTGTGACATAACAAGTAATTTCATTCACAGTGATACTACTTATCATTATTGTGACATAACAAGTAATTTCATTCACAGTGATACTACTTATCATTATTGTGTAACTACAAGTAATTTCATTAACAGTTATACTACTTATCATTATTGTGAAACTACAAGTAATTTCATTCACAGTGATACTTCTTATCATTATTGTGAAACTACAAGTAATTTCATTCACAGTGATACTACTTATCATTATTGTGAAACTACAAGTAATTTCATCCACAGTGATACTACTTATCATTATTGTGACATAACAAGTAATTTCATTCAAAATGATACTGCTTATCATTATTGTGACATAACAAGTAATTTCATTCACAGTGATACTACTTATCATTATTGTGTAACTACAAGTAATTTCATTAACAGTTATACTACTTATCATTATTGTGAAACTACAAGTAATTTCAGTCACAGTGATACTACTTATCATTATTGTGAAACTACAAGTAATTTCATTCACAGTGATACTACTTATCATTATTGTGAAACTACAAGTAATTTCATCCACAGTGATACTACTTATCATTATTGTGACATAACAAGTAATTTCATTCAAAATGATACTGCTTATCATTATTGTGACATAACAAGTAATTTCATTCACAGTGATACTACTTATCATTATTGTGAAACTACAAATAATTTCATTCACAGTGATACTACTCATCATTATTGTGAAACTACAAATAATTTCATTCACAGTGATACTACTTATCATTATTGTGAAACTACAAGAAATTTCATTCACAGTGATACTATTTGTTATATTTTTAGTAAACAAACCCTTCAGCATTGAAATTCAAAATGTTCCAAGACAATCATGCATCCTAAATATTAAATCGAAGATTTCAATAGACGCCATTTACCTTTATTTAGAGCAAGGATATAGACTCACCAAGTTTAAAAATAGCAATTAGTGTATTGATGAAATTTTCTTTACAATGTTTTAACTAATCCATACTCTTGTGTATCTGAACTAGTAGTGTACCCGGCGTTGCCCAGTAAGTCACTACCTCAAACGTGACACTTGAAACATTTTTTACAAACCATTAGGTAAAGATATGGGTGCTTATTTATACCACCTACCTAACGTGCAGAAATTAACTATATTTCATACGTGGGTCATTCCATGTCAACTCAACCAGTATTTTGACAATTGTCCACCCGACCCTTTCAGATCTTCCTGAAATTTTCAGGCCATACAAAGTTGAGTGATTCCTGAAAATTTCAGGCCATTTGGTCAAAAACGTTCTGAGATATTGTAAAGTTTTAAAGGTAGTCGCGAGTTCGCGTAACATTTACATTTTCGCGATATTTAAACGTGAATATTTCAAAAACTGAAATGTTCAGTATTTACTCATTTTTTTTTTATCCTGAGTGGAATGGTGTTTTTATCTCAAGTGTAGCTTGCATACAGAATGCCATAAAAATGTCCAAACATTGCACTTCAGACAGTTTTCACCAATATTTGACCCGGTATCGCCATGAACCTATAATACATGGAATGATGTTTGTTCACCTAATATATATATACGCTAAAACTACATTTTAGTGTGAGCTAAATTAGACAGTCTGATGCTGAAACAATTCTCATTTCATCATTGATTAGAGTATTTGCGGGGGGGGGGGGGTTAAGATTGAATAGACCGGATTTAGAATGTTTTTGGTGCCTCTGAGTGGCTTAATGTTACGCAGAAAAAATACAGTAGCAAACATTGTCTACGGACTTTAAAAAAATATTAGAAATAATAGACGCCTTTGTTCTAACTGTGAGTGCTCTACTTAAGCGCATCGCCAAGAATAAAGTTAACAAATTTTATACGTTTTTAATGTGTTAATTTTATATATAAAAAAACAAGGGAAGTAGCTAAGTACATCTGCTAGAATATGAACATTACCTGATGTGTTTCTTTTAAAACTAGTAATAGGGGTCTACACCTATTGACTAACAAGACTATTCAGAAAATTACTATTTTAAGTAACAAAAGATTAAACGTTAATTTGTTTTTGGTCATGCTACAATTAAAGTCCAAACAGGGGACTCTCTTGCAGGCGTAGACTTTAGGCAGTCATCCGGTCATCTAGATGCCACGTAAAATAGGCAGTAGGGTGGCCCAAAAAACTCAACTTTCACCTACAGAGCAAGACACCCTCTAACTTTTTTCCTTATACCAAACCTTTAATTAGGTCAGAGTTTCAGCCAACTGCAAGGTGATGCTCAACGACCATGGATTTTCACAGTTTCATCGAAAATTGCCGAACTTTCATGTCATTTACATTTTGCATATTATCATGTTCTTTGTGTTATTTTTTAGAGCATTTTCGAAAAAAAATGCTCTATTGTCCCCGTTTTGTCTGTCTGTCCGTCTGTCCGTCATCACCCTAGATCTCAACAACCATAAGTCCTAGACCCATGATGTATATATCATTTTGTAGGTCTTGGCCTGCCAAGAAATGACTTTTTTCCATTTCGCGATCTGACCTCTCAGGGCCGTAAAAGGGGCCTTAGTACCGTTTTTTTACTATATAAGCTATATTAATAAAGGAGCGCTATATCTCAGCAACCATAAGTCTTAGACCCATGATGTATATATCATTTTGTAGGTCTTGGCCTGCCATGTGTACATCAAAAGTTCATTTCGCGATAGGACCTCTGAGGGCCGGGCTTCAGGGCTCATAAGGGGCTTATATATTATATATACACCTTGTACGTTCAATAGCCCGTTCATTTGGTGCGAAATACTGCAGCACGTAGTTTCACCAAGATTTATTAAGAAACTCATCAAATGAAATAGTAAGCTTGTGTTCTGGGTTTAATTGAAAGTATCAGAGCTATGCAACAATTGACGGAGTTTTCGGACGATTAAATGACTATAATTTCTAATGTTTTCAATTATGAGTCCTATTTCAGTAACCACAAACCACTTGTAGTTAGATTTAAGAGAAAATAATTTTTTTTCAAATATAAAGAAACGTCTTTATAATTTTTTTTTTTTACAGATATATGCATTACACAATTGAATTTATAAACATTTCCAAAATTTACAAATATTTACTGAAAGATAGCATACGTACTGATACATAACATGAAAATGCGCTAACACGTCCTGTGTCCAGAATGGAACAGGCTTAATTGCTTGTTACTTACTTAGGGTTGGCTGTTTAACTATTCTGTCATAACTTCCTGTTGATGATGACTGTGCATTTGCAAGCAGTTTTATTGATGATGAAACTAAATATGACGATGAGTACATACCGACCAAAATTAGCAAATCAGGTAATCAGCAAGACAAGATAACTCATATAAAGAAAACCTCTCAAGACTAATTGTTCAATCCAAGTGTAACAAGTGCCTTTGGCCAGTAATAAAACATCTGATCGTTTTAGTTTCAGGTGATGGGATGGACAAATTGTCAGGTGTACCAAAGGTGAGCTCTGGAACTGGTGAGACTGAAGCTAATGCTGTTCACAAATTGTTGGTGGAGTGGCAGCTGGTTGAGAGGGTTTAAGCTATGTGCTTTGACACAAACTCAGTAAATACCGGCAGAATAAATGGCGTATGTGTTGGCCTTGAAAACAGGCTAGGTCGTGAACTTCATTGGTTAGCCTGTCGTCATCATGTAATGGAGATCATCTTGTCAAAGGTTTTCTCCATCTGCTGTGGACCTTCAAACTCCACATATATCCCGCTTTTCAAACGATTCAAAGGCTGTTGGAGTGTCACCACCAGGCAGAATTTTTCAGAATTCCAAGTGACACCTGAAGCTTCCAGTTTATCACGTAACCATTGCAGTCCTGACCAAAGAGCATCTTAAAGGAACAAATCAAAGATGATTACACGGAGCTTATTAAGTTGACACTGATTGTTCGGGACATCCACCGTGTACAATCCACTGAAGGGCTCCAGGACCAGTACATCGTGCTCGCTGGATGGCAAAATTAATTTATGCCATGAAAATAAATATCTCCCGCAACCAAACAGATGTATAAAAAAAGCTTACAAAGAAGAAGCCCAAGTTGAGCGCTTTGTAGTTTGGTGCACTAATTTACACCAAGAATTGGGTAACTGGTCCTCGTGCAACTGAAGCTCCATCCAGTGATTTACAGCTGTGGACTGATCTCAGCAGTTACTAGATCATCGATCCTGACATCAGCTCAGATCCAAGAAAAGTCCTAGAAAATCATCTCTGGTATCTTTTAGACGAGCTTGTTGGATTAGCCCTGTTATCAGATCATGTGACAGCAGCTGCAAAGTTGGGAATTGTGCAGAGAATCACCAGTGAAGCTGGCAAATGAAAAGAAACCAGATGTATGTTTAGGTGACTTTGCAACTACCGCAATGGGAACCTTCTTTGTTGTTATAACATTGACAGTGCATTTCTTGATTTGCTATCACAAGAGTGGCCTGCACGTGAACAGTATCGATATGGCCAGACAAGATTCAAGTCATTAAGTGTTGTGAACGACACGGTTGAGCGAGCGGTGAAGCTTTTTGAAGAATACAACACTGCTTACTAAAGACGAAGAAGAAATATAACTCTTATTGCAAGTATTGGAAGTAAACCGCAAGGCTGTTCCAACACATATCAGCAAAAAGTCTGCTGTTCAGGCCCTAATGTCAGAATGACAATAACATTGACTTATCATGCATGCTTTTGTGACTTAATTTTGAGTAGGTTAATTTTGTTAGTTTTTTGATGGAATAGCGCAATTTAACCTTTTAATAGTGACAAATGACAACAGCCATTTGTTTAAGCTAGATGGTTAATTTGCTAAAAAGTGTTGAACTGTTGATATTAAAAAGCTATTGCTGGTTGTAATTTTAAAACATTCAACATATGCGTATTGCTTCATTTTGCTTGACTTTCGTAAAATTGGATATTATATTGTTCTTGAGCACTGTCTTGTAGTTGGAGTTTAAAGCTAAAACTTTACCAAAACATTACTATTAGCAGATGTAAAAAATTGGGAGGGTGTCTTGCTCTATAGCACACATTTCATTTTTTGCCATATCTAAATGAACCACCCTAATAGGCAGTCATCCGGTCATCTAGATGTCACTAAAATAGGCAGTCATCCGGTCATCTAGATGCCATGTACAATTTAAAAAAAAATAGAATAGTTTTTTTTTTCCACGAGGCTATATAAGTTATTTATTTAGATTATTGAACCAATGTTTCTTGACTTTGTTAATAGTTTATAAGCTATAAATTATATTAAACTGATTAGCTTGATACGCTATGTGGTTAAATCCGTAAAATAATGGCATATACACTGTAGACTAGTTGAAAACATTTCACAATAAAAGTAGGCAGAGTTAATATTAGTGCAATACAATTATTGTAGTACTGGCTGGAAGTAATAACCTATTGTATTACTGACTAGAAGCAATTAATTTATTGTACTACTGCCTAGAAGCGATGAGCTTATAGTACATAGTACTACTGAATAGTAGCAGAAGTAAAAAGTTTGAATTAAATTACACGATACATTAAATTAAATAACAAAATAATTGATGAATTCTTACCTTTTTTTTAGTCCAAAAAAAAAAAATTCAGTTCGAAGACACCGGCTCATTACAGAGGTCTGAAAGCTCTCTCTCTTTTATATGACTCACCGATTAGGAAGGGAGACAAATCTTTTAAGTCCCCCATCCGACCAAGTGTAAACATTTTTTTTTCATTTAAAACTTGACATTGACCTTGCGGAAATAGATTACATAGAAAAAAGTAAAATAATACCAATGAACATTGATGGAATTTATAATATTTTCACGTGTAAACAATCAAGCAATCTTAAGTAAATATTGTTTACTGAGAAACTGCGGTTTCGTCGATAGGTCTTTTTCGCATCGTTTTATTTCAATAGTTTTATTTCAATAGTTTTATTTCAAAAGATTTTTTTTCAAGAGTTTTATTTCAGTTATATTTTATTTCAAATATGAGTTAATGTGAAAATCTTGGTGGTCGAGATTGATAAAGCCACTGCAACATTTGATTGTTTCCCTTACACTTATTGCTTGCATATCACTAGTTAAATGGGAGTTTGGTATTGAAATTTGTAATCTTATTTTACTTTCACATTCCTTTAAGCATGCATTTGTAGTTGTTATAAAATAAAAATAAAAAACTGCAAGCTTAACGTGTTTTCACGTAAAAATTCATTCAGCTGCCCGTTGACTTAAATTTGTATAAAACATTTGGCCACTGATGAGCTCAAGGCAGCATTGAGTTTGTATCCTTTATACCATCGACATTTGTATCTTCAGAAACGCACAATTTTGTGAATAGTAACAGCTTGTCTTTAAGTCAGTGTGTCACAGACACAGTTTTAAATCAATGGACTGAATTTCAAACTTTCTTCAAAATACATCTTAGCCCAAGTTTGCTTGAGCCAGAACAAAATTTGAAGTCATTGTAGTCAATATCTTATCTCCAAGGGCAATGAGTTAATGAACAGATGATCTCAGAACTGAAAACTTTTTATCTTTAGCAATAGATGTTTCAAATCTTAATGAAATTGTTTCATGTTGTTTTGAGGCACTTTCAACCTCTATCAGGAATTATGGTAAAACGTCTAGTACTACAAAAGATAACAGGTGAAACAGCAGACATCCTATTTCATTACCTAAGAGAGAGAGTTAGCAAAGAAACAGCTGCTGATACTACTAATACAAAATTTTGTTGGTGCTGATAGAAAAGATATTAACACTGTTTTCGTAACCAGAATGATTTTTTAGATAGTAAGATAATTAGTAAAGGGAGTTCATGAGATTTGATTCATAATGAGCTTCATAGTGCGGCAGATTGGAATTAAATATCGATGAGACTTTCTTTATCTTTCAAACTTCAGTCGATGTTTTTTTTTCAGTTGAATGAATGAGCTATTCTCAATTATCGATGCCTTGGATCTTCCGCATTTCTTTAATAACGCAATATCAGCAAACGTGTTTGGAATCACCTTATGTGGCATGGAATATCAGCAAACGTGTTTGGAATCACCTTATGTGGCATGGAATATAAGCAAACGTGTTTGGAATAAAAATTAATTTAGTTCATTCATTTATAAGTTTATTTCATTTTAATTTATAAATAGACCAAATGTGCATTCTAAGTAAATTAATGAAGAAATGTCACAAATCTCAAATGTAATCAATCGATAGATTTCCAATGTAGGCCTATTATTTTAAACCATTTTAAATTGCCACTTTTTACTCTTTTTTAAGATAAAGAATGGCTTGAATTTAGACAGTCAGCTCACTTAAAAAGTTAAATCAACTCAGATTTTGTGCCAAAAAGATTTAAGTTGATCCATTTCACAAACAGTACTTGCAAAAACATGTTTCTAAATATAGAAATGCAATTCTTGATAAATTATCCCCACAAATACATGTTTCCAAATGTGTCAATTTATAAAAGCGATGTGATTATAACATCATTCTAAGCATTAACATTGTCAATTGCAAAAATGAATTATGAGGGAAACTAAATATCTGTCAAAACATCTACATCAGTTCATATTTAGATAATAATTTCTGTCAAAACGCCTACATCAGTTCATATTTAGATAATAATGTCTGTCAAACATCTACATCAGTTCATAATTAGATAATAATGTCTGTCAAACATCTACATCAGTTCATATTTAGATAATAATTTCTGTCAAACACCTACATCAGTTAATATTTTGGTAATAATGTCTGTCAAACATCTACATCAGTTCATAATTAGATAATAATGTCTGTCCGGTCTTTTTGATTTTCTTATTTTGGACTTTTATATATCAAATTTTAAATATTAAATTTCTTTTCATAGAATTTTGTAGTCAATTTTAACTAGATATAAAATCGAAACTGACTGATATTTAAGAATCCATTAAAACTAGAACAAGAACTTTTAGAGAAATTAAGATGAACAGATTGGTAACTAAGGATTATGAAACAAATCTTTATCAAAATGAAATACATTTTCAAGCACACATCCAATTTTCATCACTAACATTTGAAATTTCATTTTACAATTACACTAAACTTAAAGCTTTTTGTTTTACTTTTGAGTGTTATTAATACATTATAGACTGTTCATAATCAAGTTAATTTACTTTCGTTTTATTTTAAATAACAACAAAAACTAATAATAGAATAAAAAGATATTTTTTTCAGAATAAAATTTTTTTATTTTCTAATAAATATTTAAAATTGTTAATAATAAAAAAAGACATAAATAAAACAATAGCTTTACACAAAATTATATCACAGCATAACACATACTAGTACATATAAAGTAAAATTTTAATTGTTTTTATAGCTTACATAAAAGTGTAAAAAAAACCCACTCTTTATCGTTTTATCAATATGTGAAACATGGCAATCTTTAGTAATACACATATAAAGAGGAATTTCCAGTTGATTTTAAGATAGCTACAGCTGCTTGAAGAGCTGAATGGTACAATATTAACAATAAAGTTTAAACTATCTTATCAGATTTAAGTTTGATGTCCATTTTTTAAAAAATAAGAGCTGACAAAAATCACTTTGTCCAAAAATATTACCAGATTATTTTTGTTTCCAGAATACTAATTTTGTCACATATGTATGACACACAAGCATTGTACACATATCTTATACTTACTACTCCATTTATTATTACTAAGATTTTTGTTGATTTAATTTCCCATCAATAGCTATAAATATAAAGGCAAAAAAAAGTAAAGAAAAACAGCTTACAAATATACATGATATGTGCTATATTTCACTTAAATAGTTTTAGTCAATGATTTATATGATGTAAATTATATTTTACTTTATTTTATAGTCAATGATATACATGTTGTAAGTTATATTCTACTTAAATATTTTTATAGTCAATGATATACATAATGTAATTTATATTTCACCTAAATAGTTTTAGTCAATGGTTGAGACAGTTAAGAAAGTTTTAAAAATCTGATAACTTATAAAGATTAAAAGTCATATATGATGTATTTTTTACTAAAAGAAATTAAACAAAGTACCATAGGTTGATAAACATGATATTTGTATAAGAAAGTGTTTTTATTAATCACATTATAAAAAAGATCATGCAGCAATATTTTCTTTAAATTGTTGGTAATAAAAAAAATAATTCCTATATTTTATAAAGTCTAAAATACTTAAACATTTACAACTGGATGATATTTTGAATTTCTTGAATTATATACCTAGTAGCTAAATATAAAGTAACAATATAAACAATATTAAATCTCCAACAGGATTTGTCTGACAAATCAACAGAACTAAAAAAAACTATTTTAAATTAAAGAAATAAACAAAAGTCTTAAAAAACAACAAAAAGCATTTGACCATTAATATTATTTCTGAAACAATAAAAATATATCACAGTATATCTTTTAAATTTCTGAAGTTTCTACTTTGCCAAACTTGGTGATAGTAAATTTAATATTAATTTAAGAAGTTTCAACTTTTGCCAAACTTGATCTTCTCTTCAAAGCTTGACTGTCTGGCCTGAATGGATATTCTTGTTTTAGAGGAGGGGCTTGGTATGGTTTTTTCATCCATGGCTGTGAACATTGGCAAATTGACATAAAAAGTTTAAGGAAGGTTTTTGAAAACAATATCATTTTAACAAAATATTTTATTACCAGTCAATTGGTAAATAAATTTACTAAAATTTACCTGCCGATTATAAAAAAATGGCACCATTTTTCAATCAAAGAGGAAAAAAATTATTTGTTACTTTATTTAATATAATTAAATGATAATAAATAATATGAGAAAAATCTATTTCATTTCAATATAATATAGTAGACTTTATTTTGGCTGTCGAAGTCTTGAAACAAAGTGAAACAAAGCAAGATTTTTTTAATCATTTGAGATTTCGGAAGAAGCCAATAAAATATTTCTCACTAAAAATTCTACAAAACAGCCTTATATTTATATCAAACAACACACTTTGGTTAATGAAATATAATTGTATTATTCAAAAAAGGGTAAAAAATGTTCGTTACTTTACTTATTTAGACTTCAGTACAAAACTAATAAAAATATATGCCTACATTTAATTGTAGAATTATCCCATAAGAATAAAAAAACAAGTGATGGAAACAATGGGGAAAAAAATCTGAAACATATTTCATCAATAGACACTTATTAGCAAAAGTAAAATGAAAAAACCACAAAATAAGATATACATAATTTCTTATAGTGAAGTTTCATGTATAATTGAAATTTCTATAGCAACTGATATTTTCTGTCAGACACACATAAAAATAACATTTATTTTACGGGTTATGATATAAAAAGTGTTTGCAATTAGTAAATGTGCATCCACCTGTACTTGCTGTATATAGTGGATAGTGATTTATGTGATCAGCTATTAAGCAAATAGATCAAACATTGTAAGTTGTATTTCACACAATTAGAAGAGTTTCAACATCTGTTTTAATAAAATGTAAGAAAGTAGGCACTCAGAGTGATATATAGAAAAGGAAGTTACGTTGTCCACTCATGTCATTTGTCTATTTGATACAACAACCACTGCTGAACAACAGTAAAGTGCACCAGGGCAGCAGCCAGAAAAACTAGGACCCCTCTAATAAATGGCTTGCAAGTAGGCCCCTTTCCTCTAAAAGGGCCCTTATTCTTTCCACCTATATATGTAAAAGTGTTAGAATCAGCCCCCACTCAGAGAGTACACAATTCCATGGTACCAGTTCTCTCAACAACATATTCTCAAATCTCACTGCCCTTGGAGCAGTTGGCTCATGCAGTTACCTAAGATTTTTTTGTAAAATTCTTACCATCAATATTATTGAAAATGATACATTTTAAATCTATCTTTAAAGCCTAAATCCTAAGCTACCTACGCTCTGTACTTGCTAAAAATGTTAAACTTTTTGAAGATTTGTTATAATTTTGCAACATCAAAAACTAATCTCTCTAGGTCAAAAATATTATTTTGTCAAATAAAAACAACATGTTTCAGTTTTATGATATTATTTACCTACAATTTTTTATTGTCTGTAGCATTTTGGGATGTTGGATTTTACTATTTAAAAGCTGATCAACATAATCTGGAACCAAACAATGATCATGTTACAATCATCTATATGAGAATTGTAATCCAAACGTGTACATACCAATGTCGCATTTTCATTTTCTCTGTAGATTGTTGCTAGTGACTGAAGTAATCTGTCAATCCTTGAAGGAAACAATGTCATATTAGAGTTGACAGGTTCACTGCTGCATGGATCATCTTCAGTTTCATCACCTGTGAATAACAGTTACTAGAATGAGTCTAGTGAATAATATGAAATATTAAAATTTTAAGGTATGTTTTTTTTCTGGCTGAAATAATTTATTTTAATGAGACCTGATAACTGGTCACAGAGTAGTTAGGGATCATTCACAGCAATGATGTTGTTTGTATATTGGGGAACAGGTTTTGAATTTTGTTATAATCCATTATATAGGTAAGGGTGGGGTGATTTAATGTCTTTTAAATAACAATAAATATAAGACTCTTGATATGGAGTATCTAGATAAAGACTACAGTAGAGCTCACGGGAGAGATTTTGGAACTTCAACAGCTACAGATATTAAAGAAGTAGCAGTCATCTGACATTAAAAGAGCAGCAGTCATCTGGTATTAAAGGAGTAGCAGTCATCTGGTATTAAAGAAGTAGCAGTCATCTGACATTAAAAGAGCAGCAGTCATCTGGTATTAAAGGAGTAGCAGTCATCTGGTATTAAAGGAGTAGCAGTCATCTGGTATTAAAGGAGTAGCAGTCATCTGACATTAAAAGAGCAGCAGTCATCTGGTATTAAAGGAGCAGCAGTCATCTAACATTAAAAGAGCAGCAGTCATCTGGTATTAAAGGAGTAGCAGTCATCTGGTGTTAAAAGAGTAGTAGTCATCTGGTATTAAAGAAGTAGCAGTCATCTGACATTAAAAGAGCAGCAGTCATCTGGTATTAAAGAAGTAGCAGTCATCTGACATTAAAAGAGAAGCAGTCATCTGGTATTAAAGGAGCAGCAGTCATCTGGTATTAAAGGAGCAGCAGTCATCTGGTATTAAAGGAGCAGCAGTCATCTGGTATTAAAGGAGCAGCAGTCATCTGGTATTAAAGGAGCAGCAGTCATCTGGTATTAAAGGAGCAGCAGTCATCTGGTATTAAAGGAGTAGCAGTCATCTGGTATTAAAGGAGCAGCAGTCATCTGGTATTAAAGGAGCAGCAGTCATCTGGTATTAAAGGAGCAGCAGTCATCTGGCATTAAAGGAGCAGCAGTCATCTGGTGTTAAAGGAGTAGCAGTCATCTGGTATTAAAGGAGCAGCAGTCATCTGGTATTAAAGGAGTAGAGGTCATCTGACATTAAAAGAGCAGCGGTCATCTGGTATTAAAGGAGCAGCAGTCATCTGGTATTAAAGGAGCAGCAGTCATCTGGTATTAAAGGAGTAGAGGTCAACTTATATTTAGTAACAAGTGACCATTTCAACTCCCAGGATTAAAGAAATTTGAAGCAAGCAGACATCAAAGACTTTATTGTTAACCATCATCTGAACAAACTTTCTGACAGGGCAGTAAGCTTGATGAAAGATAAACCTTATGGCCTTCTTTCCAGCAAAGGAAGTGATAAATTTCTCTTGAAAGTTTCTTGGGGCAGAAAGATTTCAAGTCTGCTGCCTAGAAATAGTACAACAAACTCCTGAAACTAATTATTCAGAATAGCAAAGAATATGACTAATTTCAATACAGTGAAATGTCGCTATAACGAAATTCACGGGGACTCAAAATTCGTTCGTAATACTGTAAATTTGTTGAACTAAGGGACATAACAGTTATTCAACATGACATACTTCCCTTGATTTATAAGAAACCTGTGCAATGTGCCCATTACGGCTCTCTTACTCATATTGTCTCATTTAATAATAATTAAATATTTTTTTTAATTGGATTCAATTTTATTATAATAAGAAAATGTAAAATAATACAAACACACAGAAGTCACCTGAAAAAGTCTGTAATTTTCTTCTGAACACTCCCAAGCATAAAAGATCGTTCTAAATATTCCCCAACAATCAGAATGCAGTCTTCTGTCCATCAAGTCTTTACCCCAAACTATACGTCGCCATTATTCTAAACAATATTGTCAATAGCCATATTCACAAAATGCGACCCTAAGCATTAATCAAGCCCCTACCCAAAACAATGACATTGCTTTTTACTAAAACTGTCAAGTTACTTTTTAATCATTTTTTCAACTGCAGTCTGGTTGATGTTCGAAAGAACATTGCCTTGCTGGGTAGTTGGGAAATGCTACCCTTAATTACTTGCTTATAACCGCCATACACATCAAATCCATTATGTCTTTCTCATACCTCCCAAAAAAGTGTCTTGCTTCTTTCTCATTACCGCACCCTCCCCCGCACACAAACATAACACTGGTTTATTGATTTTTTAATTAATCCTACGTACGTCACTACTTGTGACGTTCTCTACGTGCAGGTGGCTGACATCTTATCTCTCTCCACCCCTTCCCCTTTCTACCATTGCTAAAATACTTCTCCTCTCACCCATCCCCGATCCACTCCCCCCCCCCCCGGTTCGTTGTTACGTAATTGTGCCCGCCGTCGCTTGGCTGTCTCGTGACGTCTTAAATCTCTTCCTCTCCTCTTCCCGACCTTGCTAAAACTCTCATCCTCTCATTTCCCCCCCCCTCCCGTTTGTTGTTGCATAATTGTGACACCGCCACTCACTACCCCCCCCCCTCGCTGTCCCAAGCCGATACTTGTCTCAGTACTGCACATGGTGGAATTTATGTTTACTATCCTCATCAGTAGAGGTTAAAGGTTACCATAACATCTTACTCCTCTCACACTCCCCCCTCCCATTATTTAGTAAATGTGAATGTGGTTTGAGTTCAAGGTGACTTGAGTTATAGAAATTTGCCGAATTAAAATTTTTTTTTGGTAAGGGGATCAAATTAAATATCTGCAAAACGGCTATTTTTTTCGCAATACTGAAAACACGAAATTCGTTACAACGACACTTTTTAACAGATGTTATATAAAGCCAAGGGGAAGGGGCGAAAAAAAAATTCGCTGTACTGAATAATTCGTTACACTGACGTTCGTTATAACGATATTTCACTGTAATTGCTTTCTTGGTAACAAAGACAGACTTAATCTTTTTTTTTTACATTTGACTTACTTGGCTGTTTTATTTCTCTTTATTTAACATATAAAGAACATATATTCTTTACATTTTTGTCAGGTAAATGACATGATATTAATAAAAAAGAATGATTGATTTATTTTTTAAATTAATTGTCTCTATTTCATCAATTTCATTGTTTGAGTTTCTAACATATTTTGGAAGGGATTAAACTTGTAGTCTGAGGTAACACCCTATAATTAAGGGGAGTGGCCAATTTTTGTTTCTAATGGGATGGGGGGGGTGGTGGTGGTGGACTTTTTTTATGTGAATGGTCCATTATTTAAAAACCAAGAGTATCAGCCAACAATTCATTTACTAATCAACTTTTATGTCATCTTTGAATACAAAATAGAGATAATGGTCCATTATTTAAAAACCAAGAGTATCAGCCAACAATTCATTTACTAATCAACTTTTATGTCATCTTTGAATACAAAATAGAGATAATGGTCCATTATTTAAAAACCAAGAGTATCAGCCAACAATTCATTTAGTAATAAACTTCTATGTCATCTTTGAATACAAAATAGAGATAATGGTCCATTATTTAAAAACCAAGAGTATCAGCCAACAATTCATTTAGTAATAAACTTCTATGTCATCTTTGAATACAAAATAGAGATAATGGTCCATTATTTAAAAACCAAGAGTATCAGCCAACAATTCATTTAGTAATAAACTTCTATGTCATCTTTGAATACAAAATAGAGATAATGGTCCATTATTTAAAAACCAAGAGTATCAGCCAACAATTCATTTAGTAATAAACTTCTATGTCATCTTTGAATACAAAATAGAGATAATGGTCCATTATTTAAAAACCAAGAGTATCAGCCAACAATTCATTTAGTAATAAACTTCTATGTCATCTTTGAATACAAAATAGAGATAATGGTCCATTATTTAAAAACCAAGAGTATCAGCCAACAATTCATTTAGTAATAAACTTCTATGTCATCTTTGAATACAAAATAGAGATAATGGTCCATTATTTAAAAACCAAGAGTATCAGTCCAACAATTCATTTAGTAATAAACTTCTATGTCATCTTTGAATACAAAATAGAGATAATGGTCCATTATTTAAAAACCAAGAGTATCAGCCAACAATTCATTTAGTAATAAACTTCTATGTCATCTTTGAATACAAAATAGAGATAATGGTCCATTATTTAAAAACCAAGAGTATCAGCCAACAATTCATTTAGTAATAAACTTCTATGTCATCTTTGAATACAAAATAGAGATAATGGTCCATTATTTAAAAACCAAGAGTATCAGCCAACAATTCATTTAGTAATAAACTTCTATGTCATCTTTGAATACAAAATAGAGATAATGGTCCATTATTTAAAAACCAAGAGTATCAGCCAACAATTCATTTAGTAATAAACTTCTATGTCATCTTTGAATACAAAATAGAGATAATGGTCCATTATTTAAAAACCAAGAGTATCAGCCAACAATTCATTTAGTAATAAACTTCTATGTCATCTTTGAATACAAAATAGAGATAATGGTCCATTATTTAAAAACCAAGAGTATCAGCCAACAATTCATTTAGTAATAAACTTCTATGTCATCTTTGAATACAAAATAGAGATAATGGTCCATTATTTAAAAACCAAGAGTATCAGCCAACAATTCATTTAGTAATAAACTTCTATGTCATCTTTGAATACAAAATAGAGATAATGGTCCATTATTTAAAAACCAAGAGTATCAGCCAACAATTCATTTAGTAATAAACTTCTATGTCATCTTTGAATACAAAATAGAGATAATGGTCCATTATTTAAAAACCAAGAGTATCAGCCAACAATTCATTTAGTAATAAACTTCTATGTCATCTTTGAATACAAAATAGAGATAATGGTCCATTATTTAAAAACCAAGAGTATCAGCCAACAATTCATTTAGTAATAAACTTCTATGTCATCTTTGAATACAAAATAGAGATAATGGTCCATTATTTAAAAACCAAGAGTATCAGCCAACAATTCATTTAGTAATAAACTTCTATGTCATCTTTGAATACAAAATAGAGATAATGGTCCATTATTTAAAAACCAAGAGTATCAGCCAACAATTCATTTAGTAATAAACTTCTATGTCATCTTTGAATACAAAATAGAGATAATGGTCCATTATTTAAAAACCAAGAGTATCAGCCAACAATTCATTTAGTAATAAACTTCTATGTCATCTTTGAATACAAAATAGAGATAATGGTCCATTATTTAAAAACCAAGAGTATCAGCCAACAATTCATTTAGTAATAAACTTCTATGTCATCTTTGAATACAAAATAGAGATAATGGTCCATTATTTAAAAACCAAGAGTATCAGCCAACAATTCATTTAGTAATAAACTTCTATGTCATCTTTGAATACAAAATAGAGATAATGGTCCATTATTTAAAAACCAAGAGTATCAGCCAACAATTCATTTAGTAATAAACTTCTATGTCATCTTTGAATACAAAATAGAGATAATGGTCCATTATTTAAAAACCAAGAGTATCAGCCAACAATTCATTTAGTAATAAACTTCTATGTCATCTTTGAATACAAAATAGAGATAATGGTCCATTATTTAAAAACCAAGAGTATCAGCCAACAATTCATTTAGTAATAAACTTCTATGTCATCTTTGAATACAAAATAGAGATAATGGTCCATTATTTAAAAACCAAGAGTATCAGCCAACAATTCATTTAGTAATAAACTTCTATGTCATCTTTGAATACAAAATAGAGATAATGGTCCATTATTTAAAAACCAAGAGTATCAGCCAACAATTCATTTAGTAATCAACTTTTATGTCATCTTTGAATACAAAATAGAGATAATGGTCCATTATTTAAAAACCAAGAGTATCAGCCAACAATTCATTTAGTAATCAACTTTTATGTCATCTTTGAATACAAAATAGAGATAATGGTCCATTATTTAAAAACCAAGAGTATCAGCCAACAATTCATTTAGTAATCAACTTTTATGTCATCTTTGAATACAAAATAGAGATAATGGTCCATTATTTAAAAACCAAGAGTATCAGCCAACAATTCATTTAGTAATCAACTTTTATGTCATCTTTGAATACAAAATAGAGATAATGGTCCATTATTTAAAAACCAAGAGTATCAGCCAACAATTCATTTAGTAATCAACTTTTATGTCATCTTTGAATACAAAATAGAGATAATGGTCCATTATTTAAAAACCAAAATATATCAGCCAACAATTCATTTAGTAATCAACTTTTATGTCATCTTTGAATACAAAATAGAGATAATGGTCCATTATTTAAAAACCAAGAGTATCAGCCAACAATTCATTTAGTAATCAACTTTTATGTCATCTTTGAATACAAAATAGAGATAATGGTCCATTATTTAAAAACCAAGAGTATCAGCCAACAATTCATTTAGTAATCAACTTTTATGTCATCTTTGAATACAAAAAATAGAGATAATGGTCCATTATTTAAAAACCAAGAGTATCAGCCAACAATTCATTTAGTAATCAACTTTTATGTCATCTTTGAATACAAAATAGAGATAATGGTCCATTATTTAAAAACCAAGAGTATCAGCCAACAATTCATTTAGTAATCAACTTTTATGTCATCTTTGAATACAAAATAGAGATAATGGTCCATTATTTAAAAACCAAGAGTATCAGCCAACAATTCATTTAGTAATCAACTTTTATGTCATCTTTGAATACAAAATAGAGATAATGGTCCATTATTTAAAAACCAAGAGTATCAGCCAACAATTCATTTAGTAATCAACTTTTATGTCATCTTTGAATACAAAATAGAGATAATGGTCCATTATTTAAAAACCAAGAGTATCAGCCAACAATTCATTTAGTAATCAACTTTTATGTCATCTTTGAATACAAAATAGAGATAATGGTCCATTATTTAAAAACCAAGAGTATCAGCCAACAATTCATTTAGTAATCAACTTTTATGTCATCTTTGAATACAAAATAGAGATAATGGTCCATTATTTAAAAACCAAGAGTATCAGCCAACAATTCATTTAGTAATCAACTTTTATGTCATCTTTGAATACAAAATAGAGATAATGGTCCATTATTTAAAAACCAAGAGTATCAGCCAACAATTCATTTAGTAATAAACTTCTATGTCATCTTTGAATACAAAATAGAGATAATGGTCCATTATTTAAAAACCAAGAGTATCAGCCAACAATTCATTTAGTAATAAACTTCTATGTCATCTTTGAATACAAAATAGAGATAATGGTCCATTATTTAAAAACCAAGAGTATCAGCCAACAATTCATTTAGTAATAAACTTCTATGTCATCTTTGAATACAAAATAGAGATAATGGTCCATTATTTAAAAACCAAGAGTATCAGCCAACAATTCATTTAGTAATAAACTTCTATGTCATCTTTGAATACAAAATAGAGATAATGGTCCATTATTTAAAAACCAAGAGTATCAGCCAACAATTCATTTAGTAATAAACTTCTATGTCATCTTTGAATACAAAATAGAGATAATGGTCCATTATTTAAAAACCAAGAGTATCAGCCAACAATTCATTTAGTAATAAACTTCTATGTCATCTTTGAATACAAAATAGAGATAATGGTCCATTATTTAAAAACCAAGAGTATCAGCCAACAATTCATTTAGTAATCAACTTCTATGTCATCTTTGAATACAAAATAGAGATAATGGTCCATTATTTAAAAACCAAGAGTATCAGCCAACAATTCATTTAGTAATAAACTTCTATGTCATCTTTGAATACAAAATAGAGATAATGGTCCATTATTTAAAAACCAAGAGTATCAGCCAACAATTCATTTAGTAATCAACTTTTATGTCATCTTTGAATACAAAATAGAGATAATGGTCCATTATTTAAAAACCAAAGAGTATCAGCCAACAATTCATTTAGTAATCAACTTTTATGTCATCTTTGAATACAAAATAGAGATAATGGTCCATTATTTAAAAACCAAGAGTATCAGCCAACAATTCATTTAGTAATCAACTTTTATGTCATCTTTGAATACAAAATAGAGATAATGGTCCATTATTTAAAAACCAAGAGTATCAGCCAACAATTCATTTAGTAATCAACTTTTATGTCATCTTTGAATACAAAATAGAGATAATGGTCCATTATTTAAAAACCAAGAGTATCAGCCAACAATTCATTTAGTAATCAACTTTTATGTCATCTTTGAATACAAAATAGAGATAATGGTCCATTATTTAAAAACCAAGAGTATCAGCCAACAATTCATTTAGTAATCAACTTTTATGTCATCTTTGAATACAAAATAGAGATAATGGTCCATTATTTAAAAACCAAGAGTATCAGCCAACAATTCATTTAGTAATCAACTTTTATGTCATCTTTGAATACAAAATAGAGATAATGGTCCATTATTTAAAAACCAAGAGTATCAGCCAACAATTCATTTAGTAATCAACTTTTATGTCATCTTTGAATACAAAATAGAGATAATGGTCCATTATTTAAAAACCAAGAGTATCAGCCAACAATTCATTTAGTAATCAACTTTTATGTCATCTTTGAATACAAAATAGAGATAATGGTCCATTATTTAAAAACCAAGAGTATCAGCCAACAATTCATTTAGTAATCAACTTTTATGTCATCTTTGAATACAAAATAGAGATAATGGTCCATTATTTAAAAACCAAGAGTATCAGCCAACAATTCATTTAGTAATCAACTTTTATGTCATCTTTGAATACAAAATAGAGATAATGGTCCATTATTTAAAAACCAAGAGTATCAGCCAACAATTCATTTAGTAATCAACTTTTATGTCATCTTTGAATACAAAATAGAGATAATGGTCCATTATTTAAAAACCAAGAGTATCAGCCAACAATTCATTTAGTAATCAACTTTTATGTCATCTTTGAATACAAAATAGAGATAATGGTCCATTATTTTTAAAAACCAAGAGTATCAGCCAACAATTCATTTAGTAATCAACTTTTATGTCATCTTTGAATACAAAATAGAGATAATGGTCCATTATTTAAAAACCAAGAGTATCAGCCAACAATTCATTTAGTAATAAACTTTTATGTCATCTTTGAATACAAAATAGAGATAATGGTCCATTATTTAAAAACCAAGAGTATCAGCCAACAATTCATTTAGTAATAAACTTCTATGTCATCTTTGAATACAAAATAGAGATAATGGTCCATTATTTAAAAACCAAGAGTATCAGCCAACAATTCATTTAGTAATAAACTTCTATGTCATCTTTGAATACAAAATAGAGATAATGGTCCATTATTTAAAACCAAGAGTATCAGCCAACAATTCATTTAGTAATAAACTTCTATGTCATCTTTGAATACAAAATAGAGATAATGGTCCATTATTTAAAAACCAAGAGTATCAGCCAACAATTCATTTAGTAATAAACTTCTATGTCATCTTTGAATACAAAATAGAGATAATGGTCCATTATTTAAAAACCAAGAGTATCAGCCAACAATTCATTTAGTAATAAACTTCTATGTCATCTTTGAATACAAAATAGAGATAATGGTCCATTATTTAAAAACCAAGAGTATCAGCCAACAATTCATTTAGTAATAAACTTCTATGTCATCTTTGAATACAAAATAGAGATAATGGTCCATTATTTAAAAACCAAGAGTATCAGCCAACAATTCATTTAGTAATAAACTTCTATGTCATCTTTGAATACAAAATAGAGATAATGGTCCATTATTTAAAAACCAAGAGTATCAGCCAACAATTCATTTAGTAATAAACTTCTATGTCATCTTTGAATACAAAATAGAGATAATGGTCCATTATTTAAAAACCAAGAGTATCAGCCAACAATTCATTTAGTAATAAACTTCTATGTCATCTTTGAATACAAAATAGAGATAATGGTCCATTATTTAAAAACCAAGAGTATCAGCCAACAATTCATTTAGTAATAAACTTCTATGTCATCTTTGAATACAAAATAGAGATAATGGTCCATTATTTAAAAACCAAGAGTATCAGCCAACAATTCATTTAGTAATCAACTTTTATGTCATCTTTGAATACAAAATAGAGATAATGGTCCATTATTTAAAAACCAAGAGTATCAGCCAACAATTCATTTAGTAATAAACTTCTATGTCATCTTTGAATACAAAATAGAGATAATGGTCCATTATTTAAAAACCAAGAGTATCAGCCAACAATTCATTTAGTAATAAACTTCTATGTCATCTTTGAATACAAAATAGAGATAATGGTCCATTATTTAAAAACCAAGAGTATCAGCCAACAATTCATTTAGTAATAAACTTCTATGTCATCTTTGAATACAAAATAGAGATAATGGTCCATTATTTAAAAACCAAGAGTATCAGCCAACAATTCATTTAGTAATAAACTTTTATGTCATCTTTGAATACAAAATAGAGATAATGGTCCATTATTTAAAAACCAAGAGTATCAGCCAACAATTCATTTAGTAATCAACTTTTATGTCATCTTTGAATACAAAATAGAGATAATGGTCCATTATTTAAAAACCAAGAGTATCAGCCAACAATTCATTTAGTAATAAACTTCTATGTCATCTTTGAATACAAAATAGAGATAATGGTCCATTATTTAAAAACCAAGAGTATCAGCCAACAATTCATTTAGTAATAAACTTCTATGTCATCTTTGAATACAAAATAGAGATAATGGTCCATTATTTAAAAACCAAGAGTATCAGCCAACAATTCATTTAGTAATAAACTTCTATGTCATCTTTGAATACAAAATAGAGATAATGGTCCATTATTTAAAAACCAAGAGTATCAGCCAACAATTCATTTAGTAATAAACTTCTATGTCATCTTTGAATACAAAATAGAGATAATGGTCCATTATTTAAAAACCAAGAGTATCAGCCAACAATTCATTTAGTAATAAACTTTTATGTCATCTTTGAATACAAAATAGAGATAATGGTCCATTATTTAAAAACCAAGAGTATCAGCCAACAATTCATTTAGTAATAAACTTCTATGTCATCTTTGAATACAAAATAGAGATAATGGTCCATTATTTAAAAACCAAGAGTATCAGCCAACAATTCATTTAGTAATAAACTTCTATGTCATCTTTGAATACAAAATAGAGATAATGGTCCATTATTTAAAAACCAAGAGTATCAGCCAACAATTCATTTAGTAATAAACTTCTATGTCATCTTTGAATACAAAATAGAGATAATGGTCCATTATTTAAAAACCAAGAGTATCAGCCAACAATTCATTTAGTAATAAACTTCTATGTCATCTTTGAATACAAAATAGAGATAATGGTCCATTATTTAAAAACCAAGAGTATCAGCCAACAATTCATTTAGTAATAAACTTCTATGTCATCTTTGAATACAAAATAGAGATAATGGTCCATTATTTAAAAACCAAGAGTATCAGCCAACAATTCATTTAGTAATCAACTTCTATGTCATCTTTGAATACAAAATAGAGATAATGGTCCATTATTTAAAAACCAAGAGTATCAGCCAACAATTCATTTAGTAATAAACTTCTATGTCATCTTTGAATACAAAATAGAGATAATGGTCCATTATTTAAAAACCAAGAGTATCAGCCAACAATTCATTTAGTAATCAACTTTTATGTCATCTTTGAATACAAAATAGAGATAATGGTCCATTATTTAAAAACCAAGAGTATCAGCCAACAATTCATTTAGTAATAAACTTCTATGTCATCTTTGAATACAAAATAGAGATAATGGTCCATTATTTAAAAACCAAGAGTATCAGCCAACAATTCATTTAGTAATAAACTTCTATGTCATCTTTGAATACAAAATAGAGATAATGGTCCATTATTTAAAAACCAAGAGTATCAGCCAACAATTCATTTAGTAATAAACTTCTATGTCATCTTTGAATACAAAATAGAGATAATGGTCCATTATTTAAAAACCAAGAGTATCAGCCAACAATTCATTTAGTAATTAAACTTCTATGTCATCTTTGAATACAAAATAGAGATAATGGTCCATTATTTAAAAACCAAGAGTATCAGCCAACAATTCATTTAGTAATAAACTTCTATGTCATCTTTGAATACAAAATAGAGATAATGGTCCATTATTTAAAAACCAAGAGTATCAGCCAACAATTCATTTAGTAATAAACTTCTATGTCATCTTTGAATACAAAATAGAGATAATGGTCCATTATTTAAAAAACCAAGAGTATCAGCCAACAATTCATTTAGTAATAAACTTCTATGTCATCTTTGAATACAAAATAGAGATAATGGTCCATTATTTAAAAACCAAGAGTATCAGCCAACAATTCATTTAGTAATAAACTTCTATGTCATCTTTGAATACAAAATAGAGATAATGGTCCATTATTTAAAAACCAAGAGTATCAGCCAACAATTCATTTAGTAATAAACTTCTATGTCATCTTTGAATACAAAATAGAGATAATGGTCCATTATTTAAAAACCAAGAGTATCAGCCAACAATTCATTTAGTAATAAACTTCTATGTCATCTTTGAATACAAAATAGAGATAATGGTCCATTATTTAAAAACCAAGGTATCAGCCAACAATTCATTTAGTAATAAACTTCTATGTCATCTTTGAATACAAAATAGAGATAATGGTCCATTATTTAAAAACCAAGAGTATCAGCCAACAATTCATTTAGTAATAAACTTCTATGTCATCTTTGAATACAAAATAGAGATAATGGTCCATTATTTAAAAACCAAGAGTATCAGCCAACAATTCATTTAGTAATAAACTTCTATGTCATCTTTGAATACAAAATAGAGATAATGGTCCATTATTTAAAAACCAAGAGTATCAGCCAACAATTCATTTAGTAATCAACTTTTATGTCATCTTTGAATACAAAATAGAGATAATGGTCCATTATTTAAAAACCAAGAGTATCAGCCAACAATTCATTTAGTAATAAACTTCTATGTCATCTTTGAATACAAAATAGAGATAATGGTCCATTATTTAAAAACCAAGAGTATCAGCCAACAATTCATTTAGTAATAAACTTCTATGTCATCTTTGAATACAAAATAGAGATAATGGTCCATTATTTAAAAACCAAGAGTATCAGCCAACAATTCATTTAGTAATAAACTTCTATGTCATCTTTGAATACAAAATAGAGATAATGGTCCATTATTTAAAAACCAAGAGTATCAGCCAACAATTCATTTAGTAATAAACTTCTATGTCATCTTTGAATACAAAATAGAGATAATGGTCCATTATTTAAAAACCAAGAGTATCAGCCAACAATTCATTTAGTAATAAACTTCTATGTCATCTTTGAATACAAAATAGAGATAATGGTCCATTATTTAAAAACCAAGAGTATCAGCCAACAATTCATTTAGTAATAAACTTCTATGTCATCTTTGAATACAAAATAGAGATAATGGTCCATTATTTAAAAACCAAGAGTATCAGCCAACAATTCATTTAGTAATAAACTTTATGTCATCTTTGAATACAAAATAGAGATAATGGTCCATTATTTAAAAACCAAGAGTATCAGCCAACAATTCATTTAGTAATAAACTTCTATGTCATCTTTGAATACAAAATAGAGATAATGGTCCATTATTTAAAAACCAAGAGTATCAGCCAACAATTCATTTAGTAATAAACTTCTATGTCATCTTTGAATACAAAATAGAGATAATGGTCCATTATTTAAAAACCAAGAGTATCAGCCAACAATTCATTTAGTAATAAACTTCTATGTCATCTTTGAATACAAAATAGAGATAATGATCCATTATTTAAAAACCAAGAGTATCAGCCAACAATTCATTTAGTAATAAACTTCTATGTCATCTTTGAATACAAAATAGAGATAATGGTCCATTATTTAAAAACCAAGAGTATCAGCCAACAATTCATTTAGTAATAAACTTCTATGTCATCTTTGAATACAAAATAGAGATAATGGTCCATTATTTAAAAACCAAGAGTATCAGCCAACAATTCATTTAGTAATAAAACTTCTATGTCATCTTTGAATACAAAATAGAGATAATGGTCCATTATTTAAAAACCAAGAGTATCAGCCAACAATTCATTTAGTAATAAACTTCTATGTCATCTTTGAATACAAAATAGAGATAATGGTCCATTATTTAAAAACCAAGAGTATCAGCCAACAATTCATTTAGTAATCAACTTCTATGTCATCTTTGAATACAAAATAGAGATAATGGTCCATTATTTAAAAACCAAGAGTATCAGCCAACAATTCATTTAGTAATAAACTTCTATGTCATCTTTGAATACAAAATAGAGATAATGGTCCATTATTTAAAAACCAAGAGTATCAGCCAACAATTCATTTAGTAATAAACTTCTATGTCATCTTTGAATACAAAATAGAGATAATGGTCCATTATTTAAAACCAAGAGTATCAGCCAACAATTCATTTAGTAATAAACTTCTATGTCATCTTTGAATACAAAATAGAGATAATGGTCCATTATTTAAAAACCAAGAGTATCAGCCAACAATTCATTTTAGTAATAAACTTCTATGTCATCTTTGAATACAAAATAGAGATAATGGTCCATTATTTAAAAACCAAGAGTATCAGCCAACAATTCATTTAGTAATCAACTTTTATGTCATCTTTGAATACAAAATAGAGATAATGGTCCATTATTTAAAAACCAAGAGTATCAGCCAACAATTCATTTAGTAATCAACTTCTATGTCATCTTTGAATACAAAATAGAGATAATGGTCCATTATTTAAAAACCAAGAGTATCAGCCAACAATTCATTTAGTAATCAACTTCTATGTCATCTTTGAATACAAAATAGAGATAATGGTCCATTATTTAAAAACCAAGAGTATCAGCCAACAATTCATTTAGTAATAAACCTTCTATGTCATCTTTGAATACAAAATAGAGATAATGGTCCATTATTTAAAAACCAAGAGTATCAGCCAACAATTCATTTAGTAATCAACTTTTATGTCATCTTTGAATACAAAATAGAGATAATGGTCCATTATTTAAAAACCAAGAGTATCAGCCAACAATTCATTTAGTAATCAACTTTTATGTCATCTTTGAATACAAAATAGAGATAATGGTCCATTATTTAAAAACCAAGAGTATCAGCCAACAATTCATTTAGTAATCAACTTTTATGTCATCTTTGAATACAAAATAGAGATAATGGTCCATTATTTAAAAACCAAGAGTATCAGCCAACAATTCATTTAGTAATAAACTTTTATGTCATCTTTGAATACAAAATAGAGATAATGGTCCATTATTTAAAAACCAAGAGTATCAGCCAACAATTCATTTAGTAATAAACTTTTATGTCATCTTTGAATACAAAATAGAGATAATGGTCCATTATTTAAAAACCAAGAGTATCAGCCAACAATTCATTTAGTAATCAACTTTTATGTCATCTTTGAATACAAAATAGAGATAATGGTCCATTATTTAAAAACCAAGATATCAGCCAACAATTCATTTAGTAATAAACTTCTATGTCATCTTTGAATACAAAATAGAGATAATGGTCCATTATTTAAAAACCAAGAGTATCAGCCAACAATTCATTTAGTAATAAACTTCTATGTCATCTTTGAATACAAAATAGAGAGTAATGGTCCATTATTTAAAACCAAGAGTATCAGCCAACAATTCATTTAGTAATAAACTTTTATGTCATCTTTGAATACAAAATAGAGATAATGGTCCATTATTTAAAAACCAAGAGTATCAGCCAACAATTCATTTAGTAATAAACTTCTATGTCATCTTTGAATACAAAATAGAGATAATGGTCCATTATTTAAAAACCAAGAGTATCAGCCAACAATTCATTTAGTAATCAACTTTCTATGTCATCTTTGAATACAAAATCAGAGATAATGGTCCATTATTTAAAAACCAAGAGTATCAGCCAACAATTCATTTAGTAATAAACTTCTATGTCATCTTTGAATACAAAATAGAGATAATGGTCCATTATTTAAAAACCAAGAGTATCAGCCAACAATTCATTTAGTAATAAACTTCTATGTCATCTTTGAATACAAAATAGAGATAATGGTCCATTATTTAAAAACCAAGAGTATCAGCCAACAATTCATTTAGTAATAAACTTCTATGTCATCTTTGAATACAAAATAGAGATAATGGTCCATTATTTAAAAACCAAGAGTATCAGCCAACAATCTCATTTAGTAATAAACTTCAATGTCATCTTTAAATACAAAATAGAGATAATGGTCCATTATTTAAAAACCAAGAGTATCAGCCAACAATTCATTTAGTAATAAACTTCTATGTCATCTTTGAATACAAAATAGAGATACGGTCCATTATTTAAAAACCAAAGAGTATCAGCCAACAATTCATTTAGTAATAAACTTCTATGTCATCTTTGAATACAAAATAGAGATAATGGTCCATTATTTAAAAACCAAGAGTATCAGCCAACAATTCATTTAGTAATAAACTTCTATGTCATCTTTGAATACAAAATAGAGATAATGGTCCATTATTTAAAAACCAAGAGTATCAGCCAACAATTCATTTAGTAATAAACTTCTGCGTCATCTTTGAATACAAAATAGAGATAATGGTCCATTATTTAAAAACCAAGAGTATCAGCTAACAATTCATTTAGTAATAAACTTCTATGTCATCTTTGAATACAAAATAGAGATAATGGTCCATTATTTAAAAACCAAGAGTATCAGCCAACAATTCATTTAGTAATAAACTTCTATGTCATCTTTGAATACAAAATAGAGATAATGGTCCATTATTTAAAAAACCAAGAGTATCAGCCAACAATTCATTTAGTAATACAACTTCTATGTCATCTTTGAATACAAAATAGAGATAATGGTCCATTATTTAAAAACCAAGAGTATCAGCCAACAATTCATTTAGTAATAAACTTCTATGTCATCTTTGAATACAAAATAGAGATAATGGTCCATTATTTAAAAACCAAGAATATCAGCCAACAATTCATTTAGTAATAAACTTCTATGTCATCTTTGAATACAAAATAGAGATAATGGTCCATTGTTTAAAAACCAAGAGTATCAGCCAACAATTCATTTAGTAATAAACTTCTATGTCATCTTTGAATACAAAATAGAGATAATGGTCCATTATTTAAAAACCAAAGAGTATCAGCCAACAATTCATTTAGTAATAAACTTTTATGTCATCTTTGAATACAAAAATAGAGAATAATGGTCCATTATTTAAAAACCAAGAGTATCAGCCAACAATTCATTTAGTAATAAACTTCTATGTCATCTTTGAATACAAAATAGAGATAATGGTCCATTATTTAAAAACCAAGAGTATCAGCCAACAATTCATTTAGTAATAAACTTCTATGTCATCTTTGAATACAAAATAGAGATAATGGTCCATTATTTAAAAACCAAGAGTATCAGCCAACAATTCATTTAGTAATCAACTTTTATGTCATCTTTGAATACAAAATAGAGATAATGGTCCATTATTTAAAAACCAAGAGTATCAGCCAACAATTCATTTAGTAATCAACTTTTATGTCATCTTTGAATACAAAATAGAGATAATGGTCCATTATTTAAAAACCAAGAGTATCAGCCAACAATTCATTTAGTAATCAACTTTTATGTCATCTTTGAATACAAAATAGAGATAATGGTCCATTATTTAAAAACCAAGAGTATCAGCCAACAATTCATTTAGTAATCAACTTTTATGTCATCTTTGAATACAAAATAGAGATAATGGTCCATTATTTAAAAACCAAGAGTATCAGCCAACAATTCATTTAGTAATCAACTTTTATGTCATCTTTGAATACAAAATAGAGATAATGGTCCATTATTTAAAAACCAAGAGTATCAGCCAACAATTCATTTAGTAATCAACTTTTATGTCATCTTTGAATACAAAATAGAGATAATGGTCCATTATTTAAAAACCAAGAGTATCAGCCAACAATTCATTTAGTAATCAACTTTTATGTCATCTTTGAATACAAAATAGAGATAATGGTCCATTATTTAAAACCAAGAGTATCAGCCAACAATTCATTTAGTAATCAACTTTTATGTCATCTTTGAATACAAAATAGAGATAATGGTCCATTATTTAAAAACCAAGAGTATCAGCCAACAATTCATTTAGTAATCAACTTTTATGTCATCTTTGAATACAAAATAGAGATAATGGTCCATTATTTAAAAACCAAGAGTATCAGCCAACAATTCATTTAGTAATCAACTTTTATGTCATCTTTGAATACAAAATAGAGATAATGGTCCATTATTTAAAAACCAAGAGTATCAGCCAACAATTCATTTAGTAATCAACTTTTATATCATCTTTGAATACAAAATAGAGATAATGGTCCATTATTTAAAAACCAAGGTATCAGCCAACAATTCATTTAGTAATCAACTTTTATGTCATCTTTGAATACAAAATAGAGATAATGGTCCATTATTTAAAACCAAGAGTATCAGCCAACAATTCATTTACTAATCAACTTTTATGTCATCTTTGAATACAAAATAGAGATAATGGTCCATTATTTAAAAACCAAGAGTATCAGCCAACAATTCATTTAGTAATCAACTTTTATGTCATCTTTGAATACAAAATAGAGATAATGGTCCATTATTTAAAAACCAAGAGTATCAGCCAACAATTCATTTAGTAATCAACTTTTATGTCATCTTTGAATACAAAATAGAGATAATGGTCCATTATTTAAAAACCAAGAGTATCAGCCAACAATTCATTTAGTAATCAACTTTTATGTCATCTTTGAATACAAAATAGAGATAATGGTCCATTATTTAAAAACCAAAGAGTATCAGCCAACAATTCATTTAGTAATCAACTTTTATGTCATCTTTGAATACAAAATAGAGATAATGGTCCATTATTTAAAAACCAAGAGTATCAGCCAACAATTCATTTAGTAATCAACTTCTATGTCATCTTTGAATACAAAATAGAGATAATGGTCCATTATTTAAAAACCAAGAGTATCAGCCAACAATTCATTTAGTAATAAACTTCTATGTCATCTTTGAATACAAAATAGAGATAATGGTCCATTATTTAAAAACCAAGAGTATCAGCCAACAATTCATTTAGTAATAAACTTCTATGTCATCTTTGAATACAAAATAGAGATAATGGTCCATTATTTAAAAACCAAGAGTATCAGCCAACAATTCATTTAGTAATAAACTTCTATGTCATCTTTGAATACAAAATAGAGATAATGGTCCATTATTTAAAAAACCAAGAGTATCAGCCAACAATTCATTTAGTAATCAACTTTTATGTCATCTTTGAATACAAAATAGAGATAATGGTCCATTATTTAAAAACCAAGAGTATCAGCCAACAATTCATTTAGTAATCAACTTTTATGTCATCTTTGAATACAAAATAGAGATAATGGTCCATTATTTAAAAACCAAGAGTATCAGCCAACAATTCATTTAGTAATCAACTTTTATGTCATCTTTGAATACAAAATAGAGATAATGGTCCATTATTTAAAAACCAAGAGTATCAGCCAACAATTCATTTAGTAATCAACTTTTATGTCATCTTTGAATACAAAATAGAGATAATGGTCCATTATTTAAAAACCAAGAGTATCAGCCAACAATTCATTTAGTAATCAACTTTTATGTCATCTTTGAATACAAAATAGAGATAATGGTCCATTATTTAAAAACCAAGAGTATCAGCCAACAATTCATTTAGTAATCAACTTTTATGTCATCTTTGAATACAAAATAGAGATAATGGTCCATTATTTAAAAACCAAGAGTATCAGCCAACAATTCATTTAGTAATCAACTTTTATGTCATCTTTGAATACAAAATAGAGATAATGGTCCATTATTTAAAAACCAAGAGTATCAGCCAACAATTCATTTAGTAATCAACTTTTATGTCATCTTTGAATACAAAATAGAGATAATGGTCCATTATTTAAAAACCAAGAGTATCAGCCAACAATTCATTTAGTAATCAACTTTTATGTCATCTTTGAATACAAAATAGAGATAATGGTCCATTATTTAAAAACCAAGAGTATCAGCCAACAATTCATTTAGTAATCAACTTTTATGTCATCTTTGAATACAAAATAGAGATAATGGTCCATTATTTAAAAACCAAGAGTATCAGCCAACAATTCATTTAGTAATCAACTTTTATGTCATCTTTGAATACAAAATAGAGATAATGGTCCATTATTTAAAAACCAAGAGTATCAGCCAACAATTCATTTAGTAATCAACTTTTATGTCATCTTTGAATACAAAATAGAGATAATGGTCCATTATTTAAAAACCAAGAGTATCAGCCAACAATTCATTTAGTAATCAACTTTTATGTCATCTTTGAATACAAAATAGAGATAATGGTCCATTATTTAAAAACCAAGAGTATCAGCCAACAATTCATTTAGTAATCAACTTTTATGTCATCTTTGAATACAAAATAGAGATAATGGTCCATTATTTAAAAACCAAGAGTATCAGCCAACAATTCATTTAGTAATCAACTTTTATGTCATCTTTGAATACAAAATAGAGATAATGGTCCATTATTTAAAAACCAAGAGTATCAGCCAACAATTCATTTAGTAATCAACTTTTATGTCATCTTTGAATACAAAATAGAGATAATGGTCCATTATTTAAAAACCAAGAGTATCAGCCAACAATTCATTTAGTAATCAACTTTTATGTCATCTTTGAATACAAAATAGAGATAATGGTCCATTATTTAAAAACCAAGAGTATCAGCCAACAATTCATTTAGTAATCAACTTTTATGTCATCTTTGAATACAAAATAGAGATAATGGTCCATTATTTAAAAACCAAGAGTATCAGCCAACAATTCATTTAGTAATCAACTTTTATGTCATCTTTGAATACAAAATAGAGATAATGGTCCATTATTTAAAAACCAAGAGTATCAGCCAACAATTCATTTAGTAATCAACTTCTATGTCATCTTTGAATACAAAATAGAGATAATGGTCCATTATTTAAAAACCAAGAGTATCAGCCAACAATTCATTTAGTAATCAACTTCTATGTCATCTTTGAATACAAAATAGAGATAATGGTCCATTATTTAAAAACCAAGAGTATCAGCCAACAATTCATTTAGTAATCAACTTTTATGTCATCTTTGAATACAAAATAGAGATAATGGTCCATTATTTAAAAACCAAGAGTATCAGCCAACAATTCATTTAGTAATCAACTTTTATGTCATCTTTGAATACAAAATAGAGATAATGGTCCATTATTTAAAAACCAAGAGTATCAGCCAACAATTCATTTACTAATCAACTTTTATGTCATCTTTGAATACAAAATAGAGATAATGGTCCATTATTTAAAAACCAAGAGTATCAGCCAACAATTCATTTAGTAATCAACTTTTATGTCATCTTTGAATACAAAATAGAGATAATGGTCCATTATTTAAAAACCAAGAGTATCAGCCAACAGTTCATTTAGTAATCAACTTTTATGTCATCTTTGAATACAAAATAGAGATAATGGTCCATTATTTAAAAACCAAAAGAGTATCAGCCAACAATTCATTTAGTAATCAACTTTTATGTCATCTTTGAATACAAAATAGAGATAATGGTCTACGTATTTAAAAACCAAGAGTATCAGCCAACAATTCATTTAGTAATCAACTTTTATGTCATCTTTGAATACAAAATAGAGATAATGGTCCATTATTTAAAAACCAAGAGTATCAGCCAACAATTCATTTAGTAATCAACTTTTATGTCATCTTTTGAATACAAAATAGAGATAATGGTCCATTTATTTAAAAACCAAGAGTATCAGCCAACAATTCATTTAGTAATCAACTTTTATGTCATCTTTGAATACAAAATAGAGATAATGGTCCATTATTTAAAAACCAAGAGTATCATACCAACAATTCATTTAGTAATCAACTTTTATGTCATCTTTGAATACAAAATAGAGATAATGGTCCATTATTTAAAAACCAAGAGTATCAGCCAACAATTCATTTAGTAATCAACTTTTATGTCATCTTTGAATACAAAATAGAGATAATGGTCCATTATTTAAAAACCAAGAGTATCAGCCAACAATTCATTTAGTAATCAACTTTTTATGTCATCTTTGAATACAAAATAGAGATAATGGTCCATTATTTAAAAACCAAGAGTATCAGCCAACAATTCATTTAGTAATTGTACCTTAATGTCATCTTGAATACAAAATAGAGATAATGGTCCATTATTTAAAAACCAAGAGTATCGGCCAACAATTCATTTAGTAATCAACTTTTATGTCATCTTTGAATACAAAATAGAGATAATGGTCCATTATTTAAAAATACAAGAGTATCAGCCAACAATTCAAATCAACTTTTATGTCATCTTTGAATACAAAATAGAGATTCCATTATTTAAAAACCAAGAGTATCAGCCAACAATTCATTTAGTAATCAACTTTTATGTCATCTTTGAATACAAAATAGAGATAATGGTCCATTATTTAAAAACCAAAGAGTATCAGCCAGCAATTCATTTAGTAATCAACTTTTATGTCATCTTTGAATAAAAATAGAGATAATAGTCCCATTATTTAAAAACCAAGAGTATCAACCAACAATTCATTTAGTAATCAACTTTTATGTCATCTTTGAATACAAAATAGAGATAATAATGGTCCATTATTTAAAAACCAAGAGTATCAGCCAACAATTCATTTAGTAATCAACTTTTATGTCATCTTTGAATACAAAATAGAGATAATGGTCCATTATTTAAAAACCAAGAGTATCAGCCAACAATTCATTTAGTAATCAACTTTTATGTCATCTTTGAATACAAAATAGAGATAATGGTCCATTATTTAAAAACCAAGAGCGGATATCAGCCAACAATTCATTTAGTAATCAACTTTTATGTCATCTTTGAATACAAAATAGAGATAATGGTCCATTATTTAAAAACCAAAGAGTATCAGCCAACAATTCATTTAGTAATAAACTTTTATGTCATCTTTGAATACAAAATAGAGATAATGGTCCATTATTTAAAAACCAAGAGTATCAGCCAACAATTCATTTAGTAATAAACTTTTTTATGTCATCTTTGAATACAAATAGAGATAATGGTCCATTATTTAAAAACCAAGAGTATCAGCCAACAATTCATTTAGTAATAAACTTTTATGTCATCTTTGAATACAAAATAGAGATAATGGTCCATTATTTAAAAACCAAGAGTATCAGCCAACAATTCATTTAGTAATCAACTTTTATGTCATCTTTGAATACAAAATAGAGATAATGGTCCATTATTTAAAAACCAAGAGTATCAGCCAACAATTCATTTAGTAATCAACTTTTATGTCATCTTTGAATACAAAATAGAGATAATGGTCCATTATTTAAAAACCAAGAGTATCAGCCAACAATTCATTTAGTAATAAACTTCTATGTCATCTTTGAATACAAAATAGAGATAATGGTCCATTATTTAAAAACCAAAGGTATCAGCCAACAATTCATTTATTGGTAATCAACTTTTATGTCATCTTTGAATACAAAATAGAGATAATGGTCCATTATTTAAAAACCAAGAGTATCAGCCAACAATTCATTTAGTAATAAACTTCTATGTCATCTTTGAATACAAAATAGAGATAATGGTCCATTATTTAAAAACCAAGAGTATCAACCAACAATTCATTTAGTAATAAACTTCTATGTCATCTTTGAATACAAAATAGAGATAATGGTCCATTATTTAAAAAACCAAGAGTATCAGCCAACAATTCATTTAGTAATAAACTTATGTCATCTTTGAATACAAAATAGAGATAATGGTCCATTATTTAAAAACCAAGAGTATCAGCCAACAATTCATTTAGTAATAAACTTCTATGTCATCTTTGAATACAAAATAGAGATAATGGTCCATTATTTAAAAACCAAGAGTATCAGCCAACAATTCATTTAGTAATAAACTTCTATGTCATCTTTGAATACAAAATATAAGAGATAATGGTCCATTATTTAAAAACCAAGAGTATCAGCCAACAATTCATTTAGTAATAAACTTCTATGTCATCTTTGAATACAAAATAGAGATAATGGTCCATTATTTAAAAACCAAGAGTATCAGCCAACAATTCATTTAGTAATAAACTTCTATGTCATCTTTGAATACAAAATAGAGATAATGGTCCATTATTTAAAAACCAAGAGTATCAGCCAACAATTCATTTAGTAATAAACTTCTATGTCATCTTTGAATACAAAATAGAGATAATGGTCCATTATTTAAAAACCAAGAGTATCAGCCAACAATTCATTTAGTAATAAACTTCTATGTCATCTTTGAATACAAAATAGAGATAATGGTCCATTATTTAAAAACCAAGAGTATCAGCCAACAATTCATTTAGTAATAAACTTCTATGTCATCTTTGAATACAAAATAGAGATAATGGTCCATTATTTAAAAACCAAGAGTATCAGCCAACAATTCATTTAGTAATAAACTTCTATGTCATCTTTGAATACAAAATAGAGATAATGGTCCATTATTTAAAAACCAAGAGTATCAGCCAACAATTCATTTAGTAATAAACTTCTATGTCATCTTTGAATACAAAATAGAGATAATGGTCCATTATTTAAAAACCAAGAGTATCAGCCAACAATTCATTTAGTAATAAACTTCTATGTCATCTTTGAATACAAAATAGAGATAATGGTCCATTATTTAAAAACCAAGAGTATCAGCCAACAATTCATTTAGTAATAAACTTCTATGTCATCTTTGAATACAAAATAGAGATAATGGTCCATTATTTAAAAACCAAGAGTATCAGCCAACAATTCATTTAGTAATAAACTTTCTATGTCATCTTTGAATACAAAATAGAGATAATGGTCCATTATTTAAAAACCAAGAGTATCAGCCAACAATTCATTTAGTAATCAACTTCTATGTCATCTTTGAATACAAAATAGAGATAATGGTCCATTATTTAAAAACCAAGAGTATCAGCCAACAATTCATTTAGTAATAAACTTCTATGTCATCTTTGAATACAAAATAGAGATAATGGTCCATTATTTAAAAACCAAGAGTATCAGCCAACAATTCATTTAGTAATCAACTTTTATGTCATCTTTGAATACAAAATAGAGATAATGGTCCATTATTTAAAAACCAAGAGTATCAGCCAACAATTCATTTAGTAATAAACTTTTATGTCATCTTTGAATACAAAATAGAGATAATGGTCCATTGTTTAAAAACCAAGAGTATCAGCCAACAATTCATTTAGTAATAAACTTCTATGTCATCTTTGAATACAAAATAGAGACAAAATAATGGTCCATTATTTAAAAACCAAGAGTATCAGCCAACAATTCATTTAGTAATAAACTTCTATGTCATCTTTGAATACAAAATAGAGATAATGGTCCATTATTTAAAAACCAAAGAGTATCAGCCAACAATTCATTTAGTAATAAACTTTTATGTCATCTTTGAATACAAAAGAGTTAGATTATTTAAAAACCAAGAGTATCAGCCAACAATTCATTTAGTAACTAAGCTTCTATGTCATCTTTGAATACAAAATAGAGATAATGGTCCATTATTTAAAAACCAAGAGTATCAGCCAACAATTCATTTAGTAATAAACTTTTATGTCATCTTTGAATACAAAATAGAGATAATGGTCCATTATTTAAAAACCAAGAGTATCAGCCAACAATTCATTTAGTAATAAACTTTTATGTCATCTTTGAATACAAAATAGAGATAATGGTCCATTATTTAAAAACCAAGAGTATCAGCCAACAATTCATTTAGTAATCAACTTTTATGTCATCTTTGAATACAAAATAGAGATAATGGTCCATTATTTAAAAACCAAGAGTATCAGCCAACAATTCATTTAGTAATCAACTTCTATGTCATCTTTGAATACAAAATAGAGATAATGGTCCATTATTTAAAAACCAAGATTATCAGCCAACAATTCATTTAGTAATAAACTTCTATGTCATCTTTGAATACAAAATAGAGATAATGGTCCATTATTTAAAAACCAAGAAGTATCAGCCAACAATTCATTTAGTAATAAACTTCTATGTCATCTTTGAATACAAAATAGAGTTAATGGTCCATTATTTAAAAACCAAGAGTATCAGCCAACAATTCATTTAGTAATAAACTTCTATGTCATCTTTGAATACAAAATAGAGATAATGGTCCATTATTTAAAAACCAAGAGTATCAGCCAACAATTCATTTAGTAATAAACTTCTATGTCATCTTTGAATACAAAATAGAGATAATGGTCCATTATTTAAAAACCAAGAGTATCAGCCAACAATTCATTTAGTAATAAACTTCTATGTCATCTTTGAATACAAAATAGAGTTAATGGTCCATTATTTAAAAACCAAGAGTATCAGCCAACAATTCATTTAGTAATAAACTTCTATGTCATCTTTGAATACAAAATAGAGATAATGGTCCATTATTTAAAAACCAAGAGTATCAGCCAACAATTCATTTAGTAATAAACTTCTATGTCATCTTTGAATACAAAATAGAGATAATGGTCCATTATTTAAAAACCAAGAGTATCAGCCAACAATTCATTTAGTAATCAACTTTTTTATGTCATCTTTGAATACAAAATAGAGATAATGGTCCATTATTTAAAAACCAAGAGTATCAGCCAACAATTCATTTAGTAATAAACTTCTATGTCATCTTTGAATACAAAATAGAGATAATGGTCCATTATTTAAAAACCAAGAGTATCAGCCAACAATTCATTTAGTAATAAACTTCTATGTCATCTTTGAATACAAAATAGAGATAATGGTCCATTATTTAAAAACCAAGAGTATCAGCCAACAATTCATTTAGTAATAAACTTCTATGTCATCTTTGAATACAAAATAGAGATAATGGTCCATTATTTAAAAACCAAGAGTATCAGCCAACAATTCATTTAGTAATAAACTTCTATGTCATCTTTGAATACAAAATAGAGATAATGGTCCATTATTTAAAAACCAAGAGTATCAATAACAATTCATTTAGTAATAAACTTCTATGTCATCTTTGAATACAAAATAGAGATAATGGTCCATTATTTAAAAACCAAGAGTATCAGCCAACAATTCATTTAGTAATAAACTTCTATGTCATCTTTGAATACAAAATAGAGATAATGGTCCATTATTTAAAAACCAAGAGTATCAGCCAACAATTCATTTAGTAATAAACTTCTATGTCATCTTTGAATACAAAATAGAGATAATGGTCCATTATTTAAAAACCAAGAGTATCAGCCAACAATTCATTTAGTAATAAACTTCTATGTCATCTTTGAATACAAAATAGAGATAATGGTCCATTATTTAAAAACCAAGAGTATCAGCCAACAATTCATTTAGTAATAAACTTCTATGTCATCTTTGAATACAAAATAGAGATAATGGTCCATTATTTAAAAACCAAGAGTATCAGCCAACAATTCATTTAGTAATAAACTTCTATGTCATCTTTGAATACAAAATAGAGATAATGGTCCATTATTTAAAAACCAAGAGTATCAGCCAACAATTCATTTAGTAATAAACTTCTATGTCATCTTTGAATACAAAATAGAGATAATGGTCCATTATTTAAAAACCAAGAGTATCAGCCAACAATTCATTTAGTAATAAACTTCTATGTCATCTTTGAATACAAAATAGAGATAATGGTCCATTATTTAAAAACCAAGAGTATCAGCCAACAATTCATTTAGTAATAAACTTCTATGTCATCTTTGAATACAAAATAGAGTTAATGGTCCATTATTTAAAAACCAAGAGTATCAGCCAACAATTCATTTAGTAATAAACTTCTATGTCATCTTTGAATACAAAATAGAGATAATGGTCCATTATTTAAAAACCAAGAGTATCAGCCAACAATTCATTTAGTAATAAACTTCTATGTCATCTTTGAATACAAAATAGAGATAATGGTCCATTATTTAAAAACCAAGAGTATCAGCCAACAATTCATTTAGTAATCAACTTTTATGTCATCTTTGAATACAAAATAGAGATAATGGTCCATTATTTAAAAACCAAGAGTATCAGCCAACAATTCATTTAGTAATCAACTTTTATGTCATCTTTGAATACAAAATAGAGATAATGGTCCATTATTTAAAAACCAAGAGTATCAGCCAACAATTCATTTACTAATCAACTTTTATGTCATCTTTGAATACAAAATAGAGATAATGGTCCATTATTTAAAAACCAATTGTATCAGCCAACAATTCATTTAGTAATAAACTTTTATGTCATCTTTGAATACAAAATAGAGATAATGGTCCATTATTTAAAAACCAAGAGTATCAGCCAACAATTCATTTAGTAATAAACTTCTATGTCATCTTTGAATACAAAATAGAGATAATGGTCCATTATTTAAAAACCAAGAGTATCAGCCAACAATTCATTTAGTAATCAACTTTTATGTCATCTTTGAATACAAAATAGAGATAATGGTCCATTATTTAAAAACCAAGAGTATCAGCCAACAATTCATTTAGTAATCAACTTTTATGTCATCTTTGAATACAAAATAGAGATAATGGTCCATTATTTAAAAACCAAGAGTATCAGCCAACAATTCATTTACTAATCAACTTTTATGTCATCTTTGAATACAAAATAGAGATAATGGTCCATTATTTAAAAACCAAGTGTATCAGCCAACAATTCATTTAGTAATCAACTTTTATGTCATCTTTGAATACAAAATAGAGATAATGGTCCATTATTTAAAAACCAAGAGTATCAGCCAACAATTCATTTACTAATCAACTTTTATGTCATCTTTGAATACAAAATAGAGATAATGGTCCATTATTTAAAAACCAAGTGTATCAGCCAACAATTCATTTAGTAATCAACTTTTATGTCATCTTTGAATACAAAATAGAGATAATGGTCCATTATTTAAAAACCAAGAGTATCAGCCAACAATTCATTTAGTAATCAACTTTTATGTCATCTTTGAATACAAAATAGAGATAATGGTCCATTATTTAAAAACCAAGAGTATCAGCCAACAATTCATTTACTAATCAACTTTTATGTCATCTTTGAATACAAAATAGAGATAATGGTCCATTATTTAAAAACCAAGAGTATCAGCCAACAATTCATTTAGTAATAAACTTCTATGTCATCTTTGAATACAAAATAGAGATAATGGTCCATTATTTAAAAACCAAGAGTATCAGCCAACAATTCATTTAGTAATAAACTTCTATGTCATCTTTGAATACAAAATAGAGATAATGGTCCATTATTTAAAAACCAAGAGTATCAGCCAACAATTCATTTAGTAATCAACTTTTATGTCATCTTTGAATACAAAATAGAGATAATGGTCCATTATTTAAAAACCAAGAGTATCAGCCAACAATTCATTTAGTAATAAACTTCTATGTCATCTTTGAATACAAAATAGAGATAATGGTCCATTATTTAAAAACCAAGAGTATCAGCCAACAATTCATTTAGTAATAAACTTCTATGTCATCTTTGAATACAAAATAGAGATAATGGTCCATTATTTAAAAACCAAGAGTATCAGCCAACAATTCATTTAGTAATAAACTTCTATGTCATCTTTGAATACAAAATAGAGATAATGGTCCATTATTTAAAAACCAAGAGTATCAGCCAACAATTCATTTAGTAATAAACTTCTATGTCATCTTTGAATACAAAATAGAGATAATGGTCCATTATTTAAAAACCAAGAGTATCAGCCAACAATTCATTTAGTAATAAACTTCTATGTCATCTTTGAATACAAAATAGAGATAATGGTCCATTATTTAAAAACCAAGAGTATCAGCCAACAATTCATTTAGTAATCAACTTTTATGTCATCTTTGAATACAAAATAGAGATAATGGTCCATTATTTAAAAACCAAGAGTATCAGCCAACAATTCATTTAGTAATCAACTTTTATGTCATCTTTGAATACAAAATAGAGATAATGGTCCATTATTTAAAAACCAAGAGTATCAGCCAACAATTCATTTACTAATCAACTTTTATGTCATCTTTGAATACAAAATAGAGATAATGGTCCATTATTTAAAAACCAAGTGTATCAGCCAACAATTCATTTAGTAATCAACTTTTATGTCATCTTTGAATACAAAATAGAGATAATGGTCCATTATTTAAAAACCAAGAGTATCAGCCAACAATTCATTTACTAATCAACTTTTATGTCATCTTTGAATACAAAATAGAGATAATGGTCCATTATTTAAAAACCAAGTGTATCAGCCAACAATTCATTTAGTAATCAACTTTTATGTCATCTTTGAATACAAAATAGAGATAATGGTCCATTATTTAAAAACCAAAATTATCAGCCAACAATTCATTTAGTAATCAACTTTTATGTCATCTTTGAATACAAAATAGAGATAATGGTCCATTATTTAAAAACCAAGAGTATCAGCCAACAATTCATTTACTAATCAACTTTTATGTCATCTTTGAATACAAAATAGAGATAATGGTCCATTATTTAAAAACCAAGAGTATCAGCCAACAATTCATTTAGTAATAAACTTCTATGTCATCTTTGAATACAAAATAGAGATAATGGTCCATTATTTAAAAACCAAGAGTATCAGCCAACAATTCATTTAGTAATAAACTTCTATGTCATCTTTGAATACAAAATAGAGATAATGGTCCATTATTTAAAAACCAAGAGTATCAGCCAACAATTCATTTAGTAATAAACTTCTATGTCATCTTTGAATACAAAATAGAGATAATGGTCCATTATTTAAAAACCAAGAGTATCAGCCAACAATTCATTTAGTAATAAACTTCTATGTCATCTTTGAATACAAAATAGAGATAATGGTCCATTATTTAAAAACCAAGAGTATCAACCAACAATTCATTTAGTAATCAACTTTTATGTCATCTTTGAATACAAAATAGAGATAATGGTCCATTATTTAAAAACCAAGAGTATCAATAACAATTCATTTAGTAATCAACTTTTATGTCATCTTTGAATACAAAATAGAGATAATGGTCCATTATTTAAAAACCAAGAGTATCAGCCAACAATTCATTTACTAATCAACTTTTATGTCATCTTTGAATACAAAATAGAGATAATGGTCCATTATTTAAAAACCAAGTGTATCAGCCAACAATTCATTTAGTAATCAACTTTTATGTCATCTTTGAATACAAAATAGAGATAATGGTCCATTATTTAAAAACCAAGAGTATCAGCCAACAATTCATTTACTAATCAACTTTTATGTCATCTTTGAATACAAAATAGAGATAATGGTCCATTATTTAAAAACCAAGAGTATCAGCCAACAATTCATTTAGTAATAAACTTTTATGTCATCTTTGAATACAAAATAGAGATAATGGTCCATTATTTAAAAACCAAGAGTATCAGCCAACAATTCATTTAGTAATCAACTTTTATGTCATCTTTGAATACAAAATAGAGATAATGGTCCATTATTTAAAAACCAAGAGTATCAGCCAACAATTCATTTAGTAATCAACTTTTATGTCATCTTTGAATACAAAATAGAGATAATGGTCCATTATTTAAAAACCAAGAGTATCAGCCAACAATTCATTTAGTAATCAACTTTTATGTCATCTTTGAATACAAAATAGAGATAATGGTCCATTATTTAAAAAACCAAGAGTATCAGCCAACAATTCATTTAGTAATCAACTTTTATGTCATCTTTGAATACAAAATAGAGATAATGGTCCATTATTTAAAAACCAAGAGTATCAGCCAACAATTCATTTAGTAATCAACTTTTATGTCATCTTTGAATACAAAATAGAGATAATGGTCCATTATTTAAAAACCAAGAGTATCAGCCAACAATTCATTTAGTAATCAACTTTTATGTCATCTTTGAATACAAAATAGAGATAATGGTCCATTATTTAAAAACCAAGAGTATCAGCCAACAATTCATTTAGTAATAAACGTCTATGTCATCTTTGAATACAAAATAGAGATAATGGTCCATTATTTAAAAACCAAGAGTATCAGCCAACAATTCATTTAGTAATAAACTTCTATGTCATCTTTGAATACAAAATAGAGATAATGGTCCATTATTTAAAAACCAAGAGTATCAGCCAACAATTCATTTAGTAATCAACTTTTATGTCATCTTTGAATACAAAATAGAGATAATGGTCCATTATTTAAAAACCAAGAGTATCAGCCAACAATTCATTTAGTAATAAACTTCTTTGTCATCTTTGAATTCAAAATAGAGATAATGGTCCATTATTTAAAACCCAACAGCATCAGCTAACAATTCATTTACTAATCAACTTTTATGTCATCTTTGAATACAAAATAGAGATAATGGTCCATTATTTAAAAACCAAGAGTATCAGCCAACAATTCATTTAGTAATAAACTTCTATGTCATCTTTGAATACAAAATAGAGATAATGGTCCATTATTTAAAAACCAAGAGTATCAGCCAACAATTCATTTAGTAATAAACTTCTATGTCATCTTTGAATACAAAATAGAGATAATGGTCCATTATTTAAAAACCAAGAGTATCAGCCAACAATTCATTTAGTAATCAACTTTTATGTCATCTTTGAATACAAAATAGAGATAATGGTCCATTATTTAAAAACCAAGAGTATCAGCCAACAATTCATTTAGTAATAAACTTCTTTGTCATCTTTGAATTCAAAATAGAGATAATGGTCCATTATTTAAAACCCAAGAGCATCAGCTAACAATTCATTTACTAATCAACTTTTATGTCATCTTTGAATACAAAATAGAGATAATGGTCCATTATTTAAAAACCAAGAGTATCAGCCAACAATTCATTTAGTAATCAACTTTTATGTCATCTTTGAATACAAAATAGAGATAATGGTCCATTATTTAAAAACCAAGAGTATCAGCCAACAATTCATTTAGTAATCAACTTTTATGTCATCTTTGAATACAAAATAGAGATAATGGTCCATTATTTAAAAACCAAGAGTATCAGCCAACAATTCATTTAGTAATAAACGTCTATGTCATCTTTGAATACAAAATAGAGATAATGGTCCATTATTTAAAAACCAAGAGTATCAGCCAACAATTCATTTAGTAATAAACTTCTATGTCATCTTTGAATACAAAATAGAGATAATGGTCCATTATTTAAAAACCAAGAGTATCAGCCAACAATTCATTTAGTAATCAACTTTTATGTCATCTTTGAATACAAAATAGAGATAATGGTCCATTATTTAAAAACCAAGAGTATCAGCCAACAATTCATTTAGTAATAAACTTCTTTGTCATCTTTGAATTCAAAATAGAGATAATGGTCCATTATTTAAAACCCAACAGCATCAGCTAACAATTCATTTACTAATCAACTTTTATGTCATCTTTGAATACAAAATAGAGATAATGGTCCATTATTTAAAAACCAAGAGTATCAGCCAACAATTCATTTAGTAATAAACTTCTATGTCATCTTTGAATACAAAATAGAGATAATTGTCCATTATTTAAAAACCAAGAGTATCAGCCAACAATTCATTTAGTAATCATCTTTTATGTCATCTTTGAATACAAAATAGAGATAATGGTCCATTATTTAAAAACCAAGAGTATCAGCCAACAATTCATTTAGTAATAAACTTCTATGTCATCTTTGAATACAAAATAGAGATAATGGTCCATTATTTAAAACCCAAGAGCATCAGCTAACAATTCATTTACTAATCAACTTTTATGTCATCTTTGAATACAAAATAGAGATAATGGTCCATTATTTAAAAACCAAGAGTATCAGCCAACAATTCATTTAGTAATAAACTTCTATGTCATCTTTGAATACAAAATAGAGATAATGGTCCATTATTTAAAAACCAAGAGTATCAGCCAACAATTCATTTAGTAATAAACTTCTATGTCATCTTTGAATACAAAATAGAGATAATGGTCCATTATTTAAAAACCAAGAGCATCAGCCAACAATTCATTTAGTAATAAACTTCTATGTCATCTTTGAATACAAAATAGAGATAATGGTCCATTATTTAAAAACCAAGAGTATCAGCCAACAATTCATTTAGTAATCAAATTTTATGTCATCTTTGAATACAAAATAGAGATAATGGTCCATTATTTAAAAACCAAGAGTATCAGCCAACAATTCATTTAGTAATAAACTTCTATGTCATCTTTGAATACAAAATAGAGATAATGGTCCATTATTTAAAACCCAACAGCATCAGCTAACAATTCATTTACTAATCAACTTTTATGTCATCTTTGAATACAAAATAGAGATAATGGTCCATTATTTAAAAACCAAGAGTATCAGCCAACAATTCATTTAGTAATAAACTTCTATGTCATCTTTGAATACAAAATAGAGATAATGGTCCATTATTTAAAAACCAAGAGTATCAGCCAACAATTCATTTAGTAATAAACTTCTATGTCATCTTTGAATACAAAATAGAGATAATGGTCCATTATTTAAAAACCAAGAGTATCAGCCAACAATTCATTTAGTAATAAACTTCTATGTCATCTTTGAATACAAAATAGAGATAATGGTCCATTATTTAAAAACCAAGAGTATCAGCCAACAATTCATTTAGTAATAAACGTCTATGTCATCTTTGAATACAAAATAGAGATAATGGTCCATTATTTAAAAACCAAGAGTATCAGCCAACAATTCATTTAGTAATAAACTTCTATGTCATCTTTGAATACAAAATAGAGATAATGGTCCATTATTTAAAAACCAAGAGTATCAGCCAACAATTCATTTAGTAATCAACTTTTATGTCATCATTGAATACAAATAGAGTTAATGGTCCATTATTTAAAAACCAAGAGCATCAGCCAACAATTCATTTAGTAATCAACTTTTATGTCATCTTTGAATACAAAATAGAGATAATGGTCCATTATTTAAAAACCAAGAGCATCAGCCAACAATTCATTTAGTAATCAACTTTTATGTCATCTTTGAATACAAAATAGAGATAATGGTCCATTATTTAAAAACCAAGAGCATCAGCCAACAATTCATTTAGTAATCAACTTTTATGTCATCTTTGAATACAAATAGAGTTAATGATCCATTATTTAAAAACCAAGAGCATCAGCCAACAATTCATTTAGTAATCAACTTTTATGTCATCTTTGAATACAAATAGAGTTAATGGTCCATTATTTAAAAACCAAGAGCATCAGCCAACAATTCATTTAGTAATCAACTTTTATGTCATCTCTGAATACAAAATAGAGATAATGGTCCATTATTTAAAAACTAAGAGCATCAGCCAACAATTCATTTAGTAATCAACTTTTATGTCATCTTTAAATACAAAATAGAGATAATGGTCCATTATTTAAAAACCAAGAGCATCAGCCAACAATTCATTTAGTAATAAACTTTTATGTCATCTTTGAATACAAATAGAGTTAATGGTCCATTATTTAAAAACCAAGAGCATCAGCCAACAATTCATTTAGTAATCAACTTTTATGTCATCTTTGAATACAAAATAGAGATAATGGTCCATTATTTAAAAACCAAGAGCATCAGCCAACAATTCATTTAGTAATAAACTTTTATGTCATCTTTGAATACAAAATAGAGATAATGGTCCATTATTTAAAAACCAAGAGCATCAGCCAACAATTCATATAGTAATCAACTTTAATGTCATCTTTGAATACAAAATAGAGATAATGGTCCATTATTTAAAAACCAAGAGCATCAGCCAACAATTCATTTAGTAATAAACTTTTATGTCATCTTTGAATACAAAATAGAGATAATGGTCCATTATTTAAAAAAACCAAGAGCATCAGCCAACAATTCATATAGTAATCAACTTTTATGTCATCTTTGAATACAAAATAGAGATAATGGTCCATTATTTAAAAACCAAGAGCATCAGCCAACAATTCATTTAGTAATCAACTTTTATGTCATCTTTGAATACAAAATAGAGATAATGGTCCATTATTTAAAAACCAAGAGCATCAGCCAACAATTCATTTAGTAATCAACTTTTATGTCATCTTTGAATACAAAATAGAGATAATGGTCCATTATTTAAAAACCAAGAGCATCAGCCAACAATTCATTTAGTAATCAACTTTTATGTCATCTTTGAATACAAATAGAGTTATTGGTCCATTTTTTAAAAACCAAGTGTATCAGCCAACAATTCATTTAGTAATCAACTTTTATGTCATCTTTGAATACAAAATAGAGATAATGGTCCATTATTTAAAAACCAAGAGCATCAGCCAACAATTCATTTAGTAATCAACTTTATGTTATCTTTGAATACAAAATAGAGATAATGGTCCATTATTTAAAAACCAAGAGCATCAGCCAACAATTCATTTAGTAATCAACTTTTATGTCATCTTTGAATACAAAATAGAGATAATGGTCCATTATTTAAAAACCAAGAGCATCAGCCAACAATTCATTTAGTAATAAACTTTTATGTCATCATTGAATACAAATAGAGTTAATGGTCCATTATTTAAAAACCAAGAGCATCAGCCAACAATTCATTTAGTAATCAACTTTTATGTCATCTTTGAATACAAAATAGAGATAATGGTCCATTATTTAAAAACCAAGAGCATCAGCCAACAATTCATTTAGTAATCAACTTTTATGTCATCTTTGAATACAAAATAGAGTTATTGGTCCATTATTTAAAAACCAAGAGCATCAGCCAACAATTCATTTAGTAATAAACTTTTATGTCATCATTGAATACAAATAGAGTTAATGGTCCATTATTTAAAAACCAAGAGCATCAGCCAACAATTCATTTAGTAATCAACTTTTATGTCATCTTTGAATACAAAATAGAGATAATGGTCCATTATTTAAAAACCAAGAGCATCAGCCAACAATTCATTTAGTAATCAACTTTTATGTCATCTTTGAATACAAAATAGAGATAATGGTCCATTATTTAAAAACCAAGAGCATCAGCCAACAATTCATTTAGTAGTCAACTTTTATGTCATCTTTGAATAGAAATAGTGTTAATGGTCCATTATTTAAAAACCAAGAGCATCAGCCAACAATTCATTTAGTAATCAACTTTTATGTCATCTTTGAATACAAATAGAGTTAATGGTCCATTATTTAAAAACCAAGAGCATCAGCCAACAATTCATTTAGTAATCAACTTTTATGTCATCTCTGAATACAAAATAGAGATAATGGTCCATTATTAAAAAACCAAGAGCATCAGCCAACAATTCATTTAGTAATCAACTTTTATGTCATCTTTGAATACAAAATAGAGATAATGGTCCATTATTTAAAAACCAAGAGCATCAGCCAACAATTCATTTAGTAATAAACTTTTATGTCATCTTTGAATACAAAATAGAGATAATGCTCCATTATTTAAAAACCAAGAGCATCAGCCAACAATTCATATAGTAATCAACTTTTATGTCATCTTTGAATACAAATAGAGTTAATGGTCCATTATTTAAAAACCAAGAGCATCAGCCAACAATTCATTTAGTAATAAACTTTTATGTCATCTTTGAATACAAAATAGAGATAATGGTCCATTATTTAAAAACCAAGAGCATCAGCCAACAATTCATTTAGTAATCAACTTTTATGTCATCATTGAATACAAATAGAGTTAATGGTCCATTATTTAAAAACCAAGAGCATCAGCCAACAATTCATTTAGTAATCAACTTTTATGTCATCTTTGAATACAAAATAGAGATAATGGTCCATTATTTAAAAACCAAGAGCATCAGCCAACAATTCATTTAGTAATCAACTTTTTTGTCATCTTTGAATACAAAATAGAGATAATGGTCCATTATTTAAAAACCAAGAGCATCAGCCAACAATTCATTTAGTAATCAACTTTTATGTCATCTTTGAATACAAAATAGAGATAATGGTCCATTATTTAAAAACCAAGAGCATCAGCCAACAATTCATTTAGTAATAAACTTTTATGTCATCATTGAATACAAATAGAGTTAATGGTCCATTATTTAAAAACCAAGAGCATCAGCCAACAATTCATTTAGTAATCAACTTTTATGTCATCTTTGAATACAAAATAGAGATAATGGTCCATTATTTTAAAACCAAGAGCATCAGCCAACAATTCATTTAGTAATCAACTTTTATGTCATCTTTGAATACAAAATAGAGATAATGGTCCATTATTTAAAAACCAAAAGTATCAGCCAACAATTCATTTAGTAATAAACTTCTATGTCATCTTTGAATACAAAATAGAGATAATGGTCCATTATTTAAAAACCAAGAGCATCAGCCAACAATTCATTTAGTAATAAACTTTTATGTCATCTTTGAATACAAAATAGAGTTAATGGTCCATTATTTAAAAACCAAGAGCATCAGCCAACAATTCATTTAGTAATCAACTTTTATGTCATCTTTGAATACAAAATAGAGATAATGGTCCATTATTTAAAAACCAAGAGCATCAGCCAACAATTCATTTAGTAATCAACTTTTATGTCATCTTTGAATACAAAATAGAGATAATGGTCCATTATTTAAAAACCAAGAGCATCAGCCAACAATTCATTTAGTAATAAACTTTTATGTCATCTTTGAATACAAATAGAGTTAATGGTCCATTATTTAAAAACCAAGAGCATCAGCCAACAATTCATTTAGTAATCAACTTTTATGTCATCTTTGAATACAAAATAGAGATAATGGTCCATTATTTAAAAACCAAGAGCATCAGCCAACAATTCATTTAGTAATAAACTTTTATGTCATCTTTGAATACAAAATAGAGATAATGCTCCATTATTTAAAAACCAAGAGCATCAGCCAACAATTCATATAGTAATCAACTTTTATGTCATCTTTGAATACAAAATAGAGATAATGGTCCATTATTTAAAAACCAAGAGCATCAGCCAACAATTCATTTAGTAATAAACTTTTATGTCATCTTTGAATACAAAATAGAGATAATGGTCCATTATTTAAAAACCAAGAGCATCAGCCAACAATTCATTTAGTAATCAACTTTTATGTCATCATTGAATACAAATAGAGTTAATGGTCCATTATTTAAAAACCAAGAGCATCAGCCAACAATTCATTTAGTAATCAACTTTTATGTCATCTTTGAATACAAAATAGAGATAATGGTCCATTATTTAAAAACCAAGAGCATCAGCCAACAATTCATTTAGTAATCAACTTTTTTGTCATCTTTGAATACAAAATAGAGATAATGGTCCATTATTTAAAAACCAAGAGCATCAGCCAACAATTCATTTAGTAATCAACTTTTATGTCATCTTTGAATACAAAATAGAGATAATGGTCCATTATTTAAAAACCAAGAGCATCAGCCAACAATTCATTTAGTAATAAACTTTTATGTCATCATTGAATACAAATAGAGTTAATGGTCCATTATTTAAAAACCAAGAGCATCAGCCAACAATTCATTTAGTAATCAACTTTTATGTCATCTTTGAATACAAAATAGAGATAATGGTCCATTATTTTAAAACCAAGAGCATCAGCCAACAATTCATTTAGTAATCAACTTTTATGTCATCTTTGAATACAAAATAGAGATAATGGTCCATTATTTAAAAACCAAGAGCATCAGCCAACAATTCATTTAGTAATCAACTTTTATGTCATCTTTGAATACAAAATAGAGATAATGGTCCATTATTTAAAAACCAAGAGCATCAGCCAACAATTCATTTAGTAATAAACTTTTATGTCATCTTTGAATACAAAATAGAGTTAATGGTCCATTATTTAAAAACCAAGAGCATCAGCCAACAATTCATTTAGTAATCAACTTTTATGTCATCTTTGAATACAAAATAGAGATAATGGTCCATTATTTAAAAACCAAGAGCATCAGCCAACAATTCATTTAGTAATCAACTTTTATGTCATCTTTGAATACAAAATAGAGATAATGGTCCATTATTTAAAAACCAAGAGCATCAGCCAACAATTCATTTAGTAATAAACTTTTATGTCATCTTTGAATACAAATAGAGTTAATGGTCCATTATTTAAAAACCAAGAGCATCAGCCAACAATTCATTTAGTAATCAACTTTTATGTCATCTTTGAATACAAAATAGAGATAATGGTCCATTATTTAAAAACCAAGAGCATCAGCCAACAATTCATTTAGTAATCAACTTTTATGTCATCTTTGAATACAAAATAGAGATAATGGTCCATTATTTAAAAACCAAGAGCATCAGCCAACAATTCATTTAGTAATAAACTTTTATGTCATCTTTGAATACAAATAGAGTTAATGGTCCATTATTTAAAAACCAAGAGCATCAGCCAACAATTCATTTAGTAATCAACTTTTATGTCATCTTTGAATACAAAATAGAGATAATGGTCCATTATTTAAAAACCAAGAGCATCAGCCAACAATTCATTTAGTAATAAACTTTTATGTCATCTTTGAATACAAAATAGAGATAATGCTCCATTATTTAAAAACCAAGAGCATCAGCCAACAATTCATATAGTAATCAACTTTTATGTCATCTTTGAATACAAAATAGAGATAATGGTCCATTATTTAAAAACCAAGAGCATCAGCCAACAATTCATTTAGTAATAAACTTTTATGTCATCTTTGAATACAAAATAGAGATAATGGTCCATTATTTTAAAACCAAGAGCATCAGCCAACAATTCATTTAGTAATCAACTTTTATGTCATCTTTGAATACAAAATAGAGATAATGGTCCATTATTTAAAAACCAAGAGCATCAGCCAACAATTCATTTAGTAATCAACTTTTATGTCATCTTTGAATACAAAATAGAGATAATGGTCCATTATTTAAAAACCAAGAGCATCAGCCAACAATTCATTTAGTAATCAACTTTTTTGTCATCTTTGAATACAAATAGAGTTAATGATCCATTATTTAAAAACCAAGAGCATCAGCCAACAATTCATTTAGTAATCAACTTTTATGTCATCTTTGAATACAAATAGAGTTAATGGTCCATTATTTAAAAACCAAGAGCATCAGCCAACAATTCATTTAGTAATCAACTTTTATGTCATCTCTGAATACAAAATAGAGATCATGGTCCATTATTTAAAAACCAAGAGCATCAGCCAACAATTCATTTAGTAATCAACTTTTATGTCATCTTTAAATACAAAATAGAGATAATGGTCCATTATTTAAAAACCAAGAGCATCAGCCAACAATTCATTTAGTAATCAACTTTTATGTCATCTTTGAATACAAAATAGAGTTAATAATTTATTTAAAAATAAAAAAGATAAATGTATCATATGATTGCATAAATACCTTTATTACCAAAGTCACAACTAGCATCTAGATTTTTATTAACATTTGGATCAATAGTTATTGGTGATGATCCAAGACCAGTCCATTTCTTTAGCCTTCCCAACATAAAGTCAACAATTTCATATTCATTACTTTGTTTCTGTACATCTTCTCTAACAGCTGAGAAGGTGTCAGTCAAAATGGAGACAAACATGTTCAGCAGGATGAATGAAAGCCAAATAACATACACCAAAATGTAAACCTGTCAATAGAAACATATTTTATAGTTCTAAATGTTGTATGAACTACATACACCAAAATGTAAACTTGTCAATAGGAACATATTTTATAGTTCTAAATGTTGTATGAACTACATACACCAAAATGTAAACTTGTCAATAGAAACATATTTTATAGTTCTAAATGTTGTATGAACTACATACACCAAAATGTAAACTTGTCAATAGGAACATATTTTATAGTTCTAAATGTTGTATGAACTACATACACCAAAATGTAAACCTGTCAATAGAAACATATTTTATAGTTCTAAATGTTGTATGAACTACATACACCAAAATGTAAACTTGTCAATAGGAACATATTTTATAGTTCTAAATGTTGTATGAACTACATACACCAAAATGTAAACCTGTCAATAGAAACATATTTTATAGTTCTAAATGTTGTATGAACTACATACACCAAAATGTAAACTTGTCAATAGGAACATATTTTATAGTTCTAAATGTTGTATGAACTACATACACCAAAATGTAAACTTGTCAATGGGAACATACTTTAGAGTTTTAAATGTATGCATTACTCTATGAACTATTGTGTGTTATTAATATGTTGATCAATATAAACTATTCAGAAATTAAAATATACTAATACATGTATAATATTTAATTATATAATCAAAGTGTGATTTATTCAGACTTACTTGAGACAGAATAGGATCCACCATACTCATGCTATAGATACTAAATTTACCCATAAGCATGAGAATCAGTGAGATTGATGACTGAATAAATGTTGTGTATTGATCATCTCCAAACTGGAACGTTATGAAAAACAGCTGGGCAAAGGCCAAAAAGATAATCCAGAAGATGATGCTGTAGTTAAAAATTCAGTGGTTTTAATAGTATGAATTAATAGACTTGTAATAGTGTTGAATTATTTTTTACAGGATTGAGAATAATACAAAAAACCACTATACCTAAAATGAAACAATTGCTTTCCACTGTGTTTCAGTGTATCAGATAGCATTGAGATCCTCCTGTTGAATCTTAAGAGTTTCAGATATTTGATTGTTGCCAAAAAGACAACAAATCCAATGAGGTAAGAAAACATTTCATTCCAGTAACCAACATACTGGAATTTAACATATCCATTACCATTTGTTTCCTGCAAAATATATACTTATTACAAGAATAGATTCAGAATTTTAAAATTTAATAAAATTCTCAACTAACTGCTAATTTAAAAAGACTGATACAGAAAGGTTTTAACTAAATGGTACTTTTGCACAAAAAGAAATAACAAATAAAAACAATAGGAGAACTGTAAAGTTAAAGCATAAATTAACTATTCAAACTTTTTAAAAATGGCACAAATTCTTCTTTTAATGACTCAATTTTTGTAACAAAATACTTTAGGAAAAAACATCAACTTTAAAATGAATGACTCAGAATTGTGTATTGTATTATCTATGCTTCAGGTATGACTGAAAATGTATTATTTTGTATTCCTGGTTTAAAACCTACAAAATATCAAATGTCCTTGCCATTAGAAAGCACTCAGTTTGCATAATTTAAAGACTAAAATATGCAAAAGAAGCCTAAATATGAGTATAATTATAACATTATTATTGTTAATTAGAGATGTTCCAAAGATTGACCATGTACGTAAAAGTATGAGTGCATGTATCCAATGTGCAAGTAAAAGTACACAGATTTTTAAAATTGAAAATAAGACAGAGTACAAAATACCCAACATTCAAGACTGAGTACAAGTACCCAAGGTACAAGTACCAAAGTTGCAAGTATGAGTACAGTAATAGGTAAAACAGTAGCCCATCTTTGTTGTTAAGTACTAATTGTGTGACAATAAATGAAACATATATATATATATGAAAAAATCTATTAACAAAAAGATTTTATGAAACAAAAAATATTTGATAATCAATTTATAATGTAAAATCTTAAACTTGACAATTAGTAAACTAAAATATTAGAAGGCCTGATTAAAATAATAACAATAAATAAATAAATGTAACCATTGAATTATTAAATAACATGCATTATGGCATGAGAATGAAAAAGACAATAGTGACACATCAAAGATTTAACAGCAATAACATCAATAAAGTATGACACCATTTAGGAGAAGTTATCATTAATGTTGTTAAATACAGACTGAAAGATATAAAAAATGAAAGCTTCATTGCAGTCTTGTGAACCAAATTGGTGTTGTGTTGGTTTTGAAATTAGTGAGACTCTTTTATCGACAAGTTTGCATAAGACACAAATTATGACATCACAACACGATAGAAATGCGTCAACCAATTGTATACAGCTCAATAATCAAATTATCAGTACAGATAAATTTTATTTACACAATTTTTATTGGGAATGCAATAAACATTTTTTTTAAAAGCAAAATTTTATATTTAAAAAAAAATACTTACTTTTACTTTATTAGTTAAACTGTTAGTTTCAAACAGTCTATAAAAATAAATGCTGATGGCTGCCAGTGAAAAAGAAATTATTGAGATCTCTACCCAGTTCCAAAACATTAAAAAGTAAGCTTTTCTCAGTCTAGATCAAAAGATGAGAAATAAAACCAAAAATGATGTATCAAAGAAATCATATTATAGTTCAACAAAAGGAGATATTTTCTAAACTAAATTACACACATAAAAAACAGATTTAAATGATTAAATGCAGTATATTCTCAAAAAGTTATTGATTGGGTAAGGCATATACTGCTAAAATCCTGCAAAAATTCATTGCAAGGTTTATTTTTGGGGAAACAAAGTATATAACTAATTAGTGTATTCTTTACAATTTTTAAATTCATTCAAAGTTTTTTCCCTTACAATATTATCTACTGAGCAGAATGCTGAAACCTAATGCATGTTTTGGGAAATTATTTATTTACTCGGCTGTCCAGAATGGAGTCCTTACTGTATCATGCATATCATGTACTAAAATAATTAATTAAAAAGAACATATCTTGCAGTATTAGTATATTTTATATGGACTCATTAATGATGGACTCATTTAAGTGTTTTACAAAAAAAATATAACTTTCTTAACTTACTTGATAACCTGCAAAAGTTCTTTCACAATAAATCCAATGATATAAAGAACAAAGATGACTTCACAAACTATTTGGAATATCATTGCATTAGTCATGTATGGTAATAACATGGCTGGTTCAAAGCGGAAGGAAGGTAAAATGGCATTGTTCAGGTTAAACTCTGCTAGGAGCATATTAACTGAAAACAAGTTAACCTGAAGGATATAAGAAACACAGACTGGTAATAAATAATTTATATGTCAGTACAATCAGATGAGACCCTAATTTTTTAAAAAGGTAAAAATATACATAATTTATTATTATCAAGCAAATTGAGAATTTCATTGTACTTGTATATTTATGCACTGTCGTGCAGTCTGCCCATAGTTGGTACATGTATACTTTGGTTTTTATATTTTAACTTTCTTCTTTGAATAAGTAGATGAGACTTAGTATCTTTTCATGTCTGGTAAAAAATCACACTGATGTCTAAAAATAAACATACAGTAAGACCTTGCTTAATGCTACCTTGATTAACACTGATTTGCTATAAGAGTGTGTTGAAAACATTTACTGATTGCATGCCAAAGGTGATATCACCAGACTTTGGGTTGGGGGGGGGGGGAGAGGCTCATATTTCAACCATTTATTGATAAAACAGAAGTTGGAGATAAAGAGACAATTTTGGAAAAAAATATAACATCCTGGATGACATAGCCAATATTGACGTCACTTAGCAAGAATTAACTAAGAGGTGAATTAATGGAGTGTGGAAGAAGATATGGCCAGAGGTGTCCCAGGATTATCATTGAGAAGAGCTTATTGTTGGTCAAATTGTCAATCTAGTCAAAACAGCAGGACTAGGAGATGTAGATGACCAGGATATTGAGAAGCTACTTCTGGTGAAGGCCTTACCAATGACGACCTTCAGGAACTGGCAGAACAATAAATTGAAGAAGGAAAAAATAGAGGTTCTGAAGATGATGAACCAAAAGAAATTACAACTTGAAAAAATTTTGGAAATAATAACCAAATAGTAAATTCAATTGTAGCAAATGACATAAATTTTGGCAGGAGAGCAAAAGCAAGAAGAGGAGTTATAGATGTGATCAACTGCTTAATGAAAGAAAAGAAAATGACAAATGACTCAAGATGATTTATTCGCCAAAAAATAAAAAATATCAGAAGAACCAGGACCTTCATCACAAATATACACTTAATATATATGTGTGCAAATGTTTGTTTAATATAAAACATCGTATAAAATTCAAATTACTATTATTACAGTTTAAAATTAAAGTAAAATTGTTTATTTTTGGTTGCATATTCCCGTTTCTCTATCTATTATGTGTTAAAAATGACCTCATATAACGCTATTACATTTAGTGCTCCTATCTTCAGGAATGCATCTACCACACTAAACAAGGTCTTACTGTAATGCAATGCTAACTAAACCTTATTTTTGCCTATATATTTTTATATCAATGTAACAAGTCTTCAAGGTAAGTGTAATTATAAAAAAAAATGAGCTGAACAGTTTATTTCATATCTATACCATTTGTCATTTGTTTAATACTTGCTTACAGTTAGCTCACACATTCAAGAATTCTATTTAAGAGGTTCATACAAACAAGCCTCTCAGTAGTCAGATAAATTATCTTAAAGATTTTAAAGTCATGAAATAAAAAATCATTTACAATCAAGAACACAGGAGTGCATAGTGGAAGCTATCTAATAACTTAGAGTTGTGATTGGCAATTAGATTTTGTTACGAATAATAATATTTGCATTATTGTTAATTATCAAATTCTTCTACTAATGATAACACTTAGCAAACAATTATAGATGTTTGCAAAATTAAAAAATATGTTAATGTTTAATTCTAAGACATGCAATATTCATGCACACAAAAATCAAATTAGTTATATAAAATCAAACCTGAGGGTTGTAAACTGTGAATTCAATAAAGATAGCCCTTGTGTATTTATCTATCCAACTTTCTTGCTGTAACTGTTGTAATGTGTTTTCAATATCTTTTTTGGTGCCATTTAAATGAGCAACATAACCACCTCCTAAATTTATTGGTATTAAACAGAATTTGAATTCAGAAACATATCTATTATTATTATGTCAAAAGATTTCAATAGATTGCAGTCATGATAAGAATTATGAAGCTTAATTTCCTCAAATAAAAGCGAAATATTAAACATAACAATTAAACTTATACTAACTAAAAAATTATGTTATACAAATAATTATTATTATAAAAATTGTAATGTATTTTTAACTTTCTAAACCAAAATTTAATGTCATTTAACAAAGAAAATTCCATAAGATCACCTGGATTTTTTCAAAACAGCAAGTCTTGCTGCTAATCCTAGTAATGACACTACTATTCAACAAGACAGATTGATCAAATGTAATTTTTTTCAATTATCTTTCTACATTGTTATAATGCCCAAGATGTTATTGTAAAGTACCTGAGTAAAGAGCCATGTTACCCCAATAAGGATAACCATTGAGTGACTCAGCTGATGAATAGCTATATTCAGACTTAGGTACAAATGTTGTATCTGACTTGTTTATTGGAGTCCAGCTAGTATTGAAGTTACCTTCTTCCTGATCCGCTATGTTATATGCAATGTTACACTCTTTAATAGCTGAGCTCATTATACCTGGTACACTGCACAGGTCTGTCAGAAATTTTATATGTTACACATTTAAAAATAATCTCACGTCATTAACAATAAGAATGTAATAATATTTCAAATTAACTTAAACAGGTTTTTTTTTACCAGCTTTGATACGAAGCTGTCGAAGGACAGCATGTCCTATTATTCTTGATGCTTTATCATTGATATAAGAACGTAATTTGAGAGGTGGGTAATCATTGTAGTAAGCATTAGCCAATATGCCAGTGATGAAACCATTATTAAGCCATTCCCAAAAATCACTTGCACTTTGAACCTAGAATAAACAATTGTAAAACTTATATTCAGAGTATTTATATATATTTTACTTTTAGTTTTTATTAGGAATGCTAGCATTATAATTATAATTATAAAAGAATATTGGGTTTTCTTTTTTCTCACAAAACAATGTGTCAAAGCTTATTTAGTGAAAATAACAACGCTATAAAGAATTTTTTAAAGAAATATTTCTTTTTACAGTAAAAGATTGATTTGGTTTTCTCTTAACTTTTTTCCATTTTAAGATTTTAAGCTTTTATTTTAAATTAGAAGAAAATTAAAATGTGTTCATAAGGAATATTAGGTCCAAAATCTGGAGAATAAAATGAATAGTTATAGAAGGATATTAAAATATGGAAACACAATATGTACCATATGTACCACACTTCACATTCATTTGTTATTCGAATCAGATTTTGATGAAAAGCAAATTTATAAAGTAGTTTTGACTACTATGAAAGTTATTTAGAATAAAGAAATAAAACACAACTTACATCATTAAATTTAACCAAGGTTTTATTCAGATTCTGATTGGTTATGAAGGTTTTCACCATGTTGTTTTTGTAGCGAAAGTTATCTGGACCTCTGTTGTTGTGAGTTATAACTAGTAAAATCCACAAAAATAAACTGTAGAAAATGATCTCCCTAATTACTGCCCACATTTTAACTTCCTTTAATCTAACTTCTCTCAATCTTTCAAGCTCTTTAGGATTCAAAGGCTTGTATCCAGCTTTTTTTGGTTTTGCTGCTTCAAATGCTCCTGTAATCAATCACATTTTTTCATTATTGAATTAAGCTTATTGTACTATTATGTAGTAAAAAAATGATGACATAACACACTATTATATTTTACTAGCTGTACCCTGCATAGCCTATGCAGGAAGATAGACTATTGTAAAGCCATTGCCAAACCTAGGGGCCTTGCATTTTGACATTCGATACCATGACATGAGCTTATGTACTTAATATTTAATGTAAAAAATAATTTTGGGGGCTCCCCTCAAGCTGGAGCCAGCGGGACTTTCGATTTTGGACCCCCCCCTCCCATGTTACGCCTCTGTGTTCAGCTTTGATATATATTTTCAAAATTATTTTTTTTTTTTTTAAGTTATGAAATAATTAAAAACCTAATTAGTTGTTTCTTTTTATTTCAACATCCTAAAGGATACATTATTTCAATTTAAAAAAATGTCAAAGAGATCTAATTAGTTACTTTTCATTAAAACAACTAAAAGGCTACATTCTGGAAAAAAAAAACAATAAAAAAAAATGTCTCTGAGAGGAATCGAACCTGGATATAGTCAGCATAAAAATGAGTCATGGGTAACCCATTCTGCCAGCATGCCACACAAACAAAGCTACAATTTTAATGTACTATTGAAAAAAAATTTGCTTGGTTATGTTTTCACTTACTTTTGACCTAGTTTTAGGCCTATATTATTATTTTGTAATTTAAAATAATTCAAAGCCGGATTTATTTAAAAAAATTAAATATTATAAAAGCTGAGAACTTAATTTGAATAGAAATTTCCAGAATTTCTTTTTTTTTTTTATATTATATCAACTTTTAAAAGAGAACTTTATTTATGAAATTAGATACGAAAACACGGTCACTAGTCTTATGGTTGCCGACGTCGGAGATTTTTGATTATTACTATTGTTTACGTTTGACAATGTTAAAATGCTCTGTTGTAATAAAAACTACAATAATTTGAATGATATTATATGTTAATTATTAATTTTTAATATTGGGGACTTTTACTTTTCATAATAAAAACCACTGAATGTATTTAAAACTGTAGATTTTTCAAAAAGAACATTCGAATCGAGACATGGGCAAAGACACCATTTTGAATTCTTGTTTTCCGCTTTCGATTTAACGCACTCTGGAAATGAATAATATATATATAGATTATTATTTAAAAGGTACGTGAAAAAAAATATGTAGTCATTACCATCTTGTTTATTATGCAAATATTCATCTTCAGTATTAACAGGGTAAACATGTTCTTCTTCTTCATCTTCATCATCATCTTCTCCAGGATTTTTTATTATTAATGACAGCAAGATAGCTGTTAGAATAACCTTTATAACAAGATTTAAATACTCATTAAATACAATGATTTAGAATCAACTTTAGTGTTCTGTCTCTTATTAAAAAAATTACTGTTTTTTTTATTTATTTAATCTTTTTAACCATTTTATAGAGTCTTGCCTAAATAAAAAATTATGCAAACTCTCCCCTTCCCCAATCGCTATACAATTAGAGTCTACTACATGTAACATATAGATTCTCACTCTTAATTAAATAAGTATCTTCTATGCCTTTACTTTGTCCCAAAAGATTTTAAAAAATAATACAATTATTTTAATAAATGAAAACACAAATATTTGCACTCTTTGTTCACTCTTCAACATAAACTTCAATTAATAAGGTTGAAACAATACTCAGATAAAGAGATTAGTCTAAAAACTATCTCTTTTAAAAATTTTCTATAACCCAGTTGTTACCTTGATAGGTTGAGTAACAAAAACAGAAGTGAAGAAAGATATTATTAATGATGTGATCCATTTCTTGCAAGTATCATCCTGTGAACAGTTGTTATTTATTTTTAACAATTCTTTTAAAATAGCAGTAAAACTCTGCAATTTTTTAAATAACAGTAAATACAACGAGACATTTAATTGGAATAAAAATTTAAATATTATAAAACTGTATGTTAAGCAATTTCGATTTGATATATATATATATATATATATATCCTGTGAAATATCGCTTTAACAAAACTAACAAGAACTTATAATTTAAACATTATACTGAGATTTTGTTACACTAAAATTTTCCCCCAGTATTTCCCCCTCCACAGCTCTAAAGATCTTTTCTGCTCATGAGTTTTAAGCAGCTCCAATGACTAAGTTTCTTCTTTCATTTAATTACTTTTGTTCACTATCTTGATGAACTGATATATGGTACAGTTCTTTAAAGTAATCTTTACTATGAAAAAAAAATCAGACTGCATCTCTCATCAACATCATTTTTGGTCACCCATGATCTATATATTTATATTAAATTCTAAAAGGCTTGTACAGTATATCTATGATCTAGAGATTTCTACAATATTTTTTTTTAGAAAAGGATTTATATATATATATATATACAATGGAAAAAGCAACAAAGCTATTACATGTATTTGTATTTATCAAACTATTTCATTGATTAAGCTTTCTAAAGGATAATAATAAATGTGAATTTTAAATTGTTTTATATACCTGAAATGAAATGCCATAGAATGTGACTAGTGCAGCAGACATTATAGTACAAAGAACTAGCAAAACCCAGGCAACAATTTTGGACCACCAAGGCAGCTGGCATTTTTTTTTCTTGCTGCTGCTCAGCACTGCTGTATTAAGGTCATTTTGAGAAGGAGAAACTAAACCTAAATAATAATGTTGGTAAAAAAAATGTTAGTTGTTTTTTATTACATTTTAAAATGTTACCATTAGCTGCTTAAAAAGATTATTATCACCCAGATTATATTTATTTTTTTTGCTAAGAAACCTATTAACATTGTTTGTTATCTATTGTAAAACGTTTTCAACCAGCTGACAAATTTTAATATATAAATAAACTGTCAGATGTGACCTTGATCTGAATTATGAACTAGCTGTTCACAGTCACTTCTGCCATCAGGATATGATGCAGTGGTTGCCAAACTAATAGTTGACCTGGATTGATCAACCTGTTGAAACAAATAATACACTTTGTTTAACTGACATAAATATTTCTAATAACAATTTTTGTTCAGTGCTTTTTGTAAGAAATACTATTTTAAAGATTAAATTTTTAGACTCTTCTCTTACTTGTGGATGGACTTGGCTAAGTTTAGCAGTGCTAGGCCTTGAGCCACCAAAAGATGATCCAATATGACCTGGGTTAATATTTCTGGGTTTGGCTTTCCGAAACAAGAATACAAGCAAGAAATTGACTGGAAATACAATAACTGTGCTGATAAATCCAATAAAGATCTGAAAAAAAATTATTTCAAATCCTGATGGCTGCTCAAGATAAAAAAAAGTTTAATCTGAATATTGGTATGAACTAATTAAAATGAAATGTAGACCTCACAGATGTAAACTGGTGGAGCACAGACCAGATTAAACCGCCAAATGTGTCACATTTTGCAGATATCTGCCCTAAACTATAAAGTGGATTAGGATTCCCCAGGTGAATGAAAGCCACATAAAAGCTGATTTTTTAATAAAGTAATAAATGCTAATAAGTGCCATAACATGGTCAATTTTGCAAGATTTAGTGAATAAAAGTAAGAAACCTTATGAAAAAAGGTGATTTTAATAAGAGCTACACTCTCAATTACAGCCACACTTGGCCACTGTTGAATTAGATGTTTAGAGAAATTTGAGCAAAAAAGTTCAATAAATCTTGAGGTTTAAAATGTAAACAATTACAATACTGTCACATGTATTTGCTAGGTTTCTCATTAAAGACAACTTTACCCAATTAAAATGTCATTGTGGCAGAGTTTGTTGAGATAAACTTTGACTACTAAATATTGTGTGCTTTCTTTAAGTACAATCTCTTGCAAATATTGATGTAATGTAAAATGATGCTTCTTTTATAAAAAAATATTAATGATCTTTCTGTATCTAGTAGGGTAGCTGAGTGATAGCAAAGGACGGTTCACAATTACAATGAGTTGAGTTATCCCAGTTTCAGTTATGTGAACTCAGATTTAGATAAAGAGTAAATTAGGACTTATAGGTCACCCTAGTCACCACACCTTAAAGCCACTGCGAGATCTGACTTCCAATCTGGCATTTAATTTTGCCATTTTTAGGTCCATTTTTATTACACAATAGGTTCATATTACATTATCTTATTTATTTTATACAATCTAAAAAAAACAAAAAAAAAAAAAAACTTTAAAAAAAAAGATTTATATATAAAATTTGTGAGTTATTTTTACCTGTGAAACACTAAGAGAAAATGGACCAAATGTAAATGATAAAGAAGCTGTAGTGGATGAGTTATTTTCAGTTTTGTAAAACATAGCGTTGGTTAACATGGTCATGAACAGCAGACAAAGGCAGCAAGCCACTCTTTCCACACAAGTAAAGTAACTGCCTGGTGGTCTGGCTATTACAGAAAACCATAGGTGTCCATCTGCTAAATTTTTCTTACTACGCTCACCAAACTGATAGCTGAAGTCAGACATCTGTTCCCTGCCAGCAAGTGGAATAATACGGTCTATCTGTGAGAAAAGTTTTGAACATGTGTTTTTGCTAGTGTAAGAATAATGAATTCAGAGCATTATTACAATAAATCTTATTTTAAGACAATTAATGTAGTGTGGAATTTTTTACTGATAGCAATATCTCTAAACATTTTGTAAACTTACCTGGCCATCATCTTCTTCTAATGCCAGCCATCTGTTGGCTATGAATACTTGTTTTACATCAGTCTGCAAATCTTTTATTGCAATATAATTTAGAAACCAAGATCCAAATTTTCCCTTTCCACTGTTATCATGCCATATTCTGATGTAATTGATACGTCCCAAACATCTAAATTAAAATAGATTTTTTCAACTACAATTTACTTCTGAACATTAAATTTAATTCAAACAAATGAAATGTAATGGTGAAAATGAAATATTATAATATAAATTTACAATACGTTTAATTAAAACAAATGAATGTAATGGCTGAAAATGAAATATTAAAATATATAATTTAGTTACAATAAGCTTGTTAGGTTTTTTTTATATTTTTTTCCTTTCCAGAAAATAAATGGGATATTACTCTGGAAGTGCCAACAAGAACCTATTGGTCATTCCTCTTTTGAAAATAGGTCGTTTAGAGTCACTAAACATTCTAACATCTGACTCATCATCTTCTCCAGAAAGAATAAAGTACACCTGAAATAAAATTTTAATTAGCAAACATATCACCTCAGACTCATTAAATGAAGAACATTAGATAAAGTAATATATATATATATATATATTAATTCATTTTACTTTTATCATTTAACAAATTTTGTGGCATATATTATCTGTCTAGGGATAACAATTAATTCTGGTATAAAATGAAATTTAGCATTATGTGAAATATGCTAGTAAGCATTCATAAATTTCCCCTCAATTTTTAAATAGGTATATGCATATATTTAACATATTTTCTTTTTCATACCTTAGAATTTGTTCCTGCATTTCTTCTCATTCCTGTAGAGACAACTATTTCATAAAAGTACTTATCACGGGAATCATTATCAGCTAAAGGTGTTAAGCCTATCTGTAAATGAAAGAGAAATATAAATCTAAATGTTAAAGACAAATGTAAATCAATTTGTAAAAGTAAGACAAATGTAACACAATCTGAACATAAAAGACAAACATTAACAAAAAAATAAGAAAATAGATGATTAGTTCTTGTACTCAACAATATTCAGATAGTTTTATTACTTACCAAAGTCATATCTCGTTTGTCTTTTTGTCTGGCCATATAGAAAGCTAAGGCAAAAACAACAGCAATAAATATTTCGGTGATGTATAAGGTTGGATTGGACAAGAAATCTGCATGGCTGAATACGAAATTCCAGTCAATAGTATTGGGAACAACTATGAATCCACCAGCAAAAGTTGTCATATGGTTACAGAGACAAATTGTTTTATCTTGTGTTGACTCTCGGCTTACCTAAATGTGAGGAATAAAAGTATAGAATCCATTTAAACATATATATACATGTATAAGCTGCATTTTACGGACTGAAACACTAAAAAAAAGTTCTTCAAAAGTGTAATATATTTTTAGTTTACAAAGAGTATTTTTGAATCAGCCATTGTTGTTGACATCAGAATATGCCTAAATTAAGGCTTTCTTTTTGTTATTGGCGCTCAAATTTAAAAATGACTTTTCCAAATGGGGAGCTGCACATTCTATGCAAGTTTGCCTTGTGGTTTAGTTTGCAACTGTAGTCTCAAACAGAAGTGAGTTTAATGTGGCTCATTTTAATTGTTCCTTTTTTTAGGTTATCTTTGCACCCATTAATTTGAATGTTCCTAGTACAGCAACCATGTGCGGAGCTCTGCTTTATAAACTTAAAGCTTGAGACATTTACTTTGTTGAAGTTTACATATTGAGATCAAAATAAAAAACAAATCAAACTAATTACTTTCTTCATTACTGTTTGGCTATTTGGCCTTTATTTTTGTCTGCTATACATGTACATAGTTTTACAAATAAAAATGGAGAAATTAGTGCAATATACATTATTTTTACCTCACAGCCATCAGAGTTCCAGTCTGAATCATTCTCATTTACATAAAAACATCCTGATGTCCATAGAGTTAAATTATAGTTATTTTTAAATTCCCCAGAACCATTTTTATATTTAGCTGCGATTTCTTGATTGGTGGGCACAGGGCTATTTATGTCAATTTTTTCACGCTCTCGAGTTCCAAACCACCATTTGCCTTTCCTACCATTTAAATCAACATTTGTGATGACTACTGTATAAGCATTTTTAGAAGAAGGATCTGAAAGAAATGTGAACATCAGATAAATAATCCTTAAGAAATAAATGCCCTGAATATATTTCAAAGCAGAAAGAATATTTTCAAAGTCTAGGACTTTCTCCTTAAAAATAAAGTAAAATATTATCCAAACTAATAATAAAATAACAATGAAGTAAAAATTCATCCATACAAATTTTATTTTTTATTTGTTGTAAAACTATCTTACCTGGTGGAACTGTAGAAGGCACAACAAAAATAAAGTCTGTTTCATTTTGAGTGGGATCAGGTACGCCATTATACTTTGCAACAACCAATAATTGGACCTCATCTTGAATCTAAAAAAAATTGTCAAACATAATTATTTGGTTTGTTAGTAAAGCTCAAGTATAGAAAAGCAATATAAAAAAGGACCTTTTTTTAAATATTTTTTTTTGTCACAAATGTTAGTCAGACTGGCCAGACCATAGAGTGTGTGTACTGCAGATTGACCAGAATGGCAAGGCAAAGGTTTTCTTCCATCCCCAGGGACAGAGGGGAAGATATAATATGTGTAGCCCCTCCACCAAAAGTGGCAGGCTGCAACAGTGTGCTTGAGTATGGCACAGTGGAAGGGTTTTATGTGCAGAGCCCATATGTCACCAGGGACTCAGTTGAACCTCATACACCTTGCTACTGCTACTGTCACCAGCTATGAGCACCAGGGACTCAGTTAAACCTCATAGACCTTGCTACTGCTACTGTCACTAAAAGATGGGTTTTTTTCTGGCCAGAAAACCACAATGATCTTCACCCATAAATCATAGTATGTCCCATGGACTTCCACTTATAACAATATAATTTAGGAATGCATTTTATATTGTCTTTTATGATTTTCTTTTTTGCCACCACCAGGCTTGTGGAGCCGCCATATTTTTTTCCGGCTCCCCTCCCACAAATTTGACGGCCCCAGCTCCGGCTCGGCTCCCTATTAAGATAGTATCACATGAGACAAAAATTGCTCCACGCTAACATGCCACTGATAAAAAGTTATACAAATTTTGCCGCGTTCACCCCCATAGTCAGGAACTTGAAAAATATATGCATTGTCGGTTTTACTAAAAACAAACCATTTCAGTGCATCCAGAAACATATCATTATTTTCAATCGAGGTTTCACTAGTCACTAGTTTCACTAGTTTCATAAGTAATAAAAATGTATTTCAATGATCAAATTAGCAAATATTAAAATGATACATTATTTAAAATATTTTAAAGACTTCAGTATTTATATTTATTATTTATAAATTCGAAGTGACTATTTGGACCCGGGTACCAATAAACTCCAATTTTTATTTGGACCCCGTCCCAATAAAGTCTGATTGTTATTCGGACCCGTGGCAAATGTGCACTTAGCTTAGCTATACATAAACTTTATTATTATTTTTTTGTTTATTTTTTTTATAATTGTTTGAATTGTATGATTTAATCGTTACCCAGTGTCTAGGGTTCCACTAAGCGGACTCTGTATTATTATTTTTTCGGGTTCCGTCTAATAAAGTTTAAATATAGCTAAGCTTAGTGCATATTTACCACGGGTCCGAATAACAATTGGATTTTATTGGGACCCGGGTCTGAATAGCCACAGCCTTATAAATTTATCTACTCTATTTCAGATATTCTGTTTATAATAAAATTGTCAAATACAGAAAGCGACCATTTTGTTTTTAGTCTATTACAAATATGCGGTCAAATAATAATACGAAATGAGACGTTCTATTTGTCGTATTAGTAAAAATTTATTTTTAAATGATTGAACAATTATTCTATGAAATAAAACTGTTTTAAATTTATATATAACATTAAAAAAAATTCAGAGGGTAAACAAGATTTAAAACAAATACAAAACGATTCCCCATTAAAGATTTCTTGTGGTGATGTGCGTACACGCTATCATTTAAATGCTGTTACTGTTGTGGCGTTCGTAAAACTTGACAACATTTCAAATTGTAGGAGGCAAACAATCAAACAAGTTTGCAATTTTAAAGCTAAAAAAAAACATTTGGGAGCCATGGAGCCGCCAGATTTTTTCGGCTCCGGCTACAGCAAAAAGTAGCGGCTCCCGGCTCCTCAAGCCTGGCCACCACTGCTAGCAGCTTTATTGGCAGCACTGATTGCATGCCTCCCATGTCTACATAGTGTCTGGGAGAGTGGGCCCACTACATCTGCAAGCATAGTCAGACCGGCATGGTGTGTGTACTGCTGATCGGATTTTCCTACCACCACAGGGAGGTTGTAGTGTGGATAACCCCTCAACAAGAAATGGCAGGCTACTACAGTGTGCTTTGGTGGGACAAAGTGGAAAGGTGTTGTGTGCCGACCACATCCATCACCTGAGATACAATGGTTTCAATTTATCCTAACTGACCACAGTACAACCCCTGTTGCAAATAAAGGATATTTTTTCCTGGCCAGGAGACCTCAATTATCTTCCATTACAGACCACGATATTTCCTAAAACAAGGAGTGCATTTTGTTTGATAAGAAAATACACTATACATGTATAGAGCAATAATCCAACATGTTATGGACCGAAGATCTTTCCCAAAACCATTGTTACTTGTAAATGGACTACATAATTTAAATTTGTTCATTCAAAACTTTAATAGGATTAAAAGTGTTCAAATTATTTTGTTTAAATTCATGTTTCCATTTATTTAAATATGTATATATGTTTGAAAGAAACCAATGTCATTTCCTATAAAGACTATCAATTTATCTATAATGTTTTTGAAGTTGTGTTTCAGATTATATAGTCTTTAATTAAATTGTTGATATTATTCCCTTGATTTAGTTAAACTTATCTGCTGCTATTTTGTAAACCATTACAGTTTAGTATTTACAACAATGTTCATTAAGAAACTGGAGCAGTTACTTACCTCAAAATGAAGATGTATTGAAGAGTATTTTGACCTAGTCTCTGTCTGATGTAACTGAAACATGTTCCATTGGGTAACTAAAGGACGTATCAATTTCTTATCACCTCTCGGTCCATTGGGATCATGGGGAATTGTTATTCTGTGATGGAAGCATTTGTTGTCATAATTATTATATAATAGCTCAGTTTATTAAAATAATTAGTTTACTATATAATATATGAATGAATATGTAGTTTTGCTGGCCCCTTTAATGCCTAATTTTATAGACTGCCAGTAAGATTTTTATACCTGTACTATAATTTATTATTTTTAGTGAATAGATCACAAAGGTTTATGGTAAGCAGCTTAGATTATATCTATAAAAACATAGTAATTTTTTCAGTAAGACTTTAAAAAAGTAAAATTGTATAAGAATTCGATAAAATAAAATTTGAAGAAGACAAGGAAAAATAAAATACTTGCTTGATTGGAGAAGTAGTGTTTTTGACTTGCAAATAATCACCATTTTTATTATAGAAATTCATTGTAACAAAATGGGTGTATGTCTGTATACCCTCTGTAGCAACATCTGTATAACGATTTGGAAAGTTTGTTGTCTGAGATACCTAATAAGATAAAGTAAATATTTTTTAGACAATACTCTAATATAAATTTGGAAGTTTAGCTAATTTTCTAAAGGGTCACATTGATATATAAGATAATAACTGATAATTAAAATCATGCCTTATTAAAATAACAATTTATTTTTACTGTAGTAAGTTTACTAAAACGAGGTAAGAAAAAGTGAAACTAATTAAAAGCTTATAAAAATATGTTATTGAGTGTTGAATATATGATCCCTGTTTGACTGTAAAGGTATAATTAGCAAAAACAATAACTTTGACTGAATCAAAGCTAAAGAACTAGATAAGTTTATGAGTACTTTTCAAATTATTTTTTAATATTTTGTAATTACACGTGGTGAATATAAATAATAGGAATATTTTAATTCAGCAAGAAAATGTGTGTGAAGTGATGCTACATGTGATTTTGTATGCTTATTGTCTCAAGCTGATGTCAAGCATCAACTACCAATAGTTTTTAATAGCCTTGTCACATTGGACTGCTTTGATACTGCACTGACATGATTAGGAAAGATTTACATCAATTGATTGATGTTACCTAACAGTAGCCTGATATTGAGTCTCACAGGATTTGAGTACTAAGAAACTACACAACCCTAGGATATGCAAGCAAATGCAGAATTGATTTGATGAGGAAGATTAAGAAACATTTGATAATTTCTGTATTCAAATATTTTTTGTGGTCCTAAACAGTCCTTGCTAGAGATTGAAGACTTTCTGGCAGCTGCCCTGCTTGCACTACTGTCAATTGAATATTAGCTAATGTGGGAAAAGTCATTTGAAGATGTCAAATTTGATTATGCAAAAAGTCAAAAAACTATTATTATATAACTGAATTATTTATTTATAAAGAAATTTTTAATACTATGAATAAATGTTTGATTACCTAAAATAAATAAAGTTAAGTAAAAAAATATATTTTCATTTTTTTAAATGGAAATTAGGATTGTCCTGATTGAAATTGATACTATTAGACATTTGTGGGATTCTGTAAATTCCTGGACCCTAAGCATATCTTTCAACTATCTGTTTTTTAGCAGTCTAAGTAAGGAAATTCTTTTTTGTGTGTTTAAGCTGAATAAATTTAAAACACACTAATTTATAACGAGCTTGTTTCTATATATTTACATTGATATTTACTTTATATTTTCTTTTTCACTTGTGCATTTATACAATATACAGTAGGGTGACAAAAAAAAATCAAAGTGCTCGAAATCGGACTCTCAACCCTTTATTGTGTTCCTTTTAATGAAAAAATAAACTCTGCAAAGTATTATTAAGATATTTTTATATTTAGAGGTTGCTCAATGAACTTGAAATTATCATATTTAAGTGTCAACAAAAAAAAAAAAAGAATGAATTTTTAATTTTTTTCTAATACAAACTTTTAACTATATTATTCAAATTCAGTGTTCTTTATGTGATTTTATTCAATGTTTGATTTCAGGTTGTTCACCTGTTGATTGTTCGTGTGTTTTCATTAATGCGTTCACAAATGTAGACTTTTGCATATCTGGAATTTGATGTCAATGTTCTTCCATGGTTTGCAAAAAATATTGCAATTGAGTTTCATCTTTCGTTAAAACTTTTGCATAATTTGAAATGAGTTTGACCCCTCTTTTGGCTGTCTCATTTACAACTTTCATAGAATTAACAATTTTATGTGCTTCCTGGTATTTGGTTGCTGTACTCCATGTGTCTGGGTGATTTTCATTCATGAATGTCCAATTTATTCCAAGCACTTCAAATACATATTTTGATCTCTCTGTTACAAAGTTCATTCTTGCAATTTTATCCATTAATACTTTGCTTTCAAGCCTTTTTACCTGTTTTTTTTTGGCTGGTTTTTCAAGTGCAATCAAAATTTTTTCTTTAGTTTGGTTATCAACATCGTTGCTGAAAAAAGAGAGACTCACCAGGTCTTCAGTTAAATACCATAAATGTCATGCAATGGTTTTAAAGGCAGATTCAGTGACTTCTTTGTCAAATATTTTGAAATTATTCAATTTCTTAAACAAAGTCAGGTCATTGTGAGGAGCAATGAAGAGATGGGAGCCTGAAACCAATGTTCTATGTAAATCAAAATTTAAAAAATCGAAAATTGTAGATTTTTTCCTTCATTTTTTGTTAAATGAAATAGATGTCGAAACAAGTAAATTTTAATAGAGTACAGTGCTTTCGCCATCCATCATGCTTAGTGCATAGTGCCAGGAGTACGAAACGTTATTCCGCTTTGGCCTGGAGGAATTTCTCCTAAATAAATTATCGACAGTTGCAAAAATTCTTTGTTATCGTTGTGAGGTTGTTTTGTTCCTTGTTTTGTTTCCTTACAGCAAATTCTACTGCGTATGGTACAAACAAACCATAAACTTAGAGATCTGCATCAGTTAAATGCCATGATTCAGAATTAAGTTTACTCCACTGATCATGAAATCGTTGAAACAAATTAATCTCTGGACCAGAAGATGCTCCAAAAAGTGTTTTGTAAACAAGGGATAAAATCCCTTTATGAATATAGTGTCGACAGGCTGTGTATAATAAAGATTTTCCAATTAATTTCTCCAGCAGGGTACAAGCATCTGAATGTATACCTGTGTTGTTTGAAGTAGTATCAAAACAGAGTGCCATAATTTTGTCATATGAAATGTTCCAATAGTTTGAAGCTTGTCCAATGATGCAATATTACAGTGGATGTTCTGAATTTCGGAAAACTTATTTTTTAACTTATTAATTTTCACAAAAAAAAAAAAAAGATGTGTACTGTGTATGGTGACTCATAAATTAAACAAAAAATAAACTTAATTATTAAAATAGAAGAGATAAATATGAAAAACATATGAAAAATATGGATTAGAGTAACCTTGCAAACTTAAACTACGTTGAACAACCCCTAAACATCAAAGGATTGTCTCCAAAAGTTCCCAATATAATTTTTTCATTAAATGGAACCAAATAAAAGGTTGAGAGCATTAAAAAATTATTTTTTTTTACAATGCATTTGTTTGTCTCCCTAATATACAGTGACTGTGAGACAGAGCATAACTTTAGAATCTACGTAACATGTTTTTTTTGAGACATTAAAAAATATACTATGGTAATTGTTTAAAAGCAAAAGTTTAAAATAAAAAATATTATTACCTGAAAAGTAAGCGCCTCTAATTTACTTAAATTAGGAAATAAATTCTTTGGTAAGACAATTTGAACTTCTGAGTTAGAAAGATTGACTGTTTTGCCATCAAACTTATCTTTGTAATTTTTCTCCACCATATATTTCATTCTAAAAGAAGTTCCATTCATAACTTGTCCAGGAATCGCAAAGCTATTGAAAAGCTTTGACATATTCTTTAATAAGGCAACTGCTTCATGTCCTGCATTAATTCCCTTTTTAATACAACAGAAATTATCAAAGTAATATAAAAAACATTAGTTGCATCCATAAAAAGCACATTTTAAAATAATATTAAAATCACAATTTTATTGATTTTATAAAAAAGACTGATTTATGATAGCTGTTTTGATTGTTTGAAAAAGCTTAAAATATTTGGCATTAATGATTATGCTATGAGTCCAAATATGGGGATTTTAAGAATACAAATTTTTTTCTATATCTTAACATTGCATTAATATCAGCGTCATTTTAGTATATATTTAGGTAGCAATGGACACTGCTTTGTCCCAAGATTTTTTTTACTTACATTTATTTATTTTAAATTTACAGGAAAATAATTATTTTGAATAAAGAAATTATGATTATTAATATTAATTGTACAGCCTGGTGTTGCATGATCTAGACAACAAACTGAAATTATAATATATAAAATTAAAATATTAGAAGTAGTTGATTAAGTAATTATCAAATGATTTTCCCTTATTTATGTTGATCTATAAGAAGAAATGCATTTCACTTAATGCTAAGTAATAAATGGTTCAAACCTTTTTAACAAAAGCATTTTTGTAAACATTTCTTGTATGGTGTTTTAAGGCTTTATCTAAACTTTCCTCTGATTCAACATCTGGAAGTATAAATAATTATAATAATATTGGCACATCTATGCATATATTAATATTAGTAATTTGACAAGCATTTGTATTGGCAGGGTATGTATGACACTGAGATAAATGGGATGCAGCTGGTACATTGCCTTAGGCCCCCACAGCAGCTTTTGGGGCCCAAAGAGATAAATACATCATTAAACCTTTTATCTTGATTACAAAATAAAGTATTTAAGTTTCTAATAAATTCACATGCACATCTAGTAGGTATAAGAAGTCTCCCACTCGAAAAAAGCAAAAAAATCACATTTGAGAATCTTAAAATTTTAATGTCTTTAATATAAAATTATTATCACATTTATAGAAACATATTATAGTAACCTATACCTTATTTTACGGTATACAACCGAAACCATGTACATGTAAATTTAAATAAACATGAAAAAAATCAGCATAAAATAAGGCTTTAATGTGTGTGTATATTTTAAAACTGCATGCAATTACCAAATTATATTATGATCAACTGATTGTGTTAACACCGCAAGTACCTAAGCATTACTAAAGCTTCTTTTTAATAGATTTTAAGAAGCCATATTTAAAATTGTTTTCAATAGAAACTTATATGACTTACATTTCCACTAAATATTTTATTTATGTATGCTTTCATTTCAGTAAATTATTATAAACAAAGATTTTAAAGAAAATTAATGTCACTTGAGATAAATAGATAGTGATATTGTTAAAAACAGAAAGTGGTGTGAAAATAAAATTACTGAACAAAGAATAAATAACACATGAAGAAAAAAGAAAAACAACAACTTAGCAATAAGGAAACATTAGGAGATAATAGAAATTAAATCTATTAGTACAGTATACCAGCCAGAAAAGATATATATATATAAACATAACCTGCTTATTGGGCTAAATAGACCTTACACCTTTCTGGTAATAACAATGTTTTAGTAAAAGTAATGCAGGTACTAAATTTATTTCATCTCTCTCACCATTTTTGTCTCCCATTGCATAAATGGAGGTGTCATATTGTTTCCATACTGGATATTTTGTGGCTTTTTTCATTTCCTGCAGGGTGGGATAGATTCCATTAGTGCCTGCAGCCTGAGCAAAAAAAAACAAAAATCCACATAAAAAAAATAATGTTTCATTTAACACAAAAGATATTTTTAAAAAATCAGATCTTGGCCTTTTTATTTGGTAACCAAAGGTACTGACTTCCATAATAGCGCCTATGACTGAAAAAATTTTAGTCATGGCCTTTTCTATGTCTTCCTGTGGTGTATTGGCTGTTTTCAAAGGATCATTGAGATTGTTAATCATCTTAGAAATTACTTGCATTATTGTGTCCTGAAAAAACAAAATTTACTTGGTCACATTATAAAGACACGCAAAAAAAATTAAACATATTCTCTAAAATAGTCCATCAAACTGAAATTTAAATTTATTGTTATTTATCTAAAATTGTCACCATGCAATCAGGAGTTATTTCAGTAGGTTCTGCAGATGCAATTGCTAAAAGTCCAGCAACTTGTTGGATGGCAATAGGATCCTCATAACTCAAATTTGAGGCAAAGCTTACTATTGTTGTTCTGAGCTTTAAGTAATTAAAATTAGATAATTTAAAAATAATATATATATAATATATATGCAATAGTTTAATTTCAGCTGTGATAAAAAAGGCAAGCTAACTATACCAACCAAGACATCAAAACTGTTCAAAATTAAATACCTGAGCCCTCTGATCTCTTTCAAGGTCAAAGTTATATTGCATTTGCTCACTTCTTTCTTTGAAAGGCTGAAAATAAATTAAAACAGAACATAAATAATGATCAATTGAAATTATCAGTGTGTGTGTATGTTCTTTGATATTAAACTATTATTCAAAAATGAGCTCTATTATAAAATACAATTATTTGTAGGATACAGTAGCCTCTTCACTATCTGGCTTGTGACTTTTTAAACTTAATATTTGTCTCACCAAGTTAAAAATATTTGTTCACAATAAAACTAATTATGACACTAACAATGTGCATTTCACCTAGTTTACAAAATCTTATCTTCAAAAATCATTGCCAAGCCTTAAATAAGGTCACAAGATAAAAGATACCTATCACAGAGTGACCGTGTGGGTGTGGGTGTGAATTTGTATATGCATGAGTGTATGTGATTGTTTTGCACGCAGTCATTCAGTGATGAATCCTAAACATTACATTACAGTCCAACTTCTGAAAGGACCTAATGTAATGAAGAAGTAGCCAAAAATCTTAGCAGGCCAATTTAAAACATATTTAAAAACCTTTAAACATTTAAATTATCGTGACTTAGATTTTTCAAAAAACTATTTTTTCCATAATTTTATCAAAGAAAAAAAATAAAATGCTCCATACTTTATTTTTTATTAATGGTTTTTGTACAAGTATTTAGTACATATATATAATGTACATACTTTTATGTACAAGTATGTAGTACATTTATATAATGTACATACTTTTGTGTTTACTGCAATTAATTTATCTTCTCTTTTTGAAAATATATTTTTAAAACAACAAATAAAATGCATACTGGCTTATATAAAGAACTAAAAAATTATGAGTAAGAGCTGGTTTTGGTATAAAAAAAGAGGTACATGTAATTGAACTAAAAATAAGCATGTATAGAACTCTATCCAGTACACCCTACACCCACTATTGGCCTCCTGAATGTGTCAGAAGTCTACTGTATCTCACATAATGTATCTTATAATTTTTTAAAGTTATATCTCACCATGTTATTATGAAGTTTATTAGTTTTATTTTATAATCCAAAGTTCAATTTAATGATACACATATTTATTTAATTGTTTGTTTGTTTTTTTTCAGTTTTTTCTTTTTAATTCATTATTCATCATATTAGATACATTTCTTTTGAATATTTTTAAGGTGAAAAATGTAAGATTTTTTTTCAATATATCAATATCACAGAAATAATGAGTCAAAAATATGTTCTTCTATCAGTAGCCTAATTGTGCAGATTAAAAAATGGCCCTATTAAGATAAACCTATTTCTTCTTCTTCTTTGTTCTCGATATATGATTATGGAGGATTTCAAACGACCAGGCCTATAGTTATGATGAACTGCACGGTGGCATCCAGGTCCGTCTCGCTCCCATAAAGTTTTTGATTGAAGGAGGTCATCTGTGGCCAGAACCTGTTGCGAGCTGTGTCATGTAAAGGGCATGTTTGGAGAACATGTTCTGCATTCTCTGGAGACATCCCACATGGGCAGTCCTCACTGTTTCCAATGCCTAGCCTTCGGAACATGTGTTGTCTTAGTCTGTTGTGCCCAGTTCTGAGTCTGAAGATAATATTTTGAGCTTGTCTGGGAAGATTATAATAGGGGTCGTTTTTGTCATGATCTGGGCGATTCCTCATCCATTCCTGCTGGATCCGTTCACCTATACAGCCCTTCATTTCTTCCGCATCCAGAGGGACATCCACCTGTATTTCTTTGCTGCCAGATTTTGCCAATTGGTCAGCAATCTCATTGCCATCTACCTTGGTGTGTCCTGGTATCCATTGCAGAACTGTTTCCTTTGAGTTTTGGGTCAATTTATGTAGAGCTGTTCTGAGCTGGGTTAATTGAGTGTAGTGAGGATCCTGCAGAGACTGTATAATTTTTTTGGCATTTGTGAGTATGACTATGTTGCTGTTTGGTGAGGAGTTTGTGAGTATGTTGACGGTTTCTTCAATTGCTTCTTTTTCGGCTTTGAAAGAGTCTGAAGTTTTCCCAATGGGCATACTATGTTTTATTATTTCTCCATTTGGCCATTCTATATAGATTCCAGCACCTCCATTTTGGCAGTTTGTTTGCGAGGAACCATCTGTGAATGCTCTTATCCATAGAGAACTGGGGTAGAGTTTGTTTATTTCATTCATTGCCGTTGCAGAGAGAGTGTTAGTATCATATTTAGATTTTTTCTTTATTCCAGCTAGGGAGTCTCTCGTGGTTATTGGACGGAAGGAGTCCCAAGGGGGCAAGTCACTGTAAGGTTTTGTTTTCTTTAGGGAGACTGTATCCAGGTTGTATTTTTGTTTTAATTTTCTAGCTGCTGTAATGAAGTTTGATCTTTGCAATCTTTGAGTAGAGTTAGTCTTTTGTACTCTCTTGTTAAGCGGGTGGTTTTCCAGTGTTACAATTTTTGTGTATTGAGAGAGTATTTTGTTCTCCCTTCTTTCTTCAGTACTTTCCATGGTTGTGATTGGCGTTGACCTCATACCTCCTGTCATTATTCGTAGCCCAATGTTTTGAACTTTGTCCAGTTTTTTTAAACTTGTTTTGGCTGCTGTTCCCCAGGCAGTGGCTCCATACTCCAGGCTGGGTCTTAAGTAACTGGTGTAGGTTTTTTTTAGAACAGACATGTTCGCTCCCCAGTCTGTGCCAGCTAGTTTCTTCATTAGATTTATGCGTTTTACCCCTTTGGACTGAGTTACTTCTATTTGTTTAGACCATGTGAGTCTAGGGTCGAAGGTGACACCTAAGTAGACTGGGTTGTTGTTTATTTCAACTGGAGAATTTTTTAAGGTAAGCTTTATCTGTTTTTTGCTTTGTTGAAAGTGTAAAGATTGTGTATTGAGTTTTGTTTTCATTGACTTTCATTCCCCAGCTCTCTGTCCATTTTTCTAGTTGTTTTAGTGAGTCTTGAAGTCTAAATTTAGATGTTCCAACGGATTCTTCAGTACTTATTAGGGCAAGGTCATCTGCATACATGCTGCATTTTACTTTTCTGGGCAAGGTTTCTTTTATGTCGTTTATATAAATCAGGAAGAGTGTGGGAGACAGAACCCCTCCCTGGGGAACGCCGTTTTTTAAGAGTTCAGTGTTGCTTCTGTATCCATGCAAGCGGACAGTGGCTCTTCGGTTCGACACATATTCTTTTATCCAGTTGAGCATCCTGTTGGAGATATTATTTTGTATTAATTTTGGAATTAGCCCTTCTTCCCACACTTTATCAAAAGCCTTTTCCAGGTCCACCCATACTATGGTTGTGTGTTTCTTTTCTTGGAATCCGTCTTCTATCTCTTGTGTGATGAAAGCTATTTGGTCTTCTGTAGATCTGTACCTTCTGAAACCTCCTTGTTCCTGGGTTAGTAGACTATTAGTTTCTAGAAACTAAGTTAGCCTTTTGTTAATAATTTTTTCTATTAATTTGCATACACAGCTTGTTAGGCTTATAGGTCGGTAGCTGTCTGCTTTGTTCGGGGGCTTCCCTTTTTTATGGATGGGTACCATGATAGCTTTTTTCCAGATGGTTGGAATTTTCCCCTTTTTCCAGCTGGTGTTGAATAGCTGTAATAGTTTCTTTTTGGTTTTTGGGCCTAAGTGGGTAAGCATGGCATTTGTGATTTTGTCTAGGCCTGGGGCCTGTTTTGGTTTCAGGGTTTTTAGGGCATCTTCAAGTTCTTTTTTCGTGAGCGATTTAGTCATGCACTCATGTCGGGGTGGTGGGTCAGATTGTTCATTTCTGAGGATCTCATCGTTGACTTCTTTGGACCGTTCTTTGCTGATATTTATTGATCCTGCGTTTTTGAAGTTGGTCATAAGTTCTTGAGCAGCTTCTTTGCCCGTCAATTCTTTATTGTCTGCTTCTAAAACAATTGGGGCTGCCCTGTTTTCCTCTTGGTTTAGGCACTTGGCTATGTCCCAGAGCTTATGCCCTTCTTTGTCGTAGTTTAGGCCTTCTGTTTTCTCATGCAAGCTTTTTCTAATTGCCTTTAGGTATTCTTTTTGGTATGTTGCATTTGCTGCCTTGAGATGAATGTTGTTTTCAATGGTAGGCATGTTTTTTACTATGTTTCTGGCTTCGGCTGCATTATCATGGAGCTCTTGGAGGTGTTCAGACCAGTTAGGAATGTAGTTTTTCCTTGCTCCTTTTGGAATAGATTCTTTTGCTGCTCTTAGTATCGCTTTGGACAGTGCAGAGTAGGATGAGTTGATTTTATTGGTTTTGCAATTGATTAGGGCAGAATAGTTGTCTGTGAGATTTCGGAAAAGGTCCCAGTTAGCTTTCTTGTAGTTCCATCTGGGGTACAGTGAGTTATTATATGGGCAGTGTTTTCTTTTGAAGGTGATTATTATTGGTCTGTGGTCACTTGTTGCCAGTTGATCCATAACTTGTCTCTTGCTGCCTTTAGAGATGTTATTTGTGGCGAAGGCAATGTCTGGGGTAGTTGACGTTAGCCAAGTTCTGGAATAAAAGGATGGCTTGTCATCTGGTTTATTTAGTAAGGTCAGCCTATTTTCTCCTTGCCATTCTTCGATTTCTTCTCCTCTGGCATTTAGGTCTGGGTACCCCCAGCTTTGTGAGTGACTATTCATATCACCCACAACAATGCTTTCTTCACCATAGGGAGTTGTATCCGGTCTAGTTCCAATTTCTTGTCGGGCGGACAGTAGCAATTGAATAGGCTTATATTTCCTTCTGCGAGTAGAAGCTTAGTGCCCAAGAATTCTGTGTCACTAGAGGGAGGTATGTTGATATCTATAGTGAGGATATCATTCTTAACTAGAGTAATCACTCCTCCTTTTGGTCGGTTGTCTCTATCTTGTCTATAACAGGTGTATCCTCTTATAGAAAAGCATATGTTGCTATTTAGGTGGGATTCTTGAATGCAGGCAATATCTACTTTTTGTTGATAGAGGAATACTTTTAGGGCCTTCTTTTTTTTTTGTATTCCTTCTGCGTTCCATTGGAGGATTGTCAGTATGTGTTTATCTTGTTTGGAGTCAGTAGAGTTTGCTTCCTTTCCTCTGCTCCTGACTCTACAGGCAGAGGAGGAAGAACCACCAGCTCGCTTGGGTGGGCTCCTTCGAGGTGGAGAGCCCGGCCCCCTACCTGCGTGGCGGGATTCCACAGGCAGGACACCATATCTATTTTGCGGGTTTTTTTCCTCCATATTCGTCGAGGTTGCGTGGCTGTATGTTTTGCGCCATTAAGGCCTACTGCCTCCGTCTTCAGCCTGCTGTTTTTCTGGATTTGCTTCCATAGCCTTTGGTCAGCCAAGACCATCTGCAAGGCAGCAGTTGATTTAATTTCGGAGTTTTCTCTCCTAGATGTCTGCTATCCTTAGCTAACGGCTTCATCTGACCGGGTTTAGAGTTTGAGCGCTCTATGTTCGCTTTTTGCTATCATTTCTTAGGGTATTTGAGGCATTTTTTATAAGGGAATCCGTACCACGGGACACCTCACCTCACCCTCCATGACAGCAAACCAGTTGGTCCGCGACCGCTTATTTAGTATTCACGGCTGACCCTTATATCTAAGGGTCTTTAGCCTATCCGCCAGCTGGGGACGCGCTTGGTAGGAGATGGTAGCTCCTATTATCTCGTTTTTAATCATATGGGGCTATATTAATAAGTACGCAGTGGTTTGGAATACGACCGGGTGTGTTTTCATTTTTTCTTGTACACCACTCCAGCAAATGTGATGACGTCAGTAAACAGATGATTTACATTGCAGTTATTTTCTTTTCGTGAGAACGACAAATTTTATCTACTTATACATTAAAATTGGAAATTAACTTGTGTGTCTTCCTGGCACAGTGGTGAAACTGTTTCTTGGTTCAGATTCATTTTTATGCTGGACTATATCCAGGTTCGATTCCTACCAAAACATATTTTTTTTTATTGTGTTTTTTTTTTTTTCAAAATGTATCCTTTTAGTTGTTTTAATGAAAATTAACTACTAGATATCTTTGACATTTTTTTTAATTGAAATAATTTATATTTTAGGATGTTGTAAAAAAGAAACAACTAATTAGGTTTTTTTTTAACTATTTCATAACTTAAAAAAATTGAAAATATGTATCAAAGCTGAACACAGAGGCGTAACAATTTTAAGGGATGGGGGGGTCCAAAATCGAAAGTCTCGCCGGCTCCAGCTTGAGGGAGACCCCAAAATTATTTTTTACATTAAATATTAAGAACATAATCTCATGTCATGGTATCGAATGTCAAATGCAAGGCCCCCAAATCCTAGGTTCGGCAATGGCTTTACAATAGTTTATCTTCCTGCAAAAGGTTTGCAGGGTATAGCTAGTCCTAAGGCTAAATATTATATAACTTTTCCTTACCATCATTTTTGCGTCACACTTAAAAAAATTCAGAGACGCCTACATATTTCAAATTTACTAAATACTAATAAGATTAAGAAACGAAAATAGAGGGGATGGGGAAGCATTTATATCCTGAGAATCGAACCAAATACTGACGGAGATGAATTAACGAGTGTTAACTTTCTGGGGGGTACGATAGATACCACTTAGGGTGCATAATTTTGTTTTATTTGTCCGACTAGGCTTCGGCTTGGGCAGACCCAAAACTCTTAGTATATATACTGACAACAAAAATATACAATTCAAAGCCGTATTTATTTTAAAAAATATTATAAAATATCTCTCCGATTATTAACAGCAAATGACTTTATTTATTAGGCTTGACAGACCCGGGAAAAAATTAAAGCAAAATAAAAATATCTCCGATTATTAACAGCAAATGACGTCATCAAAGTCTGCAGTAAATAATGAAGTTCTCATTCATTCTGTTTACTGACGTCATCACAGTTTGCTGGTCGTGTCTCGAAAAAAAAAAAAAATACGAAACACACCCGTCGTATTCGGCCACTGCTCTAAGGCATGTCATTTTGAGGGCCCCATTCTACACCTTATACTTATAATGTTAATATTTTTATGGCCTCTGGGGGCACTCAAGAGTAACTATCCATCTAAACATAAAATGAAGCCAAATAATTTTGGTTATACCCTTGGTTATTGGGGGCCATTTTCTGAATAGCGTAGTGAAACTGCCTTGCTCCTTCAGCATTTTTAATAATTGTGTTGGCAGCTCACCTTTTTTTGAAACATTTTTTTTATATATTAGAGGACCTTACAAATTTATTTAATGCATTTAAACACACATATTTTTTTTCTTATTCTTTAATAAATAGCAATCATTACTATGATTTTGGAATGTTTATAGAGGTAAAAAGATTTAATAATATTTATCAAAATGTTAATTGTAGCTAAAATATTAGATTACTTCTGAGTCTGATGTAAATCTCACTTTAGTAAAAATAAGCTTTGACTTAGTAAAAATATGCTCGTAATAATTACTTATGCTAAAATACGAGATTACCGGCATTCATAATGCCAGTTATTAGAAATTCTTCTAGGTGATAATTCATTACCTCAAAATTATTAAAACGAGTATTGATAAATTCGATCATTGTCGATAAATTAGAACATGTACAAAATATAGTTAAACAAGATTTGAGGACACACACCAACTTATAATAATATTAACTTATAAAACATCATCTGACTACAATTTTCTGCTATGTACCAAACTGTATCATATTTTTTAACATTTAAAAATATTTAGTAGGGATGTGACGACCTGATGAAAACTGCCTCCGTTTGGATTCGGATTTGGCAAATATAAATCCGGCTGAACGAACAATGCGGCTGCGGATTTGGCGAATGAGGGGTATCTAAAATACGTTCATGACCAAATATTTTTCAATCTATGAGCAGTTGAGTAAGGGTCCAGGAGCTTTAGTTTGATCTGTTTTTTATATAGGGTTTTCAAGGTCTCAAGGTTTTTTTAGTTTCATGTATACGATTTCTACGGTCAGTTTGATCTGAAAACGGTATTTCTTTCTCAAAAAGTTAATTTTTCGGGGGGGGGTTTAAAAAATTATAAAAGAAATTTTATTTAATATTTCCAAAAAAAAAATTGGACGTTTGTTTGAAACACACTCATTAACATTTGTGCAAAGTTATTTTATGATATCTACCATAGATTTTAAAAATTGGTTCTTTGAAAATTTTTGAAAATATAATTTTAAAATTACACTTTTTTACCCAAAAAGTCACAAAATACGTTTTTAATTAATTTTTTTAATATTTTTTTTTATTTCTTTGTTCATTAATTGGTATGTTGTATTCATGTGCCAAAAATGGCTAGTGTAGCTTAAAATAAAAAAGATAGAAAAAACAACCAGCAGAAACCTTAAATGCCCCATGGACCACCTTAAACGATCGCCGACTTTAAACAGCATCATAAATCTTTTAACGTAATTTACTACCTTATTTAATCTTAACTCAGAGGAAGAAAATGAATATAAATAGTAGACTGCATTTCCTCTTAAAATTCTATAATTGTATTAGTTAATTTTTTTTCCAATGACACCGATAATAACTTTAAATAATTAGATTTCTCATTCATTCTGTTTACAATAGAAACATACTTCTCCGATTATTAACAGCAAATGACATCATCAACTTTTAAAGTTTTATAAACAAATAAAAAAAACATGGCATCTTTTTATAATCTTTATTAATAGTGAAAAAAACTATACAGTGTTTATTTGTTTAAAAATGTCATAAAAGAAATAAGGAATTCATCAATATTCTTTTCCCCAAGACTTTGTCTGTATTTAATATAAGAAAAAAAAAAAACGGTAGGCGCCTATTTTATATGGTTTCTGGGAAAGGGGGGTGCGATAGATGCTAATTTAGGAGTATAATTTTTGTTTTATTCCGTTAATTTTTGTATTTTGAATGCTATTGTTTTCCTCTGCCTTTATTAGGTTTGGACAGACCTAAAAAAGTAATAAAGAATAATTGCAGTGCAATTACTCTTAATCTCAATTGGCGCGCATGCGCACATCTATAGACGGACTTCGGAAAAAAATAATTACGGCGTCCGTCTAGACGAAAAGCCACTGCGCTTTTTAAAATTCTAACCCGACAGAATTAAAAAATCCGGTTGGATTCTAATTTGCTAAAAAAATTCGAACTAAGTCACATCCCTAATATTTGTGATATAGTTCACTACAAATGTATACTTTCATATATATATATTTCTATACTTATAAGACGCATTTATGTCTGTCTGTCTGTCTGTCTGTTCCCTTATAACTCAAGATCCAGACAAACAAATAACGTGAAATTTGTTACACATACACATAATTACATGGGGAAGGTTATAGACAAGGTTTCATTTCATCTCGATGGGTAGTTAATTGTAATTAATTATTTTTATTTTAGTATTTTACTATATTAAAGTAATCTCGACGGCGCCATAGATAAAATTCCTCTGTGACGTCATTTCCTAATGATACATTTTTAAAAGAGGGTAACATTTTTAAAAGAGGGGGTAACTCCCGGAAACGCCAATTGTAAACATGATGAAATCAATAGTCATATCTATTTACCTATCGTTTTATGTATTCGGAAGATTAAAATTAAAGGTGCACTTTAATAAACCGAAATACGTTAATTAAAATGTTTCTGTGACATTATTAACATTATTAGTAAGTAATCTCAATGCGTAGTTTAATTGTAATTAATTATTTTAGTATTTTACTGTTAAAGTATTCACGGTATGGGATCGCCACTATAAATAAAAATCGTGTGCACCAAGTGAATGTGTACTGAACGGACGGTGAAGAAAGGGTTAGGACGGAAAAAAATATTGTTGTTGTTTTTTTTTTCATGCTGCAAGTACCCGACTTTGTTTATTTAAGAAGCATAATTTGACGTTTAATTGTACAGAGAGAGGAAGGGTGGGGAGAGAGATAAAGAGAGAGGGGGCAGGGGAGGGAGAGGAAGGAAGGGGCAGAGAGGGGGAGGAGAAGGAGGAAGGAGGGAGATTAAGGGGTAGGAGGGTTGGAGAGAGAAAGTGAGGAAGGAAAGAGAAAGGAGGGAGGGAGAGGGAGGGGGAAAGAGAGGGAGTGAGAGAGATAAAGAGAGAGGTGGGCAGGGAGGAGAGAGGGGGAGGAGAAGGGGAGAAAGGTGGAGGGAGAGGGGGAATGGGTGAGAGAAGAAGGAGGGAGGAAAGAGAAAGGGAGAGAGGGTAAGGAGGGGGAGGGAGGGAGAAAACAAAGGTAAAAGAGGAAAACTTGATTTTGAACCCGGGCAAAGCCGGGTACTTGCAACTAGCATAATATATGACAGTGGCTACAGTTCCAAGGAATGGGACTCATATTACTTTTCCGGGGTCCAACTATAGATGCGCTCTAGACTGAGTTATTTTTTATTGTTGTAAATATGCACGATAGCTGATTCTAATTTTCTTTCCGGGTCCGTCATAGATATTGTCTAACCCTATTCCTAACCCTAATCCCCGAAAAGAAAAATATGCAATAATAAGAAGTCCGTCTTCCGCACATGCATCTATACACCTAAAAATAATAGAGTCCCATTCCTTGAAACTCGTAGCTACTCTATATATATATATATATATACAAACATTACTTTTTTACGATGAACGAATTGACGAAACCTGTATGGGGAATATATTTCATTTACATCTATAAAATATTTTATTCCTTTTGCAAAAAAAATTGATAAGATTAATTAATAAAAAATAAATATATTATATTGAATATTATATAAAATGTTACTATGCCAACTACATTTTCCCAATCGACATTTTCGTCTTCTTTGCAGTACACACGCTATCGGTCAAATAAGGCGACTACTGAGTGGCGGAGCAGGGGAGCGGGGCAGCGCCCAAAAACTTTTAAGGCGTGGCTGCGCCCTTAAATTTCCAGTCTGCCCCCCCCCCTTAAAATTTTTAACTTTTTTAACTTTGTAATTCATTTTAGTTTATATGTTTCATTTTCATAATTCATTTGATTTATTTCTTAAATTTAATATTTGAAAGAAATTATAATTAATTTACATTTTACAGTAATCACATTATTGAGAGTTGTTGTGACATTTTAAAAACTAGATGCAAGTACCCGGTTTTTGCCCGGGTTTAAAATAAGGTTTTCTGTTTATTGTGCAGTTTTTAATTTGGACGCTTAATTAAGATCTAAAATAAGACGCAAAAGGGTTTATTTGCACGCAATAAAAGTGTGTTACATTATCTTACAAGGGAATAATACAAAACATTTTTGGCAGTTCCTCTCTCTCTCTCTCTCTCTCTCTCTCTCTCTCTCTCTCTCTCTCTCTCTCTCTCTCTCTCTCTCTCTCCCTCCCCCTCCCCCCCCTCTCTCTCTCCACCAGTGCTCAGATTTAAGAAGAAACCAGTGTCAGGGATGAAAAAAATTTCCAGAGAGCCGGGGATAAAATGTCTATGATTTTATCCCCGGCTTGTATATATTAGCTAAAGAGAAGGTTGCATTTGGGGGGGGGGGGGGTAAGAAAAATTCTATGTAATATTTTAAAAAAAAAATTGGACATTTGTTTGAAACACGCTCATTAACATTTGTTCAAAGTTATTTTACGATATCTACAATAGATTTTAAAATTGGTTCTTTTGACAATATGTCTTAAAATTACACTTTTTTACCCAAAAGTCACAAAATACATTTTTAAATAAATTTTTTTAATATTTTTTTTTATTTTTGTTCATTAATTGGTATGTTAGATGTATGTGCCAAAAAATAAGGAAGTGTAGCTTAAAAATATAGAAAAAACAACTAGCAGAAACCTTAATGTCTTCCATGGACCACCTTAACACAAGTGAAGTAGATCATTATTTTAAGGTGGTCTTATATTTTTTACTGTGATTTTGGAGAATATTTTTCAAATATTTGCTAGTCCTCAGCTTTATAATCACAAGTTCAGTGTGACTGCTCTGTTCACTGGGATTTATATTTTAGCTAACTCAGCCCCCCCCTCAACCAACCCCCCCATCTTGTGATAGAGTTTCACAGACATATTTACTAATAAGGAGAATAGTTACCTTGTAAACCATACTTTTTTATAATGTCAGGCAAAAGCATACTCTTTTTTTGACAAACCATGCCATCTGTTGGACGTAAAATCAACAGTCAATCTGCATATGTTATGATTCCATTTGAATGTTACCAATTGCATTTTAAAATTGAATTTTCATAGATTTTGGTTAATTTTATGTGACATTGCTCTTGGACTTAGCTGTTCTATTCCAATTTGATTGACACTTGTAGTCACCATCAACAATGCTCACAGCCAGTCTTTAAATTGCAGCTTAAATCTAGTCACAGATTTCTTCTGACATAGACAGTTATTGTTTTTAAATGTCCATAAGTGTTACTTACTGAAATTATTGTGTTAAAAATGTTGTTAATCAGTAAAATTATTAAATGTCTGAAAATATTGTGATAAATATAGGCTGTTTATCTATATAATGACTGACTTAAACGAAAAGTAACACTATTAGTGACAGTATGTATTGTTATAATTGTGGGTTTTGTTAAAAAGAATAAATAAATTGTATCAAATGACTAAAGATTTGAAAAAAAATTATTATGTTAATTAGTAAATAAAAGATTTAATTTTACTAAAATCAGTTTGTAATAAGAACATTGAAAACAACTTCATTAATACTATTAATTCTCATTATAAATTTTGTTAAGCTTTTAATGTTGATATAAAATAAATTATTTTTTCAATTTACTTAACTAATATATACAAAATTCTTGAAGCTCACATTTATTATAAATTGCTTAATCTATGTTTATTAATTGCAGAACTGTAAATTACTAAGAAAGAAAATTATAATCACTGGAGCATCAGGTTTGTTGGGAAGAGAATGTTTTTAAAGTATTTGTTTAATGACGAGAATGGAAAATATTAGGACTTGCATATTCTCGAACATCTAATTACTTCTTAAAGAAAGTAGACCTAACTGATTTTGAGCAAGTTGCAGCGACTGTTAAAGAATTCAAGGTGATCTAGCATTGAAAAATACTCTTTGTCTGTTTTCATTATACCTGCCAGCTATACTACAAGATTAGGGAGACATCGTGCAAATGTAGAGTGCTCGACTGTCAACTTGAGGAGTCCCAGGTTTAAACCTCAGTGAGAACCTTGGGGTTTTTTCAGGTCCTGGTGAAAGTCCAAGTCCACCCAGCCTTTAAATGGGTACCTGACTTTAAGTTGGGGGAGTACTTAAGGTTGGGTGTTGTGCTAACCACACAATCTTTATATGCCAAGGTTACTGAAACAGATGAATTCTACACTCTGTTCTTATTCACAATGAGTCCTTAGGATGAGAACTAAACTTTACATACCAAGATTTTTGTAAAGTGTTAATTAATATTCGGAAAGTCACTTTCTAGTGAACTCCAGGCCAACACAGCTAAAAAGTTAAATAAGTTGTTTTACTGTTTGGTACACATCTACAGTGGCTTACTTAAAAGTGGAACAGTATTTGGATTTTGAACTTCTGATGTCCTAGCAATATTTCTTAAGCCAGCTGCTCATTGCATATAAACTATTAAAATTGATTAGGATAATGAAGTATCCTGCACTATTTTTAAATTACTACTTATTTCATTAAACAATTAAGGAATTTAAGAAAACTTAGTCTATTTAACCAACAAAATTAATTAATAAAACAGCGAAATGTTAGTATCTGGAGGTACCTCTGTATAAATATAGGCTGTCGTTTACATAGTAGAGTTAAAAAAACAATTAATAAAACAGCTAAATAGTTGCTAAAAGCTGCAAGTTATATTACATCTTAATTATTAACATGATTTTTTATTTACATTGTCTCTTATAAAATAACAATAATTTTAGGACATATTGATTTCAGATATATAGCATCATTATATAGAAACTTAAGGTTTACTTTCTATTTATTATTGTATAGTTTTAAAATTTAAATGTATAAATTGAATCATTTATTAAAAAAGAAATATTCATTAAATAAAAATGGAAAAGAATTATGTTTTTAGTACTTATATTTTATTGTCACATCACTGATGAAGCCAGATGTCATTCTCCATGCAGCTGCAGAAAGAAGACCAGATATTGTGGAGACAGAGGAGAACATCATCATCATGTTTCCTTTCATTTTGCCAGTTGAACATTAATTAAATCTACTGAATGATTACACACACAACTGAGATCTTTGTTACTAAAAACAATATAAAGGAAAACAAACAAAAAAAAGACTTTAAAATGTACTAAAAAGTAAAAAAAATTATTCTCTCGGCTTAGATCTACAAATATTTATAGAAATTATTTGATTAAATAAAAGTGTGAAACATGGACCATCAGCAAACGAGCAGAAAATATGCTAAACACTTGGGAAAGGAAAATATTTAGGAAAATATATGGACCAGTAAAGGGCAGGGTTGTTAACAATACTAAAAAAAATATTGGCAATAATTAATACCAATACCATCATCATCATGTTTCCTTTTAGTTCCTTGTGGAACATAGGGCCTCTGTGAAAGCTCGCCACTTGTCACGATCTCTAGCAAGTTTTTTAAGCTCTTCCCAGCTCTTCCCTGATCGCCCGGTCTCATCTAGTATACTGCGTCTCCATGTGCGCTTGGGTCTTCCTCTGTGACGTTTGCCTTGAGGATTCCAGTCTAAGGCCTGCCTGGTTCTGTTGTTTGTATCTTTTCTAAGAGTGTGTCCAATCCATTTCCACTTTCTCTCTAGAATTTGTTGCACAATGGATCTCTGTCCACACTTCTCCCACAATTTGGTGTTCTCTAACTTGTCATATCACTTTACTTTCATTATGTTCCTTAGACATCTGTTGATGAAGGTCTGTAGTCGATTACTTGTTGTCTCTGTTGTTTTCCAAGTTTCAGACCCATAGAGTAGGACAGATTTCACATTGGTGTTAAAGATTCTTAATTTGGTTTTAGAAGAAATGTATGTGGATCTCCAGACGGCTTTTAGATTAGCGAATGCTTGGCGTGCCAGGTTTATTCTACGTTCTATGTCTTCGTCTGTTCCTCCTGTTATACTGACCACACTCCCTAGGTATACCCCATAGCAAATTAAAAATATACACTTTTTACTCCCAAAAGTTTCATTTTTACCCCCAAAAATATTTTTTTACCCTATTTGGGGTAATTCACCCCGGTTCCCCGACCGCTGTCCTAATGAAAACAGCTTTTCAACAGCATCGCTTGAAGGAAGTCCTGTATTTAGGTATATTTATATTTTACGGATATGTGGATAGGCATCTAATGATGCAATACTGTCTGAAGTGTCTGCCAAGTAATTATTAATTTCTTGATTCACATCAGTGATTGTGAAACGCGTCTCTTCAGTACTTCAATAAGATGCGAACGCTGCAAATCATCATCCATCCAGTCCAACTTGAATTAGGGATGTACAACGGATGCCAGCTGAGCATCAATGCTGTCAAACATGTTTGCAAATCTTCTATCGATGGCATTCAAAAGACAGGAAGCTAATGGAGAACAAACTACGAGCCGATCATTCTTTCCTTGATCAAGAAACACTTTTAACTGAGCCTTCATCACGACAAGTGTTGGTAAAAGGAAACCAAGTCCAATGTCTTTTTTAGTTTCACCTTGCAAAATATCTAATCCACAGCAAACAGGCTTCATAACAGCAACATACTCTTTAACAAATGTTTTCTATACAGGCTGTAGTCTTTTGATATCAAGTTCATCACAAAGTTTGTCAACAACTTCCATTTCACTTACACAGAGAATATTGTAAACTCTGGTGACAGCATCATACTTTGAATTCCACCGGGTTTCACCAGGTGTTACCAAAAGCATACCAAGTGATCTACCTGACGATACTTTGCAAATAACAATAAACACTCAAGAAAATTATTTAATGCAACCGGAAAAAAGCTTGGAAAGAATAGCAAATTCCATAGAAATCAATTTACTTAGAGTACTCACTGGTCAATGCTCATTGCCACAGATATCATATATGATTTCTATTATCATTCATTGCTCAGTCTCATTCAAAAATTGTTTAGCAATGTCACTCGCAAGATGGCGACACCAAAGAAAAATTTATTATATTCAGCTTTATTCACAACCAGTGTTGTAGAGAACTTATTTAATATTGCTGTAAGTATTGGTTAAAAATCAATACCAATATCAAAAATAATTATTGGCAATACCAATACCAATATTAAATTTCAAGAAGTATTGCAATATCGTACCAATACTTAAAAAAGTATTGGCAATAGTGCCAATACCAATACAATATTGCAATATTAACAACCCTGAATATGACCTGTGGACTAGATAAGCTCATGACAATTTTATAGCCAGCATGATAAGCCTCTGACAAATATTTAAAAAAAATAATGGTAGAAAATAATTTTTTAGATAACCGACTAGGCTTAGTCCTAGACCTAGATGCATTATACTTAAATGATGACTAATTCGTATAATAATTAAATAGTGAATTGATCATGTTATATTTTAATGCAAAGTTAAATATTTATTTCAATGGTGAGTTTTGTGTGGCTCCCAATGATACTATATTCTATAACATTATTATTATATTAAGTTAATGCTTAATCAGTGATTAAGTTAAAAAGTTTAGTCAACAGAGTAGTTTATGAATCTTATGGACACTTTTGTGAAAAGGCTATGTCAACGAACATTTTTGAAGATGTGCTTATATATAAATGCAACTAAAGTATAGATTTTTTAATATATAAAGTTGAGAATTTTATAAGTCAAAATTAATAGTTAATTACTATTACTAATTGTGAAAAAAATAGTCATGTAGTCAAAATGACATTGCTTTCATCTTATAGCATTTATTTTTATTGTTTACAATCCTGTGCAGGTGTTGATAGTTAGATATCATTAATAGTATTATGATAAAAATGAAAAATCACACATATTTTATATTTAGTTTAAAATAAAGATATTACAACTGCAGCATAACATTTCAATAAAGGCTAACAGTTCATTTTCATGAAAGCACTTTTCTCAGTTAACATATTAACCATGATGATTACTAGAAATATCCAGTAACTGCTGGGTTTTTTATTTTCATGGACATAGCCTTTTTATGAAAATTTTCCTGAAATCACTGCTAATTTCTTGCTTTTCCTATTTTTTATGCATTCAAATCATTATTTTTATTAAAAAGTAAAAAACAGCAATTAGTACTTTAAAAAATCAACATGAAAAAATGAAAAAAATTGAAATAATTTAATGAATCCAAGACAAATGTTAAAAAAATATTTCAAGCATTTTTATAGCAAATAATTATAATGCATTGAAATATTCCACAAATTTCTCCCTAGTGTTGAAGGCTATGTCTGTTGCCCTTCTGCTCTCAGTTTTTATCTTCCTCAAGGCACTTGGTTGGTCTTCACCATTTAAGCCTTCTTGAAACCCCTCTGGAGAACTTTTCTTGGTAATCAGGAAGTTGTGTAGGATGCATGCAGCAAGCACAATGGTTTTTGAGGTCTCCACGTCTGTCGCCAATGGGCGGAACAAAAATCTCCATCGCTGCGCAAGTATGCCAAAGGCATTTTCAACTACCCTGCGTGCTCTGCACAGGTGATTGTTAAACAATTCTTTTTGTGTGTCTGTCTTTGCCAGTCTGTAGGGAAATGGCCTCATCAAATATGGCTTGAGACCAAAGGCCTCATCCCCAACAAGCACATATGGACATGGCTCATTCTGCCCATTAAGTGCTTTAGGGCTCGGCACTTTCATTTCCCCAGCCTCAAACTTTTGTCCCATATTTGACGCCTCAAGTAAGCCCCCATCACTGTTTTTGCCATAGCCGCCTACGTCCACACACAAAAATGCATAGTCTGGTCCCACAATCGCCATCAAGACCATTGAAAATTTGTGGGGAGCAAAAGTACTTGGAACCTGATTTAGTAAGTGGTCATTTGATGGTAACATGCTTTCCATCAATGTTTCCTATGCAGTTAGGAAAATTCCATGTTTCTCGAAAGCCTTTTTCAGATCTTTCCCAGGTTTCTTGCGTTGGTGGGGGCATATATATCGGTTGTAATCTGTTGCAAATTGCTAGGCATACGTCTTTTACTATTCCTCCTACAGTGGAAAATCCCACTCTGTAGCTATGGCCAATTGTGCTGTAAGAGTCCCCTGTGGCAAGAAACCTGAAAAATTAAATAAGTACCATTACAAAGAATACCAAACATTTAATAAAAAAGTAATGTACATATAATATTACAGTTAATACTGGGCTTTAGTTTTAAATCTACAGGTGACGAAATAAAAAAAAGATGGAGAAATCTAAGGGACACATACATGAAACATTTGAAACAGACCAAAACCACAACTGGCCAGGCATCTAAGCCGTTATCAAAATGGCAGTGGTCCAGTCAAATGGAATTTCTACGCCCTTTTGTTTCCTTCAGCAAAACCATTTCCAATGTAATGCCATTAACAGAAGTATTAACAGAAGGAGATTCACCTGAACAAGCAACAGATGGAGGTGATAAAGAACTGCCGACATGTCAGTATGAAGTGTATGTTGATCTTGAACAATCAAGATCTATCACCAAAGTGTGATCTTTCATCGAAAAGAAAGCGGAGAAATGAAGACAACAATTCATCTGTGCAATCACTTATACAGTATTTTGAAAATCGCAAGAAGGCAACTGCTGACCAAACTGAGCTTTTGTTTTCGGCTTATGCAAAGACATTGAAAACATTTTCCAGGAAGAGTCAAACCACTATTAAACTAAAAATGGCAGAGCTTTTTGCTGAGCATGAAATAATAAATATGACACAAGGAGATAATGAGCATGATTAAACCCAATTTTTTCATACTTGTTTTTGTGTAGTTATTGCTTTTATATTTCCTTATGAAATTATGAATTTCTCAAATTTCAAATACCTTTAAAAGTGATGGACGAGTCTTCCTTCCACTAGAAATGGCCTCACTGGTAGTTAGTGTTTAACTTTTCGATGTCTGACTGAATCATAATAGCTATCTCCCCAAAGCATTCTTTAGTCATTCTAAAGTATTTGGAAATCTAACAGGATCTCCTTTTAATTGTGGCATCAAAGCATGGTACTCTCTACTCTTTGGCCTCTCCATGTTTATGTCATGAACCCATTTCCTTTTTCTGGAAATAAAAAAAATTACTAAGATAAATTATACAGCTGTATTAGTAACCGTATTACCTAAAATATAGTAAAAAAAAACAACTATGTATGATGAAAAATTACGGTAAGGCTTTTAAATAAAGTTTTTTGTCGAAAGAAAAGATAAATTAAATGTCTAAAATAAAGAAAAATATTTACGACAAGATAATTCATTGAACAAATGTAGTAAATTTATTTTAAAAATGAATTGCTGAGTAATTTTTTTTTAAAAATTAGTTATAACTAATTTAATGGTTTTAAAAAATTAATGTCCATCACTATAATTCACGGGCAAATATCTTGAAAGTATCTGAGCTAATTACATCTTCACTTAACCATCATAGATTAAAGAATTCAATGTTTATGATTCATGTCCATTGAATTTGAGTACTGTGGGAATGAAGCAAATACTATCTATAACTATACATCGATTGATCAATTTATGTTAAAATAAATAAACGCAAAACAATAATACAAACAATTAAACATACCTAGAGTTCTGTTCTTCAAGTAAAGTTAGCAAAAGTAAAGCTGCTTCTTCATCAGATGAGGAATAAGCCATAGTAAAAAATGATATTCAGCAAAGAGGCACAGCTAAGTTTCACTAGCAGGAAGTGCTAAGTAATGAAAAAATACTCTTTCCGGTGAGTTGTTTCGGCGCTCACCGTTTCGTCTCGGTGTATTGACAAGAGTTTCAGTTGAGAAATCAGTGAAGACTTCCGCAGCGAAAGTGTCTCCGTCTCGATAGTCAATCTTGAAATTCGAACCAATATAATAGGAAAGATAGGAATACGCTGCAAATGTACCGGTATATAAAACTTGTATCAAACTTTACAGTTGCATAATATGTGCACGAATATTACCAGTCGATCTGATTATACACTGTAGGATGTTGGCATACTGTGAATATTTATTTTACGTTGTAAACAACTGATTGGGAACAGGCAATAGTACCAGTACGGTACTGAAAAAAAAATATGACCAATCGCGAAACTATATCAGTTTTACTTTAGTAGCATTACAAACTCAAATATTCGAAGTTGATTTAATTGTACATACAGCTTAAAACACTTCATGCTATAGGCTAAGAATTAGCTCGCAATTAAAAATGGAATGGGGTGGGTGATAAATAAGTTTTGCATGTGCACTCAAAAAATTATCATGCTGACCCTGCCCAAAGCAAATGTGTGTATATTTTTTTTATTTATCACCGAGAAATGCATTCAATAAATGCTTATTGAAACATGTTTTCCTCTTTTGATTATAAGTATCGGTGTCGGAGGCTGTTAGAAAACCGACATCGGTCTCGGCAGATGCAATACCAACTGATGGAATGCCGACACTGGTGTCATTGTCGGAAAATATTTCTGCCGACACCCCCTCCTGCCTAAAACCCTCGCGACCCATGTAGGTTTTAATGATGAGCTGTGTTCTATCTGTCGTTTTGCATTAAGCTACATCTCACATCCTTTGGCCATATTCGGCTAGATGATAGATAGTCTAATGGAATGTTTAGTTTGCTTCTAACACTAAATTACAGTTATATTAAGGACCACAATGATCGAGCAGTGAGACATTATAAAATTACATGATTGGTGATTGGGAGGGGGGGCATAATACGTATATTTACCAATCAATAAATAAGTCAAGCCTATCCATCTATCAATCCATCCATCCATCCATCCATCCATCTATCTGTCTGTCTGTCTGTCTGACTGTCTACCTAACCACCTATTTAATCACCTACCAACCTACCTACCTAACCACCCACCCAAACAAATCCATCCGTCCGTCCGTCCATCTATCTATCTTTCTCTCTCTCTCCCTTCCTCTCAATTATTATGGAAATTAAAAAAAGTATTTTCTAATGAAATTGGATGGGGGGGGGGGGGGGTCCTAGGAATTCCCCTTCACAAACATTTATAAACACAAGTCATGTCTGAAATTTAGATCTTATGTAGGAATAGAAAGTCGGTTACAACAAAAAGAAAGATAAACTAAAAAATGGAAGTTAATCAATGTAATAAAATCATAAATGATGGAAGTTAATCAGTGTAATAAAGCCATAAATGATGGAAGTTAATCAGTGTAATAAAGCCAAAAATGATGGAAGTTAATCAGTGTAATAATGCCATAAATGATGGAAGTTAATCAGTGTAATAAAGTCATAAATGATACGTAAACAGTGAATAGGTAATTAAAAAAAAACTAGGGAGTCACGCATTCTCTGTTCTGTAGTTTTTAAATGTTTACGTGGACTAACCTGTTTAGGCCCAGACCTGTCACTGTTTGAATATTTACCATCTTTAGGTCCTGTCTCGGTGAGTGTTGAATTCTGTTTGTTTTTGCCAGGTTTGTTTGTCGCGTCTGGTCGAGGTCTCACGTCCTGAGTAGGGCTTGTCTCCCTCTTCGGTCTAGATTCCTGATCCGGAAATGCTTCTTGCCTTCTTCTGGTTTCATTGCCAGAATTTTTTCTAGGACCATCTGGAGCTGGAAACAGTCGAGTCACCTGAAGTCCCTCTGAACTGACCTGTGTTGTGGCCTCACTTTTCATCTTAGCCGGGGCTTCTCTTTCTGGTCCTCGCAGAGACACCTTCTCATTGTTTTGGAAAGCGGGTACCCCATGGGGAGATAGGGTGGCGCGCTGACCTGAGTCGTGGTCTGACCGTCCGACGTTTCGAGGACGATCCTCGTGTATCGCAGAAGAAATCTTTTGCTGGTCATTTAGTTTGTCAGCCCCTTTTTTCGGCTCTGTTGTCGTCTCTTTATCCGGTGCCGACTTCGGTCTTTTAGGTTTCAGCATACAACATCCGGTGGCAGGGTCGCAGATGTACAAGTCCCTCTCGCTTACCGGAATATGATTTTCGTCGTCGTTAGCTGCATGGTTCTCGACATCTTCAACCCGATTTTTCCGTTTGCCTTCGTAGGTGTTTCTATCGGCGATTCTTTCCGCTTTCTTCTCGCTGCTGTGATGCAATGTCGGCTCCTTGATGGGTAAATGTTTCTTACGCTTTTCTTCCTTAGCTGTATTTGGGCTGTTCTCTGGCCCAACGGGCTGTTTATTGACGTGAACAGGGCTGTCGATATCACTAGAAAATGGAACACTGTCAAGCTGTTGTTGTGGATTCGTGTTATTTGGGTGTTCCGAATTCTGCAGATTAGCCAGACTTGTTCCACAGCCCATGTTTTATGTGACAGGATCTGTTGGTATCATGAAAGAAGTTCATACTTACAGACAGAAAGAAAACAAACGGAGAATAAATCAGAAGATAAATTTTATTCGTATTGTTTTGGAAAATACATGTTTGCTTGATTGTCACTTCCGCCGGAAAGAGAATGTTGACATTTTTTTTTTACTTTGAAGCTGCTTACTGCTTGAGTGCATTTATTGTATGTGTATACCCATAGATATGTGTATACCCATAGTATAGCCATAGATATGTGTATAGCCATAGATATGTGTATACCCATAGTATAGCCATAGATATGTGTATAGCCATAGATATGTGTATAGCCATAGATATGTGTATACCCATAGATATGTGTGTAGCCATAGATATGTGTATATCCATAGACATGTGTATAGCCATAGATATGTGTAAACCCATAGTATAGCCATAGCTATGTGTATATCCATAGATATGTGTATAGCCGTAGATATGTGTAAAACCATAGATATGTGTATAGCCATAGATATGTGTATAGCCATAGATATGTGTAAACCCATAGATATGTGTAAACCCATAGTTTAGCCACAGATATGTGTATACCCATAGATATGTGTATAGCATATAGATATGTGTAAAACCATAGTATAGCCATAGATATGTGTATATCCATAGATATGTGTATAGCCATAGATTTGTGTATATCCATAGATATGTGTATAGCCATAGATATGTGTAAACCCATATATATGTGTATAGCCATAGATATGTGTATAGCCATAGATATGTGTAAACCCATAGATATGTGTAAGCCCATAGTTTAGCCACAGATATGTGTATACCTATAGATATGTGTATAGCCATGATTATTGATCAGCGGTTCTCAAATTTTGAAATTGTTTCTTGTGTGACTCTCTCTTTCTGATGCCTGTCTATCTGTCTAATGTAATCTAATAAATTTTGTCTGTCTAGGTGCATGTATAAATGCCACGGCCAAAGTCCGGTCATTTCATGTTTGTATCTGTCTGTCAATAAAACCATCAACTGATTTCTGTATTTCATCATAGTAAAATACTATATATATAGCTTATGATATTATATCACTAACATTAAAGCACATATTGAATGTATCATGTCTTCCGTTTTGTTGATCATTACATAATTATTCTTGGATAATTATTTAAGGTTGTATTTTAATGATTAGATAAAACATTTAAGTGTTTAACATTTTAGCTTCCATAAAAAAAAACTGGCGGTTGTGTCTTTGGGTTATAAATAACATAACTATGGTTGATAAACAAAACACAAAAAATGTACAATAGGCCTCTCTTAGTTCTCTTGGTCAGCCGCATTAATACCTCTATTGGTCAGCCGCATTAATACCTCCACTGGTCAGCCGCATTAATACCTCTATTGGTCAGCCGCATTAATACCTCTATTGGTAAGCCGCATTAATACCTCTCTTAAGTTTTGCTCAGTGTTACGTTAAAACATTTTCTTTTACTAGGTGTGTAAATCATAGCAAGGTGTGTTGATTCGAATAAATTCAATAAGTTTAAAACTGTGAGAAACACAAGTATGGTGCTAGCTTTGATATGGACATGTAATTATACATCTAGCGCAGTGATTCCCAAAGTGTAGTACTCGTACCCACGCCAGACTCTTTGCCAGGGTAATCATGTACGGCTAAAGCGAAAACATTGAAATAAGGGGAAACCATGATCTCAAAAAATGCAAATTGGTTTTTACTACGGGTATTCAGTATTACGAAAATAATAAAGAGGGTATACACTTATGGGAATATGTAGGAGCTTATGGGAATATGTAGGAGCTTATGGGAATATGTATGAGCTTATGGGAATATGTAGGAGCTTATGAGAATATGTAGGAGCTTAATGAAATATGTAGGAGCTTATGGGAATATGTAGGAGCTTATGGGAATATGTAGGAGCTTATGGGAATATGTAGGAGCTTATGGGAATATGTAGGAGCTTATGGGAATATGTAGGAGATTAAGGAATATGTAGGAGCTTATGGGAATATGTAGGAGCTTATGGGAATATGTACGAGCTTATGGGAATATGTAGGAGCTTATTGGACTAGTAGGAGCTTATGGGAATATGTAGGAGCTTATGGGAATATGTAGGAGCTTATGGGAATATGTAGGAGCTTATGGCAATATGGAGGAGCTTATGGGAATATGTAGGAGCGTATGGGAAGGAATATGTAGAAGAACATGGAAAGGAATAAGTAGGAGCTTATGGGAGTATGTAGAGCTTATGGGAATATGTAGGAGATTATGGGAATATGTTGGAGCTTATGGGAATATGTAGGAGCTTATGGGAATATGTAGAAGCTTATGGGAAAATGTAGGAGCTTATGGGAATATGTATGAGCTTATGGGAATATGTAGAGCTTATGGGAATATGTAGGAGGTTATGGGAATATGTAGGAGCTTATTGGAGTATGTAGGAGCTTATGGGAATATGTAGGAGTTTATGGGAAGCTTATGAGAATATGTTGGAGCTTATGGGAATATGTAGGAGCTTATGGGAACATGTAGGAGATTAAGGAATATGTAGGAGCTTATGGGAATATGTTAGAGCTTATGGGAATATGTAGGAGCTTATGGGAATATGTAGGAGCTTATGGGAATATGTTGGAGCTTATGGGAATATGTAGGAGCTTATGGGATTATGTAAGAGCTTATGGGAATATGTAGGAGCTGATGGGAATATGTAGGAGCTTATGGGAAGCTTATGAGAATATGTTGGAGCTTATGGGAATATGTAGGAGCTTATGGGAACATGTAGGAGATTAAGGAATATGTAGGAGCTTATGGGAATATGTAGGAGCTTATGGGAATATGTAGAAGCTTATGGGAATATGTAGGAGCTTATGGGAATATGTTGGAGCTTATGGGAATATGTAGGAGCTTATGGGAATATGTAGGAGCATATGGGATTATGTAAGAGCTTATGAGAATATGTAGGAGCTTATGGGAATATGTAGGAGCTTATGGGAAGCTTATGGGAATATGTAGGAGCTTATGGGAATATGTAGGAGCTTATGGGAATATGTAGGAGCTTATGGAAATATGTAGGAGCTTATGGGAATATGTAGGAGACTTATGGGAATATGTAGGAGCTTATGGGAATATGTAGGAGCTATGGGAATATGTAGGAGCTTATGGGAATATGTAGGAGCTTATGGGAGCTATGTAGGAGCTTATGGGAATATGTAGGAGCTTATCAAAATATGTTGGAGCTTATGTGAATATGTAGGAGCTTATGGGAATATGTAGGAGCTTAAGGGAATATGTAATAGCTAATGGGAATATTTAGGAGCTTATGGGAATATGTAGGAGCTTATGGGAATATGTAGGAGCTTATGGGAATATGTAGGAGCTTATGGGAATATGTAGGAGCTTATTGGAGTATGTAGGAGCTTATGGGAATATGTAGAAGCTAATGGGAAGCTTATGGGAATATGTAGGAGCTTATGGGAATATGTAGGAGCTTATGGGAATATGTATGAGCTTTTGGAAATATGTAGGAGCTTATGGGATTATGTAGGAGCTTATGGAAATATGTACTAACTTATGGGAATATTTAGGAGGTTTTGGAAGCTTATGGGAATATGTAGGAGCTTATGGGAATATGTAGGAGCTTATGGAAATATGTAGGAGCTTATGGGAAGCTTATGGGAATATGTAGGAGCTTATGGGAATATGTAGGAGCTTATGGGGATATGTAGGAGCTTTTGGGAATATGTAGGAGCTTATGGAAATATGTAGGAGCTTATGGGAATATGTAGGAGCTTATGGCAATATAGAGGAGCTTATTGGAATATGTGAGAGCTTATGGGAATATGTAGGAGCTTATGGGAATATGTAGGAGCTTATGGGAATATGTAGGAGCTTATGGGAATATGTAGGAGCTTAAAGAAATATGTAGGAGCTTATGGGAATATGTAGGAGCTTATGGGAATATGTAGGAGTTTATGGGATTATGTAGGAGCTTATGGGAATATGTAGAGCTTATGGGAATATGTAGGAGCTTATGGGAATGTGTAGGAGCTTATGGGAAAATGTAGAGCTTATGGGAATATGTAGGAGCTTATGGGAATATGTAGGAGCTAATGGGAAGATTATGGGAATATGTAGGAGCTTATGGGAATATGTAGGAGCTTATGGGAAGCTTATGGGAATATGTAGGAGCTTATGGGAATATGTAGGAGCTTATGGGAATATGTTAGAGCTTATGGAAATATGTAGGAGCTTCTGGGAATATGTAGGAGCTTTTGGAAATATGTAGGAGCTTATGGGATTATGTAGGAGCTTATGGAAATATGTACTAACTTATGCGAATATTTAGGAGCTTATGGGATTATGTAGGAGCTTATGGGAATATGTAGGAACTTATGGGAATATGTAGGAGCTTTTTGGAAGCTTATGGGAATATGTAGGAGCTTATGGGAATATGTAGGAGCTTATGGAAATATGTAGGAGCTTATGGGATTATGCAGAGCTTATGGGAATATGTAGGAGCTAATGGGAATATGTAGGAGCTTATGGGAATATGTAGGAGCTTATGGGAATATGTAGAAGCTTACGGGAATATGTAGGAGTTTATTGGAGTATGTAGGAGTTTATGGGAATATGTAGGAGCTTATGGGAAGCTTTTGGGAATATGTAGGAGCTTATGGGAATATGTAGGAGCTTATGAGAATATGTAGGAGCTTATGGGAATATGTAGGAGCTTATGGAAATATGTAGGAAGTTCTGGGAATATGTAGGAGCTTATGGAAATATGTAGGAAACTTATGGGAAATTTAGGAGCTTATGGGAAGCTTATGGGATTATGTAGGAGCTTATGGGAATATGTAGGAACTTATGAGAATATGTAGTAGCTTATGGGAAGCTTATGGGAATATGTAGGAGCTTATGGGAATGTGTAGGAGTTTATGGGGATATGTAGGAGCTTATGGGAATATGTAGGAGCTTATGGAAATATGTAGGAGCTTATGGGAATATGTAGGAGCTTATGGGAATATGTACGAGCTTATGGGATTATGTAGGAGCTTATCAAAAAATGTAGAGCTTTTGTGAATATGTAGGAGCTTATGGGAATATGTAGGAGCTTAAGGGAATATGTAATAGCTAATGGGAATGTTTAGGAGCTTATGGGAAAATGTAGGAGCTTATGGGAATATGTAGGAGCTTATGGGATTATGTAGGAGCTTATGGGAATATGTAGGAGCTTATTGGAGTATGTAGGTGCTTATGGGAATATGTAGAAGCTAATGGGAAGCTTATGGGAATATGTAGGAGCTTATGGAAATATGTAGGAGCTTTTGGGAATATGTAGGAGCTTTTGGAAATATGTAGGAGCTTATGGGATTATGTAGGAGCTTATGGAAATATGTACTAACTTATGGGAATATTTAGGAGCTCATGGAAAGCTTATGGGAATATGTAGGAACTTATGGGATTATGTAGGAGCTTATGGGAATATGTAGGAACTTATGGGAATATGTAGGAGCTTTTTGGAAGCTTATGGGAATATGTAGGAGCTTATGGAAATATGTAGGAGCTTATGGAAATATGTAGGAGCTTATGGGAATATGCAGAGCTTATGGGAATATGTAGGAGCTAATGGGAATATGTAGGAGCTTATGGGAATATGTAAGAGCTTATGGGAATATGTAGAAGCTTACGGGAATATGTAGGAGTTTATTGGAGTATGTAGGAGTTTATGGGAATATGTAGGAGCTTATGGGAAGCTTTGGGAATATGTAGGAGCTTATGGGAATATGTAGGAGCTTATGGGAATATGTAGGAGCTTATGGGAATATGTAGGAGCTTATGGAAATATGTAGGAAGTTCCGGGAATATGTAGGAGCTTATGGAAATATGTAGGAAACTTATGGGAATATTTTGGAGCTTATGGGAAGCTTATGGGATTATGTAGGAGCTTATGGGAATATGTAATAACTTATGAGAATATGTAGGAGCTTATGGGAAGCTTATGGGAATATGTAGGAGCTTATGGGAATATGTAGGAGCTTATGGGGATATGTAAGAGCTTTTGGAAATATGTAGGAGCTTATGGAAATATGTAGGAGCTTATGGGAATATGTAGGAGCTTATGGGAATATGTAGGAGCTTATGGGATTATGTAGGAGCTTATCAAAATATGTTGAGCTTATGTGAATATGTAGGAGCTTATGGGAATATGTAGGAGCTTAAGGGAATATGTAATAGCTAATGGGAATATTTAGGAGCTTATGGGAATATGTAGGAGCTTATGGGAATATGTAGGAGCTTATGGGAATATGTAGGAGCTTATGGGAATATGTAGGAGCTTATTGGAGTATGTAGGAGCTTATGGGAATATGTAGAAGCTAATGGGAAGCTTATGGGAATATGTAGGAGCTTATGGGAATATGTAGGAGCTTATGGGAATATGTAGGAGCTTTTGGAAATATGTAGGAGCTTATGGGATTATGTAGGAGCTTATGGAAATATGTACTAACTTATGGGAATATTTAGGAGCTTTTTGGAAGCTTATGGGAATATGTAGGAGCTTATGGGAATATGTAGGAGCTTATGGAAATATGTAGGAGCTTATGGGAAGCTTATGGGAATATGTAGGAGCTTATGGGTATATGTAGGAGCTTATGGGGATATGTAGGAGCTTTTGGGAATATGTAAGAGCTTATAGAAATATGTAGGAGCTTATGGGAATATGTAGGAGCTTAAGGGAATATGTAGGAGCTTATGGAAATATGTAGGAGCTTATGGAAATATGTAGAAGCTTATGGAAATATGTATTAGCTTATGGGAATATGTAGGAGGTTATGGGAATATGTAATAGCTTATGGGAATATGTAGGAGCTTATGGGAATATGTAGGAGCTTATGGAAATATGTAGGAGCTTATAGGATTATGCAGAGCTTATGGGAATATGTAGGCGCTAATGGGAATATGTAGGAGCTTATGGGAATATGTAGGAGCTTATGGGATTATGTAGGAGCTTATGGAAATATGTACTAACTTATGGGAATATTTAGGAGCTTTTTGGAAGCTTATGGGAATATGTAGGAGCTTATGGGAATATGTAGGAGCTTATGGAAATATGTAGGAGCTTATGGGATTATGCAGAGCTTATGGGAATATGTAGGCGCTAATGGGAATATGTAGGAGCTTATGGGAATATGTAGGAGCTTATGGGAATATGTAGAAGCTTACGGGAATATGTAGGAGTTTATTGGAGTATGTAGGAGTTTATGGGAATATGTAGGAGCTTATGGGAAGCTTTTGGGAATATGTAGGAGCTTATGGGAATATGTAGGAGCTTATGGGAATATGTAGGAGCTTATGGGAATATGTAGGAGCTTATGGAAATATGTAGGAAGTTCCGGGAATATGTAGGAGCTTATGGAAATATGTAGGAAACTTATGGGAATATTTTGGAGCTTATGGGAAGCTTATGGGATTATGTAGGAGCTTATGGGAATATGTAATAACTTATGAGAATATGTAGGAGCTTATGGGAAGCTTATGGGAATATGTAGGAGCTTATGGGAATATGTAGGAGCTTATGGGGATATGTAAGAGCTTTTGGGAATATGTAGGAGCTTATCAAAATATGTTGAGCTTATGTGAATATGTAGGAGCTTATGGGAATATGTAGGAGCTTAAGGGAATATGTAATAGCTAATGGGAATATTTAGGAGCTTATGGGAATATGTAGGAGCTTATGGGAATATGTAGGAGCTTATGGGAATATGTAGGAGCTTATGGGAATATGTAGGAGCTTATTGGAGTATGTAGGAGCTTATGGGAATATGTAGAAGCTAATGGGAAGCTTATGGGAATATGTAGGAGCTTATGGGAATATGTAGGAGCTTATGGGAATATGTATGAGCTTTTGGAAATATGTAGGAGCTTATGGGATTATGTAGGAGCTTATGGAAATATGTACTAACTTATGGGAATATTTAGGAGGTTTTGGAAGCTTATGGGAATATGTAGGAGCTTATGGGAATATGTAGGAGCTTATGGAAATATGTAGGAGCTTATGGGAAGCTTATGGGAATATGTAGGAGCTTATGGGAATATGTAGGAGCTTATGGGGATATGTAGGAGCTTTTGGGAATATGTAGGAGCTTATGGAAATATGTAGGAGCTTATGGGAATATGTAGGAGCTTATGGGAATATGTAGGAGCTTATGGGATTATGTAGGAGCTTATCAAAATATGTAGAGCTTATGTGAATATGTAGGAGCTTATGGGAATATGTAGGAGCTTAAGGGAATATGTAGGAGCTTATGGAAATATGTAGGAGCTTATGGAAATATGTAGAAGCTTATGGAAATATGTATTAGCTTATGGGAATATGTAGGAGGTTATGGGAATATTTTATAGCTTATGGGAATATGTAGGAGCTTATGGGAATATGTAGGAGCTTATGGAAATATGTAGGAGCTTATAGGATTATGCAGAGCTTATGGGAATATGTAGGCGCTAATGGGAATATGTAGGAGCTTATGGGAATATGTAGGAGCTTATGGGATTATGTAGGAGCTTATGGAAATATGTACTAACTTATGGGAATATTTAGGAGCTTTTTGGAAGCTTATGGGAATATGTAGGAGCTTATGGGAATATGTAGGAGCTTATGGAAATATGTAGGAGCTTATGGAAATATGTAGGAGCTTATGGGAATATGTAGGAGCTTATGGGAATATGTAGGAGCTTATGGGATTATGTAGGAGCTTATCAAAATATGTTGAGCTTATGTGAATATGTAGGAGCTTATGGGAATATGTAGGAGCTTAAGGGAATATGTAATAGCTAATGGGAATATTTAGGAGCTTATGGGAATATGTAGGAGCTTATGGGAATATGTAGGAGCTTATGGGAATATGTAGGAGCTTATGGGAATATGTAGGAGCTTATTGGAGTATGTAGGAGCTTATGGGAATATGTAGAAGCTAATGGGAAGCTTATGGGAATATGTAGGAGCTTATGGGAATATGTAGGAGCTTATGGGAATATGTAGGAGCTTTTGGAAATATGTAGGAGCTTATGGGATTATGTAGGAGCTTATGGAAATATGTACTAACTTATGGGAATATTTAGGAGCTTTTTGGAAGCTTATGGGAATATGTAGGAGCTTATGGGAATATGTAGGAGCTTATGGAAATATGTAGGAGCTTATGGGAAGCTTATGGGAATATGTAGGAGCTTATGGGAATATGTAGGAGCTTATGGGAAGCTTATGGGGATATGTAGGAGCTTTTGGGAATATGTAAGAGCTTATAGAAATATGTAGGAGCTTATGGGAATATGTAGGAGCTTAAGGGAATATGTAGGAGCTTATGGAAATATGTAGGAGCTTATGGAAATATGTAGAAGCTTATGGAAATATGTATTAGCTTATGGGAATATGTAGGAGGTTATGGGAATATGTAATAGCTTATGGGAATATGTAGGAGCTTATGGGAATATGTAGGAGCTTATGGAAATATGTAGGAGCTTATAGGATTATGCAGAGCTTATGGGAATATGTAGGCGCTAATGGGAATATGTAGGAGCTTATGGGAATATGTAGGAGCTTATGGGATTATGTAGGAGCTTATGGAAATATGTACTAACTTATGGGAATATTTAGGAGCTTTTGGAAGCTTATGGGAATATGTAGGAGCTTATGGGAATATGTAGGAGCTTATGGAAATATGTAGGAGCTTATGGGATTATGCAGAGCTTATGGGAATATGTAGGCGCTAATGGGAATATGTAGGAGCTTATGGGAATATGTAGGAGCTTATGGGAATATGTAGAAGCTTACGGGAATATGTAGGAGTTTATTGGAGTATGTAGGAGTTTATGGGAATATGTAGGAGCTTATGGGAAGCTTTTGGGAATATGTAGGAGCTTATGGGAATATGTAGGAGCTTATGGGAATATGTAGGAGCTTATGGGAATATGTAGGAGCTTATGGAAATATGTAGGAAGTTCCGGGAATATGTAGGAGCTTATGGAAATATGTAGGAAACTTATGGGAATATTTTGGAGCTTATGGGAAGCTTATGGGATTATGTAGGAGCTTATGGGAATATGTAATAACTTATGAGAATATGTAGGAGCTTATGGGAAGCTTATGGGAATATGTAGGAGCTTATGGGAATATGTAGGAGCTTATGGGGATATGTAAGAGCTTATGGGAATATGTAGGAGCTTATGGAAATATGTTGGAGCTTATGGGAATATGTAGGAGCTTATGGGAATATGTAGGAGCTTATGGGAATATGTAGGAGCTAATGGGAATATGTAGGAGCTTATGGGAATATGTAGGAGCTTATGGGAATATGTAGGAGCTTATGGGAATATGTAGGAGCTTATTGGAGTATGTAGGAGCTTATGGGAATATGTAGAAGCTAATGGGAAGCTTATGGGAATATGTAGGAGCTTATGGGAATATGTAGGAGCTTATGGGAATATGTAGGAGCTTTTGGAAATATGTAGGAGCTTATGGGATTATGTAGGAGCTTATGGAAATATGTACTAACTTATGGGAATATTTAGGAGGTTTTGGAAGCTTATGGGAATATGTAGGAGCTTATGGGAATATGTAGGAGCTTATGGAAATATGTAGGAGCTTATGGGAAGCTTATGGGAATATGTAGGAGCTTATGGGAATATGTAGGAGCTTATGGGAATATGTAGGAGCTTTTGGGAATATGTAGGAGCTTATGGAAATATGTAGGAGCTTATGGGAATATGTAGGAGCTTATGGGAATATGTAGGAGCTTATGGGATTATGTAGGAGCTTATCAAAATATGTAGAGCTTATGTGAATATGTAGGAGCTTATGGGAATATGTAGGAGCTTAAGGGAATATGTAGGAGCTTATGGAAATATGTAGGAGCTTATGGAAATATGTAGAAGCTTATGGAAATATGTATTAGCTTATGGGAATATGTAGGAGGTTATGGGAATATTTTATAGCTTATGGGAATATGTAGGAGCTTATGGGAATATGTAGGAGCTTATGGAAATATGTAGGAGCTTATGGGATTATGCAGAGCTTATGGGAATATGTAGGCGCTAATGGGAATATGTAGGAGCTTATGGGAATATGTAGGAGCTTATGGGATTATGTAGGAGCTTATGGAAATATGTACTAACTTATGGGAATATTTAGGAGCTTTTTGGAAGCTTATGGGAATATGTAGGAGCTTATGGGAATATGTAGGAGCTTATGGAAATATGTAGGAGCTTATGGGATTATGCAGAGCTTATGGGAATATGTAGGAGCTAATGGGAATATGTAGGAGCTTATGGGAATATGTAGGAGCTTATGGGAATATGTAGAAGCTTACGGGAATATGTAGGAGTTTATTGGAGTATGTAGGAGTTTATGGGAATATGTAGGAGCTTATTGGAGTATGTAGGTGCTTATGGGAATATGTAGAAGCTAATGGGAAGCTTATGGGAATATGTAGGAGCTTATGGGAATATGTAGGAGCTTTTGGGAATATGTAGGAGCTTTTGGAAATATGTAGGAGCTTATGGGATTATGTAGGAGCTTATGGAAATATGTACTAACTTATGGGAATATTTAGGAGCTTATGGAAAGCTTATGGGAATATGTAGGAACTTATGGGATTATGTAGGAGCTTATGGGAATATGTAGGAACTTATGGGAATATGTAGGAGCTTTTTGGAAGCTTATGGGAATATGTAGGAGCTTATGGGAATATGTAGGAGCTTATGGAAATATGTAGGAGCTTATGGGATTATGCAGAGCTTATGGGAATATGTAGGAGCTAATGGGAATATGTAGGAGCTTATGGGAATATGTAAGAGCTTATGGGAATATGTAGAAGCTTACGGGAATATGTAGGAGTTTATTGGAGTATGTAGGAGTTTATGGGAATATGTAGGAGCTTATGGGAAGCTTTTGGGAATATGTAGGAGCTTATGGGAATATGTAGGAGCTTATGGGAATATGTAGGAGCTTATGGGAATATGTAGGAGCTTATGGAAATATGTAGGAAGTTCCGGGAATATGTAGGAGCTTATGGAAATATGTAGGAAACTTATGGGAATATTTTGGAGCTTATGGGAAGCTTATGGGATTATGTAGGAGCTTATGGGAATATGTAATAACTTATGAGAATATGTAGGAGCTTATGGGAAGCTTATGGGAATATGTAGGAGCTTATGGGAATATGTAGGAGCTTATGGGGATATGTAAGAGCTTTTGGGAATATGTAGGAGCTTATGGAAATATGTAGGAGCTTATGGGAATATGTAGGAGCTTATGGGAATATGTAGGAGCTTATGGGATTATGTAGGAGCTTATCAAAATATGTTGAGCTTATGTGAATATGTAGGAGCTTATGGGAATATGTAGGAGCTTAAGGGAATATGTAATAGCTAATGGGAATATTTAGGAGCTTATGGGAATATGTAGGAGCTTATGGGAATATGTAGGAGCTTATGGGAATATGTAGGAGCTTATGGGAATATGTAGGAGCTTATTGGAGTATGTAGGAGCTTATGGGAATATGTAGAAGCTAATGGGAAGCTTATGGGAATATGTAGGAGCTTATGGGAATATGTAGGAGCTTATGGGAATATGTAGGAGCTTTTGGAAATATGTAGGAGCTTATGGGATTATGTAGGAGCTTATGGAAATATGTACTAACTTATGGGAATATTTAGGAGCTTTTTGGAAGCTTATGGGAATATGTAGGAGCTTATGGGAATATGTAGAAGCTTATGGAAATATGTAGGAGCTTATGGGAAGCTTATGGGAATATGTAGGAGCTTATGGGAATATGTAGGAGCTTATGGGGATATGTAGGAGCTTTTGGGAATATGTAGGAGCTTATGGAAATATGTAGGAGCTTATGGGAATATGTAGGAGCTTATGGGAATATGTAGGAGCTTATGGGATTATGTAGGAGCTCATCAAAATATGTAGAGCTTATGTGAATATGTAGGAGCTTATGGGAATATGTAGGAGCTTAAGGGAATATGTAGGAGCTTATGGAAATATGTAGGAGCTTATGGAAATATGTAGAAGCTTATGGAAATATGTATTAGCTTATGGGAATATGTAGGAGGTTATGGGAATATGTAATAGCTTATGGGAATATGTAGGAGCTTATGGAAATATGTAGGAGCTTATAGGATTATGCAGAGCTTATGGGAATATGTAGGCGCTAATGGGAATATGTAGGAGCTTATGGGAATATGTAGGAGCTTATGGGAATATGTAGGAGCTTATGGAAATATGTACTAACTTATGGGAATATTTAGGAGCTTTTTGGAAGCTTATGGGAATATGTAGGAGCTTATGGGAATATGTAGGAGCTTATGGAAATATGTAGGAGCTTATGGGATTATGCAGAGCTTATGGGAATATGTAGGCGCTAATGGGAATATGTAGGAGCTTATGGGAATATGTAGGAGCTTATGGGAATATGTAGAAGCTTACGGGAATATGTAGGAGTTTATTTGAGTATGTAGGAGTTTATGGGAATATGTAGGAGCTTATGGGAAGCTTTTGGGAATATGTAGGAGCTTATGGGAATATGTAGGAGCTTATGGGAATATGTAGGAGCTTATGGGAATATGTAGGAGCTTATGGAAATATGTAGGAAATTCTGGGAATATGTAGGAGCTTATGGAAATATGTAGGAAACTTATGGGAATATTTAGGAGCTTATGGGAAGCTTATGGGATTATGTAGGAGCTTATGGGAATATGTAGGAACTTATGAGAATGTGTAGGAGCTTATGGGAAGCTGATGGGAATATGTAGGAGCTTATGGGGATATGTAGGAGCTTATGGGAATATGTAGGAGCTTATGGAAATATGTAGGAGCTTATGGGAATATGTAGGAGCTTATGGGAATATGTAGGAGCTTATGGGATTATGTAGGAGCTTATCAAAATATGTAGAGCTTATGTGAATATGTAGGAGCTTATGGGAATATGTAGGAGCTTAAGGGAATATGTAATAGCTAATGGGAATATTTAGAAGCTTATGGGAATATGTAGGAGCTTATGGGAATATGTAGGAGCTTATGGGAATATGTAGGAGCTTATGGGAATATGTAGGAGCTTTTTGGAGTATGTAGGAGCTTATGGGAATATGTAGAAGCTAATGGGAAGCTTATGGGAATATGTAGGATCTAAAGGGAATATGTAGGAGCTTATGGGAATATGTAGGAGCTTTTGGAAATATGTAGGAGCTTATGGGAATATGTAGGAGCTTATGGAAATATGTACGAACTTATGGGAATATTTAGGAGCTTATGGGAAGATTTTGGGAATATGTAGGAGCTTATGGACTAGTAGGAGCTTATGGGAATATGTAGGAGCTTATTGAAAGATTTTGGGAATATGTAGGAGCTTATGGGAATATGTTGGAGCTAATGGGAATATGTAGGAGCTTATGGGAATATGTAGGAGCTTATGGGAATATGTAGGAGCTTATGGAAATATGTAGAAGCTTATGGAAATATGTATTAGCTTATGGGAATATGTAGGAGGTTATGGGAATATGTAATAGCTTATGGGAATATGTAGGAGCTTATGGGAATATGTAGGAGCTTATGGGAATATGTAGGAGCTTATAGGAATATGTAGGAGATTATGGGAATATGTAGGAGCTTATGGGAATATGTAGGAGCTTATGGGAATATGTAGGAGCTTATGGAAATATGTAGGAGCTTATGGGAATATGTAGGAGCTTATGGGAATATGTAGGAGCTTATGGGAATATGTAAGAGCTTATGGGAATATGTAGGAGCTTATGGGAATATGTAGGAGCTTATGGGAATATGTAGGAGCTTATGGGAATATGTAGGAGCTTATTAAAGTATGTAGGAGCTTATGGGAATATGAAGGAGCTTATGGGAAGCTTATGGGAAAATGTAGGAGCTTATTGGAATATGTAGGAGCTTATGGAAATATGTAGGAGCTTATGGGAATATGTAGGAGCATATGGAAATATGTAGTAAAATATGGGAATATTTAGGAGCTTATGGGAAGCTTATGGGAATATGTAGGAGCTAATGGGATTATGTAGGAGCTTATGGGAATATGTAGGAACTTATGGGAATATGTAGGAGCTAATGGGAAGCTTATGGGAATATGTAAGAGCTTATGGGAATATGTAGGAGCTAATGGGAATATGTAGGAGCTTATGGCAATATGGAGGAGCTTATGGCAATATGGAGGAGCTTATTGGAATATGTGAGAGCTTATGGGAATATGTAGGAGCTTATGGGAATATGTAGGAGCTTATGGGAATATGTAGGAGCTTATGGGAATATGTAGGAGCTTATGGAAATATGTAGGAAGTTCCGGGAATATGTAGGAGCTTATGGAAATATGTAGGAAACTTATGGGAATATTTTGGAGCTTATGGGAAGCTTATGGGATTATGTAGGAGCTTATGGGAATATGTAATAACTTATGAGAATATGTAGGAGCTTATGGGAAGCTTATGGGAATATGTAGGAGCTTATGGGAATATGTAGGAGCTTATGGGGATATGTAAGAGCTTATGGGAACATGTAGGAGATTAAGGAATATGTAGGAGCTTATGGGAATATGTTAGAGCTTATGGGAATATGTAGGAGCTTATGGGAATATGTAGGAGCTTATGGGAATATGTTGGAGCTTATGGGAATATGTAGGAGCTTATGGGATTATGTAAGAGCTTATGGGAATATGTAGGAGCTGATGGGAATATGTAGGAGCTTATGGGAAGCTTATGAGAATATGTAGGAGCTTATGGGAACATGTAGGAGATTAAAGAATATGTAGGAGCTTATGGGAATATGTAGGAGCTTATGGGAATATGTAGAAGCTTATGGGAATATGTAGGAGCTTATGGGAATATGTTGGAGCTTATGGGAATATGTAGGAGCTTATGGGAATATGTAGGAGCATATGGGATTATGTAAGAGCTTATGAGAATATGTAGGAGCTTATGGGAATATGTAGGAGCTTACGGGAATCTTATGGGAATATGTAGGAGCATATGGGAATATGTAGGAGCTTATGGGAATATGTAGGAGCTTATGTAAATATGTAGGAGCTTATGGGAATATGTAGGAGCTTATGGAAATATGTAGGAGCTTATGGAAATATGTAGAATCTTATGGAAATATGTATTAGCTTATGGGAATATGTAGGAGGCTATGGGAATATGTAATAGCTTATGGGAATATGTAGGAGCTTATGGGAATATGTAGGAGCTTATGGGAATATGTAGGAGCTTAAAGAAATATGAAGGAGCTTATGGGAAAATGTAGGAGCTTATGGGCATATGTTGGAGCTTATAGGATTATATAGGAGCTTATGGGAAATGTAGAGCTTATGGGAATATGTAGGAGCTTATGGGAATATGTATGAGCTTTCGGGAATATTTAGAGCTTATGGGAATATTTAGGAGCTTATGGGAATATGTAGGAGCTAATGGGAATATGTAGGAGCTTATGGGAATATGTAGGAGCTTATGGGAATATGTAGGAGCTTATGGGAATATGTAGGAGCTTATTGGAGTATGTAGGAGCTTATGGGAATATGTAGAAGCTAATGGAAAGCTTATGGGAATATGTAGGAGCTTATGGGAAAATGTAGGAGCTTATGGGAATATGTATGAGCTTATGGGAATATGTAGAGCTTATGGGAATATGTAGGAGCTTATGGGAATATGTAGGAGCTTATGGGAATATGTAGGAGCTTATTGGAGTATGTAGGAGCTTATGGGAATATGTAGGAGTTTATGGGAAGCTTATGAGAATATGTTGGAACTTATGGGAATATGTAGGAGCTAATGGGAATATGTAGGAGATTAAGGAATATGTAGGAGCTTATGGGAATATGTTAGAGCTTATGGGAATATGTAGGAGCTTATGGGAATATGTAGGAGCTTATGGGAATATGTTGGAGGTTATGGGAATATGTAGGAGCTTATGGGATTATGTAAGAGCTATGGGAATATGTAGGAGCTGATGGGAATATGTAGGAGCTTATGGGAAGCTTATGGGAATATGTAGGAGCATATGGGAATATGTAGGAGCTTATGGGAATATGTAGGAGCTTATGGAAAGATTTTGGGAATATGTAGGAGCTTATTGGACTAGTAGGAGCTTATGGGAATATGTAGGAGCTTTTTGGAAGCTTATGGGAATATGTAGGAGATTATGGGAATATGTAGGAGCTTATGGAAATATGTAGGAGCTTATGGGAATATGCAGAGCTTATGGGAATATGTAGGAGCTAATGGGAATATGTAGAAGCTTACGGGAATATGTAGGAGCTTATGGGAATATGTAAGAGCTTATGGGAATATGTAGAAGCTTACGGGAATATGTAGGAGTTTATTGGTGTATGTAGGAGTTTATGGGAATATGTACGAGCTTATGGGAAGCTTTTGGGAATATGTAGGAGCTTATGGGAATATGTAGGAGCTTATGGGAATATGTAGGAGCTTATGGGAATTTGTAGGAGCTTATGGAAATATGTAGGAAGTTCCGGGAATATGTAGGAGCTTATGGAAATATGTAGGAAACTTATGGGAATATTTTGGAGCTTATGGGAAGCTTATGGGATTATGTAGGAGCTTATGGGAATATGTAATAACTTATGAGAATATGTAGGAGCTTATGGGAAGCTTATGGGAATATGTAGGAGCTTATGGGAATATGTAGGAGCTTATGGGGATATGTAAGAGCTTTTGGAAATATGTAGGAGCTTATGGAAATATGTAGGAGCTTATGGGAATATGTAGGAGCTTATGGGAATATGTAGGAGCTTATGGGATTATGTAGGAGCTTATCAAAATATGTTGAGCTTATGTGAATATGTAGGAGCTTATGGGAATATGTAGGAGCTTAAGGGAATATGTAATAGCTAATGGGAATATTTAGGAGCTTATGGGAATATGTAGGAGCTTATGGGAATATGTAGGAGCTTATGGGAATATGTAGGAGCTTATGGGAATATGTAGGAGCTTATTGGAGTATGTAGGAGCTTATGGGAATATGTAGAAGCTAATGGGAAGCTTATGGGAATATGTAGGAGCTTATGGGAATATGTAGGAGCTTATGGGAATATGTAGGAGCTTTTGGAAATATGTAGGAGCTTATGGGATTATGTAGGAGCTTATGGAAATATGTACTAACTTATGGGAATATTTAGGAGCTTTTTGGAAGCTTATGGGAATATGTAGGAGCTTATGGGAATATGTAGGAGCTTATGGAAATATGTAGGAGCTTATGGGAAGCTTATGGGAATATGTAGGAGCTTATGGGAATATGTAGGAGCTTATGGGGATATGTAGGAGCTTTTGGGAATATGTAAGAGCTTATAGAAATATGTAGGAGCTTATGGGAATATGTAGGAGCTTATGGGAATATGTAGGAGCTTATGGGATTATGTAGGAGCTTATCAAAATATGTAGAGCTTATGTGAATATGTAGGAGCTTATGGGATTATGTAGGAGCTTAAGGGAATATGTAGGAGCTTATGGAAATATGTAGGAGCTTATGGAAATATGTAGAAGCTTATGGAAATATGTATTAGCTTATGGGAATATGTAGGAGGTTATGGGAATATGTAATAGCTTATGGGAATATGTAGGAGCTTATGGGAATATGTAGGAGCTTATGGAAATATGTAGGAGCTTATAGGATTATGCAGAGCTTATGGGAATATGTAGGCGCTAATGGAAATATGTAGGAGCTTATGGGAATATGTAGGAGCTTATGGGATTATGTAGGAGCTTATGGAAATATGTACTAACTTATGGGAATATTTAGGAGCTTTTTGGAAGCTTATGGGAATATGTAGGAGCTTATGGGAATATGTAGGAGCTTATGGAAATATGTAGGAGCTTATGGGATTATGCAGAGCTTATGGGAATATGTAGGCGCTAATGGGAATATGTAGGAGCTTATGGGAATATGTAGGAGCTTATGGGAATATGTAGAAGCTTACGGGAATATGTAGGAGTTTATTGGAGTATGTAGGAGTTTATGGGAATATGTAGGAGCTTATGGGAAGCTTTTGGGAATATGTAGGAGCTTATGGGAATATGTAGGAGCTTATGGGAATATGTAGGAGCTTATCGGAATATGTAGGAGCTTATGGAAATATGTAGGAAATTCTGGGAATATGTAGGAGCTTATGGAAATATGTAGGAAACTTATGGGAATATTTAGGAGCTTATGGGAAGCTTATGGGATTATGTAGGAGCTTATGGGAATATGTAGGAACTTATGAGAATGTGTAGGAGCTTATGGGAAGCTTATGGGAATATGTAGGAGCTTATGGGAATATGTAGGAGCTTATGGGGATATGTAGGAGCTTATGGGAATATGTAGGAGCTTATGGAAATATGTAGGAGCTTATGGGAATATGTAGGAGCTTATGGGAATATGTAGGAGCTTATGGGATTATGTAGGAGCTTATCAAAATATGTAGAGCTTATGTGAGTATGTAGGAGCTTATGGGAATATGTAGGAGCTTAAGGGAATATGTAATAGCTAATGGGAATATTTAGAAGCTTATGGGAATATGTAGGAGTCTATGGGAATATGTAGGAGCTTATGGGAATATGTAGGAGCTTATGGGAATATGTAGGAGCTTTTTGGAGTATGTAGGAGCTTATGGGAATATGTAGAAGCTATTGGGAAGCTTATGGGAATATGTAGGATCTAAAGGGAATATGTAGGAGCTTATGGGAATATGTAGGAGCTTTTGGAAATATGTAGGAGCTTATGGGAATATGTAGGAGCTTATGGAAATATGTACGAACTTATGGGAATATTTAGGAGCTTATGGGAAGATTTTGGGAATATGTAGGAGCTTATGGACTAGTAGGAGCTTATGGGAATATGTAGGAGCTTATTGAAAGTTTTTGGGAATATGTAGGAGCTTATGGGAATATGTTGGAGCTAATGGGAATATGTAGGAGCTTATGGGAATATGTAGGAGCTTATGGGAATATGTAGGAGCTTATGGAAATATGTAGAAGCTTATGGAAATATGTATTAGCTTATGGGAATATGTAGGAGGTTATGGGAATATGTAATAGCTTATGGGAATATGTAGGAGCTTATGGGAAGATGTAGGAGCTTATGGGAATATGTAGGAGCTTATAGGAATATGTAGGAGATTATGGGAATATGTAGGAGCTTATGGGAATATGTAGGAGCTTATGGGAATATGTAGGAGCTTATGGAAATATGTAGGAGCTTATGGGAATATGTAGGAGCTTATGGGAATATGTAAGAGCTTATGGGAATATGTAGGAGCTTATGGGAATATGTAGGAGCTTATGGGAATATGTAGGAGCTTATGGGAATATGTAGGAGCTTATTAAAGTATGTAGGAGCTTATGGGAATATGAAGGAGCTTATGGGAAGCTTATGGGAAAATGTAGGAGCTTATTGGAATATGTAGGAGCTTATGGAAATATGTAGGAGCTTATGGGAATATGTAGGAGCATATGGAAATATGTAGTAACTTATGGGATTATTTAGGAGCTTATGGGAAGCTTATGGGAATATGTAGGAGCTAATGGGATTATGTAGGAGCTTATGGGAATATGTAGGAACTTATGGGAATATGTAGGAGCTAATGGGAAGCTTATGGGAATATGTAAGAGCTTATGGGAATATGTAGGAGCTAATGGGAATATGTAGGAGCTTATGGCAATATGGAGGAGCTTATGGCAATATGGAGGAGCTTATTGGAATATGTGAGAGCTTATGGGAATATGTAGGAGCTTATGGGAATATGTAGGAGCTTATGGGAATATGTAGGAGCTTATGGGAATATGTAGGAGCTTATGGAAATATGTAGGAAGTTCCGGGAATATGTAGGAGCTTATGGAAATATGTAGGAAACTTATGGGAATATTTTGGAGCTTATGGGAAGCTTATGGGATTATGTAGGAGCTTATGGGAATATGTAATAACTTATGAGAATATGTAGGAGCTTATGGGAAGCTTATGGGAATATGTAGGAGCTTATGGGAATATGTAGGAGCTTATGGGGATATGTAAGAGCTTTTGGGAATATGTAGGAGCTTATGGAAATATGTAGGAGCTTATGGGAATATGTAGGAGCTTATGGGAATATGTAGGAGCTTATGGGATTATGTAGGAGCTTATGGGAATATGTAGAGCTTATGGGAATATGTAGGAGCTTATGGGAATATGTAGGAGCTTATGGGAAAATGTAGAGCTTATGGGAATATGTAGGAGCTTATGGGAATATGTAGGAGCTAATGGGAAGATTATGGGAATATGTAGGAGCTTATGGGAATATGTAGGAGCTTATGGGAAGCTTATGGGAATATGTAGGAGCTTATGGGAATATGTAGGAGCTTATGGGAATATGTTAGAGCTTATGGAAATATGTAGGAGCTTCTGGGAATATGTAGGAGCTTTTGGAAATATGTAGGAGCTTATGGGATTATGTAGGAGCTTATGGAAATATGTACTAACTTATGGGAATATTTAGGAGCTTATGGGAAGCTTATGGGAATATGTAGGAACTTATGGGATTATGTAGGAGCTTATGGGAATATGTAGGAACTTATGGGAATATGTAGGAGCTTTTTGGAAGCTTATGGGAATATGTAGGAGCTTATGGGAATATGTAGGAGCTTATGGAAATATGTAGGAGCTTATGGGATTATGCAGAGCTTATGGGAATATGTAGGAGCTAATGGGAATATGTAGGAGCTTATGGGAATATGTAGGAGCTTATGGGAATATGTAGAAGCTTACGGGAATATGTAGGAGTTTATTGGAGTATGTAGGAGTTTATGGGAATATGTAGGAGCTTATGGGAAGCTTTTGGGAATATGTAGGAGCTTATGGGAATATGTAGGAGCTTATGGGAATATGTAGGAGCTTATGGGAATATGTAGGAGCTTATGGAAATATGTAGGAAGTTCTGGGAATATGTAGGAGCTTATGGAAATATGTAGGAAACTTATGGGAAATTTAGGAGCTTATGGGAAGCTTATGGGAATATGTAGGAGCTTATGGGAATATGTAGGAACTTATGAGAATATGTAGTAGCTTATGGGAAGCTTATGGGAATATTTAGGAGCTTATGGGAATGTGTAGGAGCTTATGGGGATATGTAGGAGCTTATGGGAATATGTAGGAGCTTATGGAAATATGTAGGAGATTATGGGAATATGTAGGAGCTTATGGGAATATGTAGGAGCTTATGGGATTATGTAGGAGCTTATCAAAAAATGTAGAGCTTTTGTGAATATGTAGGAGCTTATGGGAATATGTAGGAGCTTAAGGGAATATGTAATAGCTAATGGGAATGTTTAGGAGCTTATGGGAATATGTAGGAGCTTATGGGAATATGTAGGAGCTTATGGGATTATGTAGGAGCTTATGGGAATATGTAGGAGCTTATTGGAGTATGTAGGTGCTTATGGGAATATGTAGAAGCTAATGGGAAGCTTATGGGAATATGTAGGAGCTTATGGGAATATGTAGGAACTTTTGGGAATATGTAGGAGCTTTTGGAAATATGTAGGAGCTTATGGGATTATGTAGGAGCTTATGGAAATATGTACTAACTTATGGGAATATTTAGGAGCTTATGGAAAGCTTATGGGAATATGTAGGAACATATGGGATTATGTAGGAGCTTATGGGAATATGTAGGAACTTATGGGAATATGTAGGAGCTTTTTGGAAGCTTATGGGAATATGTAGGAGCTTATGGGAATATGTAGGAGCTTATGGAAATATGTAGGAGCTTATGGGATTATGCAGAGCTTATGGGAATATGTAGGAGCTAATGGGAATATGTAGGAGCTTATGGGAATATGTAAGAGCTTATGGGAATATGTAGAAGCTTACGGGAATATGTAGGAGTTTATTGGAGTATGTAGGAGTTTATGGGAATATGTAGGAGCTTATGGGAAGCTTTTGGGAATATGTAGGAGCTTATGGGAATATATAGGAGCTTATGGGAATATGTAGGAGCTTATGGGAATATGTAGGAGCTTATGGAAATATGTAGGAAGTTCCGGGAATATGTAGGAGCTTATGGAAATATGTAGGAAACTTATGGGAATATTTTGGAGCTTATGGGAAGCTTATGGGATTATGTAGGAGCTTATGGGAATATGTAATAACTTATGAGAATATGTAGGAGCTTATGGGAAGCTTATGGGAATATGTAGGAGCTTATGGGAATATGTAGGAGCTTATGGGGATATGTAAGAGCTTTTGGGAATATGTAGGAGCTTATGGAAATATGTAGGAGCTTATGGGAATATGTAGGAGCTTATGGGAATATGTAGGAGATTATGGGATTATGTAGGAGCTTATCAAAATATGTTGAGCTTATGTGAATATGTAGGAGCTTATGGGAATATGTAGGAGCTTAAGGGAATATGTAATAGCTAATGGGAATATTTAGGAGCTTATGGGAATATGTAGGAGCTTATGGGAATATGTAGGAGCTTATGGGAATATGTAGGAGCTTATGGGAATATGTAGGAGCTTATTGGAGTATGTAGGAGCTTATGGGAATATGTAGAAGCTAATGGGAAGCTTATGGGAATATGTAGGAGCTTATGGGAATATGTAGGAGCTTATGGGAATATGTAGGAGCTTTTGGAAATATGTAGGAGCTTATGGGATTATGTAGGAGCTTATGGAAATATGTACTAACTTATGGGAATATTTAGGAGCTTTTTGGAAGCTTATGGGAATATGTAGGAGCTTATGGGAATATGTAGGAGCTTATGGAAATATGTAGGAGCTTATGGGAAGCTTATGGGAATATGTAGGAGCTTATGGGAATATGTAGGAGCTTATGGGGATATGTAGGAGCTTTTGGGAATATGTAGGAGCTTATGGAAATATGTAGGAGCTTATGGGAATATGTAGGAGCTTATGGGAATATGTAGGAGCTTATGGGATTATGTAGGAGCTTATCAAAATATGTAGAGCTTATGTGAATATGTAGGAGCTTATGGGAATATGTAGGAGCTAAAGGGAATATGTAGGAGCTTATGGAAATATGTAGGAGCTTATGGAAATATGTAGAAGCTTTTGGAAATATGTATTAGCTTATGGGAATATGTAGGAGGTTATGGGAATATGTAATAGCTTATGGGAATATGTAGGAGCTTATGGGAATATGTAGGAGCTTATGGAAATATGTAGGAGCTTATAGGATTATGCAGAGCTTATGGGAATATGTAGGCGCTAATGGGAATATGTAGGAGCTTATGGGAATATGTATGAGCTTATGGGATTATGTAGGAGCTTATGGAAATATGTACTAACTTATGGGAATATTTAGGAGCTTTTTGGAAGCTTATGGGAATATGTAGGAGCTTATGGGAATATGTAGGAGCTTATGGAAATATGTAGGAGCTTATGGGATTATGCAGAGCTTATGGGAATATGTAGAAGCTTTCGGGAATATGTAGGAGTTTATTGGAGTATGTAGGAGTTTATGGGAATATGTAGGAGCTTATGGGAAGCTTTTGGGAATATGTAGGAGCTTATGGGAATATGTAGGAACTTATGGGCATATGTAGGAGCTTATGGGAATATGTAGGAGCTTATGGAAATATGTAGGAAATTCTGGGAATATGTAGGAGCTTATGGAAATATGTAGGAAACTTATGGGAATATTTAGGAGCTTATGGGAAGCTTATGGGATTATGTAGGAGCTTATGGGAATATGTAGGAACTTATGAGAATGTGTAGGAGCTTATGGGAAGCTTATGGGAATATGTAGGAGCTTATGGGAATATGTAGGAGCTTATGGGGATATGTAGGAGCTTATGGGAATATGTAGGAGCTTATGGAAATATGTAGGAGCTTATGGGAATATGTAGGAGCTTATGGGAATATGTAGGAGCTTATGGGATTATGTAGGAGCTTATCAAAATATGTAGAGCTTATGTGAATATGTAGGAGCTTATGGGAATATGTAGGAGCTTAAGGGAATATGTAATAGCTAATGGGAATATTTAGAAGCTTATGGGAATATGTAGGAGCTTATGGGAATATGTAGGAGCTTATGGGAATATGTAGGAGCTTATGGGAATATGTAGGAGCTTTTTGGAGTATGTAGGAGCTTATGGGAATATGTAGAAGCTAATGGGAAGCTTATGGGAATATGTAGGATCTAAAGGGAATATGTAGGAGCTTATGGGAATATGTAGGAGCTTTTGGAAATATGTAGGAGCTTATGGGAATATGTAGGAGCTTATGGAAATATGTACGAACTTATGGGAATATTTAGGAGCTTATGGGAAGATTTTGGGAATATGTAGGAGCTTATGGACTAGTAGGAGCTGATGGGAATATGTAGGAGCTTATTGAAAGATTTTGGGAATATGTAGGAGCTTATGGGAATATGTTGGAGCTAATGGGAATATGTAGGAGCTTATGGGAATATGTAGGAGCTTATGGGAATATGTAGGAGCTTATGGAAATATGTAGAAGCTTATGGAAATATGTATTAGCTTATGGGAATATGTAGGAGGTTATGGGAATATGTAGGAGCTTATGGGAATATGTAGGAGCTTATGGGAATATGTAGGAGCTTATGGGAATATGTAGGAGCTTATGGGAATATGTAGGAGATTATGGGAATATGTAGGAGCTTATGGGAATATGTAGGAGCTTATGGGAATATGTAGGAGCTTATGGAAATATGTAGGAGCTTATGGGAATATGTAGGAGCTTATGGGAATATGTAGGAGCTTATGGGAATATGTAAGAGCTTATGGGAATATGTAGGAGCTTATGGGAATATGTAGGAGCTTATGGGAATATGTAGGAGCTTATGGGAATATGTAGGAGCTTATTAAAGTATGTAGGAGCTTATGGGAATATGAAGGAGCTTATGGGAAGCTTATGGAAAAATGTAGGAGCTTATTGGAATATGTAGGAGCTTATGGAAATATGTAGGAGCTTATGGGAATATGTAGGAGCATATGGAAATATGTAGTAACTTATGGGAATATTTAGGAGCTTATGGGAAGCTTATGGGAATATGTAGGAGCTAATGGGATTATGTAGGAGCTTTGGGAATATGTAGGAACTTATGGGAATATGTAGGAGCTAATGGGAAGCTTATGGGAATATGTAAGAGCTTATGGGAATATGTAGGAGCTAATGGGAATATGTAGGAGCTTATGGCAATATGGAGGAGCTTATGGCAATATGGAGGAGCTTATTGGAATATGTGAGAGCTTATGGGAATATGTAGGAGCTTATGGGAATATGTAGGAGCTTATGGGAATATGTAGGAGCTTATGGGAATATGTAGGAGCTTATGGAAATATGTAGGAAGTTCCGGGAATATGTAGGAGCTTATGGAAATATGTAGGAAACTTATGGGAATATTTTGGAGCTTATGGGAAGCTTATGGGATTATGTAGGAGCTTATGGGAATATGTAATAACTTATGAGAATATGTAGGAGCTTATGGGAAGCTTATGGGAATATGTAGGAGCTTATGGGAATATGTAGGAGCTTATGGGGATATGTAAGAGCTTTTGGGAATATGTAGGAGCTTATGGAAATATGTAGGAGCTTATGGGAATATGTAGGAGCTTATGGGAATATGTAGGAGCTTATGGGATTATGTAGGAGCTTATCAAAATATGTAGAGCTTATGTGAATATGTAGGAGCTTATGGGAATATGTAGGAGCTTAAGGGAATATGTAATAGCTAATGGGAATATTTAGGAGCTTATGGGAATATGTAGGAGCTTATGGGAATATGTAGGAGCTTATGGGAATATGTAGGAGCTTATGGGAATATGTAGGAGCTTATTGGAGTATGTAGGAGCTTATGGGAATATGTAGAAGCTAATGGGAAGCTTATGGGAATATGTAGGAGCTTATGGGAATATGTAGGAGATTATGGGAATATGTAGGAGCTTTTGGAAATATGTAGGAGCTTATGGGATTATGTAGGAGCTGATGGAAATATGTACTAACTTATGGGAATATTTAGGAGCTTTTTGGAAGCTTATGGGAATATGTAGGAGCTTATGGGAATATGTAGGAGCTTATGGAAATATGTAGGAGCTTATGGGATTATGCAGAGCTTATGGGAATATGTAGGCGCTAATGGGAATATGTAGGAGCTTATGGGAATATGTAGGAGCTTATGGGAATATGTAGAAGCTTACGGGAATATGTAGGAGTTTATTGGAGTATGTAGGAGTTTATGGGAATATGTAGGAGCTTATGGGAAGCTTTTGGGAATATGTAGGAGCTTATGGGAATATGTAGGAGCTTATGGGAATATGTAGGAGCTTATGGGAATATGTAGGAGCTTATGGAAATATGTAGGAAATTCTGGGAATATGTAGGAGCTTATGGAAATATGTAGGAAACTTATGGGAATATTAAGGAGCTTATGGGAAGCTTATGGGATTATGTAGGAGCTTATGGGAATATGTAGGAGCTTATGGAAATATGTAGGAGCTTATGGGATTATGCAGAGCTTATGGGAATATGTAGGAGCTAATGGGAATATGTAGGAGCTTATGGGAATATGTAATAGCTAATGGGAATATTTAGAAGCTTATGGGAATATGTAGGAGCTTATGGGAATATGTAGGAGCTTATGGGAATATGTAGGAGCTTATGGGAATATGTAGGAGCTTTTTGGAGTATGTAGGAGCTTATGGGAATATGTAGAAGCTAATGGGAAGCTTATGGGTATATGTAGGATCTAAAGGGAATATGTAGGAGCTTATGGGAATATGTAGGAGCTTATGGAAATATGTACGAACTTATGGGAATATTTAGGAGCTTATGGGAAGATTTTGGGAATATGTAGGAGCTTATGGACTAGTAGGAGCTTATGGGAATATGTAGGAGCTTATTGAAAGATTTTGGGAATATGTAGGAGCTTATGGGAATATGTTGGAGCTAATGGGAATATGTAGGAGCTTATGGGAATATGTAGGAGCTTATGGGAATATGTAGGAGCTTATGGAAATATGTAGAAGCTTATGGAAATATGTATTAGCTTATGGGAATATGTAGGAGGTTATGGGAATATGTAATAGCTTATGGGAATATGTAGGAGCTTATGGGAATATGTAGGAGCTTTTTGGAGTATGTAGGAGCTTATGGGAATATGTAGAAGCTAATGGGAAGCTTATGGGAATATGTAGGAGCTAAAGGGAATATGTAGGAGCTTATGGGAATATGTAGGAGCTTATGGAAATATGTAGGAGCTTATGGGAATATGTAGGAGCTTATGGAAATATGTACGAACTTATGGGAATATTTAGGAGCTTATGGGAAGATTTTGGGAATATGTAGGAGCTTATGGACTAGTAGGAGCTTATGGGAATATGTAGGAGCTTATTGAAAGATTTTGGGAATATGTAGGAGCTTATGGGAATATGTTGGAGCTAATGGGAATATGTAGGAGCTTATGGGAATATGTAGGAGCTTATGGGAATATGTAGGAGCTTATGGAAATATGTAGAAGCTTATGGAAATATGTATTAGCTTATGGGAATATGTAGGAGGTTATGGGAATATGTAATAGCTTATGGGAATATGTTGGAGCTTATGGGAATATGTAGGAGCTTATGGGAATATGTAGGAGCTTATAGGAATATGTAGGAGCTTATGGGAATATGTAGGAGCTTATGGGAATATGTAGGAGCTTATGGGAATATGTAGGAGCTTATGGAAATATGTAGGAGCTTATGGGAATATGTAGGAGCTTATGGGAATATGTAGGAGCTTATGGGAATATGTAAGAGCTTATGGGAATATGTAGGAACTTATGGGAATATGTAGGAGCTTATGGGAATATGTAGGAGCTTATGGGAATATGTAGGAGCTTATTAAAGTATGTAGGAGCTTATGGGAATATGAAGGAGCTTATGGGAAGCTTATGGGAAAATGTAGGAGCTTATTGGAATATGTAGGAGCTTATGGAAATATGTAGGAGCTTATGGGAATATGTAGGAGCTTATGGAAATATGTAGAAGCTTATGGAAATATGTATTAGCTTATGGGAATATGTAGGAGGTTATGGGAATATGTAATAGCTTATGGGAATATGTAGGAGCTTATGGGAATATGTAGGAGCTTATGGGAATATGTAGGAGCTTATAGGAATATGTAGGAGATTATGGGAATATGTAGGAGCTTATGGGAATATGTAGGAGCTTATGGGAATATGTAGGAGCTTATGGAAATATGTAGGAGCTTATGGGAATATGTAGGAGCTTATGGGAATATGTAGGAGCTTATGGGAATATGTAAGAGCTTATGGGAATATGTAGGAGCTTATGGGAATATGTAGGAGCTTATGGGAATATGTAGGAGCTTATGGGAATATGTAGGAGCTTATTAAAGTATGTAGGAGCTTATGGGAATATAAAGGAGCTTATGGGAAGCTTATGGGAAAATGTAGGAGCTTATTGGAATATGTAGGAGCTTATGGAAATATGTAGGAGCTTATGGGAATATGTAGGAGCATATGGAAATATGTAGTAACTTATGGGAATATTTAGGAGCTTATGGGAAGCTTATGGGAATATGTAGGAGCTAATGGGATTATGTAGGAGCTTTTGGGAATATGTAGGAACTTATGGGAATATGTAGGAGCTAATGGGAAGCTTATGGGAATATGTAAGAGCTTATGGGAATATGTAGGAGCTAATGGGAATATGTAGGAGCTTATGGCAATATGGAGGAGCTTATGGCAATATGGAGGAGCTTATTGGAATATGTGAGAGCTTATGGGAATATGTAGGAGCTTATGGGAATATGTAGGAGCTTATGGGAATATGTAGGAGCTTACGGGAATATGTAGGAGCTTATGGAAATATGTAGGAAGTTCCGGGAATATGTAGGAGCTTATGGAAATATGTAGGAAACTTATGGGAATATTTTGGAGCTTATGGGAAGCTTATGGGATTATGTAGGAGCTTATGGGAATATGTAATAACTTATGAGAATATGTAGGAGCTTATGGGAAGCTTATGGGAATATGTAGGAGCTTATGGGAATATGTAGGAGCTTATGGGGATATGTAAGAGCTTTTGGGAATATGTAGGAGCTTATGGAAATATGTAGGAGCTTATGGGAATATGTAGGAGCTTATGGGAATATGTAGGAGCTTATGGGATTATGTAGGAGCTTATCAAAATATGTAGAGCTTATGTGAATATGTAGGAGCTTATGGGAATATGTAGGAGCTTAAGGGAATATGTAATAGCTAATGGGAATATTTAGGAGCTTATGGGAATATGTAGGAGCTTATGGGAATATGTAGGAGCTTATGGGAATATGTAGGAGCTTATGGGAATATGTAGGAGCTTATTGGAGTATGTAGGAGCTTATGGGAATATGTAGAAGCTAATGGGAAGCTTATGGGAATATGTAGGAGCTTATGGGAATATGTAGGAGATTATGGGAATATGTAGGAGCTTTTGGAAATATGTAGGAGCTTATGGGATTATGTAGGAGCTGATGGAAATATGTACTAACTTATGGGAATATTTAGGAGCTTTTTGGAAGTTTATGGGAATATGTAGGAGCTTATGGGAATATGTAGGAGCTTATGGAAATATGTAGGAGCTTATGGGATTATGCAGAGCTTATGGGAATATGTAGGCGCTAATGGGAATATGTAGGAGCTTATGGGAATATGTAGGAGCTTATGGGAATATGTAGAAGCTTACGGGAATATGTAGGAGTTTATTGGAGTATGTAGGAGTTTATGGGAATATGTAGGAGCTTATGGGAAGCTTTTGGGAATATGTAGGAGCTTATGGGAATATGTAGGAGCTTATGGGAATATGTAGGAGCTTATGGGAATATGTAGGAGCTTATGGAAATATGTAGGAAATTCCGGGAATATGTAGGAGCTTATGGAAATATGTAGGAAACTTATGGGAATATTAAGGAGCTTATGGGAAGCTTATGGGATTATGTAGGAGCTTATGGGAATATGTAGGAGCTTATGGAAATATGTAGGAGCTTATGGGATTATGCAGAGCTTATGGGAATATGTAGGAGCTAATGGGAATATGTAGGAGCTTATGGGAATATGTAATAGCTAATGGGAATATTTAGAAGCTTATGGGAATATGTAGGAGCTTATGGGAATATGTAGGAGCTTATGGGAATATGTAGGAGCTTATGGGAATATGTAGGAGCTTTTTGGAGTATGTAGGAGCTTATGGGAATATGTAGAAGCTAATGGGAATATGTAGGAGCTTATGGAAATATGTACGAACTTATGGGAATATTTAGGAGCTTATGGGAAGATTTTGGGAATATGTAGGAGCTTATGGACTAGTAGGAGCTTATGGGAATATGTAGGAGCTTATTGAAAGATTTTGGGAATATGTAGGAGCTTATGGGAATATGTTGGAGCTAATGGGAATATGTAGGAGCTTATGGGAATATGTAGGAGCTTATGGGAATATGTAGGAGCTTATGGAAATATGTAGAAGCTTATGGAAATATGTATTAGCTTATGGGAATATGTAGGAGGTTATGGGAATATGTAATAGCTTATGGGAATATGTAGGAGCTTATGGGAATATGTAGGAGCTTATGGGAATATGTAGGAGCTTATAGGAATATGTAGGAGATTATGGGAATATGTAGGAGCTTATGGGAATATGTAGGAGCTTATGGGAATATGTAGGAGCTTATGGAAATATGTAGGAGCTTATGGGAATATGTAGGAGCTTATGGGAATATGTAGGAGCTTATGGGAATATGTAAGAGCTTATGGGAATATGTAGGAGCTTATGGGAATATGTAGGAGCTTATGGGAATATGTAGGAGCTTATTGGAATATGTAGGAGCTTATTAAAGTATGTAGGAGCTTATGGGAATATGAAGGAGCTTAAGGGAAGCTTATGGGAAAATGTAGGAGCTTATTGGAATATGTAGGAGCTTATGGAAATATGTAGGAGCTTATGGGAATATGTAGGAGCATATGGAAATATGTAGTAACTTATGGGAATATTTAGGAGCTTATGGGAAGCTTATGGGAATATGTAGGAGCTAATGGGATTATGTAAGAGCTTATGGGAATATGTAGGAACTTATGGAAATATGTAGGAGCTAATGGGAAGCTTATGGGAATATGTAAGAGCTTATGGGAATATGTAGGAGCTAATGGGAATATGTAGGAGCTTATGGCAATATGGAGGAGCTTATGGCAATATGGAGGAGCTTATTGGAATATGTGAGAGCTTATGGGAATATGTAGGAGCTTATGGGAATATGTAGGAGCTTATGGGAATATGTAGGAGCTTATGGCAATATGGAGGAGCTTATTGGAATATGTGAGAGCTTATGGGAATATGTAGGAGCTTATGGGAATATGTAGGAGCTTATGGGAATATGTAGGAGCTTATGGAAATATGTAGGAAGTTCCGGGAATATGTAGGAGCTTATGGAAATATGTAGGAAACTTATGGGAATATTTTGGAGCTTATGGGAAGCTTATGGGATTATGTAGGAGCTTATGGGAATATGTAATAACTTATGAGAATATGTAGGAGCTTATGGGAAGCTTATGGGAATATGTAGGAGCTTATGGGAATATGTAGGAGCTTATGGGGATATGTAAGAGCTTTTGGGAATATGTAGGAGCTTATGGAAATATGTAGGAGCTTATGGGAATATGTAGGAGCTTATGGGAATATGTAGGAGCTTATGGGATTATGTAGGAGCTTATCAAAATATGTAGAGCTTATGTGAATATGTAGGAGCTTATGGGAATATGTAGGAGCTTAAGGGAATATGTAATAGCTAATGGGATTATTTAGGAGCTTATGGGAATATGTAGGAGCTTATGGGAATATGTAGGAGCTTATGGGAATATGTAGGAGCTTATGGGAATATGTAGGAGCTTATTGGAGTATGTAGGAGCTTATGGGAATATGTAGAAGCTAATGGGAAGCTTTTGGGAATATGTAGGAGCTTATGGGAATATGTAGGAGATTATGGGAATATGTAGGAGCTTTTGGAAATATGTAGGAGCTTATGGGATTATGTAGGAGCTTATGGAAATATGTACTAACTTATGGGAATATTTAGGAGCTTTTTGGAAGCTTATGGGAATATGTAGGAGCTTATGGGAATATGTAGGAGCTTATGGAAATATGTAGGAGCTTATGGGATTATGCAGAGTAATGGGAATATGTAGGCGCTAATGGGAATATGTAGGAGCTTATGGGAATATGTAGGAGCTTATGGGAATATGTAGAAGCTTACGGGAATATGTAGGAGTTTATTGGAGTATGTAGGAGTTTATGGGAATATGTAGGAGCTTATGGGAAGCTTTTAGGAATATGTAGGAGCTTATGGGAATATGTAGGAGCTTATGGAAATATGTAGGAAATTCTGGGAATATGTAGGAGCTTATGGAAATATGTAGGAAACATATGGGAATATTTAGGAGCTTATGGGAAGCTTATGGGATTATGTAGGAGCTTATGGGAATATGTAGGAGCTTATGGAAATATGTAGGAGCTTATGGGATTATGCAGAGCTTTTGGGAATATGTAGGAGCTAATGGGAATATGTAGGAGCTTATGGGAATATGTAAGAGCTTATGGGAATATGTAGAAGCTTACGGGAATATGTAGGAGTTTATTGGAGTATGTAGGAGTTTATGGGAATATGTAGGAGCTTATGGGAAGCTTTTGGGAATATGTAGGAGCTTATGGGAATATGTAGGAGCTTATGGGAATATGTAGGAGCTTATGGGAATATGTAGGAGCTTATGGAAATATGTAGGAAGTTCCGGGAATATGTAGGAGCTTATGGAAATATGTAGGAAACTTATGGGAATATTTTGGAGCTTATGGGAAGCTTATGGGATTATGTAGGAGCTTATGGGAATATGTAATAACTTATGAGAATATGTAGGAGCTTATGGGAAGCTTATGGGAATATGTAGGAGCTTATGGGAATATGTAGGAGCTTATGGGGATATGTAGGAGCTTTTGGGAATATGTAGGAGCTTATGGAAATATGTAGGAGCTTATGGGAATATGTAGGAGCTTATGGGAATATGTAGGAGCTTATGGGATTATGTAGGAGCTTATCAAAATATGTAGAGCTTATGTGAATATGTAGGAGCTTATGGGAATATGTAGGAGCTTAAGGGAATATGTAATAGCTAATGGGAATATTTAGGAGCTTATGGGAATATGTAGGAGCTTATGGGAATATGTAGGAGCTTATGGGAATATGTAGGAGCTTTTGGGAATATGTAGGAGCTTATTGGAGTATGTAGGAGCTTATGGGAATATGTAGAAGCTAATGGGAAGCTTATGGGAATATGTAGGAGCTTATGGGAATATGTAGGAGCTTATGGGAATATGTAGGAGCTTTTGGAAATATGTAGGAGCTTATGGGATTATGTAGGAGCTTATGGAAATATGTACTAACTTATGGGAATATTTAGGAGCTTTTTGGAAGCTTATGGGAATATGTAGGAGCTTATGGGAATATGTAGGAGCTTATGGAAATATGTAGGAGCTTATGGGATTATGCAGAGCTTATGGGAATATGTAGGCGCTAATGGGAATATGTAGGAGGTTATGGGAATATGTAGGAGCTTATGGGAATATGTAGAAGCTTACGGGAATATGTAGGAGTTTATTGGAGTATGTAGGAGTTTATGGGAATATGTAGGAGCTTATGGGAAGCTTTTGGGAATATGTAGGAGCTTATGGGAATATGTAGGAGCTTATGGGAATATGTAGGAGCTTATGGGAATATGTAGGAGCTTATGGAAATATGTAGGAAATTCTTGGAATATGTAGGAGCTTATGGAAATATGTAGGAAACTTATGGGAATATTTAGGAGCTTATGGGAAGCTTATGGGATTATGTAGGAGCTTATGGGAATATGTAGGAACTTATGAGAATGTGTAGGAGCTTATGGGAAGCTTATGGGAATATGTAGGAGCTTATGGGAATATGTAGGAGCTTATGGGGATATGTAGGAGCTTATGGGAATATGTAGGAGCTTATGGAAATATGTAGGAGCTTATGGGAATATGTAGGAGCTTATGGGAATATGTAGGAGCTTATGGGAATATGTAGGAGCTTATCAAAATATGTAGAGCTTATGTGAATATGTAGGAGCTTATGGGAATATGTAGGAGCTTAAGGGAATATGTAATAGCTAATGGGAATATTTAGAAGCTTATGGGAATATGTAGGAGCTTATGGGAATATGTAGAAGCTTATGGGAATATGTAGGAGCTTATGGGAATATGTAGGAGCTTATTGGAGTATGTAGGAGCTTATGGGAATATGTAGAAGCTAATGGGAAGCTTATGGGAATATGTAGGAGCTAAAGGGAATATGTAGGAGCTTATGGGAATATGTAGGAGCTTTTGGAAATATGTAGGAGCTTATGGGAATATGTAGGAGCTTATGGAAATATGTACGAACTTATGGGAATATTTAGGTGCTTATGGGAAGATTTTGGGAATATGTAGGAGCTTATGGACTAGTAGGAGCTTATGGGAATATGTAGGAGCTTATTGAAAGATTTTGGGAATATGTAGGAGCTTATGGGAATATGTAGGAGCTAATGGGAATATGTAGGAGCTTATGGGAATATGTAGGAGCTTATGGTAATATGTAGGAGCTTATGGAAATATGTAGAAGCTTATGGAAATATGTATTAGCTTATGGGAATATGTAGGAGGTTATGGGAATATGTAATAGCTTATGGGAATATGTAGGAGCTTATGGGAATATGTAGGAGCTTATGGGAATATGTAGGAGCTTATGGGAATATGTAGGAGATTATGGGAATATGTAGGAGCTTATGGGAATATGTAGGAACTTATGGGAATATGTAGGAGCTTATGGAAATATGTAGGAGCTTATGGGAATATGTAGGATTTTATGGGAATATGTAGGAGCTTATGGGAATATGTAAGAGCTTACGGGAATATGTTGGAGCTGATGGGAATATGTAGGAGCTTATGGGAATATGTAGGAGCTTATGGGAATATGTAGGAGCTTATTAAAGTATGTAGGAGCTTATGGGAATATGAAGGAGCTTATGGGAAGCTTATGGGAAAATGTAGGAGCTTATTGGAATATGTAGGAGCTTATGGAAATATGTAGGAGCTTATGGGAATATGTAGGAGCATATGGAAATATGTAGTAACTTATGGGAATATTTAGGAGCTTATGGGAAGCTTATGGGAATATGTAGGAGCTAATGGGATTATGTAGGAGCTTATGGGAATATGTAGGAACTTATGGGAATATGTAGGAGCTAATGGGAAGCTTATGGGAATATGTAAGAGCTTATGGGAATATGTAGGAGCTAATGGGAATATGTAGGAGCTTATGGCAATATGGAGGAGCTTATGGCAATATGGAGGAGCTTATTGGAATATGTGAGAGCTTATGGGAATATGTAGGAGCTTATGGGAATATGTAGGAGCTTATGGGAATATGTAGGAGCTTATGGCAATATGGAGGAGCTTATTGGAATATGTGAGAGCTTATGGGAATATGTAGGAGCTTATGGGAATATGTAGGAGCTTATGGGAATATGTAGGAGCTTATGGGAATATGTAGGAGCTTAAAGAAATATGTAGGAGCTTATGAGAATATGTAGGAGTTTATGGGAATATGTAGGAGCTTATGGGATTATGTAGGAGCTTATGGGAATATGTAGAGCTTATGGGAATATGTAGGAGCTTATGGGAATATGTAGGAGCTTATGGGAATATGTAGAGCTTATGGGAATATGTCGGAGCTTATGGGAATATGTAGGAGCTAATGGGAAGCTTATGGGAATATGTAGGAGCTTATGGGAATATGTAGGAGCTTATGGGAAGCTTATGGGAATATGTAGGAGCATTTGGAAATATGTAGGAGCTTATGGGAATATGATAGAGCTTATGGAAATATGTAGGAGCTTCTGGGAATATGTAGGAGCTTATGGGAAGCTTATGGAAATATGTAGGAGCTTATGGGATTATGTAGGAGCTTATGGGAATATGTAGGAGCTTATGGGAATAGGAAGGAGCTTATGGGAATATGTAGGAGCTTATGAGAATATGTTAGAGCTTATGGAAATATGTTGGAACTTATGGGAATATTTAGGAGCTTATGGGAAGCTTATGGAAATATGTAGGAGCTTATGGGATTATGTAGGAGCTTATGGGAATATGTAGGAGCTTATGGGAATACGTAGGAGCTTATGGGAATATGTAGGAACTTATGAAAATATGTTGGAGCTTATGGGAATATGTAGGAGCTTATGGGAATATATAGGAGCTTTTGGGATTATGTAGGAGCTTATCAAAGTATGTAGAGCTTATGTGAATATGTAGGAGCTTATGGGAATATGTAGGAGCTTAAGGGAATATGTAATAGCTAATGGGAATATTTAGGAGCTTATGGGAATATGTAGGAGCTTATGGGAATATGTAGGAGCTTATGGGAATATGTAGGAGCTTATGGGAATATGTAGGAGCTTATTGGAGTATGTAGGAGCTTATTGGAATTTGTAGAAGCTAATGGGAAGCTTATGGGAATATGTAGGAGCTTATGGGAATATGTAGGAGCTTATGGGAATATGTAGGAGCTTTTGGAAATATGTAGGAGCTTATGGGAATATGTAGGAGCTTATGGAAATATGTACGAACTTTTGGGAATATTTAGGAGCTTATGGGAAGCTTATGGGAATATGTAGGAGCTTATGGGATTATGTAGGAGCTTATGGGAATATGTAGGAACTTATGGGAATATGTAGGAGCTTTTGTGAAGCTTATGGGAATATGTAGGACCTTATGGGAATATGTAGGAGCTTATGGAAATATGTAGGAACTTATGGGAATATTTAGGAGCTTATGGGAATATGTACGACTTTATGGGATTATGTAGACCTTATGGAAATATGTAGAGCTTATGGGAATATGTAGGAGCTTATGGGAATATGTAGGAGTTTATGGGAATATGTAGGAGCTTATGGGAATATTTAGATCTTATGGGAATATGTAGGAGCTAATGGGAATATGTAGGAGCTAATGGGAATATGTAGGAGCTTATGGGAATATGTAGAAGCTTTTGGGAATATGTAGGAGCTTATGGGAATATGTAGGAGTTTATTGGAGTATGTAGGAGTTTATGGGAATATGTAGGAGCTTATGGGAATCTTATGGGAATATGAAGGAGCTTATGGGAATATGTAGGAGCTTATGGGAATATGTAGGAGCTTATGGGAATAGGTAGGAGCTTATGGGAATATGTAGGAGCTTATGAGAATATGTTAGAGCTTATGGAAATATGTTGGAACTTATGGGAATATTTAGGAGCTTATGGGAAGCTTATGGAAATATGTAGGAGCTTATAGGATTATGTAGGAGCTTATGGGAATATGTAGGAGCTTATGGGAATACGTAGGAGCTTATGGGAATATGTAGGAACTTATGAAAATATGTTGGAGCTTATAGGAATATGTAGGAGCTTATGGGAATATATAGGAGCTTATGGGATTATGTAGGAGCTTATCAAAGTATGTAGAGCTTATGTGAATATGTAGGAGCTTATGGGAATATGTAGGAGCTTAAGGGAATATGTAATAGCTAATGGGAATATTTAGGAGCTTATTTGAATATGTAGGAGCTTATGGGAATATGTAGGAGCTTATGGGAATATGTAGGAGCTTATGGGAATATGTAGGAGCTTATTGGAGTATGTAGGAGCTTATTGGAATTTGTAGAAGCTAATGGGAAGCTTATGGGAATATGTAGGAGCTTATGGGAATATGTAGGAGCTTATGGTAATATGTGGGAGCTTTTGGAAATATGTAGGAGCTTATGGGAATATGTAGGAACTTATGGAAATATGTACGAACTTATGGGAATATTTAGGAGCTTATGGGAAGCTTATGGGAATATGTAGGAGCTTATGGGATTATTTAGGAGCTTATGGGAATATGTAGAAACTTATGGGAATATGTAGGAGCTTTTGTGAAGCTTATGGGAATATGTAGGAGATTATGGGAATATGTAGGAGCTTATGGAAATTTGTAGGAACTTATGGGAATATTTAGGAGCTTATGGGAATATGTACGACTTTATGGGATTATGTAGACCTTATGGGAATATGTAGAGCTTATGGGAATATGTAGGAGCTTATGGGAATATGTAGGAGCTTATGGGAATATTTAGATCTTATGGGAATATGTAGGAGCTAATGGGAATATGTAGGAGCTAATGGGAATATTTTGGAGCTTATGGGAATATGTAGAAGCTTTTGGGAATATGTAGGAGCTTATGGGAATATGTAGGAGTTTATTGGAGTATGTAGGAGTTTATGGGAATATGTAGGAGCTTATGGGAAGCTTATGGGAATATGTAGGAGCTTATGGGAATATGTAGGAGCTTATGGGAATATGTAGGAGCTTATGGAAATATGTAGGAACTTCTGGGTATATGTAGGAGCTTATGGAAATATGTAGGAGCTTATGGGAATATGTAGGAGCTTTTGGGAATATGTAGAAGCTTTAGGGAATATGTAGGAGCTTATGGGAATATGTAGGAGCTTATGGGAATATGTAGGAGCTTATGGGAATATGTAGGAGCTTATGGGATTATGTAGGAGCTTATGGGAATATGTCAGAACTTATGGGAATATGTAGGAGCTTATGGGAAGCTTATGGGAATATGTAGAAGCTTATGGAAATATGTAGGAGCTTATGGGAATATGTAGGAGCTTATGGAAATATGTAGGAGCTAATGGGAATATGTAGGAGCTTATGGGAATATGTAGGAGCTTATGGGAATATGTAGGAGCTTATGGGAATATGTAGAACTTATGGGAATATGTAGGAGCTAATGGGAATATGTAGGAGCTTATGGGAATATGTAGGAGCTTATGGGAATATGTAGGAGCTTATGGGAATATGTAGGAGCTTAAAGAAATATGAAGGAGCTTATGGGAATATGTAGGAGCTTTTGGGAATATGTAGGAGCTAATGGGATTATGTAGGAGCTTATGGGAATATGTAGAGCTTATGGGAATATGTAGGAGCTTATGGGAATATGTAGGAGCTTATGGGAATATGTAGGAGTTTATGGAAATATGTAGGAAACTTATGGGAATATTTAGGAGCTTATGGGAAGTTTATGGGATTATGTAGGAGCTTATGGGAATATGTAGGAGCTTATGGGAATATGTAGGAGCTTATGGGAATACGTAGGAGCTTATGGGAATATGTAGGAACTTATGAAAATATGTTGGAGCTTATGGGAATATGTAGGAGCTTATGGGAATATATAGGAGCTTATGGGATTATGTAGGAGCTTATCAAATTATGTAGAGCTTATGTGAATATGTAGGAGCTTATGGGAATATGTAGGAGCTTAAGGGAATATGTAATAGCTAATGGGAATATTTAGGAGCTTATGAGAATATGTAGGAGCTTATGGGAATATGTAGGAGCTTATGGGAATATGTAGGAGCTTATGGGAATATGTAGGAGCTTATTGGAGTATGTAGCAGCTTATTGGAATTTGTAGAAGCTAATGGGAAGCTTATGGGAATATGTAGGAGCTTATGGGAATATGTAGGAGCTTATGGGAATATGAAGGAGCTTTTGGAAATATGTAGGAGCTTATGGGAATATGTAGAAGCTTATGGAAATATGTTCGAACTTATGGGAATATTTAGGAGCTTATGGGAAGCTTATGGGAATATGTAGGAGCTTATGGGATTATGTAGGAGCTTATGGGAATATGTAGAAACTTATGGGAATATGTAGGAGCTTTTGTGAAGCTTATGGGAATATGTAGGAGCTTATGGGAATATGTAGGAGCTTATGGAAATATGTAGGAACTTATGGGAATATTTAGGAGCTTATGGGAATATGTACGACTTTATGGGATTATGTAGACCTTATGGGAATATGTAGAGCTTATGGGAATATGTAGGAGCTTATGGGAATATGTAGGAGCTTATGGGAATATTTAGATCTTATGGGAATATGTAGGAGCTAATGGGAATATGTAGGAGCTAATGGGAATATGTTGGAGCTTATGGGAATATGTAGAAGCTTTTGGGAATATGTAGGAGTTTATGGGAATATGTAGGAGTTTATTGGAGTATGTAGGAGTTTATGGGAATATGTAGGAGCTTATGGGAAGCTTATGGGAATATGTAGGAGCTTATGGGAATATGTAGGAGCTTATGGGAATATGTAGGAGCTTATGGAAATATGTAGGAACTTCTGGGTATATGTAGGAGCTTATGGAAATATGTAGGAGCTTATGGGAATATGTAGGAGCTTTTGGGAATATGTAGAAGCTTAAGGGAATATGTAGGAGCTTATGGGAATATGTAGGAGCTTATGGGAATATGTAGGAGCTTATGGGAATATGTAGGAGCTTATGGGATTATGTAGGAGCTTATGGGAATATGTCAGAACTTATGGGAATATGTAGGAGCTTATGGGAAGCTTATGGGAATATGTAGAAGCTTATGGAAATATGTAGGAGCTTATGGGAATATGTAGGAGCTTATGGAAATATGTAGGAGCTAATGGGAATATGTAGGAGCTTATGGGAATATGTAGGAGCTTATGGGAATATGTAGGAGCTTATGGGAATATGTAGAACTTATGGGAATATGTAGGAGCTAATGGGAATATGTAGGAGCTTATGGGAATATGTAGGAGCTTATGGGAATATGTAGGAGCTTATGGGAATATGTAGGAGCTTAAAGAAATATGAAGGAGCTTATGGGAATATGTAGGAGCTTTTGGGAATATGTAGGAGCTAATGGGATTATGTAGGAGCTTATGGGAATATGTAGAGCTTATGGGAATATGTAGGAGCTTATGGGAATATGTAGGAGCTTATGGAAATATGTAGGAAACTTATGGGAATATTTACTAGCTTATGGGAAGTTTATGGGATTATGTAGGAGCTTATGGGAATATGTAGGAATTTATGAGAATATGTAGGAGCTTATGGGAAGCTTATGGGAATATGTAGGAGCTTATGGGAATATGTAGGAGCTTATGGGGATATGTAGGAGCTTCTGGGAATATTAGGAGCTTATGGAAATATGTAGGAGCTTATGGGAATATGTAGGAGCTTATGGGAATATGTAGGAGCTTATGGGATTATGTAGGAGCTTATCAAAATATGTAGAGCTTATGTGAATATGTAGGAGCTTATGGGAATATGTAGGAGCTTAAGGGAATATGTAATAGCTAATGGGAATATTTAGAAGCTTATGGGAATATGTAGGAGCTTATGGGAATATGTAGGAGCTTATGGGAATATGTAGGAGCTTATGGGAATATGTAGGAGCTTATTGGAGTATGTAGGAGCTTATGGGAATATGTAGAAGCTAATGGGAAGCTTATGGGAATATGTAGGAGCTTATGGGAATATGTAGGAGCTTATGGGAGTATGTAGGAGCTTTTGGAAATATGTAGGAGCTTATGGGAATATGTAGGAGCTTATGGAAATATGTACGAACTTATGGGAATATTTAGGAGCTTATGGGAAGCTTATGGGAATATGTAGGAGCTTATGGGATAATGTAGAAGCTTATGGGATTATGTAGGAGCTTATGGGAATATGTAGGAACTTATGGGAATATGTAGGAGCTTTTGGGAAGCTTATGGGAATATGTAGGAGCTTATGGGAATATGATGGAGCTTAAGGAAATATGTAGGAAGTTATGGGAATATTTAGGAGCTTATAGGAATATGTAGGAGTTTATGGGATTATGTAGAGCTTATGGGAATATGTAGAGCTTATGGGAATATGTAGGAGCTTATGGGAATATGTAGGAGCTTCTGGAATATTTAGAGCTCATGGGAATATGTAGGAGCTAATGGGAATATGTAGGAGTTAATGGGAATATGTAGGATCTTATGGGAATATGTAGGAGCTTATGGGAATATGTAGGAGCTTATGGGAATATGTAGGAGTTTATTGGAGTATGTAGGAGTTTATGGGAAGCTTATGGGAATATGTAGGAGCTTATGGGAATATGTAGGAGCTTATGGGAATATGTAGGAACTTCTGGGAATATGTAGGAGCTTATGGAAATATGTAGGAACTTATGGGAATATTTAGGAGCTTATGGGAAGCTTATGGGAATATGTAGGAGCTTATGGGATTATGTAGGAGCTAATGGGAATATGTAGGAACTTATGGGAATATGTAGGAGCTTATGGGAAGCTTATGGGAATATGTAGGAACTTATAGGAATATGTAGGAGCTTATGGGAGTATGTAGGAATTTATGGGAATATGTAGAAGCTTGTTGAAATATGTAGGAGCTTATGGGAATATGTAGGAGCTTATGGGAATATGTAGGAGCTTATGGGATTATGTAGGAGCTTATTAAAATATGTAGAGCTTATTTGAATATGTAGGAGCTTATGGGAATATGTAGGAGCTTAAGGGAATATGTAATATCTAATGGGAATATTTAAAAGCTTATGGGAATATGTAGGAGCTTATGGGAATATGTAGGAGCTTATGGGAATATGTAGGAGCTTATGGGATTATGTAGGAGCTTATCAAAATATTTAGAGCTTATGTGAATATGTAGGAGCTTATGGGAATATGTAGGAGCTTAAGGGAATATGTAATAGCTAATGGGAATATTTAGAAGCTTATGGGAATATGTAGGAGCTTATGGGAATATGTAGGAGCTTATGGGAATATGTAGGAGCTTATGGGAATATGTAGGAGCTTATTGGAGTATGTAGGAGCTTATGGGAATATGTAGAAGCTAATGGGAAGCTTATGGGAATATGTAGGAGCTTATGGGAATATGTAGGAGCTTATGGGAATATGTAGGAGCTTTTGGAAATATGTAGGAGCTTATGGGATTATGTAGGAGCTTATGGAAATATGTACTAACTTATGGGAATATTTAGGAGCTTTTTGGAAGCTTATGGGAATATGTAGGAGCTTATGGGAATATGTAGGAGCTTATGGAAATATGTAGGAGCTTATGGGATTATGCAGAGCTTATGGGAATATGTAGGCGCTAATGGGAATATGTAGGAGCTTATGGGAATATGTAGGAGCTTATGGGAATATGTAGAAGCTTACGGGAATATGTAGGAGTTTATTGGAGTATGTAGGAGTTTATGGGAATATGTAGGAGCTTATGGGAAGCTTTTGGGAATATGTAGGAGCTTATGGGAATATGTAGGAGCTTATGGGAATATGTAGGAGCTTATGGGAATATGTAGGAGCTTATGGAAATATGTAGGAAATTCTGGGAATATGTAGGAGCTTATGGAAATATGTAGGAAACTTATGGGAATATTTAGGAGCTTATGGGAAGCTTATGGGATTATGTAGGAGCTTATGGGAATATGTAGGAACTTATGAGAATGTGTAGGAGCTTATGGGAAGCTTATGGGAATATGTAGGAGCTTATGGGAATATGTAGGAGCTTATGGGGATATGTAGGAGCTTATGGGAATATGTAGGAGCTTATGGAAATATGTAGGAGCTTTTGGGAATATGTAGGAGCTTATGGGAATATGTAGGAGCTTATGGGAATATGTAGGAGCTTATCAAAATATATAGAGCTTATGTGAATATGTTGGAGCTTATGGGAATATGTAGGAGCTTAAGGAAAAATGTGATAGCTAATGGGAATATTTAGAAGCTTTTGGGAATATGTAGGAGCTTATGGGAATATGTAGGAGCTTATGGGAATATGTAGAAGCTAATGGGAAGCTTATGGGAATATGTAGGAGCTAAAGGGAATATGTAGGAGCTTATGGGAATATGTAGGAGCTTTTGGAAATATGTAGGAGCTTATGGGAATATGTAGGAGCTTATGGAAATATGTACGAACTTATGGGAATATTTAGGAGCTTATGGGAAGATTTTAGGAATATGTAGGAGCTTATGGACTAGTAGGAGCTTATGGGAATATGTAGGAGCTTATTGAAAGATTTTGGGAATATGTAGGAGCTTATGGGAATATGTTGGAGCTAATGGGAATATGTAGGAGCTTATGGGAATATGTAGGAGCTTATGGGAATATGTAGGAGCTTATGGAAATATGTAGAAGCTTATGGAAATATGTATTAGCTTATGGGAATATGTAGGAGGTTATGGGAACATGTAATAGCTTATGGGAATATGTAGGAGCTTATGGGAATATGTAGGAGCTTATGGGAATATGTAGGAGCTTATAGGAATATGTAGGAGATTATGGGAATATGTAGGAGCTTATGGGAATATGTAGGAACTGATGGGAATATGTAGGAGCTTATGGAAATATGTAGGAGCTTATGGGAATATGTAGGAGCTTATGGGAATATGTAGGAGCTTATGGGAATATGTAAGAGCTTATGGGAATATGTAGGAGCTTATGGGAATATGTAGGAGCTTATGGGAATATGTAGGAGCTTATTAAAGTATGTAGGAGCTTATGGGAATATGAAGGAGCTTATGGGAAGCTTATGGGAAAATGTAGGAGCCTATTGGAATATGTAGGAGCTTATGGAAATATGTAGGAGCTTATGGGAATATGTAGGAGCATATGGAAATATGTAGTAACTTATGGGAATATTTAGGAGCTTATGGGAAGCTTATGGGAATATGTAGGAGCAAATGGGATTATGTAGGAGCTTATGGGAATATGTAGGAACTTATGGGAATATGTAGGAGCTAATGGGAAGCTTATGGGAAAATGTAAGAGCTTATGGGAATATGTAGGAGCTAATGGGAATATGTAGGAGCTTATGGCAATATGGAGGAGCTTATGGCAATATGGAGGAGCTGATTGGAATATGTGAGAGCTTATGGGAATATGTAGGAGCTTATGGGAATATGTAGGAGCTTATGGGAATATGTAGGAGCTTATGGCAATATGGAGGAGCTTATTGGAATATGTGAGAGCTTATGGGAAAATGTAGGAGCTTATGGGAATATGTAGGAGCTTATGGGAATATGTAGGAGCTTATGGGAATATGTAGGAGCTTATGGGAATATGTAGGAGCTTAAAGAAATATGTAGGAGCTTATGGGAATATGTAGGAGTTTATGGGAATATGTAGGAGCTTATGGGATTATGTAGGAGCTTATGGGAATATGTAGAGCTTATGGGAATATGTAGGAGCTTATGGGAATATGTAGGAGCTTATGGGAATATGTAGAGCTTATGGGAATATGTAGGAGCTTATGGGAATATGTAGGAGCTAATGGGAAGCTTATGGGAATATGTTGGAGCTTATGGGAATATGTAGGAGCTTATGGGAAGCTTATGGGAATATGTAGGAGCTTATGGAAATATGTAGGAGCTTATGGGAATATGATAGAGCTTATGGAAATATGTAGGAGCTTCTGGGAATATGTTGGAGCTTATGGGAAGCTTATGGAAATATGTAGGAGCTTATGGGATTATGTAGGAGCTTATGGGAATATGTAGGAGCTTATGGGAATAGGTAGGAGCTTATGGGAATATGTAGGAGCTTATGAGAATATGTTAGAGCTTATGGAAATATGTTGGAACTTATGGGAATATTTAGGAGCTTATGGGAAGCTTATGGAAATATGTAGGAGCTTATGGGATTATGTAGGAGCTTATGGGAATATGTAGGAGCTTATGGGAATACGTAGGAGCTTATGGGAATATGTAGGAACTTATGAAAATATGTTGGAGCTTATGGGAATATGTAGGAGCTTATGGGAATATATAGGAGCTTTTGGGATTATGTAGGAGCTTATCAAAGTATGTAGAGCTTATGTGAATATGTAGGAGCTTATGGGAATATGTAGGAGCTTAAGGGAATATGTAATAGCTAATGGGAATATTTAGGAGCTTATGGGAATATGTAGGAGCTTATGGGAATATGTAGGAGCTTATGGGAATATGTAGGAGCTTATGGGATTATGTAGGAGCTTACTGGAGTATGTAGGAGCTTATTGGAATTTGTAGAAGCTAATGGGAAGCTTATGGGAATATGTAGGAGCTTATGGGAATATGTAGGAGCTTATGGGAATATGTAGGAGCTTTTGGAAATATGTAGGAGCTTATGGGAATATGTAGGAGCTTATGGAAATATGTACGAACTTTTGGGAATATTTAGGAGCTTATGGGAAGCTTATGGGAATATGTAGGAGCTTATGGGATTATGTAGGAGCTTATGGGAATATGTAGGAACTTATGGGAATATGTAGGAGCTTTTGTGAAGCTTATGGGAATATGTAGGAGCTTATGGGAATATGTAGGAGCTTGTGGAAATATGTAGGAACTTATGGGAATATTTAGGAGCTTATGGGAATATGTACGACTTTATGGGATTATGTAGACCTTATGGGAATATGTAGAGCTTATGGGAATATGTAGAAGCTTTTGGGAATATGTAGGAGCTTATGGGAATATGTAGGAGTTTATTGGAGTATGTAGGAGTTTATGGGAATATGTAGGAGCTTATGGGAAGCTTATGGGAATATTAGGAGCTTATGGGAATATGTAGGAGCTTATGGGAATATGTAGGAGCTTATGGAAATATGTAGGAACTTCTGGGTATATGTAGGAGCTTATGGAAATATGTAGGAGCTTATGGGAATATGTAGGAGCTTATGGAAATATGTACGAACTTATGGGAATATTTAGGAGCTTATGGGAAGCTTATGGGAATATGTAGGAGCTTATGGGATTATGTAGGAGCTTATGGGAATATGTAGAAACTTATGGGAATATGTAGGAGCTTTTGTGAAGCTTATGGGAATATGTAGGAGCTTATGGGAATATGTAGGAGCTTATGGAAATATGTAGGAACTTATGGGAATATTTAGGAGCTTATGGGAATATGTACGACTTTATGGGATTATGAAGACCTTATGGGAATATGTAGAGCTTATGGGAATATGTAGGAGCTTATGGGAATATGTAGGAGCTTATGGGAATATTTAGATCTTATGGGAATATGTAGGAGCTAATGGGAATATGTAGGAGCTAATGGGAATATGTTGGAGCTTATGGGAATATGTAGAAGCTTTTGGGAATATGTAGGAGCTTATGGGAATATGTAGGAGTTTATTGGAGTATGTAGGAGTTTATGGGAATATGTAGGAGCTTATGGGAAGCTTATGGGAATATGTAGGAGCTTATGGGAATATGTAGGAGCTTATGGGAATATGTAGGAGCTTATGGAAATATGTAGGAACTTCTGGGTATATGTAGGAGCTTATGGAAATATGTAGGAGCTTATGGGAATATGTAGGAGCTTTTGGGAATATGTAGAAGCTTAAGGGAATATGTAGGAGCTTATGGGAATATTTAGAAGCTTATGGGAATATGTAGGAGCTTATGGGAATATGTAGGAGCTTATGGGAATATGTAGGAGCTTATGGGATTATGTAGGAGCTTATGGGAATATGTCAGAACTTATGGGAATATGTAGGAGCTTATGGGAAGCTTATGGGAATATGTAGAAGCTTATGGAAATATGTAGGAGCTTATGGGAATATGTAGGAGCTTATGGAAATATGTAGGAGCTTATGGGAATATGTAGGAGCTAATGGGAATATGTAGGAGCTTATGGGAATATGTAATAGCTAATGGGAATATTTAGAAGCTTATGGGAATATGTAGGAGCTTATGGGAATATGTAGGAGCTTATGGGAATATGTAGGAGCTTATGGGATTATGTAGGAGCTTATGGGAATATGTCAGAACTTATGGGAATATGTAGGAGCTTATGGGAAGCTTATGGGAATATGTAGAAGCTTATGGAAATATGTAGGAGCTTATGGGAATATGTAGGAGCTTATGGAAATATGTAGGAGCTTATGGGAATATGTAGAAGCTAATGGGAAGCTTATGGAATATGTAGGAGCGTATGGGAATATGTAGGAGCTTATGGGATTATGTAGGAGCTTTTGGAAATATGTATGAGCTTATTGGATTATGTAGGAGCTTATGGAAATATGTACTAACTTATGGGAATGTTTAGGAGCTTATGGGAAGCTTATGGGAATATGTAGGACTTTATGGGATTATGTAGGAGCTTTTGGGAATATGTAGGAACTTATGGGAATATTTAGGAGCTTATGGGAAACTTATGGGAATATGTAGGAGCTTATGGGATTATGCAGAGCTTATGGGAATATGTAGGAGCTTATGGGAATATGTAGGAGCTTATAGGAATATGTAGGAGCTTATGGGAATATGTAGGAGCTTATGGGAATATGTAGGAGCTTATGGGATTTTGTAGGAGCTTATGGGAATATGTAGGAGCTTATGGGAATATGTAGGAGCTTATGGGAAGCTTATGGGAATATGTAGGAGATTATGGGAATATGTAGGAGCTAATGGTTATATGTAGGAGCTTATGGGAATATTTAGGAGCTTATGGGAATATGTAGGAGCTTATGGGAATATGTAGGAGCTAATGGGAATATGTAGGAGCTTATGGGAAGCTTATGGGAATATGTAGGTGATTATGGGAATTTGGAGGAGCTTATGGAAATATGTAGGAGCTTATGGGAATATGTAGTAGCTTATGGGAATATGTAGTAGCTTTTGGGAATATGTAGGAGCTTATGGGAATATGTAGAAGTATATGGGAATATGTAGGAGCTTATGAGAATATGTAGAAGCTTATGGGAATATGTAGGAGCTTATGGGATTATGTAGGAGCTTATTGGAATATGTAAAATTTCTTAGATCCTATAAAGCATAATGGGATGGATATTGCTCTTCTTTTACCCCCACCAGAGCCAATAGTACAATGGGCATGGAGGAATCACGGGACATAAAGCGGGAACATTAACAAAGACCTGAAAATCCAATGGTCCACATATGAGATAGTAAAAGGGACCCTGAGGTGAATAGTTGGGCCCTTTACAAAAGGACCACCTGTCCCTACGATATATCGGTAATGTACAGACAATGTAGTATACAGTAATGTACAGACAATGTAGTGTACAGTAATGTACAGACAATGTAGTATACAGTAATGTACAGACAATATAGTATACAGAAATGTACAGCAAATGTAGTGTACAGTAATTTACAGACTACAGACAATGTAGTATAAGTAATGTACAGACAATGTAGTATACAGTAATTTACCGACAATGTAGTATACATCTTATATAAGTACTTCTCAAACTGTTTGCACTTCTAGGACACTTAACTTTGATCAGCAAAACATTTGGAAATCACGAACGAAATGAAAACGAGAAAATTATCGCTAAACATGATTCAACTGGAGAAATTAAAAAAAGTTAATCGCTCTGCTGGTGTTGAGGACCCCTTTGAGGGTATCCTTGGCTTGTTGCTAAGAGTATGAGGGCTGACTCAATGATGACTCGTATTTATATTTGTGTTTCTACCACACACAGTCTCACCAACAATTAAACGTACAACAAGTGACGATAATCAATCCAACAAGGGTGTACAGCGACACAATACATTTATTTACAGAGGCACCAGTCCGTAACAGGGATCTGGTGACTTCTCATAAGCAAAGATCATAAGCAAAGATAATCCAAACTGCAACAAATAATCCAATATAAAATGAATAAAGGGAACAAATGACGTTATCTCTCTCTCTCTCTCTCTCTCTCTCTCTATCGCTCACCCAGAGCCACACAAGTCGACTCCTATCACTCAGTCGGATTGCGACCGGTCACCCCTGGGACCCTCGGTCGAATGTCTACGAATCTATATTTCATTTCCCACATCACTTTTCCCACGTGACCCTTAGCCAATCAAATATAATACCTGTTTCTTTCAAACTTTCAAATTAGGGGGTGGAGCCTAGATGAGGAGGGGGGGGAGAAGTACGTCGTATAGACAAAGACAGTAGTAACTGGACATCGAGCGGGTCGCTGTCCCTTTGAAGTAGCCAACCGGAGAATAGTAGTCCGGTGGTCAGAGAGAATTCCCCGTGAGGAACGTAACGTATTTCTGTTACCCCCCCCCCCTGCCTCGTACACCTTCCGCTGTCCACCTGGCTGATGACGCAATTACGGGGGTGGGGTAAAAAGGGGGGAAACTGGAGCACGGGAACGTATATTACTATACATGGTATAATATACACCTTAACGTTAGTAATATTATTAAGTTAGGGGTTGGAGTAAGGGGATGGTTTCGACATATTAGTCACAACCTGTGACATCTGGGCATCACTGTTCTCTGAAATATTTCTTGTATGTCTGTTGGCCATCACTGTTCTCTGAAATATTTCTTGTATGTATGTTGGCCATCACTGTTCTCTGAAATATTTCTTGTATGTATGTTGGCCATCACTGTTGTCTGAAATATTTCTTGTATGTATGTTGGCCATCACTGTACTCTGAAATATTTCTTGTATGTCTGTTGGCCATCACTGTTCTCTGAAATATTTCTTGTATGTCTGTTGGCCATCACTGTTCTTTGAAATATTTCTTGTATGTCTGTTGGCCATCACTGTTCTCTGAAATATTTCTTGTATGTATGTTGGCCATCACTGTTCTCTGAAATATTTCTTGTATGTCTGTTGGCCATCACTGTTCTCTGAAATATTTCTTGTATGTATGTTGGCCATCACTGTTCTCTGAAATATTTCTTGTATGTCTGTTGGCCATCACTGTTCTCTGAAATATTTCTTGTATGTATGTTGGCCATCACTGTTCTCTGAAATATTTCTTGTGTGTCTGTTGGCCATCACTGTTCTCTGAAATATTTCTTGTGTGTCTGTTGGCCATCACTGTTCTCTGAAATATTTCTTGTGTGTCTGTTGGCCATCACTGTTCTCTGAAATATTTCTTGTATGTATGTTGGCCAACACTGTTCTCTGAAATATTTCTTGTATGTCTGTTGGCCATCACTGTTCTCTGAAATATTTCTTGTATGTATGTTGGCCATCACTGTTCTCTGAAATATTTCTTGTATGTCTGTTGGCCATCACTGTTCTCTGAAATATTTCTTGTATGTATGTTGGCCATCACTGTTCTCTGAAATATTTCTTGTGTGTCTGTTGGCCATCACTGTTCTCTGAAATATTTCTTGTGTGTCTGTTGGCCATCACTGTTCTCTGAAATATTTCTTGTGTGTCTGTTGGCCATCACTGTTCTCTGAAATATTTCTTGTATGTATGTTGGCCAACACTGTTCTCTGAAATATTTCTTGTATGTATGTTGGCCATCACTGTTCTCTGAAATATTTCTTGTATGTATGTTGGCCATCACTGTTCTCTGAAATATTTCTTGTATGTATGTTGGCCATCACTGTTCTCTGAAATATTTCTTGTATGTATGTTGGCCTTCACTGTTCTCTGAAATATTTCTTGTATTTATGTTGGCCATCACTGTTGTCTGAAATATTTCTTGTATGTATGTTGGCCATCACTGTTCTCTGAAATATTTCTTGTATGTATGTTGGTCATCACTGTTCTCTGAAATATTTCTTGTATGTATGTTGGCCATCACTGTTCTCTGAAATATTTCTTGTATGTATGTTGGCCATCACTGTTGTCTGAAATATTTCTTGTATGTATGTTGGCCATCACTGTTCTCTGAAATATTTCTTGTATGTATGTTGGCCATCACTGTTCTCTGAAATATTTCTTGTATGTATGTTGGCCATCACTGTTCTCTGAAATATTTCTTGTATGTATGTTGGCCATCACTGTTCTCTGAAATATTTCTTGTATGTATGTTGGCCATCACTGTTCTCTGAAATATTTCTTGTATGTATGTTGGCCATCACTGTTCTCTGAAATATTTCTTGTATGTATGTTGGCCATCACTGTTCTCTGAAATATTTCTTGTATGTCTGTTGGCCATCACTTTTCTCTGAAATATTTCTTGTATGTATGTTGGCCACACTTTGAGAAACTTTGTTCTGATGTAGTGCTCTACATTACATTCTAGTCATATTATTATCTCTACATTACATTTTATTTACATCATATGATCTCTACATTATATTCTAGTCACATTACATGATCTCTAAATTACATTCTAAAACATGTTTTCTTCTGTTATCAACAATCTAATAAGACGTGTGAAGTACTTAAAACTGGACGACTTGCCCACTTCATCAACAGTGGATTTCTTCACTAGCCAGCAAATACAAGCATTTCAAGAGGCAGCAGTACGACTCCTGGCACTGGTCGATATTCATCACAAAATGAAGGCCACGTGCGCGCGCACACTCTACACACACATACAATCACTCACGCACACACGCGAGCGCATACGGCCGGTTGTCCTCACCATGATCCCAACTTCCTATCAGCTCGCGCAGACGTCAGCGAGTTGTCGCGCAAGGAACGATATATATTGTTTTTTTTTTTACTCCAGAGTAACTATGTGTGTGTGTGTGATGAAATAGCGTTCGATACGTAATTTATTTTCTCTCTCCATTTTTGAATCAGTTTCAAAGGGTTCACTCTGCAAGCAGGCTGTAGATAGGCTTTAAATACCATTAAAAATAATTGCTCGCTTACAACTACATGTAAGATTTTAAATCTAGTAGAAAAAATACATATCTGATCTAAAGATTTTGTTTCATCTGTTTATGAATCGTGGACTTAGTGTTTTCTCGAATAGGTCAGTCTAACAAGTAGACAGCTGTAATGTAACGAAGTTATTGGACATCAGTGTAGCTATTGTTTGCATGATACGTAAGTATACATTTTGTATCTCATTACCCCAGATTCTTAATAGATTAACTTCATTGTGGTTAATATATTGCATATACCCGAATGTTAATTATGGTGTGTACATAGTTATCACATTTTAGAGTGTAAACATTTGTATATTCACGCCGTTTGGATAAACGCCTCGCGTGAACTATTAAACAAATATCAAATACTGGCATACTAATGCACCATTGTTTGACAACCTAGTTGTCAGGATGGTTTGAAACTTTGGGTTGGAGAGTGTGGCTGGGAGTTCAATAATAAATAGTTCCATCAATGCACATTGACAATAGAGAGAAAGTGGAACCGCTAGGTTTCCACAATAGACACGGACTATAATAGGATACGCTATGTCAACAGTTGCCACAGGCAGACAGCTAAAAATAGCATGTTTACATTGTGACAAAATGAAAGGCTAACTGTTTACCGCAGTTTAGTTTTCATGGCTTTATTGATTTCTAGATGTATTGAATCATCTAATGACATGTAATCCTACGAGTATCAATAAAGTATTTAGTACTTGACTTTTAACATTATTAATACTTTTAAAAAAATCAAATCCTTTTTAATGTTGTATGAAATAAGAAAAAATCAGCTTGACCAATTCAGTAATTTTAAACCACGTACATGCTATAATACTACTGAGAATATCTTACGGTGGTTGATGGAAAAATCTTATACCAGTGATTGATTTCTGTTTTACTGAGATATTTAATCATCAAAGTAAATTGTACTAGTCAAACGAAGCTGGACAGTGGCAATGCTTTAAGCCTGCTGTTGCACGGGTCACTGACACCCATATAAGATCAAACCATATCACAGGACGGAATATTTTCTATGTCTTCGTTAATTAAGCGTGAACAATCTTGTCAATAATTAAATAAGTAACTATTTGAGCAGAGCAGCAGTTAGCTATGATGGTGCCCTGTGCAAGTTAAATCCCCCCCACACACCCCACTGACTGAAAAGTGCGAAAAAGTCAACAATGAAACTTTTTAACTGCACTAATTATATTTGTCCTTACTTTGCAGTGACTTAATTAGCCAATCATGGCGCTAATAGATTTGTCCTTATTTTGCAGTGATTTACTTAATTAGCCAATCATGGCGCTATTAGATTTGTCCTTATTTTGCATTGATTTACTTAATTAGACAATCATGGTGCTATTAGATTTGTCCTTACTTTGCAGTGACTTAATTAGGCAATCATGGCGCTATTAGATTTGTCCTTATTTTGCAGTGACTTTATTAGCCAATCATTGACAACAGCCTTGACCGAGAACCCAGCATACACATAAATATAAAATTAAAACTAATTGTACTAAACTGGCTGCTCCAGATCTAGAATCAAAATCACTTTCCTCGAACACATTTTGAAGTAGACCATAAGCTCCAGTTACAATACAATGCTGCTGCTCTTGATGTCCACCTCTATTATATGTCTGAAATGTATGCAATTTCTATGGTACATGTATACAGCTGACAATACTTTTTCTTTATCGTAATGGACATACTGCAAAAAAAAAAAAAATAAATAAATCTGAAAATCGACTGAAAAGTTTCTCCCACTTTACAGAAGCCATGTAAACAAAAACCAATATTCCTTTTATACCATCAGCCAGGACTTTTCCTGTCTTTCCCACTGTACAAATGAGATTGACGCAATGTGTTGCTTCGATTATGTTAGAGCAGGGGTCGGCAACTTAGGCTCGCGATGTCAAGTTGTGGCCTTTCAGCTCCATGGGAAAATAATAATAATTATATTATTTTATTTTCAAAACTCAAAGAAATATTGCAAACAGGGTAAAAATCATGAATGTAGGAAGGAGAGAGGATAAAGCGCCCCTATAATAAAGACATTGCCGGTAGTCAAATTAAAGCACTGTCGAAATGTAGCTGTGCAGCTGGTAGCAACGCCATGTTGTTCTTGCACCAAATGAATGCGCCATATCCGGTTATCCTATCTCCTTCCTACTACATCCATGTAGTTAGTCTTCCTCATAGCGCGGTTGCGTATGTGTTAATTTAACAGTTGGCGAGAAACAACAGTTTCTCGTGGTGTCAAGAAGAAGACGATGTGGAAGCGATTTATTTTCTCAAAGGTATGTAAGCTTTAATGTTTCAAGAAAATTATTTTTTTAGTAACAGATTAGAAATTAACAAAATTAACCATTAGCTATTTAAGAAACTGTGGGTTTTTAGTGACATATTAGCAATTTTAGATAGCTAAATAATTTTTTTTTCATTTCAGCACTGTTCAAGAATGGCATCTGATAAAAAAAAAATGAGTCGAATGAAGACGAAAATCGAGAATTTAATAAGTATTGGACGGAATCGTTTGCGTTCATTTGCAACACCTGTCTCATCTGCAAAGAAAAACTTGCACACAATAAGAAATCAAATTTGGAGAGACACTTTACTGCAAAACATACCGAATTCGCTGCTTAATATCCAACCGGTAGCGCATGGGGTAAAGCTGTTAAAGAGCTTCAAAACCAAAAATATCTGTCAAGTTCCATGCTAAGTAACTGGATCCAATCTTCAGTGTTCATCTGGCAAGCTTTCCAATATCACTATAAATTGCAAAAAGAGTGAAACCATTCCTAGATGGCGAGTACGTCAAAGATTGTTTCATACGTGGAGCTGAAGAACTGTTTCGGGATTTCAAAAACAAAACAGAAATAGTGAAGAAAATTAAAGATTTGCCATTATCTGCTAAAACAGTACAAGATAGAGCTGCTAAAATGTCTTCAAATATAACACATATGCAAGTGGAAGACATCAAATTTGCTTTATCACTTACTATAGATGAGTCTTGCGACATAAAAGACACGGCACAAGTTGCCCATTTCGTCAGATATGTCTTCACAAGGTCCAAAAGAAGAACAGCTGGGATTGCAGCCGTCCCCAGGGCCAACTCGTGGAGAAGATATAGCAAATGCTGTGCAAAAATGCTTGGAAGACTGTGAAATCGATATAAATAAACACTTTTCCATAGAAACTGATGAGTCCAGAAGTAAGACAGTAATAGGTAAAGGGGCAACAATGATTATTCGGGGGAAAAAATAAATCCCAAAATATTAATGTTTCACTGCATAATTCACCAAGAAGCGCTTTTTGCCTAAACATTTCCGGCCGCAATAGTTGAGTCATGAGCTTGGTAATTAAAATAATTAACAGCATTTTGGCTAAAGCAATCGCCAATTTAAGGAATTTCTTGAAATAGAAAGCCAGTATTCTACCTACTTCTGCACAATAAAGTGCGATGCCTTTCCAAAGGTAACGTATTGGAACGTTTTGCTTCTTGCTTGACTAAAATAAAAACATTCTTAAAAGAAAAAGGCGTTGTCCATCCTGAATGGGAAGAAGACAAATGACTGCGAAAATTCAACTTCATGGTGGATATCACAAAGGAACTAAATGAGGTAAAGGAAACCCAGCCAATGCCTTGCTTGAAGAAAATAAATGATTTCTTTTTGTCGAAGACCTGGAGTGCGGTAAATTACTTCTTTTCGAAATTCTGAAGCAATATCGCGATGAAAACAATGCAACTATTGACACGAATTACTTCATTATAGTTATAAACAAAATGAAGAATGAATTCGCTGAGAGGTTTGAGCAATTCAAAACAAATGCAAGTGCTCTGGCGTTCTTAGAAATTCCTTTCAATATAAATACAAATGAGATCAACATTGAACCATTTGGAAATGAAATCGCTGGATTTGAAAACCAAACACTTGTGGAGTGGCTAGTTCACAGACCTCAAGAGCTAGTTAGAAGAGTTGGAGGTCCAGAAAAGCATGGACGATGTGCTGCACTAGTGGACAGCTTTAACAGAAATACCGCGAGTTAAGGCACTCATATTTGACTCATATTAGATATTTTTCTTTCTTTCTTTTCTTTTTTTTTTTAAATAAAATAAATCTTTTACTTTGAGAACATTTTGTAAAAAAAAAAAAAGGAAATTAATATCCGCTGGACTGACTCGCCCCCCCCTCCATAACCCACCTTCTTTGTGACCTTTGTGAAACCTAACGATTACAAATTCCTGACATGTTTTCCTATAGATGCCATTATCAGCATTGATTACTCCTTGTATGACGTAGTATACATAGTTCGTGATGTCATCTCCCTGGCAAAGATCACAAGTCTCACGGCCGTGTGCGCGTGCTGGTGTTGACAGAAGAGTTCCTTGTGAACAATTATTTATTAAAGACCGACCCAGACACAGTAAATACACTTAGACTCAAATATGACCAGACGGAGCCAACATACATGCTGATGTAATGTTATGGGAGAATCTTAGTATGGAAGCCCATCAGGGTAATATATTTAAAATGATAAAAGTGAAGCGGATGACGACATTAATATAATAGAATCAAATGGTTCTCAAAATATTGGCACCCAGCTTGTACGGTGATGTTATAATTTTGATTTGTTAACCTACGAAGACATTTTTTGGGGGTCCCACAGACTTGATTGTTGAAAGGGGCCTTCTGGCCATTGAGCAAGTTGATTTTAAAACCAGTCTGCCACTGTTTATATACAAAAGACAAGAGAAATATAAAAAAAAAAACGGATATGCCTGGCTTTTATAAATTCTAGCTTTTCGCCCATCTGTTCCATAAAGAGTGGCCAAAATTTTGTAATTACAGGTGATAATAATATATGTCAACAGATAACTACAGGTGATAATAATATATGTCAACAGATAACTACAGGTGATAATAATATATGTCAACAGATAATTACAGGTGATAATAATATATGCCAACAGATAACTACAGGTGATAATAATATATGTCAACAGATAATTACAGGTGATAATAATATATGTCAACAGATAACTACAGGTGATAATAATATATGTCAACAGATAAATAAGTCTTTTTTTGTATCAAAGCACCAGATGCCCTCGTTCACAAGACAATAAATAAACTGATGGGTGGTGATGATAGAAATCAAAAAGACAAAATTGGGATAACAATTAAATTACTGCTGGACAGAGCAAGACAATTGAATGTATTTTTTCTTCTTCTAGCAACTTGATTCTAGAGTTTGTCGTTGTCCTGCCAAAATAAATACTGGTTGTTAGAATTGTTTGCTTACAGTAAACCTGGCCAACAGATATTGTATCGATCTTATTATGGCCAGATTGCGTCCGGGAACTTCTGCTATTTTATTACAGGACGTAATCTAATATCCACACCGGCAAGTCTGGGTGACAAGAGAAGTCTACACTGAGATGGAATAAGATTTTTTTTTTGAAAGCTTTATTTATTGAATAATTTAAACAACAATCCTTTGAAACATAAATAAGAATGAGAAAGATATGATTTATATTTGTATATAGATAGATGGATGTATGACATCTATCTATCTATCTATCTATCTATCTATCTATCTATCTATCTATCTATCTATCTATCTATCTATCTATCTATCTATCTATCTATCTATCTATCTATCTATCTATCTATCTATCTATCTATCTATCTATCTATCTATCTATCTATCTATCTATCTATCTATCTATCTATCTATCTATTTATCTATCTATCTATCTATCTATCTATATATATATATATATATATATATATATATATATATATATATATATAATTATAATTATTTAGACACATACTTTTAGAAAGACAGATAGATAAATAGACAGACATTTCATTGATTTCACTTTTGAGACTTCATTTATAATCGAATTTTTTTTCTTTCAATAGTCGACTCCACTTCTCCAAACTTAATTAACTCGCTACTTGCACTATCCAAATCTTGTTCAAACATCATCCTCAGACTAATAGCCCACTCCTAATATAGTTCATAATCGATTATTTAGTGACTATAATGTTTTTGTGTTGTTTATTTAAGCTTGCTATCGTATCGATTCGTTATTTGATGAACATTGAGAGTCGGACAAAAGAAAGAAACGAATTCTAAACATCCCAGAGTTCTTCAGTTGTCTTTGTTCTTATGGAGTTCTGAATACATTCAACTGCCAACTAATCCAAATAGCAAAATATTATATATATATATATATATATATATATATATATATATATATATATATATATATATATATATAAATATATATATTATTCAAAAACATTGTTATTTGTATTGAACTGGTTATGAACTCTATATTATAAGCTTTTAATTAGTTTAAATTTCTGTGGGTTTGTGGGTGGGTGAGTTTGTCTGTAAATCCTGTAACTCAATTTCGGATATGTTCTAAATTAATGAGATATCCGTGGATCATAAATGATAATCAACGAATTTAAAGAATTTCGAGATCACGAATTTACAAAGCCCCGATGCTAAAAGTAAAGCTTGAATTCTTTCAAAATAAGACATTATTGTAATGCACTATGAACTCTTTTGATTTGTGTCTTATTCTAAGATGGTTTTATTATTAATTTTTAATACATTATTTACGTTTTTCATTTTGTTTTAATCTACCTCTTTACATTTTTTGTATCTTATTCAAAGATTTCTTAATTATTGAATTCATTTGACTTACATTCTTCGATACTTTTGTTCGGATCCATTTTGTTAGAAGGTTAGGTGGGAATAAGAGTTTGGTGGTCCGGAAGAAGGGTCGTTGGTCCGAGAATGTGTTTTTAACATTTTGTTTTAAAATGTGTGAGCCACTAATCAATTCTTCCAATAAGGTTGTCCGTCACTGCTTAAGCAGGCTACACAGCTAGTATAATATAAAATTACTATTACTCGAATTAAAAGCGTGGGTGCATACAATATACTGAAATAATTATGTCTTTACAATAATTGATGAATAGAAATAAATAAATAAATGAATAAGGCCTATATCTAAATTGACCGACAAGGTCGTTGCTTGTAAATCGTGGGCCCCTGACAATATGGGCCCTTCTGAAGTTCTGACTACTCGGCAAAGAAAGTTCTAGTGGTGGGTGGGGGGAAGCCTAATTTGTCCATCTTTAAGAATGACGTAATTCTTTTTAATGTCATCAAATTTAACATCAGGCATTTCATTTTATTTAGAAACTTTAAATTAGATAATGTAATTTTATTTAGAAAAAAAAAAACAAATTAGATATATGATGATACAGGTTTTCGACTTGGCAGTGGCTACGGTTCGGTCCGACCGAACGCGTATTTTTTTTTTTCAGGCACCAGCCATATATTTTTTCCGTTTCCGGGGTCAGGAATTTCGCGCAAATTGATATCTATAGGTCAGTGCAAGTATACCAATATTTTCATTAAAATAATTAATAATAAAAGTACGCAGTGTCTGTTATTTTTATATTTGGCATTAATTTTTATCGGGTCTGTCCAAGCCTTATAAATTCATTTGCTGTTAATAATCGGAGATATTTTTATTTATTTTTTTTAAATTAAATAAGGCTTTGAATTATTTTAAATTACAAAATAAGAATATAGGCCTAAAACTAGGTCAAAAGGGAGTGGAACTATAACCAAGCAATTTTTTTTCTAATAGTACATTAAAACTGAAGCTTAGTTTGTGTGATGTGCTGGCAGACATTTTTTTTTTTTTTAATTGAATGTTGCCTATGGGCTATTAAGTGATTTGTTATAGTCAGAAGCATGGGCTTAATAAATAATAAAATCTGAAATGGATGTGTTTTTTAAATATGACTTCTTACAACTTTTTTAAAGAAATATTAATAAATGTATGTAGTATCTTTCTAGCAACAACTAGTTCTTTTCAATATTGTGTTCATAATAATTTAAAATTCAATTTGAAGCACCTATTTAAATCTATGCCTTGAAGTACTTAAGTACATGTAATTTTCCCACATGCTATTTTTTTTCGGAGCTTATTTGCAAGAAACATCTTAATTTTATTTCAAGTCATAATAATAATTTTTTTTTTTAATGGTCACAATATTATGTTACCAGTGGCGCAACCGGGGGGGGGGGGGGGCTTGTTATACATATTTTACTATATAACATTTTTTATATGTGAGCTGTGAGCCCCCCCCCCCCCAGCATTTTTTCTGGTTGTGCCACTGTATGTTACCAATACTCTATAACTGGGTAATAAATATTAAAAATAGAAAGAAAAAAAAATGAATAAAAGGCCAGAGAAAAAATAAAGTATCTTCTTTATTTGCCATCAATTTTCAGATCAACAAGAAACCAAGGGTACAATGGTAATGCCAAAATAAATACATTGAAATACATTAAGTTTCTCCACGATTTCATATTATTTCCATCCATGCACATAATTCTTTTCATGCAATGACCAAAAATCAAGTAATTAAAAGCCAAGCAAATTATTAAAGAGTAAAATTATTTTTAAGACCTGGAATGTAAAGAATTACATAAGTGCACAATGATTTTCATAGAAAATAGTCTAAAAATCTATGTCACTATATAATACCAACAATATTTTATATCATAAAACACTGTGTTTCAAGTCACTGATATCTGAACATACACAAAATGCTCTGTACCTAGCTTAAAAAAAGTGCACTCAATTAAAGAACACATGAAATGGAAAGGACATTTTATCCCAGTTTTAATGGTGGATAACTTGTTTATGTTAAAAAAAACCTCTGAACATAGTGATACATAAAAATGTTAAATAATATTTCAGTTTCTAAGGCATATTAGCACTGAATATTTCAGGGATTATGTGAGAAAATAAAAGCAGTGACAAATGGACTAATATATTTATACCTATTTAAAAAGATAATTTGAAATGAATTTCAATAGGCTACACCACGAAGGCAGAATAGACTGCAATAGAAATCCAACAAGAAATATATAGAATGTTTTTTTCTTTTTTTAAAAAAAGAAAATTTTTTGGGAAATACTAAAAATGAACATTAAGTTTTTGCACCAGTGAAAATATTTCTGTAAAATTAAAACAAAATATGTTGAACAATGTATCCAAAAAAATAGATGATATAAGTTAAAATAGAAATAACATGTAAAATTCACAAATAAAGAGCATTGCGCTCACTCAAAGTGCATAAAAATATCATGACTGATGTATTTAGAAGACTACCTCAGTATAAATGTAATCAATTTAAATGGAAAAAAATATATACCGCCATCATAATCATGAAATGATTATTGCTGCAGTACGCAAAATAGAAAATACTGCATGCAGAGCATTTATATGGATTTCAATTTAAAATTATGCGTGTTACAATAAAAGGAGAATAAATGGTAGAAAAGATGCAATTTAATCTAAATTATCAATACATGGCAAAAAAACTGAACTGATAGTAAATAGTGTTAAAAAAAAACATGAAATAATTATAAATGCCTAAGTTAATTTAGTACTAAAGATTTATTTAAAATCTTTGTCCAAGGATATACAAGAACTTATTAAAACCATAAATGATTAAAATAACAGAAGTTTTAGGAAAATCAAACAATAAATAACACACAGAAAATAATAATCTGAACTAAACAGTGTTAATTTTGGCTTATGAAGTGAAAATTAAAAAAAAAATTAAGAAACATAAAAACAAGAAAATAAACTTTTCCATTATTGAATTACAACATATATCTTACATCTCCTAATTATCTTTAAAAATAAAAACTCGCACAAAATAACTTTATAAAAAAAAACCACTGATACAACAATGTCATGAAATGTTGGATATTAATGCAAACTTATATAAAATGAAAATATAAAACGAATAAAAAAAGTGTTCAAAAATATGTACATTTATAAAAAATTATTTTCATGTCATATTCTAAACATCATTTAAACATTTGTCACAGAACCATTCTTTTTTTGGTTTTTTACTAATGCGAGCACACTCTAAATGGCACCACTCAAGACAACTCTCACATTCAATACACTGTCCAGTTGCTGTATTTGTGTCACAAGTTGGGCACTGCCGAACAGCCACTTTCTTTCTTTTTCTTATTGATGACTGTAACATTTTCCATGCTCTATCTGAAAGGAAAGGTTTCAGAATATCTTTTATGAAAAGTTCATTTATCAACGATGATGGAAAATCAGTAGGGCTAAGTTTGAGTTCCTCCACATCTACAGGCCTTGTTGGCGATATATCTTCTGGTCTTCCTCCTACAAGTAAATGACCCAGCAACACTAAAAATACAAAAAGAAAAAAATATAGAGGTGAATTAGTTCAAGAGGCGGCATACAACATTTTGATTGATGCAGAATGAAATGTATACATTGCATTATAATCAAAATTGTTATAGTTATTAAAATCCCACTTTCAAACATTATCATAGAAATGTAGGTCTATACAATTTTACTATTTTAAAATTCACTTACAATTAACTTTTTGCTGAACTGTCTTCTTGGTAAAAAATTCCAGTTATTATTCCATTTTCATTTGTTCTCAGTTCTAGATCAGGTCCTGTTTGAAAAAAAAAAATGTTTTTAATACTTCTAACTGAACTGTAAATTTTGTATTTCATCGCTTTTAATTCATATGCTATTAAAAAGCTTATTTAATTATTATTCATAACACTGCAGTTTTACGAACGAGTTTTGAAGAATAAACAATTTAATAAGTGGTTTTGATTTGGCGTTTATCTAGAAAAAAAACCTCAAAACATGTTGCAGAACAATATATTTTTAGGAACTCGTTCACTTATGAGGAGTAGTGGGAGTGTGACACAGTTTTAAAAAATGGTAAAATCATTTGAGTAATAGATGTTGTGCTCTACATTCACCATGATAAAAATATAATATGCTAACAACCATTAATAACGAACAGTGCCAATGTATAAAAATTACCAACTAAACTAACCATTGCAGTTACTGAAAACAGCCAAAAGAGACTCCACATCTACAGGTCCTTTTTGCTTTGCTGCCAAATTGTGAATATCTTTTAGGTTATCTTCTTGCCTAAATAGAAAAAAACAATTTATATAATCAAAATAATATATCCAGTTTATTTTCACACAGTGCTTCCATTAATGATAACTGACTAAAAAATAAACCAGAAGATTACATAGTTGTGGTCTTGATATTTTTTTTACACTGCCTACCTGTTTCCTTTAAAATATGTTCTTTTATCAACCATTTGTTTGCATGCATGCTTAGCATTCGAGAAACATCTTTCTCTTCATTCTCATTTAGTTTCCTTCTCTTTGGCAGATGTTCATATATCACCTAAATGCAAAAATATTAACAACTTTTTCGATTATAGATATAGACTTGTACATATGCATAGATTAAAAAAAAAAATATTGTTAGATTGTTGGTTAATCCAGCACTTAAAAATATATTTACCTTGTCTATGATATGGTTATGCTCTTCAACTATTTTGTCAACCTTGAATTGAATTCCATTTTCTGATACTTTCAACCACAATCCAAAAGGACAATCCATCTTGAAAGTAATATAATAGAATTTACTTTAGGTGTAAATGTTTAAGTTTAATTTTAAGTAAAATGTGTTTTTTTTTAATGTTCTTATAGTTAGTTATTAATTAGTTAAAATTGTATTAGTAATTAAAATTGTATTAATACTGAACCTTTGATTTGGCATTCTTTAAAAGAATCAAAACGATCGCCGACTTAAAACGCAGCCATCTTGGATTTATACAATTTGCGCGAAATTCCTGACCCGGCTGACCCCGGAAACGGAAAAAAATATATGGCTGGTGCCTGAAAAAAAAAAAATACGCGTTCGGTCGGACCGAACCGTAGCCACTGCGTTTCGACTTTTTGAATTGCCATCGACATTGATACATGACATTTCAGTTTGTGAATTGCCACCAACATTGATACATGAATTTCAGGTTGTGAATTGCCACCAACATTGATACATTGACATTTCAGTTTGTGAATTGCCACCAACATTGATACATACCATTTCAGTTTATTTAGTACCGAGTATCTAGTTGGATGTAGCCCTCGAAGAACAGATTCGTGACAAATGTTAATGTTTCACGACTAAATCAACTGAAGCCTCTCATTAACTGCCTCATAAAATTCTACGGGGCATCCCAACTTGACCTCCCTATTTTGTAATCGAATTGCCCATCATGCCTTTGAATTCTTTCCGCGGCGAAATCCGGTTAATGTTCTGAATAAACTTCACACATTTACGCTTAGGCCGATTTTGTCGATACTCCTTCCATCCCGTGTGTGTAGACAGACCTATGTGTGTGTGTGTGTGTGGTGTGTGTGTGTGTTTATGGTATAGTTGCCAGATCTAACAGATCTGGTAAAGTGCTAGACAAGTAAGGGCTCGTTCGCAAATGACGTAACGCTTAGCCCCCTAGGGGGGGGGGGCGGGAGGGGGTTCTAGGATTTTGTGACATTTTGTGACAGGGGGGGGGTGTTCTGTGAAATTGTGACGTCACAAAGAAATAATAATTATCTATGAGGGAATCTAAAATTTGGTTGAATTTTCTGCCAAAATTACAATTCTTCTCAACTTGAAATTTTGAAAATTGACCGTTATGAAAATTTTGTATCTTAAAATTCTCGATAGTTATTACTTTTTTGACTAGGTTTGAGTCAAAAACTGTTTTTAATACGCTAAAAATTCATTATTTGTCTGCAAAAATAACGAAAGAAAAATAAATCAGTAATTTGAGGTATTTTAATTTATTTTAACTTGTGACGTGACATAAGGGGGGGGGTGAAAAATTTGTGACACTTTGTGGACAAGGGGGGAGGAGGGAGGAGGGTCTAAAATGTCGTTTTTTTGCGTTACGTCATTTGCGAACGAGCCCTAAAAAAATAAATGGCATTCATACTTAGACGTATGTCGAGATGTTCCCAATTTTTTCTTTTTACTGTTGGTTTTATTATAAATATTTGTTGGACTACATGATACCGAATCTGTAAAGTTAGATTCAAACGTTAAGTTAATAAATCCATGTGCATGTATGCATGTATTATTGTTTAGTGATTGTTTGGTGCATAATTTAGACCAGGGAGGGCTAATAGGATTTTATCAACGAATTGTATGTACTATTTTTTTTATGCGTACCTTATGTTTTGTATACGTATTATTTATAATTCAAAAAGACTCTTTTTGTTAATATATGTATTTTTTTTAGCGTGCCAGTACAATTTTCTGGCGAGATAAGTTTGGTACGCGTGCGGTGTAATTGCCATTCTTTCCCTTAGTCCTATATTAATAATAGATGACTAAATTTGTAGTGTAAAAAGATTGAAGTGGAATTGTAAGAAATAAATATACCATCATTACATTTTCAAGAAGGTCTGACTCCAAAGGAAAAATAAATAATGTAGTCAGTGGTATTTAAATAATGTAGTCAGTGGTATTTAAATAATGTAGTCAGTGGTATTTAAATAATGTAGTCAGTGGTATTTAAATAATGTAGTCAGTGGTATTTTATTAATGTAGTTAGTGGAAGTTAAATAATGTAGTCAGTGGTATTTAATTAATGTAGTTAGTGTTATTTAAATAATGTAGTCAGTGGTATTTAATTAATGTAGTTAGTGGTAGTTAAATAATGTAGTCAGTGGTATTTAATTAATGTAGTTAGTGGTAGTTAAATAATGTAGTCAGTGGTATTTAATTAATGTAGTTAGTGTATTTAAATAATGTAGTCAGTGGTATTTAATTAATGTAGTTAGTGGTAGTTAAAAATGTAGTCAGTGGTATTTAAATAATGTAGTCAGTGGTATTTAAATAATGTAGTTAGTGTATTTAAATAATGTAGTCAGTGGTATTTAAATAATGTAGTTAGTGTATTTAAATAATGTAGTCAGTGGTATTTAATTAATGTAGTTAGTGGTAGTTAAATAATGTAGTCAGTGGTATTTTGTTTAATTATTTTACAGTTTCATGATTCGAGGTCCGGAATTTTTTTCGGGTCCACCCAGGTTTTAAAATGGGTTTCGGACAGCTTAAAAATGAATTAGGCGACTGTGCATTTTAAATTGTTACACTGCAGCAGTTCTCAAAGTTTTTCGCGACTGTACCCCAAAGTATGTCCGCGGGTACCCCTCACATGTAAATTCGCGAATAAATTTACTTTTTTTTAATGATGGAATGTGCTTACCTTTTAAATGCAATACCTGGTCACGTGGTTTGGTGATGAGTCAAGCAGAAAACTGACGCCATTCTTCAAACTCTTGGTCGTTTTAATTGAAAGATAAATGTCGCAGTGTACCACTGGCTAACATTGCCTGTACTTAGAGTACGCCTGTCACCGGTTGAGAACCACAGTTTTACTGCATCTGTCTGTCCCCATTGAACTTTATATGAACCACAGTTTTACTGCATCTGTCTGTCCCCATTGAACTTTATATGAACCACAGTTTTACTGCACCTGTCTGTCCCCATTGTACTTTATATGAGCCACAGTTTTACTGCATCTGTCTGTCCCCATTGTACTTTATAGGGCTGATAAAGAATTTTTTTTTTACACGAAGTCTTGTTTTTATACTCTTAATAAATCTTGTTAACTTGATTTAATTTATAATCAATCTTGTTAACTTGATTTAATTTATAATCAATCTTGTTAACTTGATTTAATTTATAATCAATCTTGTTAACTTGATTTAATTTTTAATCAATCTTGTTAACTTGATTTCATTTATAATCAATCTTGTTAACTTGATTTCATTTATAATCAATCTTGTTAACTTGATTTAATTTATAATCATTCTTGGTAACTTGATTTAATGTATAATCAATCTTGTTAACTTGATTTCATTTATAATCAATCTTGTTAACTTGATTTCATTTATAATCAATCTTGTTAACTTGATTTCATTTATAATCAATCTTGTTAACTTGATTTAATGTATAATCAATCTTGTTAACTTGATTTCATTTATAATCAATCTTGTTAACTTGATTTAATGTATAATCAATCTTGTTAACTTGATTTCATTTATAATCAATCTTGTTAACTTGATTTAATGTATAATCAATCTCGTTAACTTGATTTAATGTATAATCAATCTTGTTAATTTAATTTAAAATCAATCTTGTTAACATGATTTAATGTATAATCAATCTTGTTAACCTGATTTAATGTATAATCAATCTTGTTAACTTAATTTCAATTATAATCAATCTTGTTAACTTGATTTCAATTATAATGAATCAACTTTGACATATTCCACAGTTATTAATTAATTTATCAAAATTTAAAACTAAAATATGTAACGTTTGATGCTTTAAACCACCAAAAAAAGTAAAGTTTGACAGCTAGGTGAACTTAGTGTAAAGTTTGACAGCTAGGTGAACTTAGTGTAAAGTTTGACAGCTAGGTGAACTTAGTGTAAAGTTTGACAGCTAGGTGGATCTAGTGTAAAGTTTGACAGCTAGGTGAACTTAGTGTAAAGTTTGACAGCTATGTTTATCTAGTGTAAAGTTTGACAGCTAGGTGGACTTAGTGTAAAGTTTGACAGCTAGGTGAACTTAGTGTAAAGTTTGACAGCTATGTTTATCTAGTGTAAAGTTTGACAGCTAGGTGGACTTAGTGTAAAGTTTGACAGCTAGGTGAACTTAGTGTAAAGTTTGACAGCTATGTTTATCTAGTGTAAAGTTTGACAGCTAGGTGGACTTAGTGTAAAGTTTGACAGCTAGGTGAACTTAGTGTAAAGTTTGACAGCTAGGTGGATCTAGTGTAAAGTTTGACAGCTATGTGGATCTAGTGTAAAGTTTGACAGCTAGGTGAACTTAGTGTAAAGTTTGACAGCTAGGTGGACTTAGTGTAAAGTTTGACAGCTAGGTGGATCTAATGTAAAGTTTGACAGCTAGGTGGACTTAGTGTAAAGTTTGACAGCTAGATAGACGTAGTGTAAAGTTTGACAGCTAGGTGGACTTAGTGTAAAGTTTGACAGCTAGGTGGACTTAGTGTAAAGTTTGACAGCTAGGTGGATCTAGTGTAAAGTTTGACAGCTAGATAGACGTAGTATAAAGTTTGACAGCTAGGTGAACTTAGTGTAAAGTTTGACAGCTAGGTGGATCTAGTGTAAAGTTTGACAGCTAGATAGACGTAGTATAAAGTTTGACAGCTAGGTGGATCTAGTGTAAAGTTTGACAGCTAGATAGACGTAGTATAAAGTTTGACAGCTAGGTGAACTTAGTGTAAAGTTTGACAGCTAGGTGGATCTAGTGTAAAGTTTGACAGCTAGATAGACGTAGTATAAAGTTCGACAGCTAGGTGGACTTAGTGTAAAGTTTGACAGCTAGGTGGATCTAGTGTAAAGTTTGACAGCTAGGTGGACTTAGTGTAAAGTTTGACAGCTAGGTGAACTTAGTGAAAAGTTTGACAGCTAGGTGAACTTAGTGTAAAGTTTGACAGCTAGGTGAATCTAGTGTAAAGTTTGACAGCTAGGTGGACTTAGTGTAAAGTTTGACAGCTAGGTGGATCTGGTGTAAAGTTTGACAGCTAGGTGGATCTAGTGTAAAGTTTGACAGCTAGGTGGACTTAGTGTAAAGTTTGACAGCTAGGTTAACTTAGTGTAAAGTTTGACAGCTAGGTGGACTTAGTGTAAAGTTTGACAGCTAGGTGGATCTAGTGTAAAGTTTGAAAGCTAGGTGGACTTAGTGTAAAGTTTGACAGCTAGGTGAACTTAGTGTAAAGTTTGACAGCTAGGTGAACTTAGTGTAAAGTTTGACAGCTAGGTGAACTTAGTGTAAAGTTTGACAGCTAGATAGACGTAGTGTAAAGTTTGACAGCTAGGTGAACTTAGTGTAAAGTTTGACAGCTAGGTGAACTTAGTGTAAAGTTTGAAAGCTAGGTGGACTTAGTGTAAAGTTTGACAGCTAGGTGGACTTAGTGTAAAGTTTGACAGATAGGTGGATCTAGTGTAAAGTTTGACAGCTATGTGGATTTAGTGTAAAGTTTGACAGCTAGGTGAACTTAGTGTAAAGTTTGACAGCTAGGTGAACTTAGTGTAAAGTTTGACAGCTAGATGAACTTAGTGTAAAGTTTGACAGCTAGGTGAACTTAGTGTAAAGTTTGACAGCTAGGTGGACTTAGTGTAAAGTTTGACAGCTAGGTGGACTTAGTGTAAAGTTTGACAGCTATGTGGATCTAGTGTAAAGTTTGACAGCTAGGTGAACTTAGTGTAAAGTTTGACAGCTAGGTGAATCTAGTGTAAACTTTGACAGCTAGGTGAACTTAGTGTAAAGTTTGACAGCGAGGTGAACTTAGTGTAAAGTTTGACAGCTAGGTGAACTTAGTGTAAAGTTTGACAGCTAGGTGGATCTAGTGTAAAGTTTGACAGCTAGGTGGACTTAGTGTAAAGTTTGACAGCTAGGTGGATCTGGTGTAAAGTTTGACAGCTAGGTGGATCTAGTGTAAAGTTTGACAGCTAGGTGGACTTAGTGTAAAGTTTGACAGCTAGGTTAACTTAGTGTAAAGTTTGACAGCTAGGTGAACTTAGTGTAAAGTTTGACAGCTAGGTGGATCTAGTGTAAAGTTTGACAGCTAGGTGGACTTAGTGTAAAGTTTGACAGCTAGGTGAACTTAGTGTAAAGTTTGACAGCTAGGTGAACTTAGTGTAAAGTTTGACAGCTAGGTGAACTTAGTGTAAAGTTTGACAGCTAGGTGGACTTAGTGTAAAGTTTGACAGCTAGGTGGACTTAGTGTAAAGTTTGACAGCTAGGTGGATCTAGTGTAAAGTTTGACAGCTATGTGGATTTAGTGTAAAGTTTGACAGCTAGGTGAACTTAGTGTAAAGTTTGACAGCTAGGTGAACTTAGTGTAAAGTTTGACAGCTAGGTGAACTTAGTGTAAAGTTTGACAGCTAGGTGGATCTAGTGTAAAGTTTGACAGCTAGGTGGACTTAGTGTAAAGTTTGACAGAGCGATAGACGTAGTGTAAAGTTTGACAGCTAGGTGAACTTAGTGTAAAGTTTGACAGCTAGGTGAACTTAGTGTAAAGTTTGACAGCTACGTGGACTTAGTGTAAAGTTTGACAGCTAGGTGGATCTGGTGTAAAATTTGACAGCTAGGTGGATCTAGTGTAAAGTTTGACAGCTAGGTGGACTTAGTGTAAAGTTTGACAGCTAGGTTAACTTAGTGTAAAGTTTGACAGCTAGGTGGACTTAGTGTAAAGTTTGACAGCTAGGTGGATCTAGTGTAAAGTTTGACAGCTAGGTGGACTTAGTGTAAAGTTTGACAGCTAGGTGAACTTAGTGTAAAGTTTGACAGCTAGGTGAACTTAGTGTAAAGTTTGACAGCTAGGTGAACTTAGTGTAAAGTTTGACAGCTAGATAGACGTAGTGTAAAGTTTGACAGCTAGATAGACGTAGTGTAAAGTTTGACCGCTAGGTAATCTTAGTGTAAAGTTTGACAGCTAGGTGAACTTAGTGTAAAGTTTGACAGCTAGGTGAATCTAGTGTAAAGTTTGACAGCTAGGTGGACTTAGTGTAAAGTTTGACAGCTAGGTGGATCTGGTGTAAAGTTTGACAGCTAGGTGGATCTAGTATAAAGTTTGACAGCTAGGTGGACTTAGTGTAAAGTTTGACAGCTAGGTTAACTTAGTGTAAAGTTTGACAGCTAGGTGGACTTAGTGTAAAGTTTGACAGCTAGGTGGATCTAGTGTAAAGTTTGACAGCTAGGTGGACTTAGTGTAAAGTTTGACAACTAGGTGAACTAAGTGTAAAGTTAGACAGCTAGGTGGATCTAGTGTAAAGTTTGACAGCTAGATAGACGTAGTGTAAAGTTTGACCGCTAGGTGATCTTAGTGTAAAGTTTGACAGCTAGGTGAACTTAGTGTAAAGTTTGACAGCTAAGTGAACTTAGTGTAAAGTTTGAAGTTAGGTGAATCTAGTGTAAAGTTTGACAGATAGGTGGACTTAGTGTAAAGTTTGACAGCTAGGTGCATCTGGTGTAAAGTTTGACAGCTAGGTGGATCTAGTGTAAAGTTTGACAGCGAGGTGGACTTAGTGTAAAGTTTGACAGCTAGGTTAACTTAGTGTAAAGTTTGACAGCTAGGTGGACTTAGTGTAAAGTTTGACAGCTAGGTGGATCTAGTGTAAAGTTTGACAGCTAGGTGGACTTAGTGTAAAGTTTGACAGCTAGGTGAACTTAGTGTAAAGTTTGACAGCTAGGTGAACTTAGTGTAAAGTTTGACAGCTAGGTGAACTTAGTGTAAAGTTTGACAGCTAGATAGACGTAGTGTAAAGTTTGACAGCTAGGTGAACTTAGTGTAAAGTTTGACAGCTAGGTGAACTTAGTGTAAAGTTTGACAGCTAGGTGGACTTAGTGTAAAGTTTGACAGCTAGGTGGACTTAGTGTAAAGTTTGACAGCTAGGTGAACTTAGTGTAAAGTTTGACAGCTAGGTGAACTTAGTGTAAAGTTTGACAGCTTGGTGAACTTAGTGTAAAGTTTGACAGCTAGGTGGACTTAGTGTAAAGTTTGACAGCTAGGTGGACTTAGTGTAAAGTTTGACAACTAGGTGAACTAAGTGTAAAGTTTGACAGCTAGGTGAACTTAGTGTAAAGTTTGACAGCTAGGTGAACTTAGTGTAAAGTTTGACAGCTAGGTTGACTTAGTGTAAAGTTTGACAGCTAGGTGGACTTAGTGTAAAGTTTGACGGCTAGGTTGACTTAGTGTAAAGTTTGACAGCTAGGTGGACTTAGTGTAAAGTTTGACGGCTAGGTGGATCTAGTGTAAAGTTTGACAGCTAGGTGGATCTAGTGTAAAGTTTGACAGCTAGGTGGACTTAGTGTAAAGTTTGACAGCTAGGTGAACTTAGTGTAAAGTTTGACAGCTAAGTGAACTTAGTGTAAAGTTTGACAGCTAGGTGAACTTAGTGTAAAGTTTGACAGCTAGGTGGATCTAGTGTAAAGTTTGACAGCTAGGTGGACTTAGTGTAAAGTTTGACAGAGCGATAGACGTAGTGTAAAGTTTGACAGCTAGGTGAACTTAGTGTAAAGTTTGACAGCTAGGTGAACTTAGTGTAAAGTTTGACAGCTACGTGGACTTAGTGTAAAGTTTGACAGCTAGGTGGATCTGGTGTAAAGTTTGACAGCTAGGTGGACTTAGTGTAAAGTTTGACAGCTAGGTGGATCTGGTGTAAAGTTTGACAGCTAGGTGGATCTAGTGTAAAGTTTGACAGCTAGGTGGACTTAGTGTAAAGTTTGACAGCTAGGTTAACTTAGTGTAAAGTTTGACAGCTAGGTGGACTTAGTGTAAAGTTTGACAGCTAGGTGGATCTAGTGTAAAGTTTGACAGCTAGGTGGACTTAGTGTAAAGTTTGACAGCTAGGTGAACTTAGTGTAAAGTTTGACAGCTAGGTGAACTTAGTGTAAAGTTTGACAGCTAGGTGAACTTAGTGTAAAGTTTGACAGCTAGATAGACGTAGTGTAAAGTTTGACAGCTAGGTGAACTTAGTGTAAAGTTTGACAGCTAGGTGAACTTAGTGTAAAGTTTGACAGCTAGGTGGACTTAGTGTAAAGTTTGACAGCTAGGTGGACTTAGTGTAAAGTTTGACAGCTAGGTGGATCTAGTGTAAAGTTTGACAGCTATGTGGATTTAGTGTAAAGTTTGACAGCTAGGTGGACTTAGTGTAAAGTTTGACAGCTAGGTGGATCTAGTGTAAAGTTTGACAGCTTGGTGAACTTAGTGTAAAGTTTGACAGCTAGGTGAACTTAGTGTAAAGTTTGACAGCTAGGTGGATCTAGTGTAAAGTTTGACAGCTAGGTGGACTTAGTGTAAAGTTTGACAGCTATGTTTATCTAGTGTAAAGTTTGACAGCTAGGTGGACTTAGTGTAAAGTTTGACAGCTAGGTGAACTTAGTGTAAAGTTTGACAGCTATGTTTATCTAGTGTAAAGTTTGACAGCTAGGTGGACTTAGTGTAAAGTTTGACAGCTAGGTGAACTTAGTGTAAAGTTTGACAGCTAGGTGGATCTAGTGTAAAGTTTGACAGCTAGGTGGATCTAGTGTAAAGTTTGACAGCTAGGTGAACTTAGTGTAAAGTTTGACAGCTAGGTGGACTTAGTGTAAAGTTTGACAGCTAGGTGGATCTAGTGTAAAGTTTGACAGCTAGGTGGACTTAGTGTAAAGTTTGACAGCTAGGTGGACTTAGTGTAAAGTTTGACAGCTAGGTGGACTTAGTGTAAAGTTTGACAGCTAGGTGGACTTAGTGTAAAGTTTGACAGCTAGGTGGATCTAGTGTAAAGTTTGACAGCTAGATAGACGTAGTGTAAAGTTTGACAGCTAGGTGAACTTAGTGTAAAGTTTGACAGCTAGGTGGATCTAGTGTAAAGTTTGACAGCTAGATAGACGTAGTATAAAGTTTGACAGCTAGGTGGATCTAGTGTAAAGTTTGACAGCTAGATAGACGTAGTATAAAGTTTGACAGCTAGGTGAACTTAGTGTAAAGTTTGACAGCTAGGTGGATCTAGTGTAAAGTTTGACAGCTAGATAGACGTAGTGTAAAGTTTGACAGCTAGGTGGACTTAGTGTAAAGTTTGACAGCTAGGTGGATCTAGTGTAAAGTTTGACAGCTAGGTGGACTTAGTGTAAAGTTTGACAGCTAGGTGAACTTAGTGTAAAGTTTGACAGCTAGGTGAACTTAGTGTAAAGTTTGACAGCTAGGTGAATCTAGTGTAAAGTTTGACAGCTAGGTGGACTTAGTGTAAAGTTTGACAGCTAGGTGGATCTGGTGTAAAGTTTGACAGCTAGGTGGATCTAGTGTAAAGTTTGACAGCTAGGTGGACTTAGTGTAAAGTTTGACAGCTAGGTTAACTTAGTGTAAAGTTTGACAGCTAGGTGGACTTAGTGTAAAGTTTGACAGCTAGGTGGATCTAGTGTAAAGTTTGACAGCTAGGTGGACTTAGTGTAAAGTTTGACAGCTAGGTGAACTTAGTGTAAAGTTTGACAGCTAGGTGAACTTAGTGTAAAGTTTGACAGCTAGGTGAACTTAGTGTAAAGTTTGACAGCTAGATAGACGTAGTGTAAAGTTTGACAGCTAGGTGAACTTAGTGTAAAGTTTGACAGCTAGGTGGACTTAGTGTAAAGTTTGACAGCTAGGTGGACTTAGTGTAAAGTTTGACAGCTAGGTGGACTTAGTGTAAAGTTTGACAGCTAGGTGAACTTAGTGTAAAGTTTGACAGCTAGGTGAACTTAGTGTAAAGTTTGACAGCTAGGTGAACTTAGTGTAAAGTTTGACAGCTAGGTGGACTTAGTGTAAAGTTTGACAGCTAGGTGGACTTAGTGTAAAGTTTGACAGCTAGGTGAACTTAGTGTAAAGTTTGACAGCTAGGTGAACTTAGTGTAAAGTTTGACAGCTAGGTGAACTTAGTGTAAAGTTTGACAGCTAGGTGGACTTAGTGTAAAGTTTGACAGCTAGGTGAACTTAGTGTAAAGTTTGACAGCTAGGTGGACTTAGTGTAAAGTTTGACAGCTAGGTGGACTTAGTGTAAAGTTTGACAGCTAGGTGAACTTAGTGTAAAGTTTGACAGCTAGGTGAACTTAGTGTAAAGTTTGACAGCTTGGTGAACTTAGTGTAAAGTTTGACAGCTAGGTGGACTTAGTGTAAAGTTTGACAGCTAGGTGGACTTAGTGTAAAGTTTGACAACTAGGTGAACTAAGTGTAAAGTTTGACAGCTAGGTGAACTTAGTGTAAAGTTTGACAGCTAGGTGAACTTAGTGTAAAGTTTGACAGCTAGGTTGACTTAGTGTAAAGTTTGACAGCTAGGTGGACTTAGTGTAAAGTTTGACGGCTAGGTTGACTTAGTGTAAAGTTTGACAGCTAGGTGGACTTAGTGTAAAGTTTGACGGCTAGGTGGATCTAGTGTAAAGTTTGACAGCTAGGTGGATCTAGTGTAAAGTTTGAAAGCTAGGTGGACTTAGTGTAAAGTTTGACAGCTAGGTGAACCTAGTGTAAAGTTTGACAGCTAAGTGAACTTAGTGTAAAGTTTGACAGCTAGGTGAACTTAGTGTAAAGTTTGACAGCTAGGTGGATCTAGTGTAAAGTTTGACAGCTAGGTGGACTTAGTGTAAAGTTTGACAGAGCGATAGACGTAGTGTAAAGTTTGACAGCTAGGTGAACTTAGTGTAAAGTTTGACAGCTAGGTGAACTTAGTGTAAAGTTTGACAGCTACGTGGACTTAGTGTAAAGTTTGACAGCTAGGTGGATCTGGTGTAAAGTTTGACAGCTAGGTGGACTTAGTGTAAAGTTTGACAGCTAGATGGATCTGGTGTAAAGTTTGACAGCTAGGTGGATCTAGTGTAAAGTTTGACAGCTAGGTGGACTTAGTGTAAAGTTTGACAGCTAGGTTAACTTAGTGTAAAGTTTGACAGCTAGGTGGACTTAGTGTAAAGTTTGACAGCTAGGTGGATCTAGTGTAAAGTTTGACAGCTAGGTGGACTTAGTGTAAAGTTTGACAGCTAGGTGAACTTAGTGTAAAGTTTGACAGCTAGGTGAACTTAGTGTAAAGTTTGACAGCTAGGTGAACTTAGTGTAAAGTTTGACAGCTAGATAGACGTAGTGTAAAGTTTGACAGCTAGGTGAACTTAGTGTAAAGTTTGACAGCTAGGTGAACTTAGTGTAAAGTTTGACAGCTAGGTGGACTTAGTGTAAAGTTTGACAGCTAGGTGGACTTAGTGTAAAGTTTGACAGCTAGGTGGATCTAGTGTAAAGTTTGACAGCTATGTGGATTTAGTGTAAAGTTTGACAGCTAGGTGAACTTAGTGTAAAGTTTGACAGCTAGGTGAACTTAGTGTAAAGTTTGACAGCTAGGTGAACTTAGTGTAAAGTTTGACAACTAGGTTGATCTAGTGTAAAGTTTGACAGCTAGGTGGACTTAGTGTAAAGTTTGACAGCTAGGTGAACTTAGTGTAAAGTTTGACAGCTAGGTGGATCTAGTGTAAAGTTTGACAGCTAGGTGAACTTAGTGTAAAGTTTGACAGCTAGGTTTATCTAGTGTAAAGTTTGACAGCTAGGTGGACTTAGTGTAAAGTTTGACAGCTAGGTGAACTTAGTGTAAAGTTTGACAGCTATGTTTATCTAGTGTAAAGTTTGACAGCTAGGTGGACTTAGTGTAAAGTTTGACAGCTAGGTGAACTTAGTGTAAAGTTTGACAGCTAGGTGGATCTAGTGTAAAGTTTGACAGCTATGTGGATCTAGTGTAAAGTTTGACAGCTAGGTGAACTTAGTGTAAAGTTTGACAGCTAGGTGGACTTAGTGTAAAGTTTGACAGCTAGGTGGATCTAGTGTAAAGTTTGACAGCTAGGTGGACTTAGTGTAAAGTTTGACAGCTAGGTGGATCTAGTGTAAAGTTTGACAGCTAGGTGGATCTAGTGTAAAGTTTGACAGCTAGGTGAACTTAGTGTAAAGTTTGACAGCTAGGTGAACTTAGTGTAAAGTTTGACAGCTAGATAGACGTAGTATAAAGTTTGACAGCTAGGTGAACTTAGTGTAAAGTTTGACAGCTAGGTGGATCTAGTGTAAAGTTTGACAGCTAGATAGACGTAGTATAAAGTTTGACAGCTAGGTGGATCTAGTGTAAAGTTTGACAGCTAGATAGACGTAGTATAAAGTTTGACAGCTAGGTGAACTTAGTGTAAAGTTTGACAGCTAGGTGGATCTAGTGTAAAGTTTGACAGCTAGGTAGACGTAGTATAAAGTTCGACAGCTAGGTGGACTTAGTGTAAAGTTTGACAGCTAGGTGGATCTAGTGTAAAGTTTGACAGCTAGGTGGACTTAGTGTAAAGTTTGACAGCTAGGTGAACTTAGTGTAAAGTTTGACAGCTAGGTGAACTTAGTGTAAAGTTTGACAGCTAGGTGAATCTAGTGTAAAGTTTGACAGCTAGGTGGACTTAGTGTAAAGTTTGACAGCTAGGTGGATCTGGTGTAAAGTTTGACAGCTAGGTGGATCTAGTGTAAAGTTTGACAGCTAGGTGGACTTAGTGTAAAGTTTGACAGCTAGGTTAACTTAGTGTAAAGTTTGACAGCTAGGTGGACTTAGTGTAAAGTTTGACAGCTAGGTGGATCTAGTGTAAAGTTTGACAGCTAGGTGGACTTAGTGTAAAGTTTGACAGCTAGGTGAACTTAGTGTAAAGTTTGACAGCTAGGTGAACTTAGTGTAAAGTTTGACAGCTAGGTGAACTTAGTGTAAAGTTTGACAGCTAGATAGACGTAGTGTAAAGTTTGACAGCTAGGTGAACTTAGTGTAAAGTTTGACAGCTAGGTGAACTTAGTGTAAAGTTTGACAGCTAGGTGGACTTAGTGTAAAGTTTGACAGCTAGGTGGACTTAGTGTAAAGTTTGACAGCTAGGTGGATCTAGTGTAAAGTTTGACAGCTATGTGGATTTAGTGTAAAGTTTGACAGCTAGGTGAACTTAGTGTAAAGTTTGACAGCTAGGTGAACTTAGTGTAAAGTTTGACAGCTAGATGAACTTAGTGTAAAGTTTGACAGCTAGGTGAACTTAGTGTAAAGTTTGACAGCTAGGTGGACTTAGTGTAAAGTTTGACAGCTAGGTGGACTTAGTGTAAAGTTTGACAGCTATGTGGATCTAGTGTAAAGTTTGACAGCTAGGTGAACTTAGTGTAAAGTTTGACAGCTAGGTGAATCTAGTGTAAAGTTTGACAGCTAGGTGAACTTAGTGTAAAGTTTGACAGCTAGGTGAACTTAGTGTAAAGTTTGACAGCTAGGTGAACTTAGTGTAAAGTTTGACAGCTAGGTGGATCTAGTGTAAAGTTTGACAGCTAGGTGGACTTAGTGTAAAGTTTGACAGCTAGGTGCATCTGGTGTAAAGTTTGACAGCTAGGTGGATCTAGTGTAAAGTTTGACAGCTAGGTAGACTTAGTGTAAAGTTTGACAGCTAGGTTAACTAAGTGTAAAGTTTGACAGCTAGGTGAACTTAGTGTAAAGTTTGACAGCTAGGTGGATCTAGTGTAAAGTTTGACAGCTAGGTGGACTTAGTGTAAAGTTTGACAGCTAGGTGAACTTAGTGTAAAGTTTGACAGCTAGGTGAACTTAGTGTAAAGTTTGACAGCTAGGTGAACTTAGTGTAAAGTTTGACAGCTAGATAGACGTAGTGTAAAGTTTGACAGCTAGGTGAACTTAGTGTAAAGTTTGACAGCTAGGTGAACTTAGTGTAAAGTTTGACAGCTAGGTGGACTTAGTGTAAAGTTTGACAGCTAGGTGGACTTAGTGTAAAGTTTGACAGCTAGGTGGATCTAGTGTAAAGTTTGACAGCTATGTGGACTTAGTGTAAAGTTTGACAGCTAGGTGAACTTAGTGTAAAGTTTGACAGCTAGGTGAACTTAGTGTAAAGTTTGACAGCTAGGTGAACTTAGTGTAAAGTTTGACAGCTAGGTGAACTTAGTGTAAAGTTTGACAGCTAGGTGGACTTAGTGTAAAGTTTGACAGCTAGGTGGACTTAGTGTAAAGTTTGACAGCTAGGTGGATCTAGTGTAAAGTTTGACAGCTAGGTGAACTTACTGTAAAGTTTGACAGCTAGGTGAATCTAGTGTAAAGTTTGACAGCTAGGTGAACTTAGTGTAAAGTTTGACAGCTAGGTGAACTTAGTGTAAAGTTTGACAGCTAGGTGAACTTAGTGTAAAGTTTGACAGCTAGGTGGATCTAGTGTAAAGTTTGACAGCTAGGTGGACTTAGTGTAAAGTTTGACAGAGCGATAGACGTAGTGTAAAGTTTGACAGCTAGGTGAACTTAGTGTAAAGTTTGACAGCTAGGTGAACTTAGTGTAAAGTTTGACAGCTAGGTGGACTTAGTGTAAAGTTTGACAGCTAGGTGGATCTGGTGTAAAGTTTGACAGCTAGGTGGATCTAGTGTAAAGTTTGACAGCTAGGTGGACTTAGTGTAAAGTTTGACAGATAGGTTAACTTAGTGTAAAGTTTGACAGCTAGGTGGACTTAGTGTAAAGTTTGACAGCTAGGTGGATCTAGTGTAAAGTTTGACAGCTAGGTGGACTTAGTGTAAAGTTTGACAGCTAGGTGAACTTAGTGTAAAGTTTGACAGCTAGGTGAACTTAGTGTAAAGTTTGACAGCTAGGTGAACTTAGTGTAAAGTTTGACAGCTAGATAGACGTAGTGTAAAGTTTGACAGCTAGATAGACGTAGTGTAAAGTTTGACCGCTAGGTGATCTTAGTGTAAAGTTTGACAGCTAGGTGAACTTAGTGTAAAGTTTGACAGCTAGGTGAATCTAGTGTAAAGTTTGACAGCTAGGTGGACTTAGTGTAAAGTTTGACAGCTAGGTGGATCTAGTGTAAAGTTTGACAGCTAGGTGGATCTAGTGTAAAGTTTGACAGCTAGGTGAACTTAGTGTAAAGTTTGACAGCTAGGTGAACTTAGTGTAAAGTTTGACAGCTAGGTGGACTTAGTGTAAAGTTTGACAGCTAGGTGGACTTAGTGTAAAGTTTGACAGCTAGGTGGACTTAGTGTAAAGTTTGACAGCTAGGTGGACTTAGTGTAAAGTTTGACAGCTAGGTGGATCTAGTGTAAAGTTTGACAGCTAGGTGGATCTAGTGTAAAGTTTGACAGCTAGGTGGACTTAGTGTAAAGTTTGACAGCTAGGTGAACCTAGTGTAAAGTTTGACAGCTAAGTGAACTTAGTGTAAAGTTTGACAGCTAGGTGAACTTAGTGTAAAGTTTGACAGCTAGGTGGATCTAGTGTAAAGTTTGACAGCTAGGTGGACTTAGTGTAAAGTTTGACAGAGCGATAGACGTAGTGTAAAGTTTGACAGCTAGGTGAACTTAGTGTAAAGTTTGACAGCTAGGTGAACTTAGTGTAAAGTTTGACAGCTAGGTGGACTTAGTGTAAAGTTTGACAGCTAGGTGGATCTAGTGTAAAGTTTGACAGCTAGGTGGACTTAGTGTAAAGTTTGACAGCTAGGTGGATCTGGTGTAAAGTTTGACAGCTAGGTGGATCTAGTGTAAAGTTTGACAGCTAGGTGGACTTAGTGTAAAGTTTGACAGCTAGGTTAACTTAGTGTAAAGTTTGACAGCTAGGTGGACTTAGTGTAAAGTTTGACAGCTAGGTGGATCTAGTGTAAAGTTTGACAGCTAGGTGGACTTAGTGTAAAGTTTGACAGCTAGGTGAACTTAGTGTAAAGTTTGACAGCTAGGTGAACTTAGTGTAAAGTTTGACAGCTAGGTGAACTTAGTGTAAAGTTTGACAGCTAGATAGACGTAGTGTAAAGTTTGACAGCTAGGTGAACTTAGTGTAAAGTTTGACAGCTAGGTGAACTTAGTGTAAAGTTTGAAAGCTAGGTGGACTTAGTGTAAAGTTTGACAGCTAGGTGGACTTAGTGTAAAGTTTGACAGCTAGGTGGATCTAGTGTAAAGTTTGACAGCTATGTGGATTTAGTGTAAAGTTTGACAGCTAGGTGAACTTAGTGTAAAGTTTGACAGCTAGGTGAACTTAGTGTAAAGTTTGACAGCTAGATGAACTTAGTGTAAAGTTTGACAACTATGTTTATCTAGTGTAAAGTTTTACAGCTAGGTGGACTTAGTGTAAAGTTTGACAGCTAGGTGAACTTAGTGTAAAGTTTGACAGCTAGGTGGATCTAGTGTAAAGTTTGACAGCTAGGTGAACTTAGTGTAAAGTTTGACAGCTATGTTTATCTAGTGTAAAGTTTGACAGCTAGGTGGACTTAGTGTAAAGTTTGACAGCTAGGTGAACTTAGTGTAAAGTTTGACAGCTATGTTTATCTAGTGTAAAGTTTGACAGCTAGGTGGACTTAGTGTAAAGTTTGACAGCTAGGTGAACTTAGTGTAAAGTTTGACAGCTAGGTGGATCTAGTGTAAAGTTTGACAGCTATGTGGATCTAGTGTAAAGTTTGACAGCTAGGTGAACTTAGTGTAAAGTTTGACAGCTAGGTGGACTTAGTGTAAAGTTTGACAGCTAGGTGGATCTAATGTAAAGTTTGACAGCTAGGTGGACTTAGTGTAAAGTTTGACAGCTAGATAGACGTAGTGTAAAGTTTGACAGCTAGGTGAACTTAGTGTAAAGTTTGACAGCTAGGTGGACTTAGTGTAAAGTTTGACAGCTAGGTGGATCTAGTGTAAAGTTTGACAGCTAGATAGACGTAGTATAAAGTTTGACAGCTAGGTGAACTTAGTGTAAAGTTTGACAGCTAGGTGGATCTAGTGTAAAGTTTGACAGCTAGATAGACGTAGTATAAAGTTTGACAGCTAGGTGGATCTAGTGTAAAGTTTGACAGCTAGATAGACGTAGTATAAAGTTTGACAGCTAGGTGAACTTAGTGTAAAGTTTGACAGCTAGGTGGATCTAGTGTAAAGTTTGACAGCTAGATAGACGTAGTATAAAGTTCGACAGCTAGGTGGACTTAGTGTAAAGTTTGACAGCTAGGTGGATCTAGTGTAAAGTTTGACAGCTAGGTGGACTTAGTGTAAAGTTTGACAGCTAGGTGAACTTAGTGAAAAGTTTGACAGCTAGGTGAACTTAGTGTAAAGTTTGACAGCTAGGTGTATCTAGTGTAAAGTTTGACAGCTAGGTGGACTTAGTGTAAAGTTTGACAGCTAGGTGGATCTGGTGTAAAGTTTGACAGCTAGGTGGATCTAGTGTAAAGTTTGACAGCTAGGTTGACTTAGTGTAAAGTTTGACAGCTAGGTTAACTTAGTGTAAAGTTTGACAGCTAGGTGGACTTAGTGTAAAGTTTGACAGCTAGGTGGATCTAGTGTAAAGTTTGACAGCTAGGTGGACTTAGTGTAAAGTTTGACAGCTAGGTGAACTTAGTGTAAAGTTTGACAGCTAGGTGAACTTAGTGTAAAGTTTGACAGCTAGGTGAACTTAGTGTAAAGTTTGACAGCTAGATAGACGTAGTGTAAAGTTTGACAGCTAGGTGAACTTAGTGTAAAGTTTGACAGCTAGGTGAACTTAGTGTAAAGTTTGAAAGCTAGGTGGACTTAGTGTAAAGTTTGACAGCTAGGTGGACTTAGTGTAAAGTTTGACAGCTAGGTGGATCTAGTGTAAAGTTTGACAGCTATGTGGATTTAGTGTAAAGTTTGACAGCTAGGTGAACTTAGTGTAAAGTTTGACAGCTAGGTGAACTTAGTGTAAAGTTTGACAGCTAGATGAACTTAGTGTAAAGTTTGACAGCTAGGTGAACTTAGTGTAAAGTTTGACAGCTAGGTGGACTTAGTGTAAAGTTTGACAGCTAGGTGGACTTAGTGTAAAGTTTGACAGCTAGGTGGATCTAGTGTAAAGTTTGACAGCTAGGTGAACTTAGTGTAAAGTTTGACAGCTAGGTGAATCTAGTGTAAAGTTTGACAGCTAGGTGAACTTAGTGTAAAGTTTGACAGCTAGGTGAACTTAGTGTAAAGTTTGACAGCTAGGTGAACTTAGTGTAAAGTTTGACAGCTAGGTGGATCTAGTGTAAAGTTTGACAGCTAGGTGGACTTAGTGTAAAGTTTGACAGCTAGGTGGATCTGGTGTAAAGTTTGACAGCTAGGTGGATCTAGTGTAAAGTTTGACAGCTAGGTGGACTTAGTGTAAAGTTTGACAGCTAGGTTAACTTAGTGTAAAGTTTGACAGCTAAGTGAACTTAGTGTAAAGTTTGACAGCTAGGTGGATCTAGTGTAAAGTTTGAAAGCTAGGTGGACTTAGTGTAAAGTTTGACAGCTAGGTGAACTTAGTGTAAAGTTTGACAGCTAGGTGAACTTAGTGTAAAGTTTGACAGCTAGGTGAACTTAGTGTAAAGTTTGACAGCTAGATAGACGTAGTGTAAAGTTTGACAGCTAGGTGAACTTAGTGTAAAGTTTGACAGCTAGGTGAACTTAGTGTAAAGTTTGAAAGCTAGGTGGACTTAGTGTAAAGTTTGACAGCTAGGTGGACTTAGTGTAAAGTTTGACAGCTAGGTGGATCTAGTGTAAAGTTTGACAGCTATGTGGATTTAGTGTAAAGTTTGACAGCTAGGTGAACTTAGTGTAAAGTTTGACAGCTAGGTGAACTTAGTGTAAAGTTTGACAGCTAGATGAACTTAGTGTAAAGTTTGACAGCTAGGTGAACTTAGTGTAAAGTTTGACAGCTAGGTGGACTTAGTGTAAAGTTTGACAGCTAGGTGGACTTAGTGTAAAGTTTGACAGCTATGTGGATCTAGTGTAAAGTTTGACAGCTAGGTGAACTTACTGTAAAGTTTGACAGCTAGGTGAATCTAGTGTAAAGTTTGACAGCTAGGTGAACTTAGTGTAAAGTTTGACAGCTAGGTGAACTTAGTGTAAAGTTTGACAGCTAGGTGAACTTAGTGTAAAGTTTGACAGCTAGGTGGATCTAGTGTAAAGTTTGACAGCTAGGTGGACTTAGTGTAAAGTTTGACAGAGCGATAGACGTAGTGTAAAGTTTGACAGCTAGGTGAACTTAGTGTAAAGTTTGACAGCTAGGTGAACTTAGTGTAAAGTTTGACAGCTACGTGGACTTAGTGTAAAGTTTGACAGCTAGGTGGATCTGGTGTAAAATTTGACAGCTAGGTGGATCTAGTGTAAAGTTTGACAGCTAGGTGGACTTAGTGTAAAGTTTGACAGATAGGTTAACTTAGTGTAAAGTTTGACAGCTAGGTGGACTTAGTGTAAAGTTTGACAGCTAGGTGGATCTAGTGTAAAGTTTGACAGCTAGGTGGACTTAGTGTAAAGTTTGACAGCTAGGTGAACTTAGTGTAAAGTTTGACAGCTAGGTGAACTTAGTGTAAAGTTTGACAGCTAGGTGAACTTAGTGTAAAGTTTGACAGCTAGATAGACGTAGTGTAAAGTTTGACAGCTAGATAGACGTAGTGTAAAGTTTGACCGCTAGGTAATCTTAGTGTAAAGTTTGACAGCTAGGTGAACTTAGTGTAAAGTTTGACAGCTAGGTGAATCTAGTGTAAAGTTTGACAGCTAGGTGGACTTAGTGTAAAGTTTGACAGCTAGGTGGATCTGGTGTAAAGTTTGACAGCTAGGTGGATCTAGTATAAAGTTTGACAGCTAGGTGGACTTAGTGTAAAGTTTGACAGCTAGGTTAACTTAGTGTAAAGTTTGACAGCTAGGTGGATCTAGTGTAAAGTTTGACAGCTAGGTGGACTTAGTGTAAAGTTTGACAGCTAGGTGAACTAAGTGTAAAGTTAGACAGCTAGGTGGATCTAGTGTAAAGTTTGACAGCTAGATAGACGTAGTGTAAAGTTTGACCGCTAGGTGATCTTAGTGTAAAGTTTGACAGCTAGGTGAACTTAGTGTAAAGTTTGACAGCTAAGTGAACTTAGTGTAAAGTTTGAAGTTAGGTGAATCTAGTGTAAAGTTTGACAGATAGGTGGACTTAGTGTAAAGTTTGACAGCTAGGTGCATCTGGTGTAAAGTTTGACAGCTAGGTGGATCTAGTGTAAAGTTTGACAGCGAGGTGGACTTAGTGTAAAGTTTGACAGCTAGGTTAACTTAGTGTAAAGTTTGACAGCTAGGTGGACTTAGTGTAAAGTTTGACAGCTAGGTGGATCTAGTGTAAAGTTTGACAGCTAGGTGGACTTAGTGTAAAGTTTGACAGCTAGGTGAACTTAGTGTAAAGTTTGACAGCTAGGTGAACTTAGTGTAAAGTTTGACAGCTAGGTGAACTTAGTGTAAAGTTTGACAGCTAGATAGACGTAGTGTAAAGTTTGACAGCTAGGTGAACTTAGTGTAAAGTTTGACAGCTAGGTGAACTTAGTGTAAAGTTTGACAGCTAGGTGGACTTAGTGTAAAGTTTGACAGCTAGGTGGACTTAGTGTAAAGTTTGACAGCTAGGTGAACTTAGTGTAAAGTTTGACAGCTAGGTGAACTTAGTGTAAAGTTTGACAGCTTGGTGAACTTAGTGTAAAGTTTGACAGCTAGGTGGACTTAGTGTAAAGTTTGACAGCTAGGTGGACTTAGTGTAAAGTTTGACAGCTAGGTGAACTAAGTGTAAAGTTTGACAGCTAGGTGAACTTAGTGTAAAGTTTGACAGCTAGGTGAACTTAGTGTAAAGTTTGACAGCTAGGTTGACTTAGTGTAAAGTTTGACAGCTAGGTGGACTTAGTGTAAAGTTTGACGGCTAGGTTGACTTAGTGTAAAGTTTGACAGCTAGGTGGACTTAGTGTAAAGTTTGACGGCTAGGTGGATCTAGTGTAAAGTTTGACAGCTAGGTGGATCTAGTGTAAAGTTTGACAGCTAGGTGGACTTAGTGTAAAGTTTGACAGCTAGGTGAACTTAGTGTAAAGTTTGACAGCTAGGTGGATCTAGTGTAAAGTTTGACAGCTAGGTGGACTTAGTGTAAAGTTTGACAGAGCGATAGACGTAGTGTAAAGTTTGACAGCTAGGTGAACTTAGTGTAAAGTTTGACAGCTAGGTGAACTTAGTGTAAAGTTTGACAGCTACGTGGACTTAGTGTAAAGTTTGACAGCTAGGTGGATCTGGTGTAAAGTTTGACAGCTAGGTGGACTTAGTGTAAAGTTTGACAGCTAGGTGGATCTGGTGTAAAGTTTGACAGCTAGGTGGATCTAGTGTAAAGTTTGACAGCTAGGTGGACTTAGTGTAAAGTTTGACAGCTAGGTTAACTTAGTGTAAAGTTTGACAGCTAGGTGGACTTAGTGTAAAGTTTGACAGCTAGGTGGATCTAGTGTAAAGTTTGAAAGCTAGGTGGACTTAGTGTAAAGTTTGACAGCTAGGTGAACTTAGTGTAAAGTTTGACAGCTAGGTGAACTTAGTGTAAAGTTTGACAGCTAGGTGAACTTAGTGTAAAGTTTGACAGCTAGATAGACGTAGTGTAAAGTTTGACAGCTAGGTGAACTTAGTGTAAAGTTTGACAGCTAGGTGAACTTAGTGTAAAGTTTGAAAGCTAGGTGGACTTAGTGTAAAGTTTGACAGCTAGGTGGACTTAGTGTAAAGTTTGACAGCTAGGTGGATCTAGTGTAAAGTTTGACAGCTATGTGGATTTAGTGTAAAGTTTGACAGCTAGGTGAACTTAGTGTAAAGTTTGACAGCTAGGTGAACTTAGTGTAAAGTTTGACAGCTAGATGAACTTAGTGTAAAGTTTGACAGCTAGGTGAACTTAGTGTAAAGTTTGACAGCTAGGTGGACTTAGTGTAAAGTTTGACAGCTAGGTGGACTTAGTGTAAAGTTTGACAGCTATGTGGATCTAGTGTAAAGTTTGACAGCTAGGTGAACTTAGTGTAAAGTTTGACAGCTAGGTGAATCTAGTGTAAAGTTTGACAGCTAGGTGAACTTAGTGTAAAGTTTGACAGCTAGGTGAACTTAGTGTAAAGTTTGACAGCTAGGTGAACTTAGTGTAAAGTTTGACAGCTAGGTGGATCTAGTGTAAAGTTTGACAGCTAGGTGGACTTAGTGTAAAGTTTGACAGCTAGGTGGATCTGGTGTAAAGTTTGACAGCTAGGTGGATCTAGTGTAAAGTTTGACAGCTAGGTGGACTTAGTGTAAAGTTTGACAGCTAGGTTAACTTAGTGTAAAGTTTGACAGCTAGGTGGACTTAGTGTAAAGTTTGACAGCTAGGTGGATCTAGTGTAAAATTTGAAAGCTAGGTGGACTTAGTGTAAAGTTTGACAGCTAGGTGAACTTAGTGTAAAGTTTGACAGCTAGGTGAACTTAGTGTAAAGTTTGACAGCTAGGTGGATCTGGTGTAAAATTTGACAGCTAGGTGGATCTAGTGTAAAGTTTGACAGCTAGGTGGACTTAGTGTAAAGTTTGACAGCTAGGTTAACTTAGTGTAAAGTTTGACAGCTAGGTGGATCTAGTGTAAAGTTTGACAGCTAGGTGGACTTAGTGTAAAGTTTGACAGCTAGGTGAACTTAGTGTAAAGTTTGACAGCTAGGTGAACTTAGTGTAAAGTTTGACAGCTAGGTGAACTTAGTGTAAAGTTTGACAGCTAGATAGACGTAGTGTAAAGTTTGACAGCTAGATAGACGTAGTGTAAAGTTTGACCGCTAGGTAATCTTAGTGTAAAGTTTGACAGCTAGGTGAACTTAGTGTAAAGTTTGACAGCTAGGTTAACTTAGTGTAAAGTTTGACAGCTAGGTGGACTTAGTGTAAAGTTTGACAGCTAGGTGAACTTAGTGTAAAGTTTGACAGCTAGGTGGACTTAGTGTAAAGTTTGACAGCTAGGTGAACTAAGTGTAAAGTTAGACAGCTAGGTGGATCTAGTGTAAAGTTTGACAGCTAGATAGACGTAGTGTAAAGTTTGACCGCTAGGTGATCTTAGTGTAAAGTTTGACAGCTAGGTGAACTTAGTGTAAAGTTTGACAGCTAAGTGAACTTAGTGTAAAGTTTGAAGTTAGGTGAATCTAGTGTAAAGTTTGACAGATAGGTGGACTTAGTGTAAAGTTTGACAGCTAGGTGCATCTGGTGTAAAGTTTGACAGCTAGGTGGATCTAGTGTAAAGTTTGACAGCTAGGTGGACTTAGTGTAAAGTTTGACAGCTAGGTTAACTTAGTGTAAAGTTTGACAGCTAGGTGGACTTAGTGTAAAGTTTGACAGCTAGGTGGATCTAGTGTAAAGTTTGACAGCTAGGTGGACTTAGTGTAAAGTTTGACAGCTAGGTGAACTTAGTGTAAAGTTTGACAGCTAGGTGGACTTAGTGTAAAGTTTGACAGCTAGGTGAACTTAGTGTAAAGTTTGACAGCTAGATAGACGTAGTGTAAAGTTTGACAGCTAGGTGAACTTAGTGTAAAGTTTGACAGCTAGGTGAACTTAGTGTAAAGTTTGACAGCTAGGTGGACTTAGTGTAAAGTTTGACAGCTAGGTGGACTTAGTGTAAAGTTTGACAGCTAGGTGAACTTAGTGTAAAGTTTGACAGCTAGGTGAACTTAGTGTAAAGTTTGACAGCTTGGTGAACTTAGTGTAAAGTTTGACAGCTAGGTGGACTTAGTGTAAAGTTTGACAGCTAGGTGGACTTAGTGTAAAGTTTGACAACTAGGTGAACTAAGTGTAAAGTTTGACAGCTAGGTGAACTTAGTGTAAAGTTTGACAGCTAGGTGAACTTAGTGTAAAGTTTGACAGCTAGGTTGACTTAGTGTAAAGTTTGACAGCTAGGTGGACTTAGTGTAAAGTTTGACGGCTAGGTTGACTTAGTGTAAAGTTTGACAGCTAGGTGGACTTAGTGTAAAGTTTGACGGCTAGGTGGATCTAGTGTAAAGTTTGACAGCTAGGTGGATCTAGTGTAAAGTTTGACAGCTAGGTGGACTTAGTGTAAAGTTTGACAGCTAGGTGAACTTAGTGTAAAGTTTGACAGCTAAGTGAACTTAGTGTAAAGTTTGACAGCTAGGTGAACTTAGTGTAAAGTTTGACAGCTAGGTGGATCTAGTGTAAAGTTTGACAGCTAGGTGGACTTAGTGTAAAGTTTGACAGAGCGATAGACGTAGTGTAAAGTTTGACAGCTAGGTGAACTTAGTGTAAAGTTTGACAGCTAGGTGAACTTAGTGTAAAGTTTGACAGCTAGGTGGACTTAGTGTAAAGTTTGACAGCTAGGTGGATCTAGTGTAAAGTTTGACAGCTAGGTGGACTTAGTGTAAAGTTTGACAGCTAGGTGGATCTAGTGTAAAGTTTGACAGCTAGGTGGATCTAGTGTAAAGTTTGACAGCTAGGTGGACTTAGTGTAAAGTTTGACAGCTAGGTTAACTTAGTGTAAAGTTTGACAGCTAGGTGGACTTAGTGTAAAGTTTGACAGCTAGGTGGACCTAGTGTAAAGTTTGACAGCTAGGTGGACTTAGTGTAAAGTTTGACAGCTAGGTGGATCTAGTGTAAAGTTTGACAGCTAGGTGGACTTAGTGTAAAGTTTGACAGCTAGGTGAACTTAGTGTAAAGTTTGACAGCTAGGTGAACTTAGTGTAAAGTTTGACAGCTAGGTGAACTTAGTGTAAAGTTTGACAGCTAGGTGGATCTAGTGTAAAGTTTGACAGCTAGGTGGACTTAGTGTAAAGTTTGACAGCTAGGTGGATCTGGTGTAAAGTTTGACAGCTAGGTGGATCTAGTGTAAAGTTTGACAGCTAGGTGGACTTAGTGTAAAGTTTGACAGCTAGGTTAACTTAGTGTAAAGTTTGACAGCTAGGTGGACTTAGTGTAAAGTTTGACAGCTAGGTGGATCTAGTGTAAAGTTTGACAGCTAGGTGGACTTAGTGTAAAGTTTGACAGCTAGGTGAACTTAGTGTAAAGTTTGACAGCTAGGTGAACTTAGTGTAAAGTTTGACAGCTAGGTGGATCTGGTGTAAAGTTTGACAGCTAGGTGGATCTAGTGTAAAGTTTGACAGCTAGGTGGACTTAGTGTAAAGTTTGACAGCTAGGTGAACTTAGTGTAAAGTTTGACAGCTAGGTGGATCTAGTGTAAAGTTTGACAGCTAGGTGGACTTAGTGTAAAGTTTGACAGCTAGGTGAACTTAGTGTAAAGTTTGACAGCTAGGTGAACTTAGTGTAAAGTTTGACAGCTAGGTGAACTTAGTGTAAAGTTTGACAGCTAGATAGACGTAGTGTAAAGTTTGACAGCTAGATAGACGTAGTGTAAAGTTTGACCGCTAGGTGATCTTAGTGTAAAGTTTGACAGCTAGGTGAACTTAGTGTAAAGTTTGACAGCTAGGTGAACTTAGTGTAAAGTTTGACAGCTACGTGGACTTAGTGTAAAGTTTGACAGCTAGGTGGATCTGGTGTAAAGTTTGACAGCTAGGTGGATCTAGTGTAAAGTTTGACAGCTAGGTGGACTTAGTGTAAAGTTTGACAGCTAGGTTAACTTAGTGTAAAGTTTGACAGCTAGGTGGACTTAGTGTAAAGTTTGACAGCTAGGTGGACTTAGTGTAAAGTTTGACAGCTAGGTGGACTTAGTGTAAAGTTTGACAGCTAGGTGAACTAAGTGTAAAGTTAGACAGCTAGGTGGATCTAGTGTAAAGTTTGACAGCTAGATAGACGTAGTGTAAAGTTTGACCGCTAGGTGATCTTAGTGTAAAGTTTGACAGCTAGGTGAACTTAGTGTAAAGTTTGACAGCTAAGTGAACTTAGTGTAAAGTTTGAAGTTAGGTGAATCTAGTGTAAAGTTTGACAGCTAGGTGGACTTAGTGTAAAGTTTGACAGCTAGGTGCATCTGGTGTAAAGTTTGACAGCTAGGTGGATCTAGTGTAAAGTTTGACAGCTAGGTGGACTTAGTGTAAAGTTTGACAGCTAGGTGGACTTAGTGTAAAGTTTGACAGCTAGGTGGACTTAGTGTAAAGTTTGACAGCTAGGTGGATCTAGTGTAAAGTTTGACAGCTAGGTGGACTTAGTGTAAAGTTTGACAGCTAGGTGAACTTAGTGTAAAGTTTGACAGCTAGGTGGACTTAGTGTAAAGTTTGACAGCTAGGTGAACTTAGTGTAAAGTTTGACAGCTAGATAGACTTAGTGTAAAGTTTGACAGCTAGGTGAACTTAGTGTAAAGTTTGACAGCTAGGTGAACTTAGTGTAAAGTTTGACAGCTAGGTGGACTTAGTGTAAAGTTTGACAGCTAGGTGGACTTAGTGTAAAGTTTGACAGCTAGGTGAACTTAGTGTAAAGTTTGACAGCTAGGTGAACGTAGTGTAAAGTTTGACAGCTAGGTGAACTTAGTGTAAAGTTTGACAGCTAGGTGGACTTAGTGTAAAGTTTGACAGCTAGGTGGACTTAGTGTAAAGTTTGACAACAAGTCGAACTAAGTGTAAAGTTTGACAGCTAGGTGAACTTAGTGTAAAGTTTGACAGCTAGGTGAACTTAGTGTAAAGTTTGACAGCTAGGTTGACTTAGTGTAAAGTTTGACAGCTAGGTGGACTTAGTGTAAAGTTTGACAGCTAGGTTGACTTAGTGTAAAGTTTGACAGCTAGGTGGACTTAATGTAAAGTTTGACGGCTAGGTGGATCTAGTGTAAAGTTTGACAGCTAGGTGGATCTAGTGTAAAGTTTGACAGCTAGGTGGACTTAGTGTAAAGTTTGACAGCTAGGTGAACTTAGTGTAAAGTTTGACAGCTAAGTGAACTTAGTGTAAAGTTTGACAGCTAGGTGAACTTAGTGTAAAGTTTGACAGCTAGGTGGATCTAGTGTAAAGTTTGACAGCTAGGTGGACTTAGTGTAAAGTTTGACAGAGCGATAGACGTAGTGTAAAGTTTGACAGCTAGGTGAACTTAGTGTAAAGTTTGACAGCTAGGTGAACTTAGTGTAAAGTTTGACAGCTACGTGGACTTAGTGTAAAGTTTGACAGCTAGGTGGATCTAGTGTAAAGTTTGACAGCTAGGTGGACTTAGTGTAAAGTTTGACAGCTAGGTGGATCTAGTGTAAAGTTTGACAGCTAGGTGGATCTAGTGTAAAGTTTGACAGCTAGGTGGACTTAGTGTAAAGTTTGACAGCTAGGTGAACTTAGTGTAAAGTTTGACAGCTAGGTGGACTTAGTGTAAAGTTTGACAGCTAGGTGGATCTAGTGTAAAGTTTGACAGCTAGGTGGACTTAGTGTAAAGTTTGACAGCTAGGTGAACTTAGTGTAAAGTTTGACAGCTAGGTGAACTTAGTGTAAAGTTTGACAGCTAGGTGAACTTAGTGTAAAGTTTGACAGCTAGATAGACGTAGTGTAAAGTTTGACAGCTAGGTGAACTTAGTGTAAAGTTTGACAGCTAGGTGAACTTAGTGTAAAGTTTGACAGCTAGGTGGACTTAGTGTAAAGTTTGACAGCTAGGTGGACTTAGTGTAAAGTTTGACAGCTAGGTGGATCTAGTGTAAAGTTTGACAGCTAGGTGGACTTAGTGTAAAGTTTGACAGCTAGGTGAACTTAGTGTAAAGTTTGACAGCTAGGTGAACTTAGTGTAAAGTTTGACAGCTAGATGGACTTAGTGTAAAGTTTGACAGCTAGGTGAACTTAGTGTAAAGTTTGACAGCTAGGTGGACTTAGTGTAAAGTTTGACAGCTAGGTGGACTTAGTGTAAAGTTTGACAGCTAGGTGGATCTAGTGTAAAGTTTGACAGCTAGGTTAACTTAGTGTAAAGTTTGACAGCTAGGTGGATCTAGTGTAAAGTTTGACAGCTAGGTGAACTTAGTGTAAAGTTTGACAGCTAGGTGAACTTAGTGTAAAGTTTGACAGCTAGGTGAACTTAGTGTAAAGTTTGACAGCTAGGTGGATCTAGTGTAAAGTTTGACAGCTAGGTGGACTTAGTGTAAAGTTTGACAGCTAGGTGGATCTGGTGTAAAGTTTGACAGCTAGGTGGATCTAGTGTAAAGTTTGACAGCTAGGTGGACTTAGTGTAAAGTTTGACAGCTAGGTGAACTTAGTGTAAAGTTTGACAGCTAGGTTAACTTAGTGTAAAGTTTGACAGCTAGGTGGACTTAGTGTAAAGTTTGACAGCTAGGTGGATCTAGTGTAAAGTTTGACAGCTAGGTGGACTTAGTGTAAAGTTTGACAGCTAGGTGAACTTAGTGTAAAGTTTGACAGCTAGGTGAACTTAGTGTAAAGTTTGACAGCTAGGTGAACTTAGTGTAAAGTTTGACAGCTAGATAGACGTAGTGTAAAGTTTGACAGCTAGGTGAACTTAGTGTAAAGTTTGACAGCTAGGTGAACTTAGTGTAAAGTTTGACAGCTAGGTGGACTTAGTGTAAAGTTTGACAGCTAGGTGGACTTAGTGTAAAGTTTGACAGCTAGGTGGATCTAGTGTAAAGTTTGACAGCTAGGTGGACTTAGTGTAAAGTTTGACAGCTAGGTGAACTTAGTGTAAAGTTTGACAGCTAGGTGAACTTAGTGTAAAGTTTGACAGCTAGGTGAACTTAGTGTAAAGTTTGACAGCTAGGTGAACTTAGTGTAAAGTTTGACAGCTAGGTGGACTTAGTGTAAAGTTTGACAGCTAGGTGGACTTAGTGTAAAGTTTGACAGCTAGGTGGATCTAGTGTAAAGTTTGACAGCTAGGTGAACTTAGTGTAAAGTTTGACAGCTAGGTGAATCTAGTGTAAAGTTTGACAGCTAGGTGAACTTAGTGTAAAGTTTGACAGCTAGGTGAACTTAGTGTAAAGTTTGACAGCTAGGTGAACTTAGTGTAAAGTTTGACAGCTAGGTGGATCTAGTGTAAAGTTTGACAGCTAGGTGGACTTAGTGTAAAGTTTGACAGAGCGATAGACGTAGTGTAAAGTTTGACAGCTAGGTGAACTTAGTGTAAAGTTTGACAGCTAGGTGAACTTAGTGTAAAGTTTGACAGCTACGTGGACTTAGTGTAAAGTTTGACAGCTAGGTGGATCTGGTGTAAAGTTTGACAGCTAGGTGGATCTAGTGTAAAGTTTGACAGCTAGGTGGACTTAGTGTAAAGTTTGACAGCTAGGTTAACTTAGTGTAAAGTTTGACAGCTAGGTGGACTTAGTGTAAAGTTTGACAGCTAGGTGGATCTAGTGTAAAGTTTGACAGCTAGGTGGACTTAGTGTAAAGTTTGACAGCTAGGTGAACTTAGTGTAAAGTTTGACAGCTAGGTGAACTTAGTGTAAAGTTTGACAGCTAGGTGAACTTAGTGTAAAGTTTGACAGCTAGATAGACGTAGTGTAAAGTTTGACAGCTAGATAGACGTAGTGTAAAGTTTGACCGCTAGGTGAACTTAGTGTAAAGTTTGACAGCTAGGTGAACTTAGTGTAAAGTTTGACAGCTAGGTGAATCTAGTGTAAAGTTTGACAGCTAGGTGGACTTAGTGTAAAGTTTGACAGCTAGGTGGATCTGGTGTAAAGTTTGACAGCTAGGTGGATCTAGTGTAAAGTTTGACAGCTAGGTGGACTTAGTGTAAAGTTTGACAGCTAGGTGGACTTAGTGTAAAGTTTGACAGCTAGGTGGACTTAGTGTAAAGTTTGACAGCTAGGTGAACTTAGTGTAAAGTTTGACAGCTAGGTGGACTTAGTGTAAAGTTTGACAGCTAGGTGGATCTAGTGTAAAGTTTGACAGCTAGATAGACGTAGTGTAAAGTTTGACCGCTAGGTGATCTTAGTGTAAAGTTTGACAGCTAGGTGAACTTAGTGTAAAGTTTGACAGCTAGGTGAACTTAGTGTAAAGTTTGAAGTTAGGTGAATCTAGTGTAAAGTTTGACAGCTAGGTGGACTTAGTGTAAAGTTTGACAGCTAGGTGCATCTGGTGTAAAGTTTGACAGCTAGGTGGATCTAGTGTAAAGTTTGACAGCTAGGTAGACTTAGTGTAAAGTTTGACAGCTAGGTTAACTTAGTGTAAAGTTTGACAGCTAGGTGGACTTAGTGTAAAGTTTGACAGCTAGGTGGATCTAGTGTAAAGTTTGACAGCTAGGTGGACTTAGTGTAAAGTTTGACAGCTAGGTGAACTTAGTGTAAAGTTTGACAGCTAGGTGAACTTAGTGTAAAGTTTGACAGCTAGGTGGACTTAGTGTAAAGTTTGACAGCTAGGTGAACTTAGTGTAAAGTTTGACAGCTAGGTGGACTTAGTGTAAAGTTTGACAGCTAGGTGAACTTAGTGTAAAGTTTGACAGCTAGGTGAACTTAGTGTAAAGTTTGACAGCTAGGTGAACTTAGTGTAAAGTTTGACAGCTAGGTGGACTTAGTGTAAAGTTTGACAGCTAGATAGACGTAGTGTAAAGTTTGACCGCTAGGTGATCTTAGTGTAAAGTTTGACAGCTAGGTGAACTTAGTGTAAAGTTTGACAGCTAGGTGAATCTAGTGTAAAGTTTGACAGCTAGGTGGACTTAGTGTAAAGTTTGACAGCTAGGTGGATCTGGTGTAAAGTTTGACAGCTAGGTGGATCTAGTGTAAAGTTTGACAGCTAGGTGGACTTAGTGTAAAGTTTGACAGCTAGGTTAACTTAGTGTAAAGTTTGACAGCTAGGTGGACTTAGTGTAAAGTTTGACAGCTAGGTGGATCTAGTGTAAAGTTTGACAGCTAGGTGGACTTAGTGTAAAGTTTGACAGCTAGGTGAACTAAGTGTAAAGTTAGACAGCTAGGTGGATCTAGTGTAAAGTTTGACAGCTAGATAGACGTAGTGTAAAGTTTGACAGCTAGGTGAACTTAGTGTAAAGTTTGACAGCTAGGTGAACTTAGTGTAAAGTTTGACAGCTAAGTGAACTTAGTGTAAAGTTTGAAGTTAGGTGAATCTAGTGTAAAGTTTGACAGCTAGGTGGACTTAGTGTAAAGTTTGACAGCTAGGTGCATCTGATGTAAAGTTTGACAGCTAGGTGGATCTAGTGTAAAGTTTGACAGCGAGGTGGACTTAGTGTAAAGTTTGACAGCT